>CM062818.1:853196575-853832580 GCA_031772625.1 Pinus tabuliformis | reverse complement strand
AAATGCTGATGAACTACTGGAAATTTGAGATGCTCGCATCAGGTAGGGTTTCGAACCAACTCTTGACTTGCCTTGCAAAGAAAGAGAGAAAATCCTAATACTAACATCTTCTTCATCAACTTCAAAATATCAAGAAAAGACTCGAAATTAAATACATGTCTCTCAGCAGTGATGTTGTCGCGTTCACCATCAAATCTTGGTAGATATAGGTCATGATTTTTAGGGAAAGCATGGGATATAGGAGGTAAAATCATAGCTTGTATCGATCTGGAATTTTACAAGGTATAGGAGTATGTACAGAGGGTGTAGAACCTTTCTTGGTCTTGAGGCTCATCAGTTTGAAGATGGTCATCACAAGCTTTAGAAAAAGGGTCTTGATCAAGATCAAAGGCATGCAAATCTTTGGTATTCATAATCTACAAAGGGAAGGAATCAAATGTAGGCCGAGGATCTTTTCTCAAATATAATATACTTTGTAAAACCTTCATGACATTCTCAGGAAAAGAGAAGAAATAATTTATAACAAAGAACATAATGTCTTGGATGAAATTCCAACTTGAATAACTGATCTGTCATATCGTCCTTTCATGTTTCTGCTGGTAAGGTTCATCCTCCAGTGGAGTCCTTGGATCTGATCTCAAAACTGATTTGGAATCGCCAGGTGAATGGTTTCAGCCTTTCCAGTGTCTGATCATTGTCCACCATCAACAATCAGATCTGAACTTGATTACATTTTGCTTAGGACACAAAACTACGTTCCCCAGTATGGTCGATGCTATGTTAGTGCCTAAATCTACCTCAGGGTGAGAAAGGTAGGTCTAGGGTAACATCAAACCACGCTTAACTTGGTAGCTATAGCTACCAGGTCTAGAGAGGTCTCTCTCCTTGTCAATCTCAATGAAAATATATCAAGGAAGGGTTGAGATGACTAATATGAATACTAATTTTAGGCTAGGTATATGCTCAGAGGATTTTTATTGATTTTAATTGTTAGTTGCTAGATCAGATGAGGAAGGCAACTTTGGGTCCGAGAAATCAACACAGATTTGGAGAGGTTTTTATGGGCGAGGTAGGAAGTGTTTTATCACTTGAAATGAAATGAATGTGATGGTGACTCTAAATACTGGTGAGTAGTTGTAGAGGGCATGAAGTTTCATGAGTCCTTTTCAAACAGTAGAAACATTTAGAACTAAATAAAGCCCAAGCAGAGCACTGAACATCATGGATTCCACCCTTTAATATTGATTCATTTAGTTATGCAGAAAAAGAGAGATGATGGCACATATCCACATAAGATAAACTAAACAACAGAGGATAAAACAATGCTAATTCTCATTACCACAAGAATCCCTCAAAATGCTCGAAAACCCTGGTTTATTTCCTTGCCAAACTACAGAAGTGATGTACAAAGTAGCTCAATGCATCCACAAAAGTCCAACCTTGACAAATGACTAAGAAAGTACAAGATATAGGCATCAAACCACCTATGCTATCCATTAGGGGTTGAATCCATGAGTTAAGGAGCTGTTTCAACAAGATCTAAACTAGGAACTGAAAAATAGGCAGTGGAACAGCTTGCCTCTAAAACCATGGAAATTGATTCATTCAGTTCAAAACCACATAAAACTGATGTATCTACCTCCTTAAGTCATTTTCATCATTTTTAGATCATTTTTACATCAATTTACATCATTAATTTGACCATGATAGAGGAAAATTCGAACTGGTAGAAGACTAGGCGAAATTATAAGCAAATAGGCAAAAATGGCAATTTTTTCTCCTATGCATAGCACCACTGATTCTATGCATAACACTTTTTCTAGACTAGTTTTGGAAGGCTTCTTGAATTCCAAATCAGGCGTAGAATAGCTCATTCGAAAGCTTGGTGAGTCTACTTTCTGAGACAACTTGAATTCTTTATTTGGAGTCCATTTTCCCCTTCAAAAATGCAGTCTCCCAAGACTTCTTCCTGTGTGGCAAAAAGGTGGCAGACAGGGCATTTTTTCGGTGTTTTTTGCCCTTTTGGAGACCTAAAACTTGTCCAAAATTCTCAGCCATTTTTGAGCATGAATATTTTTTCATGCTAATTGCAAATATGTAAGCCATTTTGCAAGAATTTTCCTCCATCAAAAGCGTAGTGCCAGTGGCGCTACGCACCTGTTGGAAAATCCTGTGTTAAAAATTTCCATGCGTAGCGCCACTGATTTTCTGCATAGCACCGTTTTCAAATCGTGTTTTGGAGGCCTTCCTCATGTCTACATTTGGTGCACAATATTTCTTTGCAAAGAATGTTGAGTCTAATTTCCAACGCAACTTGAATTTTTCAATTTGGAGTTTATTTTCCCTATCAAAAGTCAAATCTCGCACGACTGGTCAAAATGTGCAAAATGAGGCTACCTAAAGGTAGAGTGTTGTTACAGTCAACTGTTGAAGGTCTTCCTGAACTCCAAATTGAGCTCATGATAGCTCATTGGAAATATCTTTGTGTCTAGTTATCATCTAACTCATCAAGAAAGTCATTTGGTCAACCAAGCTAGGGGAAATCTTGATTTTCCCAAGGTCACTTCAGAGGTGCATTAATTCTCCTGAGGCAACTAAATTTTTGACATTTCTCTAAAATAATGATACCTGTGTAAAAGTGAAGGGTTTTTTTCTTCCTTCACCTATTTTGGACAAAAACTCTCTCCCTTTCTCCAAATTCATTTTTTCTTGCTCAGGAACATTATTTGAGTAAAACCTATCCCGATGTGTTGAACAAGGGATTTGTGGAAATGAAGTGAAATGAAGGGGATAAGGGGCTTCTAAATTCTTGAGAAATTTTGGGAAGTAGGAGGGATGTTAGGAAACATGGGAAAGTGGAACTCAAAATATTGAGTGAGGGGAAGGGGTCCAAAAGGCTAAACATAGGCCTAGCCTAGAAAATTGTCAAATTGTAGCAAGAAACTAGGGTTTGTGGGAAAATGAGGAATTTGAGGGATATCAGTGATGGGAAGTGTTTAATAAAGTACATTAAGGATAGGGGAGGTTTATGAACATCAAGATACAAGTTTTGTTGATGATTTGACCATCCAAGAGAAATTACCTTCAAAACTCTAGGAGAGGGAAATGAGCCTTACCCAAGTACATCTGAAGCATGAACAAGGTGTAAAATGACCCATTGGAACCTGAAATGATGATGACAAGTCTTTGAATGATGGTACACTCAGCTGAATGGTGACATGGACTAACACTTGGAAAACTTTAGAATGAGTGAAAAAAAACCCTAGACCTAATACCTAGTGACCAAATTTTATTTTAATACTCACTGAAATGACAAAATTTGACCTTGACATCCTAAAACTACTTTGTAAGAGCATATTTGATCACTGGTGGAAGGCTTCAAAGAGTGATACTAACAGTGGGGTTCCTTAAGGAAGGTGTTTAGGATATATCCAATATTATATATATACATTATTCCTTGGAATTGAAACAATCCATCATTTTCCAGTTCATATTTTTGAAATTTAGGTTCTCCTGGACCTTTACTTTGAAGCCTGAATCTTACATTTAATTAGCAACTATCTTCCAAGATATTTTCTAGCACTTGCTACCTCAAATCTACCTTGAAGGGTATAAGGGAAAATATCCTTGGTATTCTACTTAGATAATCTTCTACTACATTCTCCTTCCCTTTGATGTATGAAACTCAAAAGTTATGCTTCCTTAAGAATTCACTCCATCACCTTTCCTTGACATTCAAGTCCCTTCGAGTAAACAAGTATTTCAAACCTTGGTGATTACTTCTGAGAAAAAATCTTCTTCCTACAAGGTAGTGTCTCCATATACTTAAATATAGAACTAACACAACGAATTCCAAATCATGTGTGACATAAAGTTCCTCGTGTTGGATGTTTGTGAAAAGTTTTGCAATTTTTGAGGACCCTTCTACAAACCTTTGATAGTATCCCACAAAACCCATAAAACTATGCACTTCATGCACATTTTTAGGTATCATAAAATCCATGATTACTTTTACCTTCTCAGGATCTACTAAGGTCCCTTCAATAGACAGAATATGACCTAGGTAATGAATCTTTTTATGAAATAAGGAATAGTTGGATAACTTCCGATATAACTGCTGCCCCCTAAGGAAAGATAATACTATATGAAACTGTTATTCATCCTCCTTCTTGTTCTTGGAATAGATGAGCATATCATCTAGGAAGACTTCTACAAATGAATCGAGATACTTACGAAAGTTATTATTGATAAGGTTAATGAATACGACAGGTGTATTGGTCAACCCAAATGGTGACCACTATGAAATTGTAATTGCTAAAGCATGTTTAGAATGTTTTCTTAAGTATATAACTATCTTCAACTATTAATTGATGATAACTTGACCGTATACCAATTTTTCAAAAGACAAAATACCATTTCATTTAGGTGAAGAGATCATCAATTCGGGGAATTGGATACCTATACTTTACTATAGCTCAATTTAAGTCTCGATAGTCTATATAGAGTCACAAGGAACTATCCTTCTTCTTCACAAGAATTAAAGTGCGCCCCAACGTGAGATACTGGGTTATATGAGTCCTAATTTTAATAATTCCTTCAATTGTATTTGCAATTTTTGAATCTCTAGAGCCATCATTCTATAACTTGTCTTAGAGATTGGTTATGCACAAGGTTTTAATCTTATTATAAAATCAAGCTCTCTCTGAAGAGGTAATCCTAGTAGTTCCTTTGAAAAACATTCTGAAATTCGAGAAAGATAGGATATTTCTCTAGGGATGGTCCCTTTTCCTTTCTTAATTCATTTGCTACATATACTTGATAACCTTTTATTAGGAAAACACTTCATTTTCAATGATGATATGAAGTGTAAATATACCTTCCTTTCAATACCAGGAATTTGGATAAGCTCTACATCTTTTATACAGAGAATTCTCTTTGCACAATAGTCCACCAAATATTGGTGAGTATCCAACCAATCCATCCCTATCATCATGGGCTAAGTTCCCAAGGAAGTGAAGTATACTTTTAACTTAGTTTAAAAAACCACTAAATAAACCATGCATTCCTCAAAACTTGACTCTACAAACTAAATTTCCCTTTAATCCATTTCTACCTATCTAAAATATTTTTTCTTGCATGATGCCAACACACATTTATATAATGCATATAAAGAAATGAAACTATTAATTTCACCAAAATAAAATAAGATTTTGATTTTTATGCTTTTAATTGTGCATGATGGCTCCAACACAGTGGACTGATGTTCTCTCTGGCTTTTGTTGATTGTTACATGTATTATATGATTTCCTTTGGTATTTAATGATTGATATTTTCCTTCCCTATGAGAAAACATTAACAAAGCCTCTAGGAAATCACGCTGGAAATAAGGCCCTCCACATCCCAAAAAATTAACTTATGGTGATTTCATTCCACCATTCTCTAAGATTATTGAAAACTAGTTCCTTCCTCGCATGCTTCTTCCTTTATTGAGGTTCGTTGAGAGTTTCACTATCTTATGTTAGACCTGGACAAAACCATAGATATAATATTAGATACCATTGGTGTCCTTGATCCTACTCCCTTTGGAGTAAACCTACCACCATAAGGAGGTGACCTTGAAATACCCCCTGAAGAACTTCTTAGGGGTCTTCCCATAAATCCTAGTTGTCGGGCCTGTTAGCTTGATGTCCCTTTTGATCCTTTGATGATCCTCTACATAATGGGAATATTCAACCACCTCTTCTATGAACAATGGCCTCCAATTTCTGACCATGGACCTGATTTACAGGTTTAGGACATACATGAAATGTTCAACTTAGAATTCATTAGTATCTAGATAGGTGACATATTTGATGAGTTCCATAAACCTAATCTCATATTCCTCCACTATTTTTCTACCATAGAATAATGCACAAAAGGGTCCAACCTACTACTCTTTAAATTAGGGTGGCAATTACTTTGCACTAAATATTTGCTTGAACAACTCCTAGGGGATGTTGTCTGATGTGCCATGCAACTACTTTTCTAGATATACTCACCAAATAAAACACTTTCTCTTAGCTAGAATATAGTGATATTTTCGTTCAAGGTGGAGGCATATTCCATTAGCACAAAACCCATTGTCATACCCTCCAACCATGCCTCAACACATTCTATGGCCCGCCCTCTTGAAAATTATGGGAGATTAATATTATGTAGCTCCCTATAAATATCGTCATGAATTTCTCTATGATATGATCCCTTAAATCCTTCAGGGTTTTCTTCCTCAGAGGTCGTTCTCCCTCGATACTAGTTGTTGGTGCCCCTGTTAGCGTTTCCAAGATTGCTTCAAATGAGTACATTATAATCGTTAGCTTAGGTTCTAGAGTGATTGGTGTTGAATAAACCATTCTGTATCATTTGGATGTATACATAATACATACATAATACATACATACATACATACATACATACATACATACATACATACATACATACATACATACATACATACATATCATATATATATATATATATATATTATAGATATATATATATATATCTACAGTGTTTATATATGTAAATAATTTAATGATTACAACTAATTTGTGAGATTAAAATCTAAAACATTTTGCATGGATGCATGGATGTTACTAACTTCTTAGTTTCTATCTTTATTGTCTATTATAATGCTCGAATCTTATTAATATCTTAAAAAAAATGATATGTATATTTTAAAGTGATTTAACACCCAATTGTTACCTCTATTAATTATTTGAAGAAAACATGATTTAATCTATTGATTAACATGGACCCCATTATGTACAATCACATGATGATTTATACACTTATCATTGTGCTCATAAAGGCATTAATGTATTACCTAAGAGAATATATTTGGGTGGAAAGTACCATAGCAAATTTATTTATTCAAAGAAAATCACGAGAGACACAAACATATCAACAAGGGTTTCCATGCTTGCATGCAAATAAAGCAACAAATCAATGTTGTAGTGATGTCTTAAGGTTCTTTAGAGCATATATTAGAAAATATAGTGAACTAAGATATGAAATTTCCACACAAAGTTCACCACAACTTCTACTCCACGTGGTGAAAATTTCAATTTCTTAAGCATCGTAGAAAAAAAAATATAACAAAAATTCCAAGATTTCCTTTTTGAAGTAGGGAAACCCTAGAATCCAAAGCTCTGATACAAAATGTTATGAAAATATCTCACAATATAGAAGAAAATATAGATCAATGACTTAAAATTTATCCTCTTCAAAAGGGAAACCTTCTTTGCATTACATAAACGAAAATTCTTGGATGATACAAATGATACATAATGGTTAGCTTAGGCATGAGAGTGATTGGTTCTTCTCTTCTGAAGATAATATTTATTCCAAAAGTTATTTAAGGCTATCATGATCTGATTTTAACTTGAAGTGTTTTCCCATCAGGTAAGGTCACCATTAATTTAGTGAATGTAGTATTGTCAACATTTCGTGCTCATAAATAGGATTTTGTAAATAGTTTTCTTTGATGGAATGACTTTAAAAAGCAATGGTTCTTCCTTCTTACATTAAGAAAACACCAATTCCATTTCCCTAGGCATCACATTCCATAATAATGTTTTTTGTGAAGTTTGGCATAGTTAAGACCGATGCTTGGCACATTGCCTCTTTAAGATGTTCAAAGGTCTTAGTTTCTTCTAGAGTCCATGAAAATGCATTTTTCTTCAGTAATGTTTGTTCGTGTCCAAGTATGAACAATTTATTCACCCCTTTTCCTACATTAATGTAGCAATATGGGTGCGTATTCTTTTCAAGGCAACACACAAGGTATATGTAGGGGACAGGTTACAATCTGTCATCAACTAAGGGTTCGTGATTACCAAATCAAATCATTACTAAAAAAGATAGAAACTCAACTACGGAACATAAAAAGGTATTCATGTGATCTAAATAATCTGCAACAGCAATCAAGAAATAAACACAGCAATGAAGAATACACATATAACAAGGAAACACACAGCACCTAATCAGAAGAGCAGGCCCAGCTCTCTGATCAGGGTTGCGTTACTCATAGCAAAAGATAGATTAGCAAAAACGGTTGTATTTTATTAATCTGAACAATTATGTTACAATACAATTCAGGGTCTGGCTAACCCCTTCTACCAGAAGGACCCGTCTTTTATACAGTACAAAGGGGAGTAACATCTCTCACCAAAACCTGGCAAATATATCCCAAAGATATACATCAGTTCAACACAGCATTACCGCCGAGAGAGCAAGAACAAGAATGATCCAAAATGGGGTGAGAACAACTGCAAATCAATTATGTTGTTTCATTGTGGTCGATCAACTACTATGAATCATGGAACTGTTGCGATATGCCGTGAGGTCAATACCTGTGCTCCATAATCTGTGGTCATAAAATGTTTTAGTGGTTTGCATAGGTAAAACCCTCATGACTCTAATTCATTAATTAAATATCTTAAGAAATGATAACAGGAATTACCTCATAGTTTTACATAGTAATTATATGTGAATGAATAAAAAAAGGGATGAAAAGAGGAGTGGAAATGCAGGAAAAAGATAGGCCAATATGGTGCCCAACATCTCCCCCAAACTAGCCTTTTGCACGCCCTCATGTAGATCGTTGTCTCCATAGTTCTGGGTTGGATAGGCTATGTGCTTCATGAAGCTAGGCGAGATCATATTCCTCAGCCATTTCTGTTCCTAGAACTTAAACTCATCTGAGATAAGAACTTCCTTCCACCAATCATTTGGTAAATTATATGCTGGGGTGTAGTGCTCTACTGGAAACCAAAGGACAGGGTACTGAAATCAAATTCCCATCCATTGAACCCCACATATTTAGATGCATGTCACATATCTTGGCACCCTACTGAGTGCTCGTGCAAAATTTGGTGCTCCATACAGTTCTATGTTCCAGAAAGATGTGGGTGACATCATCCACATTTTAAGATAACTATCCAGGGCCTCAGCTTCAAACGTGACTAATTGCTTAACACAGAGACCAATGCACCACTTTTGTGTCCTCAACATCCATTCCTTATTTCCCATAATTTCTAAAAATGTTTTGTGCTTATTGTAGATAGTCACTGATCTCTCGGGTTCTCCTCTTGCCATAAAAGGCTTCGTGGCCTCATTTGAATTGAACATATTAGAAGCCTTCTACCAACTTATCTGATTAAAAGTGTAATAGGTTAGGGCCCTTAAATGAATGTCTCCCACATATGTAACCAGATTAAATTCTATATCAACACGCAGGAGATACCGATGCATGTAAAGATCACACATCAAATGCTGAGTTAGCACATCATGGGCTCTCAATATCTGGAGGAACTATACACCATCCTCAATCTCATGACTAATTTCTTTCTATATGCTTTCCAAACAGAAGAAAAAAATGTCCATGTAAAAAATAAATAATAAATGGAATCGGGAGGGTGACATGCCATCACCTCCTATGCTAAGTGGAGCATTTGTTCTTTGTCAGTTTTCAACTCTGCCACTTGCCTTTTCGGCCGCTCCACTTTGAGTTTCTACTTTGCATACCTCAATCATATTATATCTATGCGCTCCACATATTCGAAGATAGCCATGGATGCTCGTTCTTGGGCTTTTTTCACTTTGTTCTGATATCATGTCGCGACGAATTTCCAGGTTTGTACTTCAGTTGTCAAAGAAAAATCACGGCCTTTAAACAAATACTCTATAGCATATGTTTGAGTGGCAACAAAGGTTGTTGCCACTCCATCTAGCTGTGTCTCTGCATTGGCCATCATGGCTTTGGGCTTGTTAGCCCGCCGCTTATATTTCTTCACATGTTCCTTCAACCGGTGCACCTGCCTTCTCAGCCTCTTGACCTCTATTTTGAGTTGTGTTTTTCTTTGAATTTCTGCTGATATTTTTACTTAATATTTAGCCTACATTGCTCACACAATTCTACCCATTCTTGTTTGACCACCACCTCATCTGGTACTGCAACCAATTCGACAAGTGGTGGATCACTCTAGAGAGTATCCATAGGGTTAATTGACATAGATGTTTTGCTTGGTCTCCTTATTGACTCCTGCCTCGACCTATTGTGAAGCTATCTCGATAGGTGGCATACTCACTTGATGGTTTTCCATCGGTTTTTCAACCAAAATTTCCCCTCTAGGTTCCCTTGTTTCAAAAACACCTGCCTCTTCCTCTATTTTGGGTTCTTGGGAAAGGTCTCTGTGGAATTTTGTGGCCAACAAACCTGTGGTAGCTGGTTTCTTATTTGACCCATCAAACTTAAAAATTGGCAGAACAGAAACATCCTCCTCCACGTGTCAAGAACAGTGAGATACCCTCGCCCCTTTTGGAATGGAGAAGTAAGAGGAAAATTGAAAGAATTTTTCTACCTGATATCTCGACCCTGATTGTGGCCTTGGGCTCTTTCCCTCTGTCTGCAACATATATGCTCTAGGTTGAAACCCTTGCCTATGCAATCCCCTATTCTGAGGTTGATGTTGGTTCTTGTGGAGCAGCGTCAGTCTCAGCATCTAATTCCTCTACAATATCCAGGGTTAGATAGGTTGATGGTGGTTCTTGTGTAACACCACCTTCTGTATCCAGGAGTTCTTGAACAAACAATGTTGGCACTGTTTCTTCCAGCATGGCATTGATAAAAATGGATTCTTTTAGCATTACATCAATTCTGTCCATTATACCCATGGCCTCTCCTTCTATTGGCCCCATAGATATTTCATTTTGGGCCCCTCTTGTCCTTGCTCATATTCCTCCATTGGTTCCACGGTCGAGGGTGGTTCTTGTGGGACACCCTGAACGGAAATATTAACAAAATCCTATACCTCAACCTGATGTGGTACCTCTTCTCTTATTACAGTGTTGCTGATTTGGTCCATTGGCTCCATGGTCTAGGCTGGATCTTGTGGAGCAGCCTCAACTCTCCTCTCTCGTTCATGCTCTTGATTTTGTTCCAGCCCCTCAGGTTCCATCTCCATTTCCTCTAGTTCTTCTTGATCTATGCATTCGTCCTCTGCTCCAGGTTCTTCCTCCATCACTTTCGACTATTCTTCTCTAGTGGCTCTAGTAACTTCTATCTCTTCCTCTATAGAATTTAAGAATGTTTCCCATGTGATTTGAGGTCAATCAATTGCATGCACGATTAACATCTGCACTAGCCCATGGTTTGTAATGACTGCCACAACTGGTCGTGAACGCCAAGCAGATTGCACCATCAATTAGAGACTTTTTAATAGGAAGAAATTCATATTCAATGAGAAGGCTTCCAACTATGTGATTCGGAGGTGAGACAACATTATAAAATGATATTTAAACATGATGGTGTGGTATACCTCCCCTTGCATGTTATGTATCTCACTAAAAAACCTGCTATCTCACCCCATGGGCATGGTAATGAATTCCGGTCATACCCTCGGTGTTTTTTAACAACATTTTCTCCAGCTTGCAAAAATGCTTCGGGGAACTCCAATAGGGAGGTTCTTTGTGAAAACCATCTCTTCCCATGTTGGGGTAGCCTACTTACCTCTGTAATGGTTTCCTCTGTAATAGGGATTTCTATCCCCTGGACCCGAGAGCTCCCTTCCTCTAAATTGAGTGCAAATTATATTGCAATCACCTCGTTAAACCCTTGCAACATGTCAAAATAGACATTCCAACCTACATTTTCAAAAAGACCATTGTCGTATCCTCTGACTCATGGCGCACAACCAACCCACCCATCATTGTAGGAATTGGATCAACAACAATGGATACAGTCGACTGGTAAGGGGAGAGTAATAGCAACCCAACTGACGATGGCAATAATGTTAGCATGGTGGCCGCGGGTAAAATAATGGTAATAATGGTTGGTACACCTCAAAAAACACAACAAATAATGACAGGGTATGGTAGTATAGGTGAATGATTATGGTGATTGAATATAGCATACTGGGGAAATGACCAATAAGGTTTTTGGCATACGATTTCAAATTCCAATGCGTCAGAATCATGATTACAAAATCGCAATATTTTTGGTTTCCGTTCGCATTAGATTTGGTAATGATGTGATATGATTACAATTTTAGGTACGCCATCATTTATTTATGTCGGGACCCCCCCCAACTTAAATGCGGTCATCCGTGGCATGTACTAGTCTCTTATTTGGAATATTTTAATTAAATCTATAAGAGTTAATGAAGGCATACTTGGAGACCTACCTGGCGATGGAGTACCAGAAAAAAACATAACCGACAGGGTAACAGAAATACCAGAGTAACAACGTCGACAGGGTAATAGCACCGGCCGTGTAACAACACGCAGAGTAACAACAGTGGTGGACTAACAACAACTATGGAGTAACAACACCGATGGAGTAACAACAACGGTGGAGAAACAACACTGCCAGAGTAACATCAATGGTGGAGTAACAACACTGTAGTAGTAACAACGACGGCGGAGTAACACCAACTGCATAATAACAACACCGATGGAGTAACAACAATGACAGAGTAATAGCACTGGCGGAGTAACATCAATGGCAAAGTAGCAGTACTGGCAAAGTAACAGCAATGGTTGAGTAATAGCACCGGTGGAGTAATAGCAATGGTGGAGTAACAACACCGGTGGAGTAACAACAATGGAAAAGTAACAACACCTTTGGAGTAACAACAATGGTGGAGTAAGAGCACCAATGAAGTAACAACAATGGCAGAGTAATAGCACTGACGGAGTAATAGTAATGGTGAAGTAACAACACCAGTGGAGTAACAACAATGGTGGAGTAACAACACCTACGGAGTAACAGCAACAATGGACTAACAGTACCTGTGAAGTAACAACATCGGTGGAGTAACAACAACGACATAGTAACAACATCGATGGAGTAACAACAATGATTGTTACTTGGAAAATTTATCAGTTTCTCCTTGTCATAATTCAGTTCTTATTCCTACAAAAAGATAAACAAGTAGTAACAACATATTATTATTATTATTGTTTTTTTAACAGAAGGCAGAAGGAGTGTTCTCTACACCAACAACAAACAAACCAGATGTATCAGAAAGATTCTTGATGAATGCATCTTTAGAAGTTGGACGGTGATATAACTTTAGAAGATGTTCGAACACTAGGAAGGAAGTACAATTTTCATCTACTCTAACCAATCTGACTATTCCATTGTCAAATACAGTGTCCACTTCATAGGGTCCCATCCAACGAGTGCAAATATTTCCTTTCCAATATTTGAATAGGGAGTCATAGAGAAGTGCACAATCACCTGTATGAAACACCTTATTCTTGAGAAATTTATCATGCCATTTCATTCTCTGTTGTTGGATAGCAGTGGTTCTCTAGACAACTACTGAACGAATCTCGTCTAACTCATTGAGTTGTTCCAACCGGTGTTTCTGGGACTCTGATAAGTCTAATCCCACTTCCAAAGCCATTTTGAGCATACTGATCTTGAATTCTACTAGAAACAAGGGGGATTTCCCATATACTAGCTCAAATAGTGAAAACCCAGTTGTATTTCACCATGTCATCCTATACGCCCAAAGAGCTTCTGAAATTTTTTGCAACTAATCCCAGTGATGACTTGCTATATTTCTGTCAACATATTTTCCAATGCCTTGTTTGTGCTGCCCATTCTCTTAGGGATGGTCAGAAGTTTTTACTCTGTGTTTAACCCTGTATTTCTACATAAGCCTCTCTATCATGTGGGATGTGAACTATGCTCGTCGATCTGAAACAATTTATCTCAAGGTACCATATCAGCCAAAAATATCTTCAAAAATGAAATCTACTACCACCTGTTTTGTTGCTTTCACAAACGCTCTGGCTTCCACCCACTTAGTCACATAATCAATGCAAACCAGGATGTGAACCTTCTAGTGAGAAGGCGGGTTGAAGGGCCCAACAAAATCGATGTCCCACTTCTCAAAAGGTTCAAGGACTCTTTGGGGTTGTAATGGCATTTCATCTGATTTCCCAGGTTGTCCCATCCGTTGACAACTGTCACATCTTCGGAAATAATCTCTAGCATCGTGAAAGATAGAGGGCTATTACTATCCCATTTGCAGCACCTTGTGGCCTGTCCTATCTACAAAATGTCCTTCACAAGGTCCACCATGTGTGGCCTTCAATATCTCATAGATATCATACTTTGAAACATAGTGTCGAACCTGTTGATCAACCGTTGTATGAAAGAGGTATCCTGCCATCCATGAATATCAAGTACTATGATGAATAATTTTCTATTGTTGTTTATATGACAAATAACGAGGTACCTTCCCTGTAGAAAGATAGTTGGCAGTATCTGCATACCACGGAGTGTTAACGGAAATTGCAAAGAGATATTCATCTAGAATGCTATCTTCGATAGGTGTACCTTCGGCATTATTTTCTAACCTAGACAGAAAATCAGCAACCACGTTGTCCTTCCCTGGTTTATCTACTATGGTAATGTTAAATACTTGAAGTAGCAAAAGCCATCTTGTAATACGACCAGGAGTAATGGGTTTTTTAGTCAGGTTCCAGATGGCTATCTGATCGGTATGTACAAATGTGGGGTAACTAGTGATATAGTATCAGAACTTGTTGATGGCATAGATGACAACAAGGAATTCTTTTTTAGTCCCTGTGTAGTTTAACTCAACAGGAGCCAAGTTCTTAGTAACATAGTAAACTACCTATGGTATCTTATCCACTTGCTACCCCGAAACTGCCCCAACTGATTTATAGGAAGCATCAGCATGAATATGGAATGGTATTGCCTAGTCTATCCCTCTAAGGATTGAAGCACTATAGACTAGTTCCTTGATCTTCACAAAGGTTACATCACAGTCATCTATCCACACAAATTCTGCATCTTTTGTCAGTAATTGAAAAAGTGGATGTGTTGTTTTAGCAAAATTTTCTATAAAGCGCTTGTAATAACTTGTGGAGTTGATAAAGCCACTTACCTGAGTGGGTGTTCTGGGTATTCGAAAATGACGTATTAGCTTTATATTAGTTGGATCCATCCAGATTCCTGCAGCTGAAAGCAAGTGTCCTAGGACTATTCCTTCATTCATCATCATATGGCATTTTTCCGTACTTAAAGAGACATGTGTCTACTTGCATATTTCAAGAACATTTTCTAGCTTCTCCAATGCTTCTTCGAATGAATCTCCCTATGTTGTGAAATCGTCCATATAAATCTCAACACTATCATCCATCGGATCAGAGAAAATCCCTAAAATTGTGCTCTGGAATGTTGCAGGTGCATTACAGAGACCAAATGGTAGGACCCGGTATGTGAATGTTCCCCAAGGCCTATGAAAGTGGTCTTATCCTGACCTTCTGGGCTACCTAGACCTAGTTGTACTTGCTAAATCCGTCCAGGAAGAAGAAAAACTTCTTCTTAGCCAATGTATCCAAGATTTGGTCAATGAATGGTAATGTAAAATGGTCTTTCTGAGTTTCCTTATTTAATTCTTTGTAATCCACGCATATTCACCATTTACCATTTTTCTTAGGCACCAGTACTAATGGGGAAACCCATTGGCTATCTAAGTTGGGGTAGATAAATCCCACGTCCAACAGCTTTTGGAGCTCTTCCTTAACAATTTTTTTCAGAGTAGCATTCATTCTTCTCTGGGGTTGCCTCACAGGACAAAAATCCTCCTTAATGTATATGTGATGGGTGCATAGATTAGTAGGAATCCCATTCATATCTGAGTAGTCCCAGACAAAGACTTCTTTGTGTTTCCAAAGAACATCCAAAATTTGTTTCTTGTGGGACTCTAACAGATCTAGATTGATATTTAGGGCTTTCCCTAGTTCTATTTCCATGGAAATATTGTCATGGGGCGCGGTTGTATGTAGCTCATCAAATCGATCTATTGTTCCAATACATTCTTGAGTCTTGTTGTGGGGAAAAATGCCTATGCAGGACGATCCTATCCACCTAAGGTGTGACAGTGCCTTAGCAACAAACGAGTACAACTATACTGGTTTCTTCCTTTATGAAATGTGAAAGAAGAGAGATCAATAGACTTACCGGTGTCTTCTATTTGTCCCTCGATCCAATCTCCCTTCTCTTTGGGTGTTCACAGCTACTTGCCTTCTTGCTCCTCCAGCTGCAGCTTCCTGCAAGATCACAAGAGAACAACTACTTTCGACAGAGAACAAGCTACTTGAGACAAGAGAAGAACACTACACAAAGACAAATGTTCACATTCATAACTAGTTTAGGATTAGAATAAACCAAATACACTAATACATTTATACATCAAAATACATCAGCATATAGGAGAAACCAAGATAGCTTTATTGATGAATAACAAGGTTCAGGAAGAGATACAACCCAGAGGGCTCCAATCCAGCATCTCCTTCCCAGCAAATGGAATTCCTATCTTCAGCCCCTTCAAAGCATTAAGCACCCAATGATTCCAGTCTCAAACCAACAACAATTCTTTGCAATAATAAAATTCCAGCCTCTAGATCTCATGGAGGAGAGATCCATATATAGATGTTTGGAGAGAGGATGAGTCAGCTTGAGATCTGACTAGTGTCCTCTCCCTCTTTCAGTTCTTGAATCCACTTGGAGGTTCTTGCTTCCACTTGGAGATTTGGAACCTCTTACTCATCACCAGTCGAATTCCCTGAGGCAAGTGTCATTTTGGAAGCTTCCTGGGTTCTGACACCTTGAGGAATGAGTCTGCCACTTGTCCAATCTCGCTCAGCGCAGGTAGCCAGTGTTGGAGTTGACATTCAGCGCAGGTAGCCAGTGGAGCCATTGACATTCAGCGCAGATGGTCAGTGGAGCAGTTGACATGATCCTGAATTGACTTGTTTTTGAGCAGTTTCAGGTGGAGAACTTTTGTGAATTGTTGTGGTTTGTTAGCCTTGTTCCTCTAGGGGTAGGAAAAAACATGTTTAGGGACTTTGGATCCCTTAGATTATGGAAATTTCATGCTCAATGCTGTAAGGCACAAAAATTTCTATAACAAGTCTCACAGCTCAAGACGAACTCCAAGATTTGTTGATTTAAATTTGAAATAGAATAGGGATCACTAATAAAGCTAGTAATTTTGTCATCTTCCATTTTGGTTTTCAGCTATAGGGCCTATCCAATAGTAAGAACCGGTCTTAACTCCTCATTTTCTGATTCAAACTCTTTCATGGGTAAATATTTCTTGTGGTCTATTGATTTTGCTGATGGGTTAGGTTCTGCGGGAGGATATAATACCAGATTCTTAGGGTTTTTCCCATTTGAATTGATTATATGTCCAGATTGACACCCAATATAAGTTTCTGTGGTTGCCAGCCACAGTCTTCCGAGAATCAGGGGATGGCCTCTAGCTAGATATGGGTTTGAAGTAGTCACAAGCCCATAGGGTAGTGCCATGAATCAACTGAAATTGTGATATCTTCTAAATTCCCTAGCAGTTTCACTCTAGAGCAATTTGCCAGTTCTAAAACTATAGGCGTGTGTTTCAAGTTACAAAGACCTAATGTACGCATAGTTTTAGCTGTGATGACATTTATGGTAGCACCCAAATCTACCAATACATTTGGAATTTCTACCCCATTAATTTTCACTATTAAAATTGGGTTCCCGGGATCCCCATACTTTATAGGCATGGAGCTTCCCATCATGAAATCTGATAACTTCCCCATTACATGAATAGTGAGTGGGTCTCTTGATTTATTTTTAGGCTTCTTAGCGCAATACTCCGTGAGATTTCTTTTGTATATAGGTACATCCCTCATAGCTTGCAACAGGGGAATCTTGAAAAATGAATTTTGTAACTCCCCTAACAGGTCAAACTCACCTTGAGGGGTTTGTTTACTCAAAGCCAACCTTTCTATATAGGGTGGTTCAGCTTGTAGCTCTTGAGTAACTGGCGGTTGAGGTGTACGGATTTTGTTGACTCGGTTTGATTCCTCTTCAAACATTTCTGGTTCCTTTTCCACACTGTTAATTTATTTAATGATAACTGGTGAGGGTTGAGCATCTACTATCTACTGAGATCGTAAATTCATATCATAGAATTCTGTAGTAGAGATGTTGTATGAAGGTAGGTTGAGGGTGTTAGCCTGCTGAGCCACTTTATTGTTAGGATTCAGTTTGGGTTGGATGGGAAGTTAGGGATGAACAGGATGATTACTAGGAGGCACATTAGAGGGTAACTTTTAATTGCCATTGTGGCATTGACTGGGGAAACTGACTAGGAGGAGAAGGTCCTCCCTAGTTCAAAGCCCACGAGGAACTCAAACTAGCTTGAGGAGCCCACTGCTGCCAAGGTGGAAACTGGTATTGGGGAAACATGAGCGGATCCGGAAACATACCTTAATTTCCCATTAACGGCGAAGGTTTCCATGGCTTTTTAGGTCCAAGAAATTATAGTTTCTCCATCTCTTCACCTATCCCTTGAAAAACCGCTTTTAATCCTGGAAAGGATGGGCATGAACTTGTCGCATGATTCAATTCACAGATTTCACACTCCTCTACAGATCTTAATGGGAATTCCCTTTGTGGGTGTTTCTTCATACATGTTGGGAAAAATACATCCATATCTGTTTCCAATTCCAGTTGTTTTTGTTTCACCTGTAGCATGTCTATTTGTTCAGACAAGGTACTCAGGATATTAGTCCTTAGGTTGTCCAACAGATTCCCAATTTCTACTTTTGTAACACCTCCACCAGATACTTTTGTTGATTGAATCCCTTATTTATTCCTTGCAACTCCCCTTGAGCACTGGATTCACAACTCGCAGATGGTGTCAAAGTTCTCCTTTGATATATCTCCCTTTTTGACTATATTTAGCAATTCCAAAGAGTCCTCTAGCAAGGCCCAGAGAAGGATAATTTTTAAAATGTCCTTATCCGGGTCAGAGTGACCTGATCTCCGTAATTTGTATGTAAAGAATTGCACAAAGTCTTCCATATTTTCATCTTCTTTCTATGTAAATTTGAAAAGTTATTCTTTAATATCCCGTGATTTACATTAGTCGTGGTACTTCTCCAAGAAAGCAGTTCTTATCTTCTCCCATGTGATGACAGATCTTCCCCCAGGACCCATAAACCACTATAGGGCTATCCCTTTTAGCGTAGGAGGGTATAATTTCAATTTATAAGCATCCATTATATAATCATATCCTTGACACACAATGTCAAATTTAAACAAAAACATGTTGGGGTCTTCTGAAGTAAGCCCATGGAAACTTGTTAAATCTGTTAAAGGAATGGGCTTTGTTGGTCTGCTAGTCCCAAGATCCCCAATTGGTAATTCAATCGTAAAGGTTGTAGGTGCCATTAATATCCTCCAATACTCACTCGGAATTTAAGCAGGCTGCAGCGGAAGGAATTTTATCACAGGGGTTCGATTTGCCTTAATAGTGCTTCCTCTATCCTTTGGTGATAGAAGTGTCTCTACAATTTCTTCCTCCTTATCATAGTGGATTTACCCCTCAGATCTGCCCTCTGCAAATCCTTCTTCCATACTGGGATGGACCATTCCCTCGGATGCTTTACTTGTAACTTCTTCTTCTTCTGTTACGAGCAACGATATCCCTTTATCCAGTGTACTGTTGCTTGTCTCTTCGGCTGTTAGAAGGGCCTATTGTATCAAATCAACATGGGGTGTTGTGGATAACTCTGGTTGATATACAGATTGTCCCTCGGATCTTATCCACGCAGCTGGCCTCACGGTTGCACGGGAATATGCCTCTGATTCAGCTTTTGCAATGATTTGCTGGATATAAGTATTCCTTCCCAAATCCTGTCCTCCCTTCTTGGGGGCTCTCCCTCTACCCCTTTTATTTGGCTCTTTGTTCATACAATTTTCTGTGACAAAAGTTGTTTCTACCAAATCATAGTGCTCAAGACCTGGAGTAGGGCATCAAAAGACCATTCGCTCCCTAGGACGAGAGATCGCGTTGAAAAGAGAATAGTTAATGGAAAAAGAAAAGAAAATAGTAACCTAGGGTTCAGGGCCTGGAGTAGGGCGTCCAAGGACTCCTTCCTCCTCGGGACAAGAAACTCAATCAAGAAAAAAACACACATACAAGAAAACCTAACACTTCAAGACCTGAAGTAGGTCATCAGAGGACTCCTCCCTCTCAGGGTGAGAGATTGGGTTTCTCAAAACCAAAACAACAAAAATTATAGGGAAATCTAAGCTCAGGGCTTGGAGTAGGGCATTAAAGGACTCCTCCCCCTCCAGGGCAAGAGATCAGCCCTAATAAAACAAGAAAACAATAAAAGCAAAAAACAAACAAAATACATACTCTCAGGACTTGGAGCAGAGTGAGAAAGATCATTCTGTCCCCAAGATGATAGATTGACCCTCTGGTTCATACATATTGTGTCTTGCACCTTGTTAGCCTCCCCATAAATGGCGCCAAAATGTTGGTGTCAAGGTATGAACAATTTATTCACCCATTTTCCTACATTAATGTATCAGTCTGAGTGTGTATTGTTTTCAAGGCAACATGCAAGGTATATGGAGGGGGAGGTTACGATCTGTCATCAACCAAGGGTTTGTTATTACCAAATCAAAGCATTGCTTAAACAGAAATAGAAACTCAACTGCAGAACTTAAAAGGTATTCATAGTGATCTAAAGTATCTGCAACATTAATCAACAAATAAACATAGCAATGAATATAAGGAAACACGTAGCACCTAATCAGAAGATTTGGCCCAACTCTCTGATCAGGGCTATGTTACTCGCAGTGAAAGATAGATCAACAGAAAGGGTTTTATTTTATTAATCTGAACAATGTCGTTACAATGTAATGTAGGGTCTGGCTAACCCATTGTACAAGAATGACCCGTATTTATATATTACAAAGGGGAGTAACATCTCTCCCCAAGACCTGGCAACTATATGCCCAAAGATATACATCAGTTCAACATAGCACTAGCGCTGAGAGAGCAAGAACGGGAATGGTTCAAAACAGGTTGAGAATAGTTGCAAATCAGTTATGATGCTTCATCGTGGTTGTTCAACTGTTGTGAATCGTGGAACTACTACAATATGCCGTTAGGTCAACACCTACACTCCATAATATGTGGTCATAACATGTTTTAGTGGTTTGTATAGGTAAACCATCATGACTCTACTTCATTAATTAAATATCCCAAGAGATGATAAAGGGGAATTACCACATAGTTTTACATAGTAATTATATGCGAATGAATACAAAAAGGTATGAAAAGAGGAGTGGAAATGCAAGAAAAATATAGGCCAATTTGGTTCCCAACAGTGTTGTTAGAATTGTTGTTATTCTCCCATAATTCTTAAAAAACTTGCAATAATACCCTATCAACCTGAGAAATCCTCAAAGATGCTTTATGGTTGTGGGGATTTTCCATTCCTTAATGGATTTAATTTTGTTAGGTATACCTTAACACCCTCATGAGATACGATACGACCTAAATATTCCACCTCCTACAGTCCAAAGAATCATTTGGAGATTTTTCCATATAATTGTTTCTCCTCTAATAGTTTGAGCATTCTGTCAACATTTTGAACATGTTCCTACCAATACTTGATATAGATTAATATATCATCAAAAAATACTAACACAAATTTTCTAAGGAAGGGCTTGAAAATGAAATTCATCAAACCTTGAAATGTGGAAGCTACATTAGTAAGACCAAAATGCATGACCAAAAATTTATAATGACCCTCATGAGTTTTGAATGTTATTTTCATAATGTCTTTCGTCTTCATTGTAATTTTATGATATCTTGAATGAAAATCCATCTTGATGAAGTAAATTTCTCCATGTAATTCATCCAACAATTCATCAATGAAAATAATGGGAAACCTATCTTTAATAGTTAGTTTTTAAGCTCCCTATAATCTAGACATACACAAGACTACCCATCCTTCTTGTGCACCAATACTACTGGAGCATAGAAACAAATTTGACTAGGTCGAATTATACCATCATCTAACATTTATGTAACCATACGTTCAATTTCACTCTCTTGGGTATAGGGATATTTGTAAGGCCTTATGTTTCGAGCAGTGTTTCATGGAATCAAATGAATACCATGATCATTATCACAAATAACTAAGAGGCATTTGGGAGTGTCAAATACCTTGGAATGATTATCCAAGAAATTTTGGATATATGGAGAAAAAGATGATTTTTATTTTTGAACCTCTAATGAGCATAATTGTGCAATTACACCCCGTTAATATTTCTTAAGAATTTTTATCATGACATTAGAGCTCATTATATTTCCTAGTTTCCCTACAATATCCATTAATTCAACTTCTTTTCCTTCCAAAAAAAATTCAAGAAAAGTTCTTGAAAATTAAAAGTTATCGTCCCCAAAGATTGTAACCATTGGACTCCTAGTACAACATCAACACCACCCATTGGAATGGAAAGAATTGGACTATTCAATACATATTACCCAGATGGTCAACTTGATATTATGGAACTCTCCAAAGCAATTTATAGTTCCTCCATTTGCATTCATCACTTGAAACTCTCATGCTGGATATAGGAAGCAATTTAATTCCTTGGCTATCTTACAATTAATAAAATTATGAGTACTACCCCAATCAATTAGCACTATTACATTTTTCTTCTTGATATATCCTTTTATCTTGAGAGTGTTAGCAGTGGTAATTCCTACCAATGCATTAGGAGATATGGCCATATTCATTTATTCTTTCTTCGAGGTTGGTTATTGGTTTATATCCTCCTCTTTTGATGTTTCTTGTTCCTTTTATTCTTCCTCTTCACAATCTATGTAGAATAATTTATTCTCAGCACACTTATGACCTTTAGTGTATTTTCTATCACAACTATAAGAAATCCGTTTTGTTCTTTCTTCCTCCAGTTGTTGTGGTGTCCATATTATAGGTTGCGAAAGGCTAGGAGCAACAACAATTCCATCTTTATTGTTGTGAGTGGTAGAATTACTTGTTGCCATCATTTTTCTTTCAAATTTTCTTGCCACCCTGAATTCCTTCTCTAATGAATCAGGTTACCAAAGGTGAACCTCATGTTGGAAGTTATCCTTTAAATTCCCTGTGAAGACATCAATCCTATACTCTTTGGAATATCAGTTACCCTAATATTCATTTTTTGGAAGTCCTGAATATGCTCCACTATCGAAACCTTTTTCTTGAGATTTATCAATTGGATAAAGAAGGCGTTTCTCTTTGTTTCCTCATGATGTGCTATCATTTACTCCATAAAAGATTACCTGGTGACAAGTGGTTTACGAGGAAAAAACCATCGATACCATACAAACTGATTGTATTTTAAATATAAACATGCAATATGTACCTTTTGTGTGTGTTGCACATCATGGAGATGAAAATATTGTTCCATCTATAGTATCCATGTTACTAGATCCTTGCCATCAAACATCCTCATATCCATCTTTGGAATGTGGTGCTTATCAAACGCAACATTGGAGTCTCTAAAGTTGTAATTCATATTCATTTTTCCTCACCATGATTTCCATGGATTACCTTGTCACCACTTGGAACCCTTTCTTCTAGAAACTTTGCCAAACCTTCCTTCAACCCTTCTATTTTTACATTAATCATTGCTTCCATGTCTGCTTTTAATCCATCATTAAAAAATCCCATGTCCCTTTTTATACCATCTATCTTAACATTCATCATGGATTCCAATTTATTTCTTTTTACTTTTTGTGAGAGTGAAATTTGTTGCACTTGGTCTCGTAATTTTAATATATCATGTTGTATTTCTTCCTCTTTTTCATGCGTCATAGAATAGCTTTCTAGTTGCTAACTAAGTGTGTACATTTTTTTTGTTTTGAGGTACTTTGGAATCAATAAATGATATATATGCTTCACTATGCCCTTTGAATCACTCCAAAATGATTTTTCAAACAAAAGTTATGCAAAATAAAAAAGAAACATAAATACCTTTTTCTTCATTTTTAGGAGCTCGATATTGAAATTGTTGTATCTCTATAATTTTAGATTTCCAAGTTCTATTTTTTTTTTGTCATATCACTTTAAATCTTCTTTCCAACCCCACAAGTCAGACTGAGATTGGATTCTTAAAGAAAGAGTTATGCCCAATCTCCCATGATGACTTGATTATAGATTATTTCAGTAGATAAAACTTGTACGAAATACCACATGTCATTTTTTTTACATTCGACCCTAAAAATGTTATTAAAAAAACTATAGTCTATGAAATTTTAGTCACTTTTTACTAAATTCAAATCTGATTCTCATAGATAAATTTATACTAATTTTCCTTAGGTCACCTATTTGAGATTGAATTCTGGAGCCTACACAAACCCTAACTTCTTCGGACCATATCTCAGAAAATGTAGCAAACCAAGATCTAAAATTTCTACAAGAAGTTCACATGATTTGTAGTCCATGTGGTCGAAATTTCATCTTCTGAATCCTTGTATAAAAAATGTTATAGAGAAAATTTCAAGATTTCCTTCTTGAATCAACGAAACCCTATAATCCAAAACTCTAACACCAAATGTTATGCAACCAGCTCACAAAAGAGAAGAAAATATAGACCAAAAACTTCACAATTATCCTCTTCAAGTAGGAACCTCCTTTACATTACATAAATGAACAATTCTTGGATGATACAAATGATAAGACCTCCATGGTATATAGAGGAGTCTAAGGGGTCACAATATAATGAGAGCCCACATAACAATAATAATGTAAGGGCACAACGTTAAGAATAGTAGGATTTTATGGGGCACAAAAATAACAATATGGGTGATACGTGGGCACACCAATAACATTAGGGAGCTACACTAATAATAACAATAAGGGGGATGCAGTAGTATTATAGGGTCCTAATAGCTTTCCACATTACCCACAAGAAATGAAGCACGTCGATTAAAGTTTGACCACTTTGTTCTCCATGGTATTGAACCAATATGTATTGTGGTGATTTAATTTTTTATGTATCTATTTGTTTTAAGTGATAAAAAATTATTTTGCGAGAAAGTATTGAATCTTAGGAGCTGTATATATAGAGTGAAATTTGAAATAATTTAGTTAGTAAATAATTTATAATTATTGATTATATTAATATTAATATTAATATTATATATATATATATTATATATATATATATATATATATATATATATATATATATATATATATATATAAATCCTTTGCATCCACTTCTAAATCTCCTGAAATTGAATAAAATATATTGAAATCTTAAATTCGACAAGCCATCTTCTAAACATAAACCTTTAATTTGATCATGTGTGCATTGTTTTTCCAACAACCAATGAGCTAAAAATCCAACACACGATTTTGTACATTAAAAGATATTTTTGGAAAATTAGTTCCCCACCAACTCGACACATTATGATGTGATAATTGTCATGACACACAATGAACTTATGGAAATTTTACATGTTTATTGCATGGTATGTTAATATAAGTTGTGGTTGTCTCATGAAGTTCACATTTATTTCAATGTAATTTTAAATTCACACATTTAGATTAGGAACTAGATCATTGAATTATAATGAGATTTAACTTGATGATAAAATTTTAAGGTTATTATTCTCCTTAAAGCTACCATTACACTAAATATAATCTCATGATAGTGTCTCACGAATGTGTACCTCTTTCCAAGTTGACAACATGGTGGAATTGTAACATAATGAGCTAAAATTGTAATTCCATAAACTTATTTATAAAACACTGATTTAATCCAAAATTGGATTTTAGAAATGGTTACATAACAAAAGCTGGCTTTGATACACATACCATGCCTAATTTTATATGTAATACATATTTACGATGAGTACAACCCACACAGGTTGTTAATACACATCATTTAATTACAATGATTAAGTCCTCGGGACAGATTCAATATGCATACCCAAGTTGATAAAAATAAAAGAGGTCTTGTTGGGTTAAAGTACATTTTCTTCCTCTATAGTCAAAATTGGAAAAATTCTAGCAACTCAGCTGAACCACAAAAGACAAACTTATAGCCAAAATTTGCAAAACAATAATGTCTCAACTGAAGCAGTAATGAAAAGAAATAAAAAGGTCAAAAGCAAGCATTGTATGACTGTTATTAAATTGAATAATTTCATCTAAATCTAAATACCTACATAGGATTCATTGTATTGTTTATATTCATAATATTATTACAATTAAAGTAATTGCACAGTACATTCATTGTTTGGTATATCTTCAAAATACTAGTACAACTAGATCACATAATACATTATAGCCAAAAATTGGAAAACCACTAATGACTTAGTTGAAGCAACAAAGAAAAGGTGAAAGGTAAGCATTGTACGTTTTTTATTAAATAAAATATTCCCATGTAAATCAAAATAGCTACACATGATTCATTATTTTAGTTTTACAACTAGGTACACAAAATTAATTATTTTACTTTCGAATTATGGTTATTAATGATGGATATGGCTGGAGAAGCGATGGTTTGTGTGAATTTAAAGTCCTACAATGGGTTTTTATCTTACACCTCACCTTGCTAAGAAATGTGGGAGTGAATTTTTATTATTGTTGGCTCACAAGGGCCAACTCTTAAGAACCTGAGGCAATCCTACAAGTGGAGAAAAGATATCCAATCAACTATAGTAGAATGTCTATTGTCTGTAGGTTGATGTTTCAAAAGAAACCTGTATTCAATTTTCTTATCCAGAAATACTTTAAACATCTCTCTCATCAATTGAGATCTATCCATGCTATGTTTACATAAAAAAAAACCAAAAACAAACTCAAACTAGAACTAGAACATGTGAGCAGAGGTGGCGACATCTTTCTGGTTGATACAAGGTTCATCAAATTCACAGAATTCCTTCCTTCTATTATACTTAAAGTGGAATTAGTGTTTCAAATTCCAATGAGAAAATGATAAAGTGTAGGGCCTAGTCCAAGGTGTAATAATAAAGTCTTAAACATGAGATTGTTGGAAATAATACTGAGAGGGGGGGTGAATCAATATTATTAAATCAAACACTTTTCATTTCCATAGATATATATACGCTACATCAGTTAAGGGAACCCACGTATATACAGAACTGTGTCTAAAGCAACCAACATATATCAGAAAACTTTATGATTCAATTAATCAATTAAATGATGATCTTTAATCAGTGCATCAGAACTTCATTAATCATAAGAACAGTAAACAGGTGCAGTAAAATAGAATAGATTATCACACACATGAACACAAGATATAAGGTGGAAACCCAAAGTGGGTAAAAACCACCTGCTGCAATTCGTCTCTATCTTTCCTTAAAAAGAAACTTCTTTTTACAATATTTATGTATTGGTGTAGTCTTATACCAGTACGCAGGCTTCTACCTACAGAAGGCTACAACCTTCTCTCATTCTCCAACTTCTCTTGGAAGGAAGCTACAACCCCCTTAGCTCTTGTACTAGCTGATGTACTAGTATATAGGTGTTGACCTACAGAAGGCTACAACCTTCTTTATTTTCTTTCAGGGACCACCTTTCATAAATTTTTAGACTGGATCCATCAATAACATCAATCAAACATCAAATGTATCTACATCAAATAATCTCCTTTGCACCAAACAAAACTGAATCAAACAATCACTTCTCTGAATACTGTAGCCAGAAAGCAGTAACAATAACCAGACATGAATCATGAACCCAGAAAACTCTAACAATAAACAGAAGTAGATAAAACATATTTTGTGAGATGTACGCTACTTCAATAGGTGAAACCTGCATGCATACGCTTCTGTATTAAGGAAAACCAGCGTATACAATGTTCTGAATCACTTAACCATTTTGTATATGCACCTTTACTGTGTGGAACCTGCGTACATATATATAAAAGATAATTTACCCCTTTCAATTATTCAGACATCAGTTATTCCTAGATTATCAGATTTATAGATCAAGTCATGCGCCAAATATAACAGATCAAAATCACACAAACATACTACAATTCAAACCTTAAGATCTTGACCCATCAGTAGAACTTATCCTTCCTCTAGCACTTAGGTTCCTCCTAGGGTCAGATTTAGCTATGCACCATAACCCAATGACCAATATTCTAGATCTTTCTCTTCATAAGATATTCAATCCTTGAGTGGGTTCCATTGCCTAATGATCTCCTTCCCCTTTTATAGTCTTAGGCCTTACTCAATACCATGGTCCAAAACCACTTAGAACCAATACTTGGGACCCAATACTTGAATTCAACACTTTGGACATGATACCATGGTCCAAAACCATAGGTCCAAATTCCAGGGACTAAATACCAAGGACTAAAAATGAGTTTTCCCACATGTACGTGCTTTTTTGTACATGAAAGTGTGTGCATATGCATACACGACTTTTGATCGGCGATCTTGTGTGTATACGTGACTTGGTTAAGA
Source organism: Pinus tabuliformis (assembly GCA_031772625.1). Taxonomy (NCBI): domain Eukaryota; kingdom Viridiplantae; phylum Streptophyta; class Pinopsida; order Pinales; family Pinaceae; genus Pinus; species Pinus tabuliformis. The sequence goes on along the minus strand of CM062818.1, from coordinate 853,804,192 downwards.
GGAAACTGCATATATCTCTTTTTCTTTTATTCTGAGAGCTTGAACTGTGATCTGTCATCTGTGTGAGTTGCCATCAAGGACAACACCTGTGTGATAGTGCCAAACCAGTGTCATAATGCCAACAATCTCCCCCTTTGGACTTTATGGCAACCCCAAGTCACTGCAAGACACTCTCCCCCTTTGTCATCAAGGGCAAAGGGTGATGCTCCCCTTGAGTAAATGCGGAAATCTTCTGCTCTCCCGTGCACTCCCACTAATTGTAGACAAGGTCTACAAAAAGATGTTCTATAAGAAAGAACATGACTCTATAAATGACCTTCCTATCACCAAAGACTCATACATACATGCATATCCCAACCAAGTGGGGGTATACCAATATTGACGAATCCACCCAACCAAGTGGGGGTACACCAAAAGTTTACACATGATAAAACAAGAACATTATGTCATCCATCCCAGGCATAGTGGGGAACCAAAATAGGTCGTTACATGACCTTGATGATAAAAGATATATATGACATAGAGACAAAATATCTACAACAAGACTATCATCAGCAACATCTGTCAATCATCATTCAGACCAGCAACCATGTTCTCTCTCAACACCTATTCCACCTGAAACCAAAAATAACTATGAAATTGAACCAAGATCTTCTAATATAATGCCAACAATTCATTATTTAGAAGTATATGGTCCCCGTGAACCTATGACAGACTCTTTTCATCCTAAGTTTTGCCCACTGATTTTCTTTAAATCAACATATACGCGACTTTATCCAAAAAAACTGGTGTATGTATGTGGATGCCCCTCATGAAACTCATGTACAACCACTTCTCTCTGAAACAAATAAGTTTCAACAGCAAAATGATGCATCCACTACTCCCAGCTTCTACCTGAGGTATTCAAATGTCTCCGTGGGCAGTGGTTTGGTGAATATATCAGCAACTTGTTCCTTGGAGGGAACATACTCCAATTTGACCTTTTTTTCAAGCACTTGTTCCCAGAGAGAATGATATTTGATAGGTATGTGCTTGGTATTTGAATGCATGACTGGATTCTTTGAAATATTGATTGCACTTGTATTATCACATAAAATGGAGATAGGTGGAGTACAAATGATTTGAAATTCTTGCAAAATTTGCATCATCCAAAGGAGTTGTGTGCAGCAAGATGTAGTAGCCACAGATTCTGCTTCAGCTGTATATAATGAAATTGAACTTTGTTTCTTGCCGAACCAAGATACTAATATGGAACCCATAAAGAATGCACCACCACTAGTTCTTTTTATGTCATCCATGCTTATTGCCCAATCTGTATCTGTGTATGCATGAAGTGTGAGATCTGTATCTCTAGGATACCATAAGCCATAGTTTTGTGTTCCTTGTAGATATTTTAAAATCGTTTTAACCGCCTGAAGGTGTGCTTATTTTCGATTTGCGTGGAATCTTCCAACTATTCCCACTGCATGCATGATGTCTGGTCGGGTACCTGTCAGATAGAGCAGACTACCAATCATGGATCTATAGGTTGGTTGATGTACTATTGTTGAATCATAATTTGCATTGAGGCTGCATCCTGTTACCATAGGGGTACATACTGGTTTCAAACCTTCCATATATTTATTGAAGATCTACTTGAGGTACTTGGTTTGTGATAAAAATATAACGTCTTTATTTTTTTGCACTTGTAAACCAAGAAAATATGTCAGCTCACCAAGCAGGGACATTTCAAATTCTTTCTACATCACCAAAGCAAAGTTTTGATTCATGGCTTCTTCATTGCTACCAAAGATGATATCATCAACATACACAATAAGTATTAGCAATTTATCATTATCAATTTTCATATATAGATAGCTATCTGTTGATCCTTTTGAAAAACCTTGTTGATGGAGGTATTTGTCCAGACGATAATACCAAGCCGTTGGAGCCGAGTGCCTCCTTAATTTAGCATACAAGTTTTGGATCATTTCCAAGGATGAATCCATTTGGTTGCTCAATATACACTTGTTCTTCCAAGTCTCCATTTAAAAAGGTAGATTTCACATCCATTTGATATACTTTGAACTTTTGAAATCTAGAAAGAGTAAGGAACATTCTTACAGCTTCAAGTCTAGCAATCGGTGCAAAATTTTCTTCAAAGTCTATACCTTCTTGTTGAGCATACCATTTATAAACAAGTCTAGCCTTGTTTCTAATAACATCTCCATTTTTGTTCAACTTGTTTTTGAATATCCATTTGGTCCCTATGACATTCTTATCATTAGGTCTAGGAACCAATTCCCAAGTATTATTCTTTTCAATCTGCTCAAGTTCTTCATTCATGGCCTTGAACCGACATTCATCTTTGCATGCTTCACTTACATTTTGTGGTTCAGCGGAGGAGAGTAATGCTAGATAGCTTGAAGCTTCTATTCTAGTTCTTCTTGTTTGAACACCTACCTCTTTCTGCCCCAAACTTTGAGTCTCTAGATGGTTCTTCTGAACATACTTGGATGGAGTCTTTTCTTCTATTCTTATCTGTTCTTCTGGTGCCTCATACGTTCCTTCTTCAACATTAGTCTAGTATGATGTTGAAGGATAGTCCTCTTCGTCTTCAAAATCTTCAGTTTTTATATGTTTTGAATTGTTGCCTTCTTCATCAACCACTACATCAATACTTTCAACAATTTTTCCAAGTCATTTATTGTAACACTTATATCCTTTACTTCGGGAAGAGTAACCAAGGAGAATGCCTTCATCTGCTCTAGGCTCAAACGTGCCAAGATTTTCATCAGCCCTTTTGATGTAACATTTTCTTCCAAAAACCTTGAAGTATTTTACCGTAGGAGTCTTACCATACCAAAGTTCATGAGGAGTTTGAGTGTTGTTTACCTAAACGTTTGTTTTGTTGAAAATAGTAATGGCTTCAAATGCAGCTTCACCCCAGAAGGTTGTAGGACTTCCATATTCATCAAACATAGCACGAGCCATTTGTTGAACTATTCTGTTCATCCTTTCCACTACTCCATTTTTCCAAGGGGTACTTGTAGTAGAGAATTCCCTTCTTATTCCATGCTCTTCAAAAAAGTTGAAAAAATCATCTGAGGTAAATTCCCCTACTTAATCAAACCTGAGGCATTTGATTTTGCAATCTGATTCATTTTCAACCAAGGTTTTGAAAGCTTTCAACTTTTTGAAAGCTTTGTCTTTATGCTTCAGAAGTCCTATCCAACACATCCTGGAAAAGTAGTCAATGAACAATATAAAGTATTCTTCTCCTCGAGGTGACTTTTCCTCAATGGACCACATAAATTAGTATGGACAAGTTAAAGTGGCTTACTAGCTGATCCTTCCTTCTGAGGGAAGTTAGTTTTTGTTTTCTTACCAAATTGACATGATTTGCATATTGTATTGTCTGGAATTCTGATGTTAGGGAGATCATGAACCGCCTGATATTTTCATTCTTTCCTTATCTGAGAGAAGATTAGATGCCCCAATATTTTGTGCCATAGCCAGTGTTCATCATTCTTTCTTAGATAGCACTATTGTTGTCCTCCCTTGAGTATGTATAAATTATTTGGAGTTCTTATGCCTTTGATCGTTGTTTCTCCTATATCAAGCTCACAAATAATACATCAATTTGATCGAAATATTACCTCATTTCCTTGATCACACATTTGGCTAACACTCAACAGATTATGCTTTAAGCCATCAACGTACATAACATTTCCAACTTTGACTTTTTCTTTCAAAAGAACAGAACCTTTACCTTTTATGAATGTAGCTTTGTCATTTCCGAATGAGGCCTTCCTTTCCTTTTCTAAGGCACTATATGACTGAAGTTTTTCTTTAACACGTGTCATATGTTTCAGACATGCACTGTCGATGTACCATTGATTTTCCTGTGCTTCCGCATATAAGGCTATACCACATCTTTTTGGTTGCGGTTCTTTCTTTCTCCAAGTTGTGGGACCCAATGAAGTTTTCTCCTTCTGAGATGTTTTCCAAAGCTTACTCCTGCATTCAGAATCTTCATGACCGAAGTTCTTACAAAAAGAGCATTCTATTTCATTTTCAAGAGCAAAAATGTTATTGTAGGTCCTCTTCCTGATCCCAATCATGCTCCTTTGATTTTGTGCTTCCCGAGTCATGATGGTCTTGTAGGAAACACATTGTGCAACTTTGTGTCCAAAGTTATGACATGAAAAGCATTGGCCATTAAAGAAATTCCTGTAATTATCAAATCTACCATCCAGGTGATTGTAGTTTCCATTGACATTCATTCTTGAGGAAAATTGAGAATCATTTACCTGCAGTTGGTTGTAGCTTCTATTCATCATTGAAGTAGATTGACCCTGATTTACCTGGTGATTTTCTTTATGCCTTTGCTAATGATTTTTCAACTTGTTCACTTCTCCTTACTACATCAAGATAACTTTTGGAGGTGGATGTCTTCTGTGCCTGAGATTCTTCTTCAGTATATCCAAGACCTGTCTTGATTAGAGGAGAACGTTGTACTTTGATAATCTCATCTAAAGTTTTAGATCCTTTAGCAAATCTAAGATTAAGAGCTTTTGTTTTCTCAATATCTTTTCTAAGTCCCACAATTTCATGCTCTAACTTTTCATTGTGTTTTTCCATTTTAGCAAGTTGGAATGTTAGAGTATCTGTGATGATATTTTTTTTCTAAACAGATTTTTAGTTTAGAAATTTCTTCATAGAGATCATCTTCATCTATAGCATCCAAGAAATCATCATCTTCAAAAGCCATCAAAAGTCTATAATCGTTACCATGTTCATCTTCATCACTATTTGAAAGTCCACCATTTTCTTCATGTGTATAATAACTCTTCTTATTTACGTTCTATTTTATGTTCCATTTAATTGGTTCCTTACCTTTATCAAGCTTATCTCTATGAGGACATTTGGTTGCATAGTGACCGACTCTTCCACGAGCAAAGCATTTTAAAGGTAGCTTACCTCTGAATCTTCTAGAACCCTGTTGAAGGTTCTTGACGAAGTTTGATTCTTCCTCTCCTTTTGACGTATGCCCTGACTCATTGTATTCTCCTTTGAATGTGGCTTCTCTCATGTCTGATGACCCCCTTTTTCTCATTTCAAAAGCAGTTAGGATTCCATGAAGCTGTGACATCGTAATACTCTGAAGATTTTACTTTTCTTCTATGGTAGAAACTTTTGATTCAAACTTAAAAGACAAGGATCTTAGAACCTTTTCAACTAAAGTAACTTCTTTTATTTCTTCACCCAAATTTTTCATGTGATTAACAATCACATATATTTGTAAGAAATAATTAGCGACACTTTCATCATTGTGCATTCTGAGAGTTTCATATTGAATTCTGAGAGATTGTAGTTTTGCATGTTTTACCTGATCATCTCCTTCATAGCTTAGGATGATCTTGTCCCATATTTCCTTGGTGGTTTTGAGCTACATAACCTTGACGAATTTTGATTTAGATAGACTCCCCAATAGAGTATTGACAGGCTTTGAATTTGTTTCATACTGCTTTTTACCTGTCGTATCTGTAGGAGTTGCTGATGGAAATGTGTATCCTCCTTCCACGATATCCCAAACTTCTGCACCAAGAGATTGAAGGTAGGCTGTGGTTATTACCTTCCAATAGACGAAGTTGCTCCCATCAAAGATTGGTGTCTTGATGGATGCCTCTTTTTCGTAGTTGCTCATGATGATAGATCTTCCTTCAAGCGATCAAGCTTCTTCTGAAGGACCTGCTCTAATTCCAATTTTTGGAAATAATATTGAGAGGGGGGGTGAATGAGTATTACTAAATCATACAATTTTCATTTTCATAGATATATATATGCTACTTCAGTTATGGGAACCCGTGTATATACGCAACTGTGTCTAAAGCAACCAACGTATATCAAAAAACTTTATGGTGCAGTTAATCCATTAAATGATGATCTTTAATCAGTGCATCAGAACTTCATTAACCATAACAATAGTAAATAGGTGCATTAAAATAGAACAGATCATCACACACATGAACACAAGATATAACGTGGAAACCCAATGTGGGCGAAAACCACCTGCTACAATTCATCTCTATCTTTCCTTATAAAGAAACTTCTTTTTACAATATTTCTGTATTGGTGTAGACTTATACCAGTATGCAGGCTTCCACCTGTAGAAGGTTACAAACTTCTCTCATTCTCCAGCTTCTCCTGGAAGGGAGCTACAACCCCCTTAGCTCTTGTACTAGTTGATGTACTAGTACGTAGGTGCTGACCTATAGAAGGCTACAACCTTCTTTCTTTTCTTCTAGGGAGGTCACGTTTCATAAATTTTAGGACTGGATCCATCAATAACATCAATCAAACATCAAATGTGTTTGCATCAACCAATCTCCTTTGCACCAAACAAAACTGAATCAAACAATCACTTCCCTGAATGTTGTAACCAAAAAACAATAACAGTAACTAGACATCAATCCTGAACCAAGAACACTGTAGCAATAAAAAGAGGTAGCTAAAACATATTTTGTGAGACGTACACTACTTCAATATGTGAAACCTGTGTGCATACGCTTTTGTATTAAGGAAAACTAGCATATACGCTGTTTTGAATTACTGAACCAACATGTATACATACCTTTACTGTGCAGAACGTACGTACAGATCTATAAAAGATAATTTACCCTTTTCAATTATTCAGACATCAGTTATGCCCAGATTATCAGATTTATAGATCAAGTCATGCACCAAATATAATATATCAAAATCACACAAAGATACTACAATTCAAGCCTTAAGATCTTGACCCATCAATAGAACTTATCCTTCTTCTAGCACTCAGGTTCCTCCTAGGTTCAAATCTAGCTATGCACCATAACCCAATGACCAATATTCTAGATCTTGCTATTCATAAGATATTCAATGCTTGAGTGAGTGCCATTGCCTAATGATCTCCTTCCCCTTTTATAGTCTTAGGCCTTACTCAATACCATGGTCCAAAACCACTTAGAACTAATACTTGGGACCCAATACCTAGGTTCAACACTTTGGACGCTATACCATGGTCCAAAACCATAGGTCCAAATACCAAGGACTAAATACCATGGACTAAAAATGATTTTTCCCACATGTATGTGCTTTTCCGTGAATGAATGTGCATGCATATGCATACGTGACTTTTGGTCGGCAATCTCGCATGTATACGTGACTTGGTTAAGAGGAAACTACGTATATCTATTTTTCTTTTATTCTGAGAGCCTGAATTGTGATTTGTCATCTGTGTGAGTTGCCATCAAGGATAACACCTGTTTCATAGTGCTAAACCAGTGTCCTCCCCTATTGACTTCACATATTTTTCTTACAGTGGAAATGGATTCTCTATAGTCTCATAGTTTCGATGGGGCGGATGATTTTATCTTATTGAAAAGTTGGATGTGTTTCACGTGAACAAGGAACCAAAGTTGAATCTGAATCTCTATTTTCTATCACTAGGTCCTAGTCATCAATAACCCTTGGCTCTACTATCCATGAATATCTTGCAGTTGTATTTTATACCATTTTTTATGGGCCCTTGAATATCCATGCTAAGAGATAAGAATGAGCATAGTCTAATAAATGCAATGGATATTTCAAAATTGAATTCCCCCAACAACAGACATGCTAAACAATTTTCTCCCAACTTGAGTAAAATGAGGAGATGATAAAATTAATGGAAATAAATTGTGAATTTTCAAGGTGAAATGGTTATGCTAAAGACCATTACAGTGCTCTCAACTATACAAGGATTGCAAAGAGTTTAAATAATAATGATAAGAGAATTGGTGGGCCATTGTGCCACCCATTTATTTAGAAGGTTATGTAATAATCAATTTTCACCACTAAATAATTATCTAAACATGATAGATAATGTGAAAACACTCTCCAAATTTTATTTCTAGATTACTTTCAACTTAAGAAATCACAATTCTTGGCAGCATAATGTTGAGGTATTTTATGTTCTAGAGAAACCTAGAATGCTAGTCCCCATTAGTCAGAATTCATAACATTGAAAATTACAACACTCAAGTGTATCATTTTATCCCACTTGTTTCCAATCATATGGAGAATTGAATTCCATGATTGAAATCATATCAAATAGATATTCTAAAATCTAGAGGTTGAATATATGTATAATGATAATGTTGCAGATGTTGGTTTTATGCAGAAGAAAACCTTGTAGGATTCATGCATTTTAAAGCATTCAAACTCAATGTCAACACAAGATGTAGAGGTGATATATGGCTACAAGGAAAAAATTGTGTCATGTAGGGCCTATAAGGTATGAAAGAGTTTGAATCCAAGCCTTGATACCATTTTTAGAGTCAACAAATATAATTCCTATCAGAGAAACAAAATTTTACATAAAATATATCAACGTAAATATGTGTATGTACATGTTGTTCCTGATTGACGCCAATGTTTAGCTGACATTGATCTATGGAATATATAATTCCTATGCTACCATTATCAAACCAATCAATTCCTCCCTACCTATCTAGGATTAACCTCTTCAGCTCCCAGACCCAAAAGGCTTCTAGATCGAAGTCTTCTAGCCTAGTACTGAAAACTCCAAGAACACTACTCAAGTTTCCTAGATTTTCAGGTAACCCTAGAGACCATCACTCATGCTTCAGGTTTGATCCATCATGTTCTCTCTTCAATATCAACCTATTTCCTTTCACCTCCCATCCATCAACGCAAAAGCAACCACCCAACTTCACTCTATTTTCCTTCCTTCTATCATAGAGGTTCTCTCCTCGTCATGAAAACTCCCTTGTTGTCTCTGCATAAATTATTTGATAAGTTTATTGTTGGTTTCCAGTCCTGTCCCTCTCATAATCAATGCAAATTATTATTATATTTCCTATTCATTCAATCACCTGCCATCATTAATGGATTTTATTGATTTTTGAGAAGGTCGTTGTCCTTCAATTATTATACAAAAATAATTACAAGTGAAATCATATTTGATTGATTTGAGTCAGTTCCCTAGTTTGCTTTCGAGATGGTTTTATTAATTACTCTGTTTTTGAAACGGGTTTTATTAATTAGCCTTTCCAAAATAACAATTGATCATATTTGCCAATGATCACAGTTGGAACAAATATGCACTCCTAGGCCAAACCAATTACACTATTGGTAATGAAATTTGAAATGTGACATGAATGGGAAATTCATAACCATAGGATATAACCTTACATCATGTCTAAAAAATATCCTACATAACTATGTTTCCCACTTATACACAAATTTCACATAAGGCAAGTTGAAACAAAACTTAAAATGTTGTATGAAATATGAAGTATAAGTATTTAAGCTCAAAGTAAATATATAATAATGTAAAAGTGTGTAAAAATCATTATATAAACAATATATGTTTTGAATCAATCATATTGGCCAAGAAGTGAATATTGGGCATGAATTTTAGTGAAGCAAGACAATCTTGGCCTACTTCACCAAAATGCACGCCCAACCTTCATTTGAAGAACAAATTAGATGATACAACTTGGTGAGTATTTTCTTAACTCATAAGTAACATTAATACAATTAAATATTTTTATTTTTTCACATATATATCTATGTTGTTCAATAATACTCCAACTTGAATGTGTTTCATAGGGTAAAAGGAAGTGTTTGTGTGCCTCAAATAAAAGCACACCAGAAATATTTGGGAACAAGGGGATGGACTAAGAAAAATCAAAATTGAATTTTAATATTTGAAACTTGTAGTTTCTTTTTTAAAATCCTATAAGGATGAATGATCTTATTTTAGTATTAATTAGGTTTAAATGTTTCTAAAGGATAGGTAAAGATAAATGAACACCTAGGGTTTTGGAGGGTCTATTTTAGTTTTTTTCTATATTGTACATATATTTTAGGTTTTTAAGTTTAAAAATAGGTCAAGTGACCTAGTCAGGGTTTAAAGATAAATAGGTAAGGAGAATGGATACAAATAGGACTAGTTCTTAATTGTTGTTTGGAAATGCAGCCTAAGTAGATGTAGGGTTTTAATTCCACTCATTGATTGGAAGTTTCCTCAAAATGAATTCCCAACACACATGAAAATGGTAACTATATTTCTAGTGTTTAAGAGAATGAAGGAAATTATGTGATTCACTTTTCTACTAGCATTCAATAGTTAAGATTCACCGAGGTGGTAACATGCCATGTGTAGGAATTTACAGGGTAAGTTCCTCAGATAGAACACCAAAGGACACCACTCACAAATAGATCACAGATCAATACACCAATATTTTTGGCGTGGTTAAAGCTCTCAAGTAGGGAAATAGTCCATGACCTGATCCAACACAACCACTTTAGGCAATTTATTAATAAAAGAATGAAAATTTACATAAGCTTCTCTCATGAATGGTTACCCTACAAATGACCCTCCATTCTCTTTAAATAGAGATCATGGACCAATCGGATGCTAATCCACAGATCAAGTATCGTTAATACAGAGGAGAGAATGAATTTTCGGACCACTACATATTGTGACCGTCAGATTGTAAGTTACAAAAGTACATAGTAAAAAAACACACTTTACCTAACTCTACACTAGACCAAGTTATACTTTACTATTTCCTATGTGTTGGAATATCCTAACATCCATCCTTAAGAGCAACTTGGGATAGGATTGAAGGATGTACCAATATGACACAATAGGAGAAGGAAAGAGGCATTAGAGCCTATCCCCCCTTAGTGACAACTTCCTAAACTCCAACCATAAATTGAAGTTTAGTAAACTTAACCTTTGTGAGAGCCTTTGTAAATATGTCTGCAACTTGATCATCTATTGAAAAATATTTCACTTCAACAACACGGTGATAAATGAGCTTTCTGATGAAGGTAATGTGTTGTTCAATGTGCTTGTTGCACTGATGTTGGACTGGATCTTTGCATAATTTAATGGCACTTTGATTATCACACCAAAGTGTAGTCGAATGCTACTGCTGAAAGCCAAACTTTGATAGAATTTGACGAAGCCATAGGGCTTCTTTACTAGCTTATACTGCACCACGATACTCTGCTTCTACTAAAGAAAAAGAAATGAAACTTTGTTTTTTGCAAGCCCATGTAATAGGTCCTAAACTAAGAGTGAACACATAACCTGCAGTAGACTTCTGATCATTAAGGTCACTAGCCCAATCAGAATCAGTGAAACCAACCAATAGAGGTGATGCTTCTGCACTGTAATGAATCCCAAATTGAACTATACCTCAAACATAATGAAGTATTATTTTAGCTTCTTTCTAATGACTTTCATGTGGTTTTTGCATAAATCGAGAAATAAGGTCAACAAAAAAGGAAAGGTCAGGATGAGTATGGGTCAGATACAAAGGTTTTCCTACAAGTTGATGGTATAAGGTAGCATCAACTTCAGGGGAAGTACAAGTGACTAAAAGTTTGGCTCCAAACTAAAAGGGAGAAGGGGATGGCTTACAGTCTTCCATGTGAAAGTGGCGTAGAAGATCACATGCATACTTGGACTGGGAAAGGGAAATAACTTCCTTGGATTGCAAGACTTGAAGACCAAGAAAATAATGCAAGTGTCCTAAGTCTTTCATCTCAATATTCTTTTTAAGGCTAGACTTCACATGGTTTATAAGGTTGGGATCACTACTGGTAAGGATAAGATCATCAACATAAAGAACTAGAATGACAAGAAACTTGCCCACTTTCTTGGTGTAGACAGTATTGTCAGAATGACACCTAGAAAATCTAGTTTCTAAAAGAAAGCTATCCCTTTTGGCATACCAAGCCTGAGGGGCTTGCTTGAGACAGTAAAGGTATTTCTTAATCCAACATACGAGGCTGGAGTCTATTTGTATAAAGCCAGTAGGTTGCTCCATATAGATTTCTTCATGCAAGTCCCCACGCAAGAAGGAAGATTTAACATCCATCTGATGGACTTCCCATTTGAAAGAGGCATCAAGGGAAAGAACAAGGTGGATACAGTTCATTTTGGCAACTAGGGAGAAGGTTTTAGTATAGTTAATGCGTTCATCTTTTGAAAAACCTTAGCAACAAGACGAACTTTATGTTTATCAAATTTTCCATCTGGTCCATACCTCATTCTGTAAACCCATTTGCATCTAACAAGTTTTCGTCCGTTTGGAAGGGCAACAGGATCCCATGTATCATTTTCCAATAATGAGTAATATTCTTCATTCATAATTGTGTCCCAATCTGAATGGCCTGAAGATTCTGAAAAGGTGTCAGGATCATAATTAGCTGAAGAATGAGCTAGTAAAGAAGAGGCTCTATTGAACTGAGAATGTTTACATCGCTGATCTGTAGGATCAGTGGCAAGAGCACATGCTACATCCTGAGTAGGATGGACCCATTTTGGAAGCTAAGGAGCTAAAGGAGGATCCTATGAAGGTGGGGGAGGATTCTCATCCTCGTTGTCATCATCTGAAGAAGAAATATTTTCATAAGTAGAAGGGATAAAGAGAGGTGGCACATCTGCCAAACTAGGCTCGTAGGCCGATATATTTTCAGAAAACTTTACATCTCTTCTAATGATAAAATTTTTGGACTGAAGTGGAATAAGTCTGTATCATTTGACATCTTCAGAATATCCAACAAAAATACATTTTTCACTCTTAGGTTCTAAAGCTTTATGTTTCTCTTTTGGAATATGGGCCCATGCTTCACTTCCAAAAACAAGAAAGTGACTTACATCTAGTTTAATTAAGCTCCATGCTTCTTCTGGAGTGATATTCTTTAAAACCTTAGTAGGAGTCCGATTTATTATGTAATTTGTAGAGTTAATTTCTTCTACCCAAAAATTAAGACTAAGTCCTTTAGGTTGAAGCATACAATTAGCCATTTCCTTTAAGGTGTGATTCTTCCTTTCAACTACACCATTTTATTGTAGAGTATATGGAATAGTATGTTGCATTTGAATTCCATTCTCAGTGCAAAAGTTGATGAATTGGTTGTTAACATATTCTCTTCCATTATTAGATCTTAGCTTAATAATTTGATGTCCAGATTGTTTTTCAGCAAAGGCCTTAAAGGCCAATAACATGCTAAATACTTCGCTCTTGAGTTTTAGGAAGTGTACCCAAGTGCTTCTGGAGAAATCATCAATGAAATTTAATAAATACTTGTAGCCAGAGAATGAAACAACTGGAAGTGGACCACATAAATCACTATGCACAAGTTGTAAAGGGGCTGAGGTGTGCCAAGAGGCACATTTTTCAAAACTATCTCGATGATGTTTTTCATGTACACATCTGAAACAAACACCATCTCTGCAAGATACCATTAGAAGACTTGTCACCATATTTTCTTTACATAGGTTTCAAAGGGAGCGATAGTTTAAGTGGCCAAATTGTTCATGCCAAAGTTTGCTCACTTCATTATTATGAGCAACAAATATTGAGGGAAGATTTGATGACCCAAAGTTGTTCTACTTATACAACCTTGCAGAATCAGCAGTAATGCCAGTAGCTAAAATCTATCTAGGATATCTTAGGTCCTTAATTACAACATTGTGAGGTGAAAATTAAATGATTTTACCTTCACCTGAATGAGTTATATTTAGTGCATATCCAGACCGAGATGCTTGACAACCACATGCAGAAACTTATATTTCTGAAGATGAAGTTGAAGTTGTTGAGTGCTCCAAATGGATGTTATTCTTCTTCATTGCTGCTCCCAAGGCTTCGATCTTCTTAAAGCATTTGGATTCTAAGTGGCCATCTTGATTACAAAAGTGGCAATGTCTATCAGTCCTCTTCCCTTTGTTCCTATTTGCCTTATCATTTTGTTGAAATGATTTTTCATTTTGAGACTAAAATGGCTTAGGACCTGCTGGAAATAATATTGAGAGGGGGGGTGAATCAGTATTATCAAATTCTTTTCAATATATCTTCCTTATTTATACTTTGAATAATTCTTCAAATATTGATCATTACTTTGTATGTCAGTACCATAAAATAATGAGCAGGAACAAGAAAAGCAAATAGTCACACAAAAGAACACCAGATATAAGGTGGAGACCCAATGTGGGTGAAAACCACCTGCTGCAATATGTCTCTATATTCTTTTAATAAGAAACTCCTTTTATAATGGTTTTGTACTGGTGCAGTCCTTTACTAGTACGCAGGCTACAACCTGCAGAGAGCTACAACTCTCTCTCTTATTTTCCAGTCTCCCCTGGAAGGGAGCTACAACCCCCTACTTCTTTTCTTTCAAGGACCATTTTTCATTAATTTTCAGACTGGATCCAAGAACATCAAAAATCCATCAACTACACTTGCATCATCAATCTCTGATTTCACCAAAGCCAACCCGCATACAGATCTGCAAATATTTCATTATAAATTTGTAGTTGTTCCATACATCAGACATACCCAGATCATAACATGTGTATAATAAAACATGCATCAATAATTCCGACCCAGATTATTATATTTATAGATCAAGCGTGTGCCACATATCACAGATCAAAATCATATAGAGATACCACTATTCCAGCCTTAAGATTTTGACCCATCAATAGAACTTATCCTTCTCCTTACGCTCAGGTTCCTTCTTCATTCAGATCCAAATCTTCACCATAACCTAATCACCATATTCCAGATCTAGCACTTTATCAGATATTCAATAATTCAGAAGATGCTTTGCCAAATGATCTCCTTCCTCTTTTATAGCCTTAGTCCTTTCTTAATACCACGGTCCAAAACCATAGGATCAAAAAACTGTTGGACTAATACCATGAACTAACCATGAAAGTGCGTGAGATCAACACTTTTGGATGTAATACCATGGACCAAAACCATAGGATCAAAAACTGTCGGACTAATACCATAAACCAACCATGAAAGTTCTTGAGATCAACACTTTTGGATGCAATACCATGGACCAAAACCATAGGATCAAAAACTGTCGGCCTAATACCATGAACCAACCATGAAAGTGTGTGAACTTTTCTCTTTCATGAAAGTGCGTAAAATTTTCTCTACATGAAATAAACTTTTCTCTGCATAAAAGTGCGTGAACATTTCTCTACATGAAATAAACTCTTCTCTGCATAAAAGTGCGTGAACTTTTCTCTACATGAAATAAACTTTTCTCTGCATAAAATTGCGTGAACTTTTCTCTTAACCTTAACATGTTCCAAGAGAAGTCTAAGAGTCTTGAAATTCGACAAAAAATCTTCAATAGAATCAAAGTTATTGGGGTCCAATGTAAGCAACTCATTTTCGAGTTGATGGGCTCTAAGTTCATTTTTAATTCCAAAAACTTTAGTGATTTGTTTCATTCCTTCACTAGGAGTATCAAGTTCTATGATATGGAAGCTAAGGTCTTAAGAAATAAACATACCTATCAACCTATGTGCTTGACCTTGCCTATTTTCCAATTTGGCTGCATTATCTTCATCTTTCAGTCTGATTTCTTGGCTTGAGGCTATTCTGTAAGGACCTTTACTTCTAAGTAAATCCACAATGTAGGACCACCATTGGAAGTAGTAGGTGCTGTTAAGAATAACTTGGCATGAAATTTCCATTTTAACATAAACTAAAGCTATAGATGCTAAAACTAAGTGTTCCAATGGAAATATATTGAAAAATTAGGCTGATTCAGAAAAATCGTCTCTAAAAACGACTTCCGGATTAAGAAGTTATGGCTTTTTGAAGAGATGTTGTTGAAGATGCCAACGAAGTGCGGCAATGTGCGGAAATGAATGATAATGTTACATTTTAAAAAAATCTACCACCTTTCCAAACATAATCTAATTAGCTCAACAAAAAGAAAATCTTGAACTCAGAACCTTTATTCTTATAAAGTAGCTTTGGACGAAGTGAGCTAGATTAAAAGGTTAGTAATTTTTTGAAAAGAGGGAGGGTTTTTTTTTCCTTTTTTTCTTTTTTTTTTTTAGTCACTAAAGCTTTGGGGTGCATGGTTACTTTAGAAAGCTCTTTTTTGCCTACAAAACAAAAAACATTAAACCCAACATGGACATACAAAAAAAAAAAAAATTAAATAAAAAACCTTATGGCTTGAAGTTAGCTTTAGCCAGAAACTAAATATTTCCCTCAATGTTTCTGATTTTCCAAGATCACACTAATGCGTGGTAGAAAAGAGCATATTCATGAGAAAAGTCCTTCATTTCTATTTCTCATTTGCCCATATCACACAGAGTCTCAGGGAAAAGAGAATATGTAGAAATGAAAGGTATAGATCCGGTAATAATAAAAACAAAGAGCTAAATAAAATGAAATAAACAGAGAGAAAATAACTAAGAACTTCAAATAAACACTGTATACCATCAGATCTTAAAAATGATGTAGCTAGGGCTACTAGAAACCTTTTCACATAAAAAGAAAGGGGTTACTCACTGGAACAGATGCTCCTATCACAATAGAGCAATCCTCTCGGCCCAAAAGAAGCTAGTAAAAGTAGATCTAGGAAACGACAGTCAGATGCAGTTCTACCGGCTTTAGACTTGGATCACCATGCAGCCCTCAAATAGCTCTGATACCATGTAGGAATTTCCAGGGTAAGTTCCTCAGACAAAACACCAGAGGGCACCCCTCACAAACAGATCGTAGATCAATACACTAGTATTGTTGATGTGGTTAAAACCCTCAAGGAGGGAAGCAGTCCACGGCCCGAGCCAACGCTGCCACTTCAAGCAATTTATTAATAAAATAATGAAAATTTACATAAGCTTCTCCCATGAACAGTTACCCTACGAATGATGATCCATGCTCTTTAAATAGAGATCATGGACCAATTAGGTGTTAAACCATGGAACAAGTGTCAGTAATACCAAGGAGAGAATGAACTGTTGAATCACTACATATCTTGACCATCGGATTGTAAGTTATAGAAGTACATAGTAAAGAAACACACTTTACCTAGCTCTACACTAGACCATGTTATACTTAATTATTTCCAATGTGTTGGAATATCCTAACACCACGATAATACCCCAATAGAATATATAGAATTTCATTTTTAAACAAATATTAAAAGATGTAAGAGTAAAACTAATCTAAAAAAACACATAGTACCTTATAAAATAGAAGATTTCATCATCATCGGAATAATTTCCACAACAATTC
Organism: Pinus tabuliformis; assembly: GCA_031772625.1. Lineage (NCBI taxonomy): Eukaryota > Viridiplantae > Streptophyta > Pinopsida > Pinales > Pinaceae > Pinus > Pinus tabuliformis. Next base: position 853,787,090 of record CM062818.1, on the reverse strand, counting down.
TACTCTTCTTCAATAGTAGTAGAATTCCAAACAAGAAAAACGAAAAGATAAAAGATAGTGAAATCCTTCCTATTGTCACCAATGTGTTATGATTTAAAAATTAGAAGTCTCTCCAATTTATACATGACCTAAGAGACCATTGAAATGTGTGGGAAAACCAAACATAGCATGAATTAAATCCTCATTAAATTTGTATGTATAATAACTCATCCTTTTTAAATTTTTGTTTTGCATGAATACTCCAATTTGGATTCATTTTATAGGGTAAAAGGCAGGGAATGTGTGCCTCAAATAAATTCACATTGGGACCTATAATTAATTTAAAGTGACACAATAATAATTACATCATAAATATACAAAGATTTTCTACAACACATCATACTCATTATATTAAAATGAATCTTAGTCACTAAAATCCAAGTTTGCCGATGTAGGAATTCATCATATCCAGCAATGTTCACGTGAGAACAAATATTCACTTCATAGTCAAACCAATTACACTATTGCTAATAATGAAATGGGACATACATGTAAAATACCTAACCTTAGGATATAACCTTTCATCATATCTAACAAATATCCTACATAACTATGTTTCCCAATTATATACAACTTTCACATAAGGCGATTCAAAGAAATACATAGAATGATGTTTGAAACCCGAAGTATAGATATTTAATATGAATGTAAGAATACAAAAATTTAAAAATTTGTAAAATCATTGAATAAACAATCTACAATTTCAATCAATCATATTAGCCAAGAAATGAAGCTTGGGCATGCATTTTAGTAAACCAAGGCAATTTTGGCCTGCTTCAAGAAAATGCACGGCCAATCTTCATTTCAAGGACAAATTGAATCATCAAACTTGGAGAGTATTTTTTTACTCATAGGTAAAATTAATACAATTAAATATTTTTAATATTTCACATATATATTTATTTTGTTCAAGAATACTCCAAATTTCATGGATTTCAGAGGTTAAAAGACAAGGTTTGTGTGCCCCAAATAAGTGCACACTAGGAATGTTTAGGCAAAGGGGATGGAATAAAAAAAATAAAACTTGAATTATAATAATTGAAACTTGTAGTTTCTTTTAAACCCTATAATTAATGTTGAATGGCCTTATTTTAGTAGAATTAAGTTTAAATGTTTCCAAGGGATAGATAAAATATATAAGAACCTAGGGTTTACAGGGTTTATTTTAGGGTTTTTCTAAATTGTACATATTTTTTAAGGTTTTAAATTTGAGATTAGGTCAAGTGACCGGGTTAGGGTTTAAATATAACTATTTAAGGATAATTGAGACAAATAGGACTAGTTCTTATTTATTGTTTTGAAATGAAGTCTAAATAGATCTAGAGTTTCAATGTCACATATTGATTGGAAAAGTCCTCAAAATGAATTCCAAACTCACATGAAAATAGTGACTAAAATTATAGGGTTCAAGAGAATGAAGAAAATTATGGGATTCAATATCAACTAGGGCATTTCTACTAGAATTAAACATTTAATATCAACCCAGGTGCTAAAATGCCATGATTATACCTCAAGAAAATGCATAACATTTCAATGTTAAATAAATATTAAAAGATGAAAACTTAAATCCAATCTCAGAAAAAGACATAGTACCCCATAAACCAAAAAATTTCATAATCATGAGCATAAATCACACAACAATTCTACACTTCCTCAATACTACTATGATTCCAAACAAGAAAAAGAAAAAGGTAAATGATAGTGAACTCGTTACTTTTGTAACCAATGTGTTATGATTTACAAATTAGAAGTATCATCCTATTTATACATGACCTAAAAGACATTTGAAATGTGTGGGGAACATGCCTCCCCACATAGCATGAAGTAAATCCTCATTAATGTTGGGTGGAAAATAAATCATCCTCATTAAATGGTTGATGTGCATGAATACTACAAATTGGATTGATTTTATAGGATAAAAGGTAGGGATTGTCTGCCTCAAATAAACACACATTGGGACCTATAATTCATTTGTAGTGAAAAAATGGTTATTCCATCCTAAATATACAAAACATTTCTACAACATATCATGCTCGTTATCATGAAAGAGATCTTACTCATTAAAATCCAAGTTTGCTAATGTAGAAATTCATCATATTTTCCAATGTTCAAGTCAAAACAAATATGCACTCCCGGGCCAAACCAATTACACTGTTGGTAATGAAATTTGAAATACGAAATGATTTGAAAACACCTAAATTTAATATGTAACCTTGTATCATGTCTAAAAAATATCTCGCATATCTATGTTTCCCAATTATACACAAATTTCACATAAGGTAAGTGAAAGAAAAACTTAGAACATCGTATCAAATATGACGTATAAATATATAATATGAAAGTAAATATATAGGAATCTAAAGTCGTGTAAAATCATTAAATAAACAATCTATAATTTAATCAATCTTATTTGCCAAAAAATGAAGCATGGACATGCCTTTTAGTGACAGCGAGGAAATTTCGGCCTGCTGCACAAAAATGAACACATATACACACAAGTTTATCTGGGAAAACCCCAAATCTAGGGAAAAACCCAACCCAATGATATCTCATTATCCTTGGCCAAAAACTTAGCCAAGATGACCAAGTGAGCCTTCACCGCTCACCTCCAAGCTTTTATTATAATGAATTATCCCCAGCCTTTTAAAAGCTCCATTACATGCAATACCACGAACCATAATACCATGGGTACACTATACCATGTGCCCAAAACCACTGCTATTTAGCTAAGTCAACCTTGACTCAAACCCTGAGTCAATTTTACCTAACAATTCCCCCCCTTAAACTTGACTTGGGGTTCCTTGACTAAATCCAACCAAAAAATGCTAAGTGAGACAATCCTGCTCACTCTAGCCCTTACCCCACTCAAATTTTAATACCCAGGGTATCAGTGAGCTCGACATCCCCCCTATCACCTAGGCTTAACCCAAAATTTACCGATAATTACCCAGGGGTATGTATGGCTTAGTAGATCTTACAATAGTATGCCCATTTACATGTAATAAAAAATTGACTCCATAATATTTTGTTTTCCCTTGTTCATGTCTTTGTACATGTGACATCAATGTCCATATAAAAGGAACCTATCTAACAGATTACATGGGTCAAAAGCCACTCTAACTACCAGTTATCTAGGCGTACTTTTCATGTACATGGTTCATCAATTAATTGATCCACGTCCACATATCCTCTCATCTCTCATGATCCACATTCAATCATCTCCATTATGGGCCTTGGCATATGATCCCTCAGATATGACTGTAAAAAAACGTAATACCAAGACATCATCTTCATTTTCATTGACGTTGATGTCCATCATTTCATCCTTCATGTGATTTGCCACAAATTCAGCTTTGTTGGGCATCCACAGATCCTGTTGCACTTTGTAATCATGGTTGTTCCAAAATTTCAGTGGAGGCTATGTAATAGACTCTTGGGCTGTCATGAACGAGTAATTCTTAGCATCGCCCAACCATGGCATCCACAACCACCATATCATCCACCATTAACACGAGTTCCTTCATAGCATCATTACCGCATCCAAAAATAACGCAAGTGGATATTTGATTGCTTCCGATGTATGATGTATTTGCTTTACAAGGTACTGAGAAGAAGCTCACCCATAGATCTCCCACATGGCCTATGAGCATGGCCAGACAAAAATTGAATCAACTATCAATGCCTCTGGAGAGTTGAGAGCTAATAGTGTTGGAATCAGATAAACTAGGCAATGATTTAGTAAAAATATCACTCCCATCCATCAAAGGCACTACTAGCACGCCAACCACTACCCAGATTTTGATAGATCATTTAGCTTGCATTCTAAATCGATTTATTTAGATAAATCATGTCATTTAAATTGACTCAAAAGAGTCCCACAATATCTTATATTCCATCCCTCACATTTTGAAACATTGTGGAACACGAGGGTGCTGCCAAACATAATACATTTTGATACCTTACCAAATTAATAAAATCATTTCCTCATTAGCACGAGCCTGTACTGTAATATCCTTTGTGATATTGTGAGGTTGTGAGTTTCAATATTCACATTAAGTAACTTGATCAATTCATTATCTTGTAGCATGTCATACTCTTCCAAACTGACATTTTATGACAACCAAAAAATGCCCAAAAGTTTCCATCGCAACCATGCGATGCCATGCCATTTCTCATGCATGCGTGATCACCAATAGGTGCACCAAGAAATCCTTGATGGATGCAAGACACTGTGCAATGAGCTTCCATGCTTTACATCACTTGGGCTCAATGCAACAACACACAAAATTACAATGTCCATAACTCACCTTACCAGTTCAACAAAAAAATTACAGTCTGAAGCTACATCCTCTAGTGTTCTCCCTAACACATAGGTGGCCACATTTTACCTCTAATATAATAAAAAATAAATGACATTCCAACCATCAAAAGCCCACAAATAATAAATAATCAAACCCAGATCAACCCAACACTCCAATGAAATACCCATGTGCATCTATCTATGGATTTTCATCCAAACGTATGAACAACCTTGGCGTCGATCTCTCTATCGATTGGGTCAAATAAATCCTTCCCTATAGAGGCAACCATCCGAATCCCAGACCCTGGACCATGGCTTCGATACCAGTTTATCCTGCCATTTCTCATTCTCTTCTAGGAACTTCTCAAATTCTCGAATCTTTTGTAGAATTCCTTTGATCATATCTAATCGATCAACACCTAATAGCATGGAAATGCATTTTAGTGACAGTGAGGAAATTTTGCCCCGCTGCACAAAAATGCATGCCCAAGTTTCATTTTAAGGCTGAATTGAACTATTTTTTTATTCATAGGTAACTGTTAATGGTTCTAGAATCCACTAAGATATGGGGGTATCCATGATGTCAAGTCGCAATTAGAACTCACATTGTTTGGAGTAGGAGCCCCATCCCATGTATCCACCTGACCACCATAACTTAAATTTTTTCCTTGGTTTCAATGGGTAACATAAGAGATTAACACATAACCTTTGAAATTAGCTAGTATGTTGAAATTGTGAAACACTAATTGCAATGTGCAATAGGAGACCTTCATGAGTGGGAGACTAGAGTGAGTCTCTAGAAGGAAAGTAATAGTACTCTCCTAAGAGAGGCACACAAGAGCAAGGAAATATTTGTTAGTTATCTAGTGAAATAGTTCACATAGACACAATTATTGTTAAAGGAAAATACACCACACATTCAACAAGACAAGCACCAAATCCAACGAAGTAGTTCAATTTATTTAGTACATATGAATATAGCATATACCACAAACATCTAAGGAATAGTCTTACATCATTCATGGTACATGCATGAAAGTGTGTTAGATAAATGAGCTTCAATTATTAAGTGAAATATCAAAGTACACATTTATAATGTTGAGCCACTAGCTCCAATAGTGGATGACTAAGTCACTTGTTGCTTCTCCAAAAGAATGATATTCTCTTATGCCAAGCAGAAGAAGCCAAGGATAGCTCTCTAAAGTATAAGCCTCCAAAAGCACTTTGATTGATTTATGTGGTTGTGTTTAAAACAAGAAGAATGACCTTTAATATCCCCTACCAATCTTGACCTACACTCATGACTCTTGGACTCCTATATGGAATTAAAACTTATATTTGACTTTTTTTCCCATATGTGACTTTACATATTCCAAATATGACCCTTAGACTTCCACCTCTTTTAAATTTTGTCAGTTTTTGAGAATATAATAATTACATCCACAAATGAAGTATTAATACACATGGACACATATTAAATTGTGATTCCAATTGTAGAAGCCATGAATTGGGGTTGATGACATGAAACATCATGATTATGTGGAAATGTCTAGCTTCTCGCCCCACTGCTTTATTTTCAATCTTCATGAAAGATTTTCTTGTTCTTCCTTTTCAACTTCCAAAGGGTCTTATATCAACATAGGAACCTTATGAGTCATCAAGGGATGCATTCATTCTATTATGGTCTAAGATCTTCTTCATGTCTTCACTATGGATCTTCTTTGTGATAAATATCCACAAGTGATTCTTTATTCCTTCTCCTTGATATATTCCTTCATCATTTTCTTTCCATGTTGAGATGGTACACCTGCCAAAGAAAAGCATTCATGACAAGGAAATATGAATCTAGAAAACCATCTATTTTATCTCTATCTTTCTTATGGAAGAATCTTCTTATGATAGGCCTCTGAAAGGACTAAGAAGGAAGGGCTTGATGGGGATGGCACAACTGAGCTCAAAAGTGGTTGAGGAGAGCACCATCACTCACTAGAACTGTCTCATGTGCTATGAAGAGGGGTGATGAGCCCCAATTTTTGGTAACAAATTGGGCTAATTTGGCCTACTTACCTTTCTCAACCCTTCATCTTTTATCACTTATGAATTCATTTCTTGGTATATTCGTGTTATTTGTAGGAATAAGGGCATGCATTATATCTATGTGGCTAATACATGATGATTTCAGGTTTTTTGGCATTAAAGGGAGCAAATACCACGCAGAAGGAGACAAGGAGACATCAAAGGTGGCATTGCAGGTTTATAGGGAGGTTGTCTACAACCTTAAATAACCTCCCTCGTGATCTCCACCCTAACTCCGAGCTCCAACAGCTCTCCCCACCGAGCTTAAAGGCAGCCAACGGGTTCTACAGGAACAGCAGTCTACAGCAGTTTAACTTTTAGTAGGACAGCCAAGCTCCGTTAATTGAGGAAGCCAGCTTGATCCTCATCATGTATAAATATTAAGGTCGTGGCCTTTTATAGGAGCTTTTTGAACTTTTGAACTACTGTTGCAATTTCTAAGCACGAGCTACAACTCGGTTTTTTCTCTTTGTAAGCCAGTTTTGGCATGTCATTAGACTCATGATTATTCAATAAAGATAGGCAGCTTTTGATTCAATTCTGAGTTTTTAAGGGAGCTATAGCTCTCAGGTTAGGGCCCAACCTGAGTGCAATAGACCTCCTCTTCCTTGTATTGTTACTTGTCTTTCTTTTCAGCACTTTATTCCTCTGTTTTGACATGCATTTAGAAATTACAGTCTGCTGATTTGATTTCTTTTATGTGATTGAGTAGGATTAGTTTATGGTTCAAGTGCTTTTAGTTGGTTAGATTAGAGTAGGAGGATCAGCATTCATTAGAACTCCAAGAAAAGGCTGACAGTGCACTCACTGCCATCTCTGTTTAGAGATTGGGGGTGTAGACCGTACCATCCACCAAAAAACACAGTCTTACACTTTCATTCAAGCTGCAACATAGTCATTTCAATTGTAGATCCATCCATGCATTCTGATCTTGAGCAGTATTTCCTCATTCCAACTCCATGCACGATTTTTCTCTGAAGTTTACATTGCCGTTCGTTGATTTAATAACACAGTTAGGATAGGTTGATGAATTTTTGGCTTTGTGCAGATTTGTTTCCTTTACACTATGTTGCATCACTCTGTTATCTTATTCTTCTTCTCAACCACGCCTAAAGTCACCTACCCAACCTCTGATTTAGCTCGTTTGCCTTCCAACACTTCCACTATTCACGTAGCTCCATCTTTTTGGACTTTTCTTTGCTTCCACCCCTCCATTCTCCAACTAGCTGCAAGCACTCTTTCCTCATCCCATATCTCTATCCCTGAGCCATCATAAGCCCCCTTTCCATTCTACCTATCCACCCATACAACTCCTCCACTCCTCCATCACCCAAAACTCCAACCATAGAACATCTTGTAGAAGTTAGCAGACTTCTTGTAGAAATCCCAAGCTTCCTGTAGGATCCCCTGCAGACATCCTGTAGAAACCTGTAACCTCGATTGCCGAGCACCTGAACGTTGTGGACTTCTATGGAATGATGTTTTGGATCCTCTGGAACCTCTCCTAGTCCTCCTGACCTTTCCCAAGCTTTCTTTCCTTCGAACTACCCCTGCACAGTCAAACCCTAATAAGAAACAACATCGTAATAACTCCAACCACTTAAGCAAAAATCCAGAAACAATGTTCTTTTCAGTAGAAGTAGCTTAAATTCATGCATCTCATATCACTTGAAGTAATGGCATCATTTCTAGAAGTTTGCACTCCCACCATTGCATCATAGAGATTAGACTAGTCAGATTAGGGTTTACTAGGGTTTCCCTGTTTTGTTGGCTTTCAGTTCATTCTTGCAAAGTAGGTTAATTTCCTTTCAAATAGTCTTCGTTCATCATTTAGAAAGCTTCTTCTGAGAACATATAGAACTTGGCTTGAGCCCTAGCGGACTTGTGCCAGCTGACCAAGTGACAGCTGCGACAAGAGCTAGTACTTGTGCATACAGCACCGTCGCTTCCAAGTTTGTTACGAACTACCGGGTTGATAAAATTAGAGATAGGAAGCTCCGGGAGTTGTAGCATTATTGCTACAATACTGGAGCCCACCATCTTTTTGGCGCCATTGCTGGGGAAGCGTCAGATTATTATTAATTGTTTCTTTTCTTGTATTTTCTTACTCTTGCCTTCTGCTAAGTAGTTTATTTCATTTCCATTCTGCAAAAGTAGCATAGACATTTCCTGCTTTCATAGATTAGGATTTCCTGCTTTCATAGATTAGCATTTCCTGCTTTCATAGATTAGAATTTCCTGCTTTCATAGATTAGCATTTCAATTCTACAATTTCATTTCTGCAAGCGTAGATTAGCATTTCATTTCCACAAGCGTAGATTAGTGTTTCAATTCTGCAAGCGTAGACTAGCATTTCCATTCCTGCAATTTCATTTGAGCAAAGTAGATTAGTTCTTTCCTGCTTTCAGTTTAATGCTGCATCTTTATAGTTAGTTGTAGATCAATCTGTTTCAGTTTTCCAGGTACCACAGAAAAAAAACCAAAAGCAATCAAAAAAGTCTTTCCATTTCATGCCTCGTAGGAATCGAGATAAAACAGGCAAATTCTTACCCAACACCCCCACCACATCACTGAGTCACCCTTCTCTCTTCTTCGGTTACAGTGATCCAGAAGAACCTATAGGTGAACCTCCTGAGATATACGAAGATCCTATAGCAGAAGAAGAATTAGAGACCATCCCATCTGAAGCTATGGCTGACAATAGAAGAGAAGATGAGAGAATAGAAGGTGCCTTCCCCATCCGAGAGACCAATGGAGAGATGAAAATGAAGAACATTAGCCCCTCCACTTTACCTCACTTCCATGGACTGACTACTAAAGATCCTGATACCTTCCTGTTTGAGTTTGATGTCCTTTGTAGAACCTATGACTATACTGAAGATGAGCAGAAGCTGAAACTCTTCCCTTCAACTCTTAAGGATGCAGCATTACGCTGGTTCATGGGCTTACCTGGGAATAGTATCACCACTTGGGCTCAGATGCAGCAAGCTTTCAATACCAAGTACAGGGATTACTGTAGGTCCAAGGAAACCAAGGGAGAAATCTTTTGGATGACCATGGGAAATGATGAGTCCTTAGAGGATTATGAGGAGAGGTTCCAACTTAGCTATAAGCGGGCCAGGTGCACACTTGACCCTGAATCCCTCAAGTTGGTCCTACTGTGAGGAGTCCCTGAACACCTCTTAGACACCCTTCACATGTTAGCTGGGGGGGACATTTACCAACTGCCTTATGAGGACATCAAAACTGTGTTTAGAAACCACTCCAGGGAAGCTTGGAAACGGGGTAGAGGAAACCTCCTCTCAACTGGTGTCCCTTTCTCCAAACATGAGTTTGCAAATCAATTGGAAGATCTTAAGAGTGAGGTGAGACAGACCATTGCCATGCAGCTTGACACATTCAGGATCCAGCAGAAGAAGGAAGAAGTTGAGAGAGCCTTGGCTATCTTCTGCCCTAGATGTACCAGGAGACACCCTAAGAACGAATGTCCATTGCATTCGGTTGAAGTGTGTTTCGTTTGTGAGGAGGACCATCCCACAAACCAATGTCCAACCTTACCTGGATTTAAAGCCATGTACCAAGGGACAGAAGCTCCCACTGAACCTCTCTATTACCTCAACCAAAGGAGGCCACAAGGACCTAGACCTTACCAGCAGGGGATGCAAGGGGCACCTCAAGCTTATTACAGCACCAACCAATCGACTCCTATGCCTTCCTGGGGTCCCCGTGCTCATCCTTGTTGGTCTATGCCTCCTCCATGGTATTATCCACCTCAGTACCCTACTTAACCCACTACTCATTCTTATCACTCACATGCCCAGCCACAGCCTCAGTGGAATGCACCTCAGTTGGGGTGGAGGCCCCAATACAACACTCCTCCTGCCATTTTGCCTCCACCACTAGTTCAACCTCAACCATTACCTCCTGCTCCTCCAAGGCAACCTCAAATACCTGCCCAACCGAACCCGAACCCCAACAATAGACAAGCCCAGCAGGTATACACTGGGGAAACATCATGCCCTACTTATGCTGTGGAGATCCAAGAGATCAATCTTCGATCTAGAAAGACTCTTCCAGATCGCCAACCTCCTCCCCCAGAGGATGAGGAAGATAAACAGGAAAGTGAACCAAAGTCTATTCCACCCTTTCCTGAGAGACTAACAGCCACCACACAACCCAACCCAGAGGAGGATGAGCTTCTGGGTGAGCTCAAGCAGTTGTGTGTAAAAATACCACTTCTCCAGGCCATCAAGGATGTGCCAATATACAACAAACTGGTTAAGGAAAAGTGTTTCAAACACCCAGGCAGGCGAAAGAGAGATGCTTCAACCATCAATGTCTTAGGACAACTGTCTGACATTATGTTAGGACAAGTCATCTGCCCAAAGTATCTAGATCCTGGGAGTCCTGTAGTAGATGTCCACATCAATGGCATCATCATACCTCACACTTTGATTGATTTGGGGGCCGCCATTAATGTGATGACCAGGGATACCATGCTCAAACTCAATCTTCAGGGTTCCTTGAGGAAGACCTCGACAGTTCTGCAACTTGCAGATCGCTCCACTGTGACTCCCGAAGGGATTGTGGAGGATGTCTTGGTCTTTGTCGACTCTTGGGAATACCCTGCAGATTTCTTGGTTCTCCAACCCAAGGCAAAGCTTACTGGATATCCTCTTATTTTGGGAAGGCCTTGGTTAGCCACTGCAGATGCTTACATAAGTTGTCGTGCAGGAAATATGACCATCAAAAATGGTCCTATGTCCAAGCAGCTAGTCCTATATCCTCTTGCCCAACCTTCCTTAGAGCATGACTTACCACTTTGGTTGGAGGAAGGAGAAGAGGATGAAGTATACTCAACACCTTCGTGCACCCTAGATACCACCAGAAGAGACCCCCTAACCGAGGATGACTTGATTGAGACCTTGATCCAGAATCCACCTTCCAGTGCACTATCCTTAGAGAAATTGGTGGAGGATGCCCAAGCCAGCACCTTAGTGGATCTTTGTACGACCAACCCTATCACTCCCAGAGTCAAGAATGTGGAGTTCAGCCCTGAGAGAACGTTGAAGATCAGCTCCTCCCTATCTCCTTCCCAGGAAAAGGAGCTGTGTAGCCTATTGGCCAGTCACCTAGATGCTTTTGCTTGGAGCTATAAGGAGATGAAAGGAGTCCATCCCTCGGTTTGTACCCATCACATATACATCAAAGAGGGTTGTAAACCGGTTAGGCAACCTCAGAGGAGAATGAATCCAGCCCTTAAGGATATTGTCAAGGAAAAATTGCAAAAGCTGTTAGATGTTGGATTCATTTACCCCATCTCAAATAGTGAATGGGTGTCCCCTCTGGTATTGGTTCCCAAGAAGAATGGGAAATGGAGAATCTGTGTGGACTACCGAGAACTGAACAAAGCTACCAAGAAAGACCATTTCCCTCTACCTTTCATAGATCAAGTGTTGGATGGACTGGCAGGAAAGAAGTTCTTCTCTTTCCAGGATGGGTTTAGTGGGTACAACCAGATTCAAATCAGCCCGGAAGACCAAGATAAGACCACCTTCACTTGCCCTTGGGGTACCTTTGCCTACCGAGTTCTTCCCTTTGGGCTATGCAATGCTCCTGCTACCTTCCAGAGAGCTGTCTTGAGCACCTTCTCGGAGCTGGTCCATGATGCAGTGGAAATCTATATGGATGACTTCACTCCTTATGGGGCCAACTTCCAGGAAGCATTGTCCAATCTGGGAAAAGTCCTAACCAAATGCATTGAGATGAACCTGTCCCTTAGTCCTGAAAAATGTGAATTCCTGATGACTGAAGGGACCGTGTTAGGCCATACCATTTCTTGCCAAGGGTTACAGGTGGATCCTAACAAAATTTCTCTCATCAAGAAGGTTCCACCTCCTCAAAAGGTAAGGGATGTTCGGAGTTTCTTAGGATTAGCAGGGTATTACAGGAGATTCATTAAGGACTTCAGCAAGCTAGCCTCGCCATTCTTTGGCCTGTTGGCAAAAGATGTGGAGTTTAAGTGGACTGATGATTGTCAGAGGGCTTTGAATGAATTAAAGGACAAGTTGGTGTCAGCCCCAATCTTGAGAGGTCCAAACTGGGCCCTACCTTTCCACATCCACACTGATGCCTCGAACAAAGCCATAGGTGCAGCTTTAGGACAAGTCGAACAAAAACTTCCATATGCCATTTACTTTGTTAGTAAAAACTTGTCCAAAGCTGAGCTGAATTACACTGTAACTGAGAAAGAGTTTTTGGCTGTGGTCCATGCACTGAACAAGTTCCGACACTATATCACTGGCTATCAAACATTTGTACATACAGACCATGCTGCAATTAGATATTTAATGAATAAACCAGATGTGAATTCTCGTATTATTAGATGGTTACTTTTGTTGCAGCAGTTTGATTTGACCATTGTTGACAAACCAGGTAAAGAAAATGTTGTTTGCTGACTTTTTATCTAGATTGGATTTGTCTGCAGATGAGGATGGAACAGTGGATGACCATATGCCTGATGAACATCTGTTTGCTATCTCAGCACTCTCTCCATGGTTTGCTGATATAGCAAACTACCTTTTTTCAGCACAGTTCCCTCTGCACCTATCTTCAAGAGAGAAGAGAAAAATCATCAGAAAAAGTGCCTCATTTACTTGGATCGGGGGCAATCTGTTCAAGCTTGGCCCTGATCAGATCTTAAGGCGTTGTGTAAGGGAGGAGGAAGTCTTTGATATCCTCCTCACCTGTCATGATGGGCCTTATGGAGGACATTTTGCAGCAAAGAGGACTGCCTTCAAGATCCTACAGGCAGGCTACTATTGGCCCACACTTCACCAAGATGTCAGAAGATATATCAGCCAATGTGACCAATGCCAAAGAATGGGGAAACCGACTCAAAGGGATGAGATTCCTCTCCAACCTCAAGTGACTCTTGAGCCATTTGAGAAGTGGGGCATGGATTTTGTGGGTCCAATCAACCCTCCTTCGAGGCAAAGGTCCTACATCATTGTGTGTACTGACTACCTGACAAAGTGGGCAGAGACTAAAGAAATCAAAGCAGCAGCAGAACAAAAGGTGGCCGAGTTCTTAAGAGAAAACATCTTCTACAAGTTTGGCTACCCAAGAGAGCTAGTCACCGATCAAGGGAGCCAGTTCACATCCAACCTGGTTGAAGACTTACTAGCTCACCACAAGATCAAGCATAGGAATTCCACCCCCTATCACCCTCAAGCAAATGGGCAGGTGGAAGTCACCAATAGAGCATTGGAAGGGATCTTGACTAAGGTGGTGAGCAGCAGCAGAAAGGACTGGGGAGATCGCCTGGTTGAGGCCACATGGGCTTACAATACCACCTGGAAGGCCACCACCGGCTTCACACCTTATGAGCTGGTCTATGGGAAGAAAGCTTTGCTGTCCATTGAGTTTGAATACAACACTTGGAGGATGGCAGCTCAGCTGGACCTAGATCTCAGCCATGCACAACAAGAAAGGTTATTGCAGCTGAATGGATTGGATGAGCACCGAATGCAGGCCCTCCTTCACTCAGAAGTGGTTCAACTTCAGAGAAAGGTGTGGAATGACCAACATCTCCATGACAAGCAATTTCAACCGGGAGATTGGGCTTTGTTGTATGACTCCATATACAAAGATTTCAAGGGAAAGTTGAGAACCAGATGGCTAGGACCATATGCAGTGGAAAAATGTCATGACAATGGATCTGTGCTTATTTGGACCATTGATGAGGAAGCCATCCCCATGCTTGTCAATGGGCATCGATTGAAGATCTACAGGAAGCCTCTCTCAAGACAAGAGTTCATCAAAACTATGGAGAAATCAGTATTGGTCATAGAGAAGGGTTCTGCCTCTCCTTTGGGCATACCCTGAAAGATCTAAAAAATAATAATAATAAAGATCCTTGGGTGAAAACCTTTCTGAGGCGCCCAAGGCAGGTGGTAGGGGTGAAAACCTCATTGAGGTGCCCCTATTGTCTTTCAAAAAAAAAAAAAAAAAAAAGAGATTGGAAAAAGATCCTTGAGTGAAAACCTCTTTGAGGCGCTCAGGGCAGATGGCAGGGGTGAAAACCTCATTGAGGCACCCCTGTTATCTTTAAAAAAAAAAAGAGAAAAAAAAAAGAAAAAAGAAAAAACAAGGTTAGCAAATTCATAGTGTAAAATTGCATGCAAGTTGCAGGTGTTCTATGGAGGAGAGGAAGCCTTTCAACTCAAAGTTCAGGATCCTTATCATGCAGTCAGGAGACCTCACCAGAACCTCCTCCAAGAATACTCATTTTCTCCAAGGTATGTGCAATTTTATTACAGCTTGAGTCTTCTACAGGAAGACACAGATTTTCTACAGGAAGACGCAGATCTTCTACAGGAAGACGCAGATCTTCTACAGGAAGACGCAAATTTTCTACAGGAAGATGCAGATTTTCTACAGGAAGGTGCAGACTCTCTACAGGAAACACAACCTTTCTACAGGAAGCTCTGTATTTCTACAGGAAACTTCCTGTAGAAGTTCAGGACGGCCCAGAATCCATCTTATGAGGAGATCTAATGACTAAGGATCGGTTTGGACGCATGCAAGCTATTGTTATCTCCCTTGCACATTTTTGTCACCTCGTCCTGCCCTCCTTGTCGACATGCAACGAAGTTACCTGCACCAGCAAAGCAGATCGATGAGTTTTCCAGAAAAAGCAATTTTTAAATGAAAAAATTGCTGAGATCTCATACCATATCCGTCCTAGTCATCCAGAAGCCCTAGGAGCATGATCGGGAGGCCAGATCCTTCGTCGTGTAGCATGCACCCAAGGAGGAAGAACTGTTACAAGACATCCCGCAGGAGTCCTGTAACAGTTGAGCCCGCTAGAGTGTATTCTATTCACAGCGCTGGCCATATGCAATGCACGCGGACGCATGCAGCCAAGCATCAACTCCATCGTCGGCAGCCTGTAAACGTGAACCTCCGGGCCTATGCAAATTCACCAGCAGCAGATAGATCCATTCATCATCGTCCAGAACCCGAAAAATCGTGTTGCAGCCGCACAGGTAAGTGTCTCGACCCTTTCTTCCGTCAGATCGCATGAATTTTACTTTGAATTGTTTGCAAAGTGTAAAGAATGGGTTGAGCGGCTGTATGGCTAGTTGACTGGCCACGTCGACCGGTTAATGGTCTAGTCAGATGTTTGGGTGGCGGCCCTGACAAAAGGGAATGATCAGCACACACGTGAGAACAATCCCCGTCGGAAAAAACGGATTTAGCAGAAGAAACGGCGACAGATCTGCTGGAGGGATGATGCAGTAGTAAGTGAACTCGCAGATAAATGATGGAACGACGTCATCCAACGGTCCGGCGGGGATAGCTCACCCCCACGCCATGGATCCTGCCGATTCAAATCTAATCGGCTAGATTGGCCGCATGCATTTATCATTCGTCGTTCGAACCTCGAGTGAGCATTCAGATCCCTCTGCAGTTCGAAACTCCAAGCCTTTGGCTATCAGAACGGCTGAGAAGCACCACCGAGAGCGCAGACCAACTGCAGTCCTCCCCAGGAATCACGCGCTGCTCCTACAGGAAAGTTGCTCCTACAGGAAAGTTGTTTCTACAGGAAGGCGGGTTCCTCACGAAAAAAGGTGGCAAATATAAAGGTAACCCTGAACTCTCCATGCAATTGGTTTTTAAAGGTGGCAGAATCGTCGTCTACAGTCTGGTTGTAGGGAATGGTTGAAATTGTTGTCTGTTGTGCATAGACTGTCGTTCTACAGGATGTCAGTGAATTAAACCGTGTTAAGGTCCTCAGGGATAAGTTTTGTGGATTATTTGCACGACGGAGGCGTAATTCTACGCTCTGTCCCAATAAGCTAAACTTCTTCCGCATTCGCCACCTCTAGCAACAGTTTTTATCATGCCGGGTGGGTTTATTAGACGGGAACCCACTGATTCATCAAAATTAAGAGAAAATCAGGAGGTGGTGGAGCTCTTCACACGGGCACAATGGATATCCTTTTGTGACAAGTTGGAGGGTCATGATGACGAAGTGGCAGAAGAATTTTTACAAGCCTTGAGGCTAAAATCCAAAACACTGGCCACCCTGAACTTCAGGGGCCTAAGCCTCAAGCTCACCCCGCAATATATCAGTCGAATTACTAAACTTCCAATGGGCTTGCCATGGGATAAGGAAGAAAGGAAGTTGAGCCAGCAGGCAAAGAAAGAATTCTTTCCACCTGAGGAGGAATTCACGGAGGACAAAAATGGGGTGCGAAGAACCAGCTTGCTGCCACCATGGAATGAAGTTAGCCTGCAAATCATGAAGTATATAACCTGTGAAGGCCGTTTTAGCATCGTGTACGCGTATCACTTCAGGTTGCTCACGGAATTGAGACACCAGATTGATCATCCTGTAGAAAACAAACTGAGCATTCCTTATTTCCTGCTACAGTCTCTAATTGAGTGTGCCGCAAAGTTAAAAGAAGGCATACCAGATCAGGTAGCCCACCATGGATTGATCAAACTTCTCGTGGAGGATGCGCTACATTCATATAAGGTTCCCCTCTCATGGGAATCATTCAGAAATTTGACAAAAGATGGAGACATAAGGATGCTGACCGAGGAAAGTGGTTCCTCCAGCAGTGAGGAAAAAGAAGCAGTGGCCGCGGAAAAGAAAGAAACAGGCCAGAAGACCCCGAACACAGTGCAGAAGAAAGAACAAAGGAGGAAGCACGAGAAAAAGGATGCTGAGGAAAAAGGTGACACACCCATCTTGTCAGCAAGAGAGAAAAGGTTGCAGAGCAGAACGGACAAAGCTGAGAAGGTCCACATCAGCACAAGTACCTCATCAGCACCCGCAACCAAACCAAAAACCAAAACCCATGCAGCAAAGCAAGCCAAGGTGGTGACACCTGTGTCTACAGGAAAGTAGAAACAGGCTTCTACAGGAAGCCCGAAAATTATTGAAAAAGGGGCTTCTACAGGAAGCTCGAAAATTACCAAAACAGGGTATTCTACAGGAAGCCCGAAAATTACCAAAACAGGGTCTTCTACAGCAAGCCCGAAATTGGCTAAAACAGGGTCTTCTACAGGAAGCCCTGAAAAGGTGAAATCCAAGGAGACGAAGGCTGATATTCGGGAAAGGGAGGCAGCAGCTGTACTAGCTAGCCTCAGCACGCCACCTAAGCCAAAAGAAAAGAGAAAGAGGGAGACCCCTCTATACTCTGAAGTTCAAGAATAAAGACAGGCAAGCCACAACCCCCATCCAGCAGCCAAGTCACTACAGGGGATGCCCCTACTTCACCCAGTGAGAGGTCCCCCTCGAAGATATCGGTCACCTACGAGAAGGGGAGCCCAAAAGCAACTACTTGGAAAAGAAGGATAGACCAATCGCCTTCAAAAGCCCGGCTCAAGCTCAAGGAAACAGAGAAGAGGGAAGGAGCGACACCCTCATCGCCACCAAGGGCAGAACAGGCAGAGCCACCAAGAGTAGGGAAGAAAGAGCGTATTCCGGAGCCTAGTTCTCGGCCAAGGACAAGGAGGTGGGGAAAAATTGCTCAAGGATGAGCAAATATTTTAGCTGGGGGGTGATGATGAGCCCCAATTTTTGGTAACAAATTGGGCTCATTTGGCCTACTTACCTTGCTCAACCCTTCATCTTCTATCACTTATGCATTCATTTCTTGGTATATTCGTGTTATTTGTAGGAAGAAGGGTAGGCATTATATCTATGTGGCTAATACATGATGATTTTAGGTTTTTTGGCATTAAAGGGAGCAAAGACCACGCAGAAGGAGACAAGGAGACAGCAAAGGTGGCATTGCAGGTTTATAGGGAGGTTGTCTACAGCCTTAAATAACCTCCCTCGTGATCTCCACCCTAACTCCGAGCTCCAACAGCTCTCCCCACCGAGCTTAAAGGCAGCCAACGGGTTCTACAGGAACAACAATCTACAGCAGTTTAACTTTTAGTTGGACAACCGAGCTCCATTAATTGAGGAAGCCAGCTTGATCCTCATCATGTATAAATATTAAGGCCGTGGCCTTTGATAGGAGCTTTTTGAACTTTTGAACTACTGTTGCAATTTCTAAGCACGAGCTACAGCTCGGTTTTTGCTCTTTGTAAGCCAGTTTTGGCATGTCATTAGACTCATGATTATTCAATAAAGACAGGCAGCTTTCAATTCAATTCTGAGCTTTTAAGGGAGCTATAGATCTCAGGTTAGGGCCCAACCTGAGAGCAACAGACCTCCTCTTCCTTGTATTGTTACTTGTCTTTCTTTTCAGCACTTTATTCCTCTGTTTTGACATGCATTTAGAAATTACAGTCTGCTGATTTGATTTTTTTTATGTGATTGAGTAGGATTAGTTTATGGTTCAAGTGCTTTTAGTTGCTTAGATTAGAGTAGGAGGATCAACATTCATTACAACTCCAAGAAAAGGCTGACAATGCACTCACTGCCATCTCTGTTTAGAGATTGGGGGTGTAGACCGTACCAGCCACCAAAAAATGCAGTCTTACACTTTCATTCAAGCTGCAACATAGTCATTTCAATTGTAGATCCATCCATGCATTCTGATCTTGAGTAGTATTTCCTCATTCCAACTCCATGCACGATTTTTCTCTGAAGTTTACATTGTCGTTCGTTGATTTAATAACACAGTTAGGATAGGTTGATGAATTCTTGGCTTTGTGCAGATTTGTTTCCTTTACACTGCGTTGCATCGCTCTGTTAGCTTCTTCTTCTTCTCAACCACGCCTAAAGTCACCTACCCAACCTCTGATTCAGCTCGTTTGCCTTCCAACACTTCCACTGTTCACGTAACTCCATCTTTTTGGACTTTTCTTTGCTTCCACCCCTCCATTCTCCAACTAGCTGCAAGCACTCTTTCCTCATCTCATATCTCTATCCCTGAGCCATCATAAGCCCCCTTTCCATTCTACCTATCCACCCATACAACTCCTCCACTCCTCCATCACCCAAAACTCCAACCACAGAACATCCTATAGAAGTTAGCAGACTTCCTGTAGAAATCCCAAGCTTCCTGTAGGATCCCCTGCAGACATCCTGTAGAAACCTGTAACCTCGGTTGCCGAGCACCTGAACGTTGTGGACTTCTATGGAATGATGTTTTGGATCCTCTGGAACCTCTCCTAGTCCTCCTGACCTTTCCCAAGCTTTCTTTCCTTCAAACTACCCCTGCACAGTCAAACCCTAATAAGAAACAATATCGTAATAACTCCAACCACTTAAGCAAAAATTCAAAAACAGTGTTCTTTTCAGTAGAAGTAGCTTAAATTCATGCATCTCATATCACTTGAAGTAATGGCATCATTTCTAGAAGTTTGCACTCCCACCATTGCATCATAGAGATTAGACTAGTCAGATTAGGGTATACTAGGGTTTCCCTGTTTTGTTGGCTTTCAGTTCATTCTTGCAAAGTATGTTAGTTTCCTTTCAGATAGTCTTCTTTCATCATTTAGAAAGCTTCTTCTGAGAGATATAGAAGTTGGCTTGAGCCCTAGTGGACTTGTGCCAGCTGACCAAGTGACAGCTGCGACAAGAGCTAGTACTTGTGCATACAGCACCATCGCTTCCAAGTTTGTTACGAACTACCGGATTGATAAAATTAGATATAGGAAGCTCCAGGAGTTGTAGCATTATTGCTACAATACTGGAGCCCACCAAGGGGCTCGTAAATGTGTAGCCTACTAGATAAGTGTAAGATAAAGTGTGATGATCTTGTTGACTAATATTGTACCATGTGCTAGGCTCAATGTTCTAGGAGAAAAAGATTAAGAATAGTTGGGCTTCGAAGTGATCAAATGATGCCTCAATATTCACTAAAACTATGACATACACTGAGGACGAAAGGAAAGAAAATTATTGGGAACAATGAAGAAGTCTAGTGGACAAGGTTTGAGGGCTTACTAACTAAAATGGTGCCATGGACTATGACTGAGAGGTAAGGTTAATGGAAGGCACAATTTTCTTCAACTGTGATCTACAAGAAGTTCCACTATCCACTAGAACTGTGCCATGCACTGGGAGGAGGAGGAGGCTTAAGGATATTGCAAGTTTCTTCAACAATGGTTGATTTTTCACTAAAAACATACCCTTCACCCTATGCTAGTGTACTTTTCTTCGACATTGGCTAGCTTTTCACTAAAAGTGTGCCCTGTGTCAAGGAAGGCTCATTGTAAGAGGAAATTGTGTAATTGGTTATGGAAAGAATTATAAGTCAAGCTAATTTTCCCATGGAGAGACTTAATTCCCTGTGAGAGGGTATAAATCTCATATGTTATAGCATTCTTCAAGGGAGGGCCACTAGAAATGCTCCACACACTATAGAAGGCAAATTTCTCAAACATTAGTGTAGTGA
Source organism: Pinus tabuliformis (assembly GCA_031772625.1). Classification (NCBI taxonomy): domain Eukaryota; kingdom Viridiplantae; phylum Streptophyta; class Pinopsida; order Pinales; family Pinaceae; genus Pinus; species Pinus tabuliformis. The sequence continues at coordinate 853,766,303 of CM062818.1, read as the reverse complement.
GTCCGTGCATGCAAAAAGGATTAGGTAACTATGGCTCGAAGGTTCTGACCTTGCGGACGACTAAGTGCACAAGTTTTTGAGGGAGATATCTCATCAATAAGGCTCATGAATAAGCAGTTCCTATCACTTGGTGAAGGATTTAAGTTTTCATAACTTGCATTCAGTAGTAGGACCAAGAAGTGCTCCACAATGGCTAATTATGGGACCAATAGAGTAAGAGAGAGAAAAGCATCCAAACGAGAATCAAACAAAGATCACACACATGAATTCCATCAATAAAATGTAGGGGAATGCACAACACTCATGAACAACAATCACACCTTCAAACGAAACAAAAAGACACTTGTTTCTAACTGTGAGAGATAAAACACCACAATGTGACACTTAGAATACAAGTTGCGACAAATGTTTTGACTATGACTGGAAAGTGTGCTAATTTGAAAGAATATGTGTAGTGAATATTCTTGCGATATGTAGGAGCATATAATGTAGAAACGTGCTCTAGAAGTGACTCCAATGATATGCAAAGTCGTGACACATACAAGAGTGAAAATAGCTAGAAGCAACACTTTGTGACATAAAAAAAACTCTAAAAAGCACTTGAAAAGCTAAATAACATGAATTTGATATATGCCAGAGAAAATATAACATGAAAAAACTACTTGTTGAAGTGAGTGGAAGTAAAAAGTACGGTCGCAAATGTGAAAGCGACACTTGTGGAAGTAATGGTGCGCAAAATTGACAGTTCGGAAAAGCCACTTGAATAATGAGATAAATACAGCTTAAAGTGAGAGGAAGGTTGTTAATTAAGAGTGTGCATGATTGTCAATGTCGGTGTAGTGTGCTTTGTATTCAAGCCATTATTTCAAGGGTTGTGTAATTCCTAGCTAAGATTACATAAGAAATATGTGTGTTTGTGAATTCATCAAAGGTCGAGCATGCATGAGAAAGTGACTTTAACACTTAGAATCCAAGAAGAAGACTTGAGTGCTTAACAAAAAATTAATTTACCACAAAGTGACTAGCCAATGACATATCGTAAAATCCTCATTATGCTCCAAAATTCAAGTGTAAGAAAAATTTTGGAGGGTGCTTGTTACAGTGACAACACTTGGTGACATGTTTGTAAAACTCCATATTCTTTGTTTATATTTTAATCTAAAGTGAAAAGTCCCATTATTTCAAGAAGTATTGGTTCATTGTAAGGATTACCTTGGCTTCCCCATTTGACATGATTATAGATATGGTATCCTCTATTCCTTTTCTCATTTAAACTCATGATCAAAGCTTTCCAAATAAATTTTTGAGATCTAGGAGAAGGGTAATATGGAATTGCGAGTTTAAGATAATAAGAGTCTTAGTTTTTCATCTCTGGTGTTTCTCCACTAATATTAGGTTTTTTTAGTACCCTGACAAAGTCACTACAGGAACGCAAGCATCGCTTCACTGCCAGCAAGCATGTTTAGTACCCTAGCTAAGTTTCCTTCTTCACCTCATTGTGCAAGAAGGCTTTCTCTTCTTTCACCCTTATTTATTTATTTATTTTAATGTGCTTAGGCACTTGTTTATGTACTAGGGTGGAAGAGTGATCCTGAATTATAGAGAGAAGGAGAGGTTTTTCCTTTAGGGACAATTATATATACCTCTAATATTGATTTGGTCAATATTTATTTTCCCCTTTACCCTTCTCTACTTGATTGGACCAACATGTAAAAAACCATTCAATTACAATCCCAAGTTAAGGAATGAGAATACTAGAAATGATACAAGATTTATATTTCAACTAAAGGGTTTACATTTGAATGGATTATATTCTTTGTCCAAACATCAATGAATTTAAAAGGTATGTAAACCCACACAACAAAAGAGCTAATAAATTAGCCAAGAGTTGCATGTCAGCACAATCACCCTTTCAAAGCTTTCCACATTGTCTTTTGAGCCAAACAAGAGCATATTTCGTGCAGGGTCTTATTAAAAAAAACATGAAAGAAATTAAATGACAAAACAATGAAAAAATAGCAAAGCAAATGGAGTACTAAATTGAAATGACATGCAAGACAAAAATACGAAAGAAAAAGAGAAACTAAAGAAAGAAAGTGCAAGATGAGTGTATAAGGAAAACTAAAATGAGACTAGATGTACTCGTAACCTAATGAGATAGAAGGCCAAGGCTAAGTGTAATTGAATTTCTATTGTAGCCATCATATTTGCTGACCCACAAACACAAAGATATGAGCAATTAAAACTGCTATAGGGTAATATTCAAAAGAAAGGATAACAACTTGCAAAACTTAAACAAAGATTCATTGAAGGTCTTGCTTATTAACTGAACGATGTGCCATACCAACTGATTTGAGCTAGTCTCATCGAAACTTATTATTAGCATAGGATATTTCCAAGTAATATTTCTCTAACCATTCGGTGATTGGATCTTGATATTCAAAACAACCAATTTGGAAACCCTGAGACTCATGAGAAAATAAATTCTCAGTTAACAAATTCGAATCACAAAGAGAATCTCCAGTATTATGACCAGATTAGTTGATTAACATAAAAGGTTCTTGATTCTCTATTGGTTCCCTTTGTATTGAATTACATGCAAAGACAACAATACAAAATCTTAGTGCAATAAAAAAAAATTATGACGTCGTAAATATAGGATACCAATTGGGATACTAAGTTGAGAAAATATTAGAAACATGTGCAAAATCAATCCCAATATTTGTGTCAACATAGGGGTTTCGGTGCATGTAAAACCCTCCTCCCACATCTACCCAAGTAACCATGTCAACCTAGGTAAACATCCAATGAGAGGCTTCTATGTTTGGTTTCAACCTCCTATGTGACCTTAAGGAAGTGGAATTAGTGGAAACATAACACACATACATTTAACATCAGCTTCAGGACCCTCAGGAACCTGTCCAACACTTCAGACAACCTTCCTGCGGGTCCTACTAAATTTTTGAACAACTTAGGCCTTAGACACTCTCATTCTATAGGCATGAAAACATTTAAAACCCAGTGTCACTCTGACAGGCCGGCCTGCTATCATCCAGAGACTCATTTTTTCTAGTTTTGTGCCAACATTCCTAAGATTTGGGCCACTTTTTAGGCCCAGAGCCTAGGTCACCGCCCAGAATGGAATGATAACTTTGGAATAGTAAAAGAACAGGTAAACAATGATTTAAAAGAAATAAGTTAAACAAGGCCTTAACTAGACCCCTACTATCCATGACATGCATTTCATCAAACATTTCGCAAGCATATAATCTATAGGTGTAACCAACAAAATTAAACATACGAATCTTGTATTTATATGAGAATATCTAAGAACCATTGTTCCCTCATGTCATTTTCTACATTACCATCTATTAGACCATAGATACATTATCCATTCATTTACAAGTAAAAATTGTTGAGAGCCATACATAGATGTTGTCATAGAAGACACATATAACAAACATAACAACAACATAAATACTCATGAAAGTACAAACATATAGACCACATATAATCCATAAAAGTGCTCATATAAATAAAAGGAAAAATAACCTTTCAATAATGACCCAAAATCCAAACCTGAGATGGGACTTCCACGTTCCACCTAACCATACAATGGTTGATCCAAATCTCTCCTCATCCATTCACCCCCCTACCATATTCCAAGCATAAATTTGGGACTCAAACCAAAAAAACCAACCAGGGCATAGTGAGGCTAAAACACCTCACCCTCATTAATAGAAACTAGGCTTTATCGTAATCCATCCCAGATCACTAGGCCAACACAATGAACACATCATAACAAGATTTACCCTTATCTCCATCCGATTACTATTCCAAACAAGACTGGATGCCGCCAGCGTTATCCACCTACACCATGAGGAATTTTCCTATCTCCTAGTCCCTCATGCTTTAGCATAATCCAAACCTAGATCACTAGGCCCTAAATCAAGACCCACTCACTAGGCCTTACCACATATCCCAAACCTAGGATTACTAGGCCCAACGGAGATCAAACCACCTCTTGGATTTACTATATATCCTTCCATTCACCGAAAAGGATTCCTATGCCCATCGATGCAACACAATCTTGGCTTTACCACAACCCATAATATGGCTCAGGGGTTACTCGGCCAGTGGCTTTACCATGATCCACAGTCCCATTTAGCGACCACTAGGCCATATGCTCTATCATTTAGAGGTCCACCACACTTAGCTTTGAATCCATCCAATAATCCAGCCCAACCAAGACATGAGAACCCCATCACACCATGGTTATCCAGAAATGGAAATGCTAGGCTAAAAACACTACTACACCTAGAAAAACCCATGCCACAACAACAAAGAACCCCATGCAATACCATTCATGCCAAATCTAGTAACGAAATCACACATGCAAAGTGATACCTAAAGAGAATGATGTTGTAGTTGGTTGATCCTACTCTTCCTTGCTTTCTCCCTCCTTCTTCTTGCCTTATTTTCCTTTCTTGATCCCATGCATAACCATAGCAAAGGATTGAGCCAAGAGCTTACACTGAATAAGAGCTTACACTGACGAAGAGATTACCAACTAATCCTTAGAATCCTTTTTATGAATAAGGCCTCTATTTTCTTCATTTTCCATTATTTTCCTTCATTTTTCATCCTCACATGCAACTATGACCTTTCACCTTCCTCTTCATCTATTTTCCATTATTTTCATAAATAAATGTGCCAAAAATTACATTTTTCCTTTCCAAAGCCTTAGCCATTTCCTTTTCCAATTTTCTTAGCCATTAAAATAATGAACACCCACACTAGGATGTTTTTCCCAACATTCAGATTGGAATACGTGTCCCATCAACCATGGCGTTATATATTTTTACATGAGTTTTGTAACCAGGGTTGTTACAGAACCCTCCCCCTTGGGGGAACACCGTTGTCAGAGTTCAATGACATCTATAACCAACAAGACTGATAAAAACCAAACATATTTCTCATGGAGCTTATAACACAACTCGTTGCAATATTTACAATGACCATTGCTGGAACATGACAATCATACCATTTACTAGAGCTTTATAGCAGATTGCGTTATGATATTTACAATAACAACCACATTTTCTTCACCCAACAAATAATCATACTATCTATGGATCTTTATAAATCCATCTCGATACAATATCTACAATGGTACACACATATGCACATATGTGCATTTGCTAAACAAGAAAAAAAAATATATGATGCAGGTATCAATCAACAAGGGAATTCATAGGATCACATCTCTACACTCAAAGTAATACCAGGATTCACCTCCATCCGAGGAGTTCCAAAATCCACTATTGCATCCAATGTCTAGCGCTATAATCCCACACCACTTGTCTCCTCAGTTAACAGTTAATGACTCATTTTTCTAGGGCACACTCCCAATGTGAATCTGATTCCATTTTGCAATGCTAATGACCAAAAACAATATACCTATGACCTTCCCTTCTCTACTACACAGTCACTTAGGAGATCCCGTCACCCCCTTCTGTGTAGTCACTCACCTTCCAAGTTCCCCGACATCCTCTATCCCGAGCGAACCATCCCTTTACAAGGCTTCCTTGCATAGGAAGATCAAACAACCAAGGAATATATCTGCTTCAACCATCATACTGGTCATAGCATGTTCATGGCAATAAATGAACAGTGTTGGGTACTAGTGTCCCACAATGGCCCTCCTCTTGAAGTACTCTACCAGCATATTGTTGCATGTTCCAATTTATTTATGTTGTTTCTTCCAGTTCTTGTGGTCGATTTCAACCACTCAACCGAGCATGTTCATGCATTCATGTTCCAAGCACATAATTTCCATTACATTCAAAATAAATTGAAATAACTATGAATCATACCTCATTGGTGTCTCGTTAATAAGGTACAATTTCAATTTTGTTTGCTTCTTGCCACAACATGTCAAACTGACTGTTTGATCAAAATATCATCCATAAACATATCACATCAAGTTAGTTCAAAAAACAACCATTATAGATCAAAATCATAAATCACGTCTAGCCATCATAAACCAAAATCGTAAATCACATGCATAATAAAACTGAAATAAAGTATTGATATTTATCCTTTAATCAATCCTTAGCTTCCACCTTTTTCCTTATTTCATATGCACTACGGATAGGTTACCACACCTAACAAACACCTAGTGCCTTATCCTCAACCATGTGCACATACACATGGTGTGCTTCCCATGCATACAACCACACACAAAATACAACACGATGCAATACTTGCACCTAGTACCACATGGCTTCAACACATCATGTATGACATGTGCACAATACCACACGTTGTTATAGACAATTTTGTGCCTTGCATGAATTGTCAATAATCCAAGGGATCCAAAGTCCCTAAACATGATGTTCCTACCCCTAGAGGAACAAGGTCAGCAAGCCAACAGCTCTCAGATCAGTTCTCCACCTGAAAACACTCAAAAACAAGCAATCCTGAAATCAAAGCAGGTGCTCCACTAGGCTTCTGCGCTGAAACTCAGTTGCTCCATGGTGTACCTGCGTTGCAAAGCAAGTGGAACAAAGGCCACCTGCGCTGAGCGAGATGGGACAAGTGGCACAATGAGTCATTGCTCTGGAATCTTCCAAAAATGACACTTGGATCAGGGATTTCGCCTTGTGATGAGTCAGAGGTTTTGTTTCTCCAAGTGGAAGCAAGGTTCTCCAAGTGGACTCAAGAACTGAAGATCAACTGAAGAGAGAGAGGACACAAGGCAGCTACACATCAGTTGCAAGCTGACTCATCCTTTCTCAATTCATCTATATATTGAGCTCTCTCCTATGAGCTCAAGAGGCTGGAATTTTGTGCAAAGTAATGATATGTTGTTGGTTTCATTCTTGAGTTATTGGGTGATTGTTTGAGAGAGGTGAAGAAGAGCAATTCTTTCTGCTGGGAGGTGTTGCTGGGTTGGAGCTTGCAATGGTTGTAATCCTCTCAGAACCTTTATTTCTTCATTAATAAAAGCTATTGAGGTTCTTCTATGTGCTCTTGTTTCAATTATGTATTGTGATGATTGCATGTTTGGTTTACACTAATCCATGAACCAGTTATGATTGCATGCCTCTTGTAGTTTCCTTCTTTGTTGTTTTGCAGGATCTCATTGCAGCTGGGCGAGCAGAAGGACAAAGAGCTAGGAGCAAGCGGCCAAAGAGGAGAGTTTGGATTCGACATTAAGCGCAAGGCAACGGTTAGTGCTTCCTCCATTCTCTTTTGCTTTCATAAAGAAGTAAACCTTCAGTAGTTTGTTTTACAGTTGTTGCTAAGGAACTGTCACCCTTAGAGTGGGTTAGGGTCATCCGAGTCGGATACTTTTCCCTACAACAAACTGGCGACTCCGCTGGGGATCGTATCTGTTTGATTGTTTGTAGTATTTTGCTATTCATTTCCTGAACAAAAGAGTACCAAATCGAAAAGCTTTGACTATATCAAAAGCGAAGTAGAGGGCAGCTACTCTAGCTCATTCCTGAGCATGTTCATGATTTGAAGAGCTGATCTACAAGGATCCTTGTAAGCTCTTAGTGATAGCTTTTCATCTTCCTTGTCATCCCTTAGTGTGTGCTTGACTGATAGCTTCTGATTTGAGCAAAAACCGTGAATTTTTTAGAAAACTGTGACCCGGAAACTGTGAAAACGCAACTTTCGTTTTCCAAAGCAGGCTGTACACAGGCTACCTGCTTTGCAACACAGGTAGCCCCTTCGGGACCTGCGCTGAATGTCAAACTGACAGTGTACTACCTGCTTTGATCCAGTTTTGCCTAGTGCTGCTGGGGTTTCCTCCTGTTTCTTGCCCTTTTTTCACTATTGTTTTTTGCAGCCAGTTACCAGTCCATGTACCTATCTGAAACCAACTTTACTTGCCATTATTCCACCTCGGTTATATAAAGAAACTGTACTTGTTATTTTGTATTTCTTACATCATTTACGGTTTCCCATAACGAAAAGTGAACTAGTCTTGCTGTGGCCTCTTAGATCTAAACCTGTGATAGGTGTCTTGCTGATCTTAAGAGTTAGTTTGTTTGCCGTTCATAGCTGATTGGTCTTTTGCTTTCGTCATTATGGTTTGATTTCATGCATTTCCAGTGTTTAAGCAAGTAAATCTTAAGGTGTCTTTTGATTTTGGACTAGCTTGTTTACTTTCGCTTGAAATCGAAATCGAAGTTATATAACAACTTTCTTTTTGTAATACATCAACATTAAGAAAGGGAAAAGAAAATACATGCATTGTGCATTTTGCATTTGACTGTTTGCATGATGATTTAGGAGAAAGTGCATTAGTTTGTGCTGTATGAACTGTGTGAAAAGATATGTCTTTCTTCTCCCTCAGTAGTTAAGATTTTCATCAGTCAAAAAGATTTGAAAAAGCTTGCTTCTCATCTTAGGCTGCATTTAGGAATTTGTTACATACATCTCGTGGTGATCCTTAAAGGCAAACTACTAAACAAGATCAACATTAAAATAAATTCAATTTACATAACAACGCTTTGTAACATAACGCAAACACATAGAGGTCTAGGTAGAGACGTGTTCCGGCGTCGTTAAACGTAGTGACTGTCGATCTCTACGAAGGTGGGTGATTCCTCCTGAGAGTCGGTGGCACTAATACGGACTTGTGCTCCCACGTACCGTCGAGTATATATTGGGAGACCCCTATAGGCATATATCCTTTATCCTTAGGAAGCCGTGTCGACCGCCCTACTGATCGCAATGCAGTGAACACAACATTCACGAAGATTGACCACACGTACCGTAAAACGTATTCCGTGGTTTTGCGAAAGGTTTGGCACACCCTCTGCCTAGATCTCCAGAGCAATTTCTTTTGGCCTTTTTCAAACTCTATAACTGAAAAAGTCCATTCGAGCATTTGTCACTTCGGGCTCGTTAAAACATCGAAGGAGACTAGAGTCATCTTTAGCTTTTTCTCGACTCTTTAAAACTGAAAAAGCAAGTTGTGTCTAAAGCGTCGTTATAAAATTTATTTTAAGCGGAATAATCATCACCCTTCCCTCGTTGATCTTCGAAGTTAGTCCACCACAAGTGGAAGTTCCTGTAGAATCGCTAAGAAATCTTTTGGATAGACTAGATATGTCTGAACAACCGTCGACATCTAGGACTGTGTCGTCCGACACAGCTGCAGCAGAGCCTCCTGCTGCTACTCCAACGATGTTCGCTGGTATACCATCTGTCCCGGCAAATTGTCAACAACAAGCCGAAGTCCAATCAGGGACAATGACATGGTTAGTTCCTATTTCTTCATCTGGATTATCATCTGGTATTTCTTATGTTGAAACTCGCCAAATTGATCCATTTGGAGGTCAATCTGGGCAATCAATCCCCTTGAGTTCCTGATTGATACCATATGGGGGGCAGTATGCCCTTTCATTACCTCCTCCGGGAGGATGCCCATCCGTGAGTTCACAACAAAGTTCAGGTCAAACTGGAATTACATCCAGCGGTTGGGTACCAATACTGCCTCAACAACCAGGAGTTGTATATTCTATGCAACCAGTCCACCCTGTGTCGAATGTTGCCACTATACCTGGTATGGTGATTGCGTCGCAAGTACAAGCGCTGCCTACTGTATGTCAACCCCAAGTTTCTCAGGTTGCCATACAACAGCCTCTTGTCTCGACATCTCAATCGCAACCTCAGGTCAGTGCCTCCTTATCCGGAGCGACTCAGGATCAAACAAGTACTGTGACTCCTCATCTTGGTCAATCATCAAGTATTGGGCATCAGCATCTGGTCCAACAACCAGAGCTGGTTCGAACTCAACAACCGCAATTCCAGCAATCATATCAAGGACCTGAGCAACAAGTCTTTGTAAGTAATGGGCAACCATACTATAATGGTTATACCCATCAACCTTGTCAAAGTTGCCAACATTATGCTGGTATGCAAAGACCCACTGCTCAGGCGATTCCATCTTATCCTGGATATGCTTCGCCTAACCTGAATCAACAGTTGCCCTTTGTAGCAACTCTAGAATTACCAGATCTAAACCGGCTGACGAATGATCCAATTGCTTATGCCCCTTGGTGGCCAGCGATTCCACACAAACTTCCATCAGACATTCCTAAATTTAATGGAAATCCAGGTGAAGACCCGTCGAATCACGTGATGACCTTCCATCTATGGTGTTCATCAAACACCCTGAATGATGATTCGATAAGACTTCGCCTTTTTCAGAGGACGTTAACGGGTCCAGCGGCAAAATGGTATATTGAATTGCCTAGAGCTTCGTTCGACAACTTCAGTGCCTTAGCTACAACCTTTTTAACCCATTTTCAATTACCGATAAGGTATGAAACGGGAACAGAACTCCTTACCAACTTCAAACAGACAACGGCCACTCATATATCTGATCATATACATGAATGGCGACGTCGTCGTAGGATGGTAAAAACATATGTTCCCGATCAGCTATTAGCTGAATGGTTTATAAAGTCATTACTTCCGGCCATAACGGAAGATGTGGCCAAGGGGGGAGTCGTAACAGAAGAGCAAGTTATAGCTCGTGCGCAATATCTATACTTGGTTTATACTCAGTCTGGCACGCTCTACGACAAAATACCTGACACCCCTAGACCGGAATTCTCAATTCCTCCTCCTCCTAAATCAAACAATGACTCTCACGCCGGCAATGACGTGATTGGCAAGCACAAAATTTACAGTCAAAATGCAAATGAAAAACTTCTTGCCTCAGAAGTAAATGCCATGTCGACCAACAAGGGCAAACAACTGAAGCAACCAGGGGGCAAGAAGAAAAAGACAGGAAGAAAAAGGAAACCCCCGGCAGGGTGTCATATATGCGATGAGGATCATTGGACGAAATATTGTCCACATATAGCTGAAGTTAAGAAACTCTTCAAGAGTTCAAAAACCCCAGCAGTATTGACTGATCCGTTTCCTAATCCAGGTCAAAATATGGTTGCTAATCAAAATGCTTCCGGATCCCAAGTGCTTATGTTGTCTACCTCAAAGCAACAGAATAATGCTTTGACAAGGAATAAAGATTACGGGAATCCAAAGCTGTCGAACAACAAGGTTAACGAACAACCTAGTAGTTCAACAACAACTTTGACCGAAGTTGTGCCACCCATCATTCCTGAGCCAATGATAAAGTCGCCAAAGGGAGTAGTACACAAATCGACATTTAATCCTCGTGCCAAAGAAGCACAGAATTATAATATAGTAAAGGACCTAGCCCAATCGCCGTCCACTAAGTCGACACTTGAGGTACCACAAAATTACCCCTCCCAAGAGCAAGCTTTATTATCAGCAATAGGTGGGATTGGCCCAATGGATTCCAATCTTGTGGCCTTTGATCATAAAGGATATGACCCGCAATTACCAGCTCAACTAGCTTTCCTTATTCAAGTGAAAGCCCTCAACAAAACTGTTCATCGAACAATTATTGATGAGGGGGCATCTACATGTCTTATGTCGATGAGTTGCTGGAAAGATTTAGGCTCACCACCCTTGTCGAAATCGTCAACGACGTTAAAAGCATTTGATGGACAATCATACACTCCATACGGGATTTTAAGTAACTTGCAAGTTGAACTGGGGGGCAAAACAGTAGGAATTGATGTTGAAGTAATTGATGGAAACCTCGATTACAACATCCTACTTGGAAGACCATGGATCTATGCCATGGCCGCAGTTGTGTCGACCTACTTCAGGAAGATTGCATTCCCCTTCCAAGGGGGAATTACAATCGTCCACCAACAAACTTTTCTCCACGACAGTTCACAAGTTACAGGAAGCATTCCAATGATCCATGGAAGGAATCATTTGCTCCAAAATATCGGAGTAGGTCTCCTAAAAGACCCTGCCTTATTGGGTACTTTCGCCCTACCGCCTCCAAGTAATCTGGCGGGAGTGGCCACGGTGGAAACCTACAAAATGAAATCTAATCCAATCTTCTGGTTGGATTCGGAAGATTCCTAGATATTTTGTCGGCTCCGAGGACGGTTCTTATCTCGTGTCAACCTCGTTAAGGTGACAGTTCCTTAGCAACAACTGTAAAACAAACTACTGAAGGTTTACTTCTTTATGAAAGCAAAATAGGATGGAGAAAGCACTAACCGTTGCCTTGCGCTTAATGTCGAATCCAAACTCTCCTCTTTGGCCGCTTGCTCCTAGCTCTTTGTTGTTCTGCTCACCCAGCTGCAATGAGATCCTGCACAATAACAAAGAAGGAAACTACAAGAGGCATGCAATCATAACTGGTTCATGGATTAGTCTAAACCAAACATGCAATCATCACAATACATAATTGAAACAAGAGCACATAGGAGAACCTCAATAGCTTTTATTAATGAAGAAATAAAGGTTCTGAGAGGATTACAACCATTGCAGGCTCCAACCCAGCAACACCTCCCAGCAGAAAGAATTGCTCAAATGATTCGCCAAAGTTGAATGCAATGAAGCTTGGGGGGCACCCTCCTTTGACATGTGTTATTATGATGCTGGGGGCATGCAAATATTCGAGCAGTTTTAGCAATGTTCATACTCGTTAAAAAATAAACGCAAGATCCGAGCAGTTTTAGCGCATAGTTCATGCTCGTTAAAAAATAAACATAAGTTGTGAGCAATCTTCCCCTAGAGTTCAAGCTCACCCAGAAAAATGAACCGGTAAATAACCTTGGTAAATGTAACCTTTGACTGCCATATTTAAAAGCCCTTGGTCGTGTTTATATGCCATCACCTCCATCCGTTCATTTGGCCAATCATTCATCTCCATATGATTGTTTACCTTCTTTTGAGGAACAGCTGCGAAGAGTGATTTCACTAAGCCATCCTTGTGACACTGCCGTGATTGGAATATTCCAACATGTACCTGGAATCTGCTGCTGCCCTGTTCATCACTTGTTCCTCGAAAGACGAGTCGTCTTTAAGCTCTTTTCACTGACTCGTAAAATATGAAAAGATTGCCGAGTTTTGGCCTTCCAGCTCGTTAAAGCGACCGGAAAGCTATCCCTCCTAGATTTTAATCTTTTTGGACCTGAGGGATTATTGCACAAAAAGATCGAGCGTTTGTTTTGTTCGGCTCGTTAAAGCAATCGAAAATTCATCCCTTCTGTATTGTTTTATACTTTTTCGGACTTAAGGGATTAGATGACGAAAAAGGAATTTTGGAGTTGACTTTACGTACCTTTTCAGACTCTCTAAAAATGAAAAGGACCGAGTTATCCTTGTCGTTAGACTCGTTAAATTCATTAAATAGCGACAAACTTGTCTTTAGACGAGAACGAGTTTCCCTATCGCTAGGCTCGTTAAAACATAGCGATGGGCTTGCCCGAAGGGCAGGTTATAGAACAAGCATATGTTATCCTCCTCAAGCTTGACAAAAATAAAGAGGTACTGGTCAGCAATGACTGGGGAAAAATTGGGAGAACCTCACAGCTTTAATGGTAGCAAGTCGCTCTTGAACATGACACTTTGTCCTCCGTATCACATCGGGTTGGGTTGTTTCTTTCACCGGTCTCATCACCATGGTCCTCGCCACACCATCCATAGTTGGGGTAATGCTACCGATCCATCACATCAGTGTCGTTATATGTTCAAGAGATGTTGTTCTGCAAAGAGTCAACCGTGTCCCATCCACTGCCATACATTATCCTTCATCCATTTCATGACCGCCACCCTGAATCATACATCACAGTTTGTTTTCACCTCATCACAATCACTAGCTCCGTTCCGTGTCAATGATGTGGGATTCATTAAGGCCCTCCTTTGACGGATCGCTCCTTGTCGACATCAGCTCATTATCCAAGGAGTTGATCTAGAAACAACCCCTTCAATACTTTGAATCTTGCATGCCTCAATGGCAAGCTTCTCACTTCCGGCGACAGGTATACATCAATGACCTTCGACCAGAAGATTTTGCATGGTGGTCGACGCCAAGTCCTTTATTCCCACCATGTGAATTGTACTGCTGTACCTTGAGGGTCATCATCCTTATCGGTGATTCCTCTCGCACTTGTTAACGGTTTACATCATTGACCGGTAATCAAGCGATGTCTTTCCATGTTCGACTTCAAGAAATTCTCACATGGATCGACTTGTACATCGAGTGAAGATCGGAAGAGATTGAAGACCCCGGATCTAGTTTCATCCATCCGGGCTGCGATATATATTCAGGATATAAAGACATTTGATATGTACATCATTGCAGCAGATGACCATCCTTCTCAAAGGATGATAATTTCAGCAGAGAATTATCAGTCTACCATCAGACGATCGTCTGTTCTATGTACCAAAATGAATTTATAAAGCTGAGCATGGGAATGCCCGCCTCAGCTAGATCATGAAAAAGTATGAAAAATAATGTATTGTATTGTATCTTATTACAGGACACTTCTCAGCAGATTGAATGAACTTCGGATCCTCCTAATAAAGCATTTCACCCGATAAACGACCTCACACTTTAGGGGGCATCTGTTATAGACAATTTTGTGCCTTGCATGAATTGTCAATAATCCAAGGGATCCAAAGTCCCTAAACATGATGTTCCTACCCCTAGAGGAACAAGGTCAGCAAGCCAACAGCTCTCAGATCAGTTCTCCACCTGAAAACACTAAAAAACAAGCAATCCTGAAATCAAAGCAGGTGCTCCACTAGGCTTCTGCGCTGAAACTCAGTTGCTCCATGGTGTACCTGCGTTGCAAAGCAAGTGGAACAAAGGCCACCTGCGCTGAGCGAGATGGGACAAGTGGCACAATGAGTCATTGCTCTGGAATCTTCCAAAAATGACACTTGGATCAGGGATTTCGCCTTGTGATGAGTCAGAGGTTCTGTTTCTCCAAGTGGAAGCAAGGTTCTCCAAGTGGACTCAAGAACTGAAGATCAACTGAAGAGAGAGAGGACACAAGGCAGCTACACATCAGTTGCAAGCTGACTCATCCTTTCTCAATTCATCTATATATTGAGCTCTCTCCTATGAGCTCAAGAGGCTGGAATTTTGTGCAAAGTAATGATATGCTGTTGGTTTCATTCTTGAGTTATTGGGTGATTGTTTGAGAGAGGTGAAGAAGAGCAATTCTTTCTGCTGGGAGGTGTTGCTGGGTTGGAGCTTGCAATGGTTGTAATCCTCTCAGAACCTTTATTTCTTCATTAATAAAATCTATTGAGGTTCTTCTATGTGCTCTTGTTTCAATTATGTATTGTGATGATTGCATGTTTGGTTTACACTAATCCATGAACCAGTTATGATTGCATGCCTCTTGTAGTTTCCTTCTTTGTTGTTTTGCAGGATCTCATTGCAGCTGGGCGAGCAGAAGGACAAAGAGCTAGGAGCAAGCAGCCAAAGAGGAGAGTTTGGATTCGACATTAAGCGCAAGGCAACGGTTAGTGCTTCCTCCATTCTCTTTTGCTTTCATAAAGAAGTAAACCTTCAGTAGTTTGTTTTACAGTTGTTGCTAAGGAACTGTCACCCTTAGAGTGGGTTAGGGTCATCTGAGTCGGATACTTTTCCCTACAACACACGTACACGAGTACCATATGTACAAAGCACCACCTACACAATGTGCGAAAAAAATCACATGTACATGACACCACCTGCACAATGTGTACATAATGCCATATGTACACTACACCACTGTACAATGTGTACACAACATCACATGTACATAGTACTACATGTACATAACTCTACATGCATGACATGTACACATCACCACCTACACACAATGCCACTTGTAAACATCTACTCAATAACACATTCACACAGCACCGCTTGTACAATCATGCAAACAAGACCATATGTACATAACACCACATGTACAATATGCACGCAACACCACATGTACATAGCACTACATTTCCAACATCTACATAGCATCATCTGTACAGAACACTTCAGATCTAAGATCTATGTGGAACCATCTATACCCAGCACTACATATACAATATTTGCACAAGAATACATGCACATAACATCACATATGAAACATGTACACACACATAGTACCACATGTCCAAAACCACATTGTCTTTACCAAGAAACCTTGCTTCCAGTGCCTTATCCATGCTTGTCCCAACATGTCCCAAACCACACTACTTTCATTTCACTGTTGTATCACTTGGTATAACATGTCCATGTCATAGGCATAACATAATCACATAATATCAACTCATAACCATATGATATTGACCTTGTATAATTTTCATGACTACTCTTCTCAATTGATTCCTCATATGACTAGGAGCCTCTTCATGTCATTTTCTTGTGTAAGAAATCATTGCTTCACAAGGATGATTCCTCATGACCTTGTCAAATAGTGACATAGATACATAGATAAATACATGTATAATCAGCAACATAAAACAATCATCATTTTGTCAAACAATGACATACATACATACATGTATACATATATAAACATTAGCATAATCATGATCATAACATAACTACCAGATAACATAAGGTCTAAGTGAAGAGGACTTCCTTTATTCATGCACAACATGCACAACCTTGAGAAAAATTATTCCCAACGTAGCCATGGCATCTGATATCTCAGATCTATTTACTTTGCCTTTTCTAGTTACCCTTCTCATGTTTGCACTACCACCATCAGTTTACCACCGTGGAACCAACCAGTCCAATCAACTGCCATAGTCTTACCTTCAGTTGCACTTACTCATGCATTAAGCTTCATAAAGTTCTTACATTACCTATTTGGTACCACACAACTCTCCCCAAGCTCTATTAACTTTCCTCATTCCAAAACAATTCCTAAGACTCAAAACATAAAAGGAAAGACAAGAAAAAAACAATAAGAAAACCATGAAACCAATAATAATACGATACCACAACTCAAGTGGCATAGATATGTGCCAGATACACTCAAAATTGCAAATCAAGTGCAACAATTGCAAAATACCAAAATCACAAGACTAACAATAGACACCATGACTCAATCCCCATGGCTCCTAAGGAAATCCCAACCTGAGCCTTCTTCGATATTTCATGGAAACCTCTCTTTCCATGCAACTCCCTGCATCATATCTCCATAAACACATAATTGTCAGTGCATAATTAAGCATAATAATACACCAGTTACCTTATCTTGTTGTGCCAGGCATGATCCCTTGTAACCGAACACATCCATGACATCTATCAAGGGACTCCAATCCTTTGACATATCTACTTGTAGCTAGAGACTAGCTAATGTACCTCCCAATTACATGTCCATGAATATAGCACATATCCACATAGTTTCATAGAAATCAAGGTTAAGAAGACTTCTTGTCTGAAATGTACTCATTTGTTTGGAATTAGGGTTTCCAAACATATGCCAAGAAATTCTTGCCCAATTATTTTCCTTTACCTAATTACGTTGCTACAATCAAGGCTTACTATGTACTATCACATATCCCAACTATTATTTATATAAACGCGTCAACTATTACCTTATCACGCTAATACCAAGCATGTTTCTGGCAACTCTTCACACATGTCAACTACCTATTCAAAATATCAAGACAATCATATCTATCAATTTGAAATCAAATTTTACAAACAATCATGTTATATCCCATAGTTAACTCATAGTCATTAGACATAATGATATAACTCTCACCTATTACACTCAACTCCATATCAACTTTCTGAACACCTATGTGTTACTACAATAAGCTTAAAACAATATCACTAGAACACATACTCATATTATGAAATTCATAAAACATTCAACCAACTTGAAAACATACCATGTTAAATAAATAAACTAGTCACCAAACACTCAGACACCAAATAGATTTCATAATAAAATAGTCAAGCACAAGGCATATGGCATAAACAAGTCCATACCTTAATGTATCTCAGGGGAGGAAATCTTTTCTACACAATCAATCTAGATAGCATGATATAACTTCTCAAGATATTAACCCAAACATAAATAAGATCATGATATCCATAATAGTCACCAACTGGCATGTTCACATCCTAAGCTTATAAAAATTTGTCCTTCATGCATAACAATCACATATGTATGACCAGTCTATACTAGTACAACACCATGTCACAATAAGTTGACTCATACCTAAATATAGTAACCATAACCATCTGCATAGGCCAATCTAGGTTAACATAATACATATAACCTCGAGATATTAGCCACTAGCATATAGCAACAAGAAGCTATATATCATGCTCATCAACAATGTATAACCTAATCATCAAGTGATCTAACATAAAACAACAATATCAATGCATACAACCACAATTTACTATCATTCTTGACTATCCTGAACAGGTTCTTATGACTATACTAATCAACTATCATCTATCGTGTATGTAACCATAACATTAAAATAAATGAAAGCCATACACATAACCATAGTGCACATTAAAATACTTAACCTACATACCTACATGCCCAACATGCAAACCTATATGACGACATTCTCTTACCTTGAGGTCTAATGCTGCAACTTCACTTTGAGGATCTGCATCTCCTACTCTATCTCAGCCAACACATTAGCATCATAAAACCAATAGCACCATGATGACCTAAATTTCATAACATGACTTCACAAGCCATGTTTAACCTACTATTCATGCATAACTATAACCAATGCCATACATGAATAACAACTGCATATAGAAATATAAAACATGAGTACCAAACCATATCCACATCATTCTAGCTAGAGTCTAGTCATTGATGCATGAGTATATCAACTACACATACCATGACCTCATGCATGAAAACAACCAATACTCCACTGTACATGTTTCCACATGTAACAATCAACATGCCTAAGGAATTCCTAATAACCTACACATACATATGAACACATGTAATCAAGCATAACAGATAAATTCGTGTAAGCAACCTACAAGACTGATACATGTAATCAAATAGACAAGAATGAAACCTACCATACAAGTATGTAATCGAGCGACATATAACAACACGTAAGCATCATATAATAATATGTAACTAGTCATATACTCATGAGGATGAATTTCACCAAAATCAACATCAATTTCCTCATGAAAGCCTTACTACAACCATGGTCAACATTATGAAATCCAACAAGCACGTGGAATGCAACTGTGAGAGACACACATGAAACTGGAATGCATACATAAACAAAACATAGACCATCCAGTCTGAGGGGTGAACCATCGTCTGGTACAACTTTGTAACACTCTCCTCCCATATCTACCCAAGTAACCATTCCAACTGGGGTAAACATGCTACATGCAACTACTATGATTGGATTCAACCTCCTATATGAACTTAAGGAAGTGGAATCGACAAAAACATAAGACACATACATTCAACATCAGCTTCAGGACCCTCAGGAACCAATCCAACACTTTAGACAACTTCCCCTTGGGTCCTACTAAATTTTTGACCAACTTAGGCATGAGTTTCTTGCATTTTATAGGCACGACAATGTCCGGAAATCTATAGTCACTCTCACAAGCTTGTCTGCCAGTGTCCAAATACTCATTTTTCTAGTTTTGAGTGAGTGTTCACAGGATTTTAGCCACCTTTTTAGGCCCAGATCCCAGGTCATTTCCTAAAATGGAATGATAACTTAGGAACAATAAAATAATAAGGAAATAATGATACAAAAGCAATAAGTCAAAGAAGACATTAACCAGACCCCTACTAGCCATGACAAGAATTTCGTCAGACATGTTGCAGTCATGTAGTCTACATGTGTAACCAATAGAATTAAACATAGGGACATTGTACTTATCTTAGTATAAATAAGAGGCATTGTTCCCTCATGTCATTTGTTGCATTACCATCTCTTAGAACATAGATACATTATCCACTGATTTACAAGAAAAAATAGGTTGAGCTCCACACATAACTACTGTCATAAAGGACACATAAAACCAACATAATAAGAACATAAATACTCATGAAAGTACATCCATATAGACCACATATAATTCATCAAAATTCTCATATAAATACAAGGAAAAATAACATTTCATTAATGATACAAAATCCAAACCTGAGATGGGACTTCCATGTTCCACCCATCTATAGAATGGTTGAGCCAAATCTCTCTTCAGCCATTCATCCCCATGCCATATTCCAAGCATGAATGTGGAACTCAAAGCAAAATAACCAACCAGGGCATACAGAGGCTAAACCACCTCACCCTCAATAATAGAAACTAGGATTTACTGTAACCCATCCCATATCACTAGGCCATGAAAATGGAAACATCATAACAAGCTTTATCGTAATCTCCACTAGATCACTAGGCCAAACAAGCATGAATGACACCAGAGTTCTCCACCTACACCGTGAGGAATTTTCCTGTCTCCTAGTCTCTCAAGCTTTACCACAGTCCAAACCTGGATCACTAGGCTCTAAGCTGAGAGCCACTCTCAAGGCTTTACCACAAATCCCAAGCCCGGGATCACTAGGAAAAATAGAGAGAAAACAACCACTTGGACTTACTGTATATCCTGGCATTCACCGACAAGGATTCCTAGGCCCGCCAAGGCAACACAATACTAGATTTACCGCAACCCACAATATGGCTCAGGGGTCACTATTCCAGTGGCTTTATTGTGATCCAGAGTTCGGTTCAGGGACTTTTAGGCCATGTGCTCTATCATCTAGAGATCCACCCCACAACTTCAAATCCATCTGAAAATCCGTCTCAACGAAGACATGAGAACCCATCACACCATGGCTATCTAGAAATGGCAAGGCTATGATAGAAACACTCTTACACCTACAAAATCTCATGCCACAACAAAAAAAGAATTGCATACAATACCATGCATGTGAAATCTAACAAGGAAATCACACATGCAAAGTGTTACCTGCAGAGAACTATGTTGTAGCTACTTGATCCTACTCTTCCTTGCTTGCTCCTTCCTTCTTCTTGCCTTATTTGCATTTCTTAAACCCATGCATATCCATAGAAAAATATTGAGCCAAGAGATTACATTGACTAAGAGCTTAGATTGAGTAATAGCTTACACTAGCTAAGAGCTTTCCAATTAATCCTCATAAGCCTTTTTATGGATGATGCTTATATTTGCTTCATTTTCCTCCTCACATGCAACATGTGACCTTTCACCTTCATTTTCTCCTAATTTACATTATTTTCATAAATAAATGTGCCATAAATGTGATTTTTCATTTCCAAAGCCTTAATCATTTCCTTCACCAATTTCCTTAGCCATTAAACCAATGAACACCCACACTATGATGTTTTTCCCAACATTTAACCTGGAATACATGTCCCATCAACCATGGTCTTATATATTTTTACATGAGCTTTTTAACCAGCGCTGTTACAGTGCACTCAATAATTTAAGTATTTGCAACACTCAAGGATGGATATTATGCCAGAAATATTATTAACTTCATGATATACACAAAATGGGTAAGGAAATTATCTATCATGGAAGAGTTTTGTAGAGAGAAATCCTCCAACCCAAAATGACCTTTGTCTTGAAAATCAAAAAGATAATTTTTAAGGTTGTAAAGATTCATAGAAGATGTTCTCTCTAACCCTTAACCTAATACAAGGGATTCACATGAAAATGGATTAACCAAATAAGAATCATTTATTTGATTAGAAAGTATATCTTAAGGATCATGAAGATTAACTTGTAGACACTGAAATTCCTTTAAGGAAATAACTATGCATGATAACGTATATCTAGCTCAATTCAAAGATCTCAATAAAATTGTGAGAACTTGACATAACCATCAACAAGGACTAAACTACCTCAATTTACTTACAGGTCTCTGAACTTTCTGATGGTGGATCATCAAATTTGGGTGGCTTAGAGAAATGGATAGGTACGTATATGCCACTATCTTCAATTGTATTAACGAAAACATTATTAGTTCCACTGGTTTGGTCAGATTTAAGATTAATAATATAAAACTCTTGATGGATGAATATTTTAAATTCATCAACCAAACAATTCCCTTGATCAAATATATTTGGAACATCTTCCTCCTAAATTATGGAAGACTTACAATTGAACCTATAACAAATAATAGATTCAAAACATTTTTCCTCTGATTGTAGGATAACACCATCCTATACTAGATTGCAACCATGACTAACTAAATAAAGATTTAAATAATTTTTATGAACTTTTGTTATAAATTACTTATCAAATATGATTGGGTAGAATGAACAATGTTCTAGAGGTGAGGAAGGATGAAAAGATTCTGAAGGAGGAGCACCAATTGTAAGTAAATCATATTGAGCTTATAAGAACAACAAATCAATGTCATTTTCATCAGTATAATGGTCAAAGATAGGCATACCAATTTAGCATTTAGATTGACCTTGCATTTCTCCAATAGGGTATACCAAAGGTTTGAAATCTCAACAACTTACCTCTTTAGGATTTTCATATGAAGATGTATGGATTTTATGAATTTAAGGATCAATCTAAATTGAAAGAGTATCCCAACCCATAAATGGGAATTGTACACTATGAAAATCAGGTTTTGAATCGATACCTTGAAATAAAATTCCTCAAAACAAGGAAAGATATCATTTGATGTACTTGGGCACTCATCACCAGATGTGTTAGTAGTAACATGGATGTCAAGGTGATGGTTGTCCAAACTATCAGCCTGAATGTAGGGCTTGGAATCATTTGACAAGTTATCAAGACTAAAATATTGGTGATTAGTCAGAAACGAAATATTATCATCTTGAAAGAGGGAAGAAACATAGGACACATAATCAAAACTTTGCTCCTCTACATGTGAAATCCAACTACCTTGTTCTTAATTAATGCTTGAAACAAAAAATTGAACATCATTAAGAGTTGAAGTAGGTTGATCAAGTGGACTAAGGAATAAGGAATCATGAAATATGCATGGTAGAGGTTGAAGGGTATATGTTGAGGTAATCATACTTTTGATCAAATAATATTCAAGGTTAAATTTATTAGTGTCAATATCATTTTGAAAATCAAAGGGAATATTAGTCACCTTAGTCTTCATGAACCACTCTGATATTTCCTCCATCACATCTAAATAAGGGGAAGTGGTTAAAGCTGGAGAAAAAATACCAACAATTTGATTTACATATTTCCCAACTTCAACATCATCACAAGGAGGCACCCAAATTGGTAATAAGAAGGGAGGAGGACAAG
Source organism: Pinus tabuliformis (assembly GCA_031772625.1). Lineage (NCBI taxonomy): Eukaryota > Viridiplantae > Streptophyta > Pinopsida > Pinales > Pinaceae > Pinus > Pinus tabuliformis. Next base: position 853,743,130 of record CM062818.1, on the reverse strand, counting down.
GAACAGAACAAATAGTAGGTTCCTACTAATAAATTTGGGATGTTTCATGATCAATGTAAGTGGGCACAGTGGAATAATCTAGGGCTTCATATCCAAAATATTTGACAGAGAGAAAAATTAGTCTCTAAAACTTTTTTCTGGATTAATTATAGTCAAATTCTTCTTTAGGGAAATCACAACAAAGGTGAATAAATCGATTGAGCAAGCCTTCTAAATATTCACCTAAATTTATTCTAACATGATTAATTCTATCATATACATCTTGATAATGATATTTGTCAAAGGATTCATGAAGCTCCCTAACAAGTTTCTCAAATGACTGGGCAGAAGTAACTGGTAATGTATGACACCATTTCTTGACTCAACATTCAAATGTGAGGGTGAACAGTTTGTCCATGACATCCTTACAATCTATTCCATTGGAAAGACAAAAATAAGAAAATTTAAACACATGTTCAAGGATAGTTAGTTCACCCTGACTAGCAAACTTAATTGAGACAAGTTGTAAAAAATTTATGTGGGGATGATAAGATCAAGATCCTTGGAAAAACATCCCAAGATTATGATTTGGGAATGTGGCATTTAAGATAAGAGGTTCAAAATAGAATCAACGAGCACAACTTGTCATTTTGCCCACAATGTTGATGGTGTTGGATTCCGCCAATATACAAGGGATACCCTCAATGTGATGTCCTAATTAGATGCTACACCATTTGAAGTAGGATCCGCATCAGAGTATTTTATTGGACACCATAACTTAAAGGTTTGTCTTGGTTTCAATATGTAACTTAAGGGATTAACACATAACCTTTTATATTAGCAAGTAAGTTGACATTGTGTTGGAATTTCTAAGTCTAGCTATTAGAAACCCTTCATGTACTCTATTGATTTATTCCTACCTACTTTTTCTATTAATTAAGAAGCTATTTACCATGTAAATACTCAAAATAAATACAAGTACATGCTCAAAAAATTACATATGATCAACTAAAGGAATAAAAAACAAGCACACAAGTGACACCGTTGTTTTTGGACTAATGTCCTCGGAAAAAACCAATGCGGGAAAACCAGTGCAACTATCTGAGGGTGTGATTTATTAAGCAGTTTCATAATACAATCTGGGTGTGAAATCCAGCTCACCCAATAGAGAAAAATCTCAGCAGTAGTACCTCTCTACTAAGAAGCAAACATTTCGGCTGAAACCTTGGATAAACACTCAGGTGGCTCCACAGCTCCAATATTCCCTACGAAACCCCAGCATCTGCCTCTAGGGACAGTGTTAGGTCTCCCACCAATTCTGATTGTTCCTGGTAGTTCTAAAATTTTCCCTCTGTGTCAGCTTTCCCAGTTGTTCCAGCTATTCTCAGTAGTTCGGGGTGTTCCCGGTAGTTCTCGTAGTTCCTGATAGTTCTAGATTTTTCCCTCTGCATCATCTTTCCTGGCTGTTCCAGCAATTCCCAATAGTTCTGGTTGTTACTGGTAGTTCTGAATTCTATCCTCTATGTCAACTTTCCCGGTTGTTCCAGTAGTTTCAAGCAGTTTAGCTATTTTGGCAGTTCCCAGCAGTTCCAACTATTCACTATAGTTCTGGCTTCTGCCCTCTGTGTCAACTTTCCTGGCTGTTCTGGAAATCCCTGGTAGTTCTGGCTATTCTAGCATAAGATTGGCTAATCCTGGCTATTTTTGCATCTGTCTCCCCAGCTACTACACTGATCATCCCAGTGCTATCTCTACCTCTCCACTTCTAATATTCACTTCCCCTCAGCTACAAATTTGATCACTCTCTCAACTTTCTCAGCAAACCTAGCCCCATAAAGTTGAAATATTGATCTCTTTGTGTGTTCTCCAAGTGACCCTGAAGCCTCCTCTTATACTTTTTTAGCTGATAGATCAACGACTGAGATTAAGTCCCTAATAAATGGCTAAGATTATATCTGGATTGATCCATGAATTTTGGACCATTCCAACATAGTTTTATATTAATTCACATTAATATTTTAATTTCACTAAGTTTATACTTAGGGACTCCATTAAAAATATGAATTATTTTAATATCTCTCAAACTGTTTAGAATCTTCCCAAACCCTTTCTGGTTATTGAAGATCTCGTGTGCCTTAGCCTTTCCACCAAATTTTCTGGCTAGAGCACATCCAATGCTACCCCAAATCAACACTCCCTCTTAACGAGGATTGTGCACTAGAAATACTCCTCACTAACTATCACCATGATCATCCAGCATTAGTCCCTGTGCTGATGGTAGGCCTGTTGCCCATCATCTGCACTGCTACATCTTGTACTACTACCCATGGCTCTACCACTACCATAGTTGCATTTACACTGCAACTTCCTCTACATATGTGTTGTTTCCCATGGCCCTGCCACTACCACTGCTGCATCTGCACTACAACTCCCTCTACATATGTGTTGTTTTCCATGGCCTTGCCACTACCACTGCTACATCTGAACTACAACTCCTCTCATCATACTGCATCATGTTGGCCATGGCACTACCACTGCTAATTGTTGCATTACAGCTCAATTATTAACAAGTAAGTAACTGATCTCCCAACTCTGACATCTCAGTCAGGCTAGAGACACCCTTGATGCTGAAACTCCCTATGTCACTGAGAAGTGCTCCCTCTCTGGCCTCTACACTGCTGCAACAACTACATGCATCTTGCACCATTACACACCTCTGTATACCATCCTCAACTGGTGCAACACTCCCGTGCTTCTCGCATTGCTACCTCACGCTAACCTGGGAATCCTACACTATACCTCCCTTTGTTGCTCCATTTGTATCAGTCTCTACTGACATCTACCAGTACTGCTACTCCTTATCAGGGCTCACTTAGCAAGGTATAATCCAAGAGGTTGGGTACCTTGAGGATCCTGCCCCTCATCAGTTGTAGTCCACCTGACTACAACTCGATCTCTCCCCACTTCCACTCAAGTGGTGTGTTTGCACTCATGGCATAGTCATCCTTTGTCTCCACTTCCATCTCTCCCATTGCTGGCACAACCTTGGTCTCGGAGGCCTCTCCCTTGCTCTTCTTCCTCAGACAGTGGGTCGCATAATGACCCAGCTCCCCGCAGTGGAAGCATTTGGCCTTGGAGAGGTCCTTCTTCTTCTGTTTCTTCTACTTTACCTTAGATGTTGGGGAAGCATCCACCTCCTCCTCCTTATTGATTCTGATCCCCTTATCACTGCTTCCTGCCTTACTCAGCCTTATGATCCCTTCTTGGCGAAGAGAAGCCCATATTTCCTCCCAATTTGGAATGGTAGCCCTCCCTAGTATGTTATGGAAAAACACCTCCTAGTATTGTGAGATTGCGTCCAGGGTTGTTGTCACCATCAATTCATGATCCGGCGTGGCCCCTATGGAAGTCAGTTGATCCCAAATCTCCTTCAGTCGACCGAGGAGGGGGTTGATATGTTCTCCCTTCTACATATGGTATGATCGAAGCTCATTTTCTAGTAACATCCCTCTCTACACAGAAGTATGCTAGTACAATTTCTCTAGGGCCTCCCACATCTCATTTCTCATTTCCTTTTCAGCAATATGTGGGACTACATGGTCCTTGACCCTGTCAAGAATGATTCTGTTTTCCCTTGCCATTGCCTCCTCATAATTGTTGTTATCAGCTGGGTCAACTAGGATTGCTATCACACTTAAGGCGACATGCTTGACACAATTTTTGTCTAGAACGGATAGGATTCTGGCCTTCCAGACTATGAAGTTTGAACCTCCGTCTAGTATGTCCTAGTCTCTTACCCCTTTCACTACCATCTCACTGCTACTCTACTTCCCCCTTGGAAGTTCTTGGTGTGACTCCCTCTGAGTCTTGATTTCCCTCATGGAAATCCTTTTTCAAATTTCGAGAGGCCTCCACTCTAATTGTTTTTGCAACTGCACCACTGATCTGGATTTCTCGGCTAGAAACCCTTGATAGAAACTCCCTCCTCTTTGGCCTTGCCCTATTAGGTATTGTTTAGAATACAATACCCTACCATCTCCACTCTGCAACTTACCGATAGCCTCCTAAACCCCAAAATAATGAACGATAGAACTCCTAAGCTCTACGCAATCCCGACAGCGAAAAATCAACTTCCTCAGCTAATTGTGTGAGCCCTCCTAGCCTATGTGTGGCTCTGTGTGAGCCTATCTTTGCTTCCCTCAGATTTTGTGCAGTGTCCCCTTGGCTCAAACTTGATGATGCAGGAACTGTATCACCCCTTCCTTAATGCTACTCTTCTAGGAACAATTTTTGTCAATCGGGACATCTATTTTCTGCTATTGCTGCTCTCCTCAGCTAATGTCCTCAGTTATCTTGTGATCTACAACCATGATCTCATACCGTGTTGGAATTCGTAAGTCGAGTTGTTAGAAACCCTTCATGTACTTTACTGATTTATTCCTACCTACTTTTTCTGTTAATTAACAAGTTATTTACCATGTATTTACTAGAAATAAATACAAGTACATGCTCAAAACATTACGGATCATCAATTGAAGAAAATAGAAAAAAGGACACAAGTGACATTCTTGTTTTCAGACTAATGTCCCTGGAAAAACACAATGCGGAAAAATCAGTGCAGCTATCTGAGGGTTTCATTAATTAAGCAGTTTTAGAATATAATCTAGGTGCTAAATCTGACTCACCCAATAGACAAAAATCTTAGCAGTAGTACCTCTCTACTCGAAAGTAGATATTCCGACTGAAACCTCGGATAAACACTCTGGCAACTCCATAGCTCTAATCTACCCCATGAAACCCTAGCATCATCCTCCAGGGACTGTGTCAGCTCTCCCACTAGTTTAGGATGTTACCGATAGTTCCGGTTTCTGCCCTTTGCATCATCTTTCCTATTTGTTCTGACTATTCCCAACAATTCGAACTTCTACCCTCATCGTCAGCTTTGCCGGCCATTCTGGAAGTTCCCGACAGTTCAGAATTCTTCCCTCTACGTCATCATTCCTAATGTTCTGGAAGTTCTTGCCGCTCAGCAGTTTCGGTTGTTCTTAGCATTTCTAGGTTCTGCCCTCTACGTTAGCTTTCCCAATAGTTTCCAGCAATTTTTGGCTATCTTGGAAGTTTCGTCTGTTCCCAGAAGTTCTGACTTCTTCCCTCTGCGTCATCTTTCTTATCTATTTTGATTGTTCTAGTTGTTCCGTCACAAGACTAGCTAACCCCAACTATTTCTATGTCCCTCTCTCCAACTACTATGTTGATTCTCCCTTGTATTATCTCTACCTCTCTACATCTATATTCACTACACCTTAGCTGCAACTCTCATCACTCTCTCAACTTTCTCAGCAAACCTACCCCGAGAAAGTTGAAATCTTGATCTCTTTGTGTGTTCTCTAAGTGACCGTCAAGCCTCCTCTTATACTTTTCTCGTTGAAAATCAACTACCGAGATTAAGTCCCTAATCAATGGCTAAAATTATTTCTGGCTTGATCCATGAATTTTGGACCATTCTAACATAGTTTTATATTAATTCATATTAATATTTTAATTCCCTAAGTTTATGCTTAGGGACTTCATTAAAAATATTAATTATTTTAATATTAATTATTTTAATATCTCTCACACTGTTTAGAATCTACCCAACCCCTTTCTAGGTATTGGAGATCTCATGTGCCTTAGCGACGGTTAGCCTTTCGACCAAATTTCATGGCTAAAGTGAATCTGATGCTACCCTAAATCAACACATTGTGAAACACCAATTACAATGTGTAAAAGGAGACCTTCAGAAGTGGGAGACAAGAATGAGTCTCTACAAGGAATGTAAGAGTACTATTCTAAGAGAGGCACATGAGATAAAGGAAATATTCATTAGTTATCTAGAGAAATAATTAACATAGACATAATGATCATTAAAGAAAGTACAACACACATTCAACAAGATAAACACGAAAGTCAATGGAGTAGTTCAATTTCATTAGTACATATGAATATAACATAAATCGAAAAAATATAAAGAATAGTCTTACAACATTCATGATACATGCGTGAAAGTGTAATGGCTCAATGAGATTCAATTATTAAGTGAAAGTTCTAAGTACAAAGTTAAAATCGTGAGCCACTAGCTCAAACAATGGAACCATTAAGTCACATTTTTCTTCTCCAAAAGAATAATCTTCTCTTATGCCAAGAGGAATGATATTTCATATCCCCTATGAATCTTGAGCTACCCTCATGAATCTTGGAATCCTAAATGGCCTTTGAAATTCTATTTGACTCTTTTTTCCATATGTGACTTTACATATTCCACATATGACTCTTAGACTTCCACCTCGTTTACATTCTGTATTTTTCTTAGAATACAATAATTGCATCCACAAATGAAGTGGAAATACACATGGACACATATGACATTGTGATGACAGATATACAAGCCATGACTTGGTTGTTGTAAAATTATATATTACAGAGGAATGGAACACATAAAATATTGCAGAAACACAAACATAGAAAATGCATAAAACAAGAGAGGCACAAATATGCGTGGTTCACCCAATTTGAGCTATGCCCACAGAGAAACAACCAACCCTTCCTTTATGTTATCTAACAAAATGAAGAGATACAACCTACAGCAGATCCATTGTAGTTTCCTCTTTGTGGTCACAAAATCTCCTTTCTCTCTCTTGCTCAGAATACACATAAACATAAACGCAAAACAATTCCCTCATATATATGAGGGGTTTCCTCCTAGGTAAAAAAACCATAAATTGAACATAACTTATACCATCAAATCATCTGCCTAACGAATGACTCATATTGACTACGAAAGTAGAATATTTTGCAAGGAAATTTTAGATATATTTTTAGCTTTTGGGGCACTTCCCCTAAACCCCTGCCCGGGGGGGGCTCATAAAATTTTCATTGAACACCCTCCCCACCGAGCAAACACCCCCTCAATATTATCAAATGGGAAACGTTGTCAGCCCATTACAAATTGGGGTCTAACATAGTGATACCTCTGAATAAAAAGGATAATCAGGCTCCACACCCAACAATCTCCCACTTGGAGACTGATTAGAGAAATGCCACTGCTGCATCATTTTCTCGACAATGCATCCAATTTGGAATTATTTTATTATCATATCCATCATCATACTTGAATACCAATTGAATCGAAGAAGAATCTTAGTTTCTCTCTAGTTACAACTTTTTTTTAACATATCTGCAAGATTCTAGCTACTGTGTACATTTTCCAGCTTCAACTGTCCATCTTTCAACAGTGGCCGTATGAAATGATGTTTGAGCTGTATATGTTTAGTCTTGGAATCAAATATTGAGTTCTTTGTAAGATGAATGACACTATGGATGTCAGTATATGACCTTCCCATCTCCTACTTCTTACCCAATTCATCCATAAACCGTTGCAACCAAATCATTTCATTACTAGCCTATGTAGCAACAACATATTCTACTTCTGTTTTTGAGAGTGCAAAAACACTTTGCATTTTTGAAACCCAAATTTTAGTTGTTCCACCTATATAGTAAATGAATACTCTATGGTGCTCCTCCTGTTATCTCTATCACCTATCATGTATCCATCAACATATCCCTGTAGAGAAATGTTTGAACCCCAAATCATAATGATTTATTTGTAGTACCCCTCAAATACCTGAGAACCCACTTCATTGCCATCAAATTTTCTTTTCTTAGATTGTCCATGTTACAACTCCCACTTCGTGTGAAATATCAGGCCTTGTGCAGATCATTTCATACATTAGGCTTCCAACCATTGATGCAAATGGAACTTTAGACATATAATACACCACTTCATGAGTCTTGGGACACATCTCCTTACTTAGTTTAAAATGGATAACCAAAGGTGTACTAATTGGTTTTTCATTATTCATATTAAATATTTCCAACACCTTTTGTATGAACTCACTCTGAGACAATTTTAATTTGCAATTTTCCCTGTCTCTAGTTATTCTCATACCAAGGATTTATTTTGCAGCACCCAAATCCTTCATTGCAGATTAATTTTCTAATTATCCTTTGAGCACATTTATTTCATGCGTGTTAGGCCCTTCAACAAGCATGTCATCTACATAGAATAACAATATAATATAGCTGCCATTATTTTGCATTTTGAGATAAACACAATGATCAAAGTGACATTTGGTATAATCTTGTCGAGACATAAATCTGTCAAATTTTAGATACCACTGCCTTGGATCCTGTTTTAGGCCATACAAGATCTTCTTCAACCTACGCACTAGTTTCTCCCTCCCTTTGAACTCATACCCTTATGGTTATCACATATATATATCTTCCTCCAAATCCCCAAGAAATTTCATCTTTACATCTAACTGTTCAAGATGAAAATCTTCTACTGCTACTAGACTTAAAATAGTTATGATTGAAGTCATTTTAACAACAGGAGAAAATATTTCATCAAAGTATATACCTTTCTTTTGTACAAAACCCTTCACCACAAGTCTATATTTATACCTTTTTCTACCTCCATATTCTTACTTCAACCTGTAAACTAATTTATTTTGCAATGCTATTTTCCCTACAGGAAACTTGACTAAGTTCTCTGTCTGGTTATGTACCAAGGAGTCCATCTCTTCTTTCATGGCTAGCTCCCACTTATTCCTAGATTGTACCTAGATTGCTTCTTCATAATATTCTGGTTCACTATAAATAGTCAGCAATACATTATATAATGAAGGAGAGTATCATTCAATGGGTCTACTTATCCTAGTAGTTCTCCTAACACCACTTTTATGTGTTTGAGGTGCTTGCTACTATTGTGGTTTTTGTTATTGTTTTTGTTGCTGTCGATCATTATAATTTCTAGAAATGTTTACTTTTTCTGTGGTCTAATCAAGAATTGTGTATTCTCTATTTTATTTTTCCTGTTTCTTTTCCTATATTTGATCCTTATACAAGACCGTTTCATTGAATATCACATCTCTACTCCTAATGATTTTATGATTTTCATAATCATAAAAACTATAACCAAAATCATTAACACCATATCTAATAAAGGTACATTTTTTTTCCTAAAGATTTGTTCTATTTTCTTTATTAATGTGGAAAAAGGCTTCACAACCCAAAGTATTTAAAAATGATTAGTTTACCTTTTTACCTACCCATGCCTCCTTTGGAATACCACCTGTTACACATCATTTTGTCAATAACCATATACTACTTGTTCCTTGATCCCAGAGGGCCTCTACAGTGAACCTCGCATGATTTTCCTTCATGAAGAAACTCCCATTGTTTCCCTTGTCATGAGCAGATCATTTCCCTTTTACACCATTTCCCCTGAAACTTCTATTTTGCCTAGTTTACAAGGTCGACGCTAATGACCTTTGTCTCCCCTGCACCAATGTGTAGAGATTATCACTATTACTCACACTGACCAGTGCAACTGAGTTGTGTTCCAGTTGTGTTGGTCCTGCTATGGAAAGCTTTTCAAATTAGAGCCGAAGCTTCTGGCTCTAGAAGCTCTGTAATGGAATTCTGGTAAATGTTTTGGCCGGATGGGGTCGAGGATGAGAGTTTGGGCTCCTTCCCCATATAATGATGGAACTACCTCAAGGAATGAAGCCCTTATCCCATGAGAAGAGGATCCATCTCCCATCCATATTTCCTATATAAACCTCTCTTCTTCTGAGGCACAATTTAGTGAGAGTGTTGGTTGAGTGTGAGCATCCTATTTTCATTAGACAAGCAAGCTATTACTAGTTGTATCCATCTAGTTGTGTGAGTGAAGTGTGTTTGGTTTTGAGTGAATCCTAAAGGGAAGAGCCTTTAAAATATTATTGTTTGAAGCCATCATGGAGTGCTAGCAGAAGTGTGTGGGAACCTGTTGATGCCTCGAAAATTGCTGCAACAACATTGGGGATAACCACCCGGTCCGGACCTTAGTACAACTCCTTTTCCATTTGGAATGGTGGCTCCGACTGGGGATAATGGGACCAGTTTCCCAAAAGTTGATAAACGGGATGAATGAATGATTGATTAACTAAGCTAATGATGGGCGAATAACTAAATCTATTAACAAGAATACAAGAACTATGACCTATCCCGGGAACTTATTGAGCTTTAAAGTGTAGCGCTTGATGGTCTGTGTCTATAAGCAGGCATATAGATGACTCCATCTAACAGACATGGACATTATTTCATTCGGGATTACTGTGCTTAAATAATTAAGCAAAGTGATTAAAGAGATATTACTACACTCATCATTTATATCATCGACACATACATGATTAAAAGAAAAGAATATCATAAAACATCCAATGGTGGAAGGAATATAGAACTGCTGTTAAAGCACATGCATATAATCGATAATAGCAAAGATAATCAAATAACAATTCATATGAAAGGAATGAATTCAGACATAGATAGAAATACCATATGAGCTGCTTGACACTCCCAATATCAATCGCTACTTGTAATTCTTCCTTCAACGCAGAAACACTTTCAAACAAAGACAATAGTGCACAATTGCATAAAAAGCTTCCTTGTCGAATTAAGAACAACTGGTCCAGTTTCATAAAAGAATATGACTGAAGCACAATAGTGTGACTTCAGTCTTGAAGTCATGTACAAAACTTTACGACCCTTTCCAAAACAATGAAAGGGTCTATAAATTCTTAATTAATCTACCTATCTATAAAACATAAATCCTATTTAATTGGTATCAATAAATCTTGATCCTATTTTCTCTTCAGCGATCTGGCAGTCGGCGGCATGATTCATCAAGTAGGCTGCTTGCCTTTATATCTGAGCTAACTTATCACAAGCATTGGCTCTACTTCATGTGGTTTGTTGAGGCGCGAGATGAGCTGGGCGGCATAGGTGGCATCCTGAATATCGGGAATAATATACCTGATTGCATCTGTTAGGCACTTGAGGGTGGCTCCCTGTGTGTGCGGCTTTACCAGGAAGAACCAATATGTGTCCCAGGTTAAACTGTTAATCCCAGCGATTAATCTCCCCTTTTCTTCTAGATTTGGATAACATGATTGCTCCAATGTTTTCATTGTTGTCAACTTTCCTGGTGTGCATTGAGAAATCATGTTTGATAAGTAGAGAGTGTTATTGACTAATTCAACTAAATTGCTAGAAGTTGATTTACATCTTGAAGCCGCCCTCTCTGCTTTCATTAACTGGGACTGCCATTCTGTGAAGATTATATCTTTATGTGGTTCTAAGATCCTAGGTAAATTCGCCGCTTGTCCTTGATCATAATCTTGCCAGTCGAGAAATGCAGTTATTGTTTCTTCGGCTTGATCCAATTCAGTTCTGGCCTTTTCTACTTGCTTATTTATGGATGCCGTTAACTCACATAGTGGCTCTGCCTGGGCGATTTGTTGACACAGAAGCTTAATTTGGGATATTAATGCAGTATTTATTTGTAATGCTTCTGCTCTAAATTCAGCCACTTGTGGAATGCCCTTTATTTTTTCGAGCTGTGATGATAATTGAGCAATTTGCTCATCTTTTGTTTTCAACATTTGCTCATTTGCTGCCTTCAATTGCGCCAATGCCTCCGATAATTCTTTCTGCTTTTGGATTGCGCTTTGGTCAATCCTTTGCTTTTCTTCCTGCAATTGTTGAGTTAGTTGACTGTTTAATTGTTGTTGCGTCAACAATTGCTGCTCTGCCTGCTCCGCTTTCTGTTTTGTTTCAGCTAACTGCGCCTATAATGATAAAATCTCCTGATCCTTTGTTTTCAGTAAAAGGCTTACCTCTGATGCCTTATCTATTGTCGCTGCCGAATAAGCTCTTGCATACTGTGACAGTTTTGTCAGGTCATCAGAGGGATCAAATTCCTCCTTCCAAACCACATTGCCCGTGACAGTTTGCTCTGGGAAAAGGGAAGATTGGTCAGTCCTTCTTCTTTTCCTTTGCTGTTTAACCACCGCTTTATGCCTTGGGCTGTAGAAGACATCCAGGGGAGGAATATCTTCTACCTGCAAAATGATTTGGTCAGAGGGGTCCTTTGGTATTATCACTACCTCTTTAGAAATGGGTGGGCCGCTGGTTCCACTCAGAACCTGTGGTGAAGTGATTTCCTGTGTGTCTAATACTTTAGAAGTGTCTTTGTCCTTTGAACATTCCAAACCACTGATAATGGAATCAAATTGCTTCCATTCCTGGAGCAATTTAGGGTCAATATGAGTATCCACATTGACATCAATGGTGGTTTGTTTTTCCTTTTCAGCTTGGGTCTCCTTCCGCACTTTTTCCTGCTCTCTCTTCTGATTTCCCTCTTTCTCTCTTCTCTGCTTTTCCTCCTGCTCTTTCTTCTGATTTTCCTCCTGTGGCTTCTCTTGTTCTTTCGTTATAACTGGAGGTTCCTTTGACTGTTGCCAATCAGGCTCGCTTGACGATGTCGCTGGGGTTGTCGCTAGTAGATCTAGAGGCAGAGTTTGCAACCTCTGTTCTCTAAGTTTATTAAATTCAGTCAACCCTTCATCATTATATTTCATCTAGGCCAATGCTTTAACCTGGTTTATTGTCTCAGCTAAAGAGAACAGGTTGTCAAACATATCTTCCTTATGATCAAACTTTGACAATTTGGCCTGTTCTAGTGCATTATAGGCAACTTTGTTTGGATCAAATTGCCTATTTGGGAGAGTTGCCAGAGTTAATTATTTAATCTTTGTGGCTTCCTTTTCTGCATGTTTGAGATCATCCAGAGTATAGACACCACATCTCAAGGGAAAAGAGGGCTAGCCCTCCTTCTTATTTTTCTTGAGAGTCTGTGTAACACTCTCAACAATAATCTGGTAAGAGATTTCTCTTGCCAACAGTTTATCCGGTATGTATAAAGGGAGAACATGAGGTTTGGCTTGGCTACTGAAAACTCTTATATAAGTGAATTTCTCCTCTCCAAACCATCTCCCTACCGCTGTTAAATCAATCCCAGCTTGGTAGGAAATCTTGGGAATGGGTTTATCAAAAATAGAATAATAAATGGGCACCATAAAGCCATTGCAGACTTGGTACAGATGGTGCTTGTAAGAGGATTTCCATAGTTTCTGATGGTATATGTGGATATCCGTGGGGTCTTGTGGCGTCCACCTCCAGCCGAGCACGGGAAATTCAGAATTGAAACACAATGTATCTAAAATATATGCACTGTAATAGAATGGGGGGACTATCCTTTCAGAGATGCAAGTCTTATTCCTAAACTCAAGGACAGCTTTGGCTAGTTTAACTGAGAGAATAGTGGCCCAATCCATTATTATACTGTTGCATGCAGCTTCCATTAAGGGGACCATTTCTATCGTGAAATTAGAAGAGTCATGCAATCCCCACAATCTACACATCATTATTCCAGCGTAGCAATAAGGAGAATCCAGGGAATCAACTGAGTACTTACCGGAAGACTCATGTTTGTGCTTTGCCGGATTTTGTCTCCAATCCCAGATGGGTTCGGATTCAACTTCGTTCTCGTTTGCGAATTTCTCGAGGAACGCCTTATTGTATATCTTCTCTGGCTCAGGCAAATGATACATTTGCCTCAGATCATCTGCTTGGAATGACCCGAAAATTCTCCCGTCTCTGGTGCTGAAGGTTCTATCCAGGATTGGGATTTCTTCAATTTCCCACCGCACTACATCTGTGTATGGGAGAATTTGTTCCCTAGCTGCTATCCGGTGAAGGAAAGAGTCAGCTAAGTCCTTAAGAGTACCCTCAGATTTCCGAGTAGAATCTGCAGTAGCTTCTACTGTTGTCACTTTAGGTTCTTCGATTTCGATCAAGTTGTAGGTACTCTGCCAAGTAGTTCTGCCGAGACCAGAACATGTGGTATCCGAAATCAATCCTTTCTTTTTGTCAGCAACAGCTTGTCCTGCAGCTCGCGCAGCGGAAGCGCCTGTGGTCTTCTTGGATTTCTTCCCCATTTTTCTTGAGCTTTCTCCTTTGGATGAATTCTGCACAGAGGCGAAAATAAACGTAACACGGAGAATTGGTAATGAAAACTTCAAAGTGATGAGATATATTGACTGATCCGTGATAAGGGATTAGCTTTTAAAATGGGCACAGATACAATCCATGGGAGGATTTTACGACTTACGATCACATTAAATGGTCGTTTAAAACCTGCCAACCTTAAATGCCCATTATATCATTAATCGACCGAATGATTCATTTAAGCGTGCTGTAGATGTTTTGGCAGTTGAGCGCAGGTGAATCATTGTTGGACAGATCAAGCCTTTAATATGAATAAATCGTGATATCCCTTTATTCCAACAGCTTTTTGAAATCTTCGCTTTATCGCAATCGGCGAGCGGGGCAAACTTAAACCTTTTATATTGACATCTTTTGAAAACCCCGATAGCCGATAGCGATATCGCATCGCATCGGGAGTATTGGCATCACATGAGATATGTATAGTATATCGTCGATCGCCGATCGCCGATATCGCATCGCATTGGGGCTAATGGCATGGGGGCGCTTTAAAGTGTGCATAGAGTATTGCCGATAGCCGATAGCGATATCGCATCGGCGGAGACCAATGTGCCACTTATTTATGTATCTTATGTCATTGCGATATGCGATCTTGCGATCGCTTTATCGCGATGATAAATATTGATTTATTTCATAAAAATGGGATTTTCTGAAAAGGGTTTTATAATGTTTTTATTTGGTTTTCAGACCTTTTTTAATAATGCAATATTGATAGCAATCAACTCTAAAGGGACCCATTTCATATGATAATTTTGCGAATAAAATGATAAGAAATGGGGGGGTTGTTGTAGAGCACAACAATTGGCGATTCGCTGGAAGAAATAGTTATCTCTTAAAAGTATAGAAATACTTAAACTTTTTCAAAATAGAGTTCTAATAAAAAGGGAAAAATCTAGTATAACTAGGTATAAATGCATTCCAAGTAAAATGAAACTATTTTGTTAATTTCCTCTCTTTTTTAAGATAATAGATACATTCTAACTTTTAAATAAGCCTTTATTGGTTTATAATGATAAAACAGAAAACCTTTCCAAATCACTTTTATAATGAACTCGTCTGTCATAGGTAGAGCCTCTGCTGCCAGCAAACGTTCATAGTTTCGACACGGATACCTTTTAACCATGTTATTGTCCATTGTCCCATCCAATTTAAGAGTGTGATTAACAGCATGAATTCAAAATATGTTTTCATATTTTGTATTTCTTTCTTTTCTTATTGATAAGAGAAAACGTCATTGTCGTGGTTTGGTAGCCAGCTATTGACAATGCCATTCACTGGTAGTAATTTAACCGAACAAGCTGGCTCCTGATGAGACCCCTTATCTTATAATTGCTAAGCCATTACCCTGTTATGTATGTAGTATTGGTAATGTCGGTTAAACTATTTCCCTATGATCATGGTAAGCAGGCTTGTAATAAGACCTCTTATCTTTTTATATCAAAATTTTAGAATTACACTCTAAGTAATCATACACTTTGGTGAATGGGATGGACAATTTCCTCTTTTAAGAGTAGATGGATGACAGGGTAAGAGTTGAAGATGCTGAAGTTGGATTAGCTTCTATCTTGATATTGTTAACCTTTTATGACCAATTTAAAAACAGAAAATGATTTATAATACTTTTAAACTTTGAGAGGTGTTCAGAAAACTTGAAGTGTGGTTTCAGAATACAATGATACCTAGTTTCCTAGAAATTATCCCTTTTGGTTAGGACTTCTATTATTTTAAAAGCAAATATCATACTACTTCTATGGATTAAGTTTTCAAACATAGCAAAGGTCAATGGAAGATACCTTACAACATTATTTAAAAAAAAAATCCTACAAACTACAAAACTCTATCAAACTAAAAGGAGAATGGGTTACCTCCTCAATTAAAGAATTTCTTCAAGATAAGGCCATTAACAGGAAGAGAATCTCTCAAACCTGATAAATCTTGCAATATGAAGGTTGAATGGCCTATCTTCTCACAGATCTGAAATGGTCCAAGCCACATCTTCTGGAACTTGGTGTGTTTTCCCTTGTCCTCGTGGGCTTTGTCCCATTTCAGAACTAAATCATCGACTTGAAATTGTTTTGCTTCGGATGAAACTGAATGAAATGCTACCTTGATGATTTGTTGATGTTTGGCATGAATAATCTTGGCTTTTTCTCTTTCCTCTTCTAATTTTAGAATTTGATCATGTCTAATCTGAATAGAAGAGGAAGGACTTTCCTCAATGAATTGAATTAGGGCTAGAGAAGGAAGAACAAGATTTGTGGGTAGTACTGCTTCTTTTCCATACACAAGGTTGAATGGGGAAGATCCTATAGAAGCTTTCTGTGTTATCCTATCAGCCCATAATGCAAACATTAAGGATTTGTGCCAGTTTTTATGATTCTGTTCGATAGTTCGCTTAATGATTTTGATCAGATTCTTATTAGTAGACTTTGCTAAACCATTACCCTGGGGATAGTAATTAGCAGAATATTTCAATTTAAATCCTCTTTTAATAGCGAAATCAAACATAGCATTGCCTAAGAAATAAGATGCATTATCAAAAACAAGAGCATTTGGGATGTCAAACCTGGTAATGATGAATTGATCTATGAACTCAATGATTGCTTCAGAATTTGTTGTCTTCAAAGGAATTGCCTCAACCCACTTAGTAAAATAATCGGTAGAAGTAAGGATATAATTATGCTGTTTGGAAGACGGTGGAGTAATTTCCCCAATGATGTCCAATCCCCATTGCTCAAATGGTTGTTCAATGTTGACTGGTTGCAGAGGGAAAGCTGGTTTATGTTGTCTTCCACTAGAAGTTTGACAATTGAGGCATTTCCTTACATACTCGTGGGCATCTCTAAACAGAGTGGGCCAATAGTATCCAGCATGAATAATTTTGTGAGCTGTTGTGTCAGCTCCAAAATGTCCTCCTGCTGGTCCATCATGTAACTCGTGCAAAACCTTTTGTGCTTCAGGTTTCTCAAGGCATCTTAATAAGATGGAATCATAATTCTGCTAAAAAAGCACATCATCAAAAATTGTAAAATTCTTTGCTTTTAACCTAATGGCCCTTTTGTTTTTGTAAGACAGGTTTGGAGGTGCATAACCATTTTTTAAATAAAGATTATATCTGCATATTCAGATTCAGAATCAGTAACAATTATTTGGTTGATTTCTTCAGTTTGATCTGTATCACTTGATTCTGGAATGTTGGACGCTCCTGCCAATATCCTGCAAAAACCTTGGCCCCTAACAATCTTTGCTGGCTTAATTTCTAAGTCATATTCTTGAAGCGCTGTGACCCAGTTTGCTCTCTTTCCACCCAGTTCTTTTTGATTAATAGTTGCCTAACAGCAGGGAAAGGAACTATAACTTTTCTGTGGGTTTTCAAAAGGAAGGGTCTATAATGTTTGACTGCTTTAAATACAACAAAGGTTTGTTTTTCTACTTCGGAGTAATTCAATTCAGCACCCTGAAGATTTGAACTGAAAAATGAAATGGGTGCTTCCAATTTGTGATCGTTGAGCTGTGTGAGTACTGCTGCATAAGACGAGGTGGGGCATCGATTATTGATTGTTTGATTAAATCAAACGCTTCTTTCTCTGTTGATCCCCACTTAAAGACTGAATTCTTCTTAATCATAGTTTGAAGTGGCAAAATAATTTGAGAAAAATCTGGAACAAATCTTTTAACAAAATTGATTTGGCCTAAAAATGACTGCATGGATTTCTTATTATGCGGGAAAGGGATTTCAGAGATTTCTTTGATCCGATCAGGATCAATATAAATGCCATCTTTAGACACAATAAAGCCTAAGAGTTTTCCTTGGTCAAGAGCGAAGAAAGATTTTTTAGGGTTAAGAGAAATACCATATCTTTTGCAGCGTTGAAAGATTTGATTTAGGTCATGCAAATGATTGGACTTCTTTTTAGAGAATACAGTAATATCGTCTAGATAGACGACTACTGTTCTATTAATCATCCCTCTAAAAGCTGTATCCATCGCTCTTTGGAATGTTGCTCCTGCATTAATAAGTCCGAAGGGCATTTTTTGATATGCATATGTTCCCCATTTGGTTGTGAATGTGGTTTTAAAATAGTCATCAGGATGGATCGAAACTTGGTTATATCCTGAGAAACCGTCTAGAAAAGACATTAATTCAGAGCCTACTACTGATTGGAGTATCTGCTCCATGGTAGGTAATGGGAAATTGTCTTTTAAGCTTGCTTTGTTCAAATTTTTGAAATCAATACAAATCCGAATGTCGCCATTTTTCTTTCTGACTGGCACCATATTGGAGACCCAGTTTGAGTGTCGGACTGGAAAATAAATCTTGGCTTTCAAGAGTTTGTTAAGTTCAGTCTTTATTTGAGTCTCTAAACTTGGATGTATTTTTCTTAACTTCTGTTGAATTGGTTTTTGATTGGGAAGCACTGGAATGGTATGCTGGATAATGGATGTATCATATGTCTTCAAATCATCATATTTCCAAGCAAAAACCTATTTATTTTTCCTTAACAGTTTAATGAATGCCTCTTTCTCTTCCAAGGAAAGTCCTAATCCTAAATTAATATTTTGAGGAGCTTGCTCAGTACCTAGATTTATCAATTCAAACCTTAGGGTAGAGCTTTGGAGCTTTGAATTAGTTACAGGTTTAAACCTGTCTTTAATATCATAGAGATCCTCCAGCTTTACCACAGGCTTAGGAATTGAATTTTCCTGAGGTGTTTCTCTCATTTGAAAGTCATGCTCATTTTCCTCAATAATTTGATTATCATAGGACTTTTCAGAAGTTCAGAATTGTAAAATATCCTCATCATGATTGAACACTCTCCAATTAGTGACATTGTCAGGAATTGAAGGCCTAAAAAGCAATTCTACTGAAAACCTATCCGGGCTGTAGTCTTCATAAGGTAGGAGTTTGGAAGCTACATTGGCTAGCAGGTCGGCTGCCGAGTTTTGAGATCTAGGGATGGCGGAAATATTGAATGCCAAAAAGTGTGAAGTGAGTTCTTGTACTAGCGATTGATAATGTTTAAGATGATTTGAAAGACAATGAATTGTATTTCTCACCTGTTTGATAATAATTTCATAATCACCAAATACTTTTAAATATTGTACTTTAAGGCCGATCGCTTTATACAGTCCCTGGGCTAAGGCCTCATATTCAGCTGTATTGTTAGTGCATTCAAATTCCAGCCTACAAGACAACATTTTTTTTTCTCCTAGTGGGCTAATCAAAATACATCCTGCTCCTGAGCCCTCACTAGATTTGGACCCATCGAAATATAATGACCAAAATAAGGAAGTATTAACAATTTTATTTACAGACTTCTCAGTATCATTGAAACATCTAGACTTATCTGTTTGTGAAAAATTCTCAATCTAAGATGAAAAATGATTGACTGAAAAAGGGGATGACTGGGCAGTAAAGTTACCAAAGAATGACTCAGATGCATAATTCCCCAAAATGTTGTTATTAAATGCTACAGGTTGGTTTTCTTGCTCAAATTCAGTAACTGTATGGGTCATATGTTTTTCTCGATCAATCCTTATTTGATTTGGCTTACCCTTATAGGGAAGCCACATATGTGACCAATCAGTAGAAATATACCCATGCAGTTTTTCAGACCAATCCCTACTCAAGATTAAACCGTAAAATTCAGGTATATCGGCTATCAGGATATCAATCCTTTGTACTACTCTGGGATCAGCAGATAACCTGATAGTTACAGAATTAATCTCTCCCACAACCTCTACTTTGGTTCTATCCAACTGTACAATATGAATAGCAGACTTCTGAGGTTCAATGTTCAGTTTGGAACGAACTGAGGCTGGCATTATGTTAGAAGATGCCCCTGAGTCAATCAAACAGTTGTGCAGGTTTCTGTTGTAGATCTCATAGGTCAGAAGGAAGGGTGGAGTATGGGAATTTGATCTATCTCCAATCAGAACTGAATCGGTAGCTTCAACCATACCGGGAGGAGGTTGGCCTGAATCATTAGCAGCTTTTGCACTGGGAAGAGGTGTAGAAGGAACAACATTCAATTCTTTGAGAAGCAATTTCTGTTGATATTTTAATTTACTAAGTTCAAACATAGTAATGTTTGCTTTAGATTTCTTCAAGTCATCAACAATGTTGTATTCCATTGAATCGGATACCACTAATGTTTTAGATGTTGAAGGAGTATTAGAAGTTGAAGGCTGGTTTTGGGGAACTGCTGCAGGTGATTTCTTTGCAGGTATTTTTTCTTTGGTTGTAGCGGCACCTGCACTCCTTTTCTTTGACGTTACCTGAACAGGTTCGGAAGTACTTTTACTCCTAGTAGTGACCGGGAACGCTTCTTCTTCATTATCGGTATCAGAGTTGGGGAGTATAAAATCCCACATTCCATGACATTCAACTACTTCTTCTTCATCACTAATTGGTGAAATCGTTTCCTCTTCCTCTTCTTCTTGCTCTGAATCTGCATTAGATATGACATTCGGTGGCTTTGATTCATTTTTCTTATAAGTCCTAAAGGGTCTTTTGGTTGAGGTCTCGGCTACCTGTTTCTTTATTTCAACCATTTCATTTGATAAAGTTTTTAGGAATTTTTGCAAACCCTCCATGTCATATGGGTCTTTTGAGGTTTTCTTTCTTGAGTCATCTTTAAAAGAGACTTTTTTGGATTTTTTGTCTTCCAGAGCAGCTTTCTTTTCTATAGCATTGATACGTTTCTCCACAGCAAGTGCTTCTCTCATGTTTTCGGCTAAGGTAGGTTTCCCAGCCCTATCTACAAAAATGGCTACATTACCAGGTAGGGCGGTTATATACCATTCGCTTCGAATTTGTTCACTTGGTTTGGAGGCCGTCGGGATTTTGTTCAGGAGTTTATTGAATCGAGCATTAAATTCCTTAATTGGTTCCCTATGCTCTATCCTAAGATTGGAGAGATCGTTTATTAGGGTAGCCAAAGACCTATCATCTCCATATTTGGTAAGAAACTACTCTTGGCAAGTGTTCCAACTGGTAATGGAACCAGAGGGTAAAGAAAAATACCAGGATCCTACTGATCCTTGCAAGGTGTAAGGGAAAATTCTAACAACAACATCTTGTTCTGTTACTCCTTTCAAGTTGACAACCAACATGAAATTATTAATATGTTCCTCAGCCTGGGTCCCATCATCTGGATTAAACTTGGGTAGCCATTTTTCAGGAGCATCTGGTAATGGATGCAATGGTGCAGGCATATTGACTGCACCAGGTCTAGTCCATGGATTTGCCATTATAATAGCAGTAGTGGTTGGTACTATTGTTGGGACTCCAGACACTACAACAAAACCAGCGATTAGCGTCCCTTTTTACTTCTTTTTTTGCATATAGAGCCCATTTTTGGTGCTATTTGCATCCATTTATCAAATATGGTGCAAAACTTGACACAAAATTTGCATCAAGTTTTGCACCAAATCTTACACCAAGTTTAGCACCAGGTATTGCAATAGGTTTTGCACCAAATTTTATGCCAAGTTTTGTGTCATCCTTTACACCAGGTTTTGTTCCAGGTTTTGCATCAAGTTTGGCACCTAATTTTGTTTGACATACTTTTGCATCCTCATTTGCATCCACTTTTTGCACCTACACTTGCATCAACTTTTGCATCAACTTTCGCATCCTTTTTTGCATCCTTTTTTAAATCATTTTTTGCATCCATTTTTTCATCCATTTGTGCATCCCTTTTGTGCCAAGTTTTACATCGTGTTTTGTGTCTAGTTTTGCATAAAATTTTGCATCTACTTTTGTTGCATCCACTTTTCCCTCTTGTTTGGCATCCATATTTACATCCTCTTTTGCATCTATTATTGTACCCACTATTGCATCTAATATTTTTGTGCCACAATTAGCGCCTAGTTTGGCACCTCCTTTTGCACCCACTTTTGATTATAATTTTGCATCCACGTTTACATCCTCATTTGTGTCTAGGTTTTCATCAACTACTACATCTATTTTTGCATCCCTTTTTGTATCCAATTTTGGACCGGGATTTGCATCGGGTTTTGTGTCTCGTTTTGCATCTACTTTTGCATCGACTTCTATTGCATCCACTTTTGCACACAATTTTGCATCCACTGTTGCACCCATTTTAAATTTCACTTTTTGCATCCCTTTTTACATCTTCATTTGCATCATACTTTGATTCTTTTTTTGCATCTATCATTACATCCACTTTTGTTATGCCACAATTTGCACCATGTTTTGCACTCACTGTTGTATCCACGTTTGCTTCCAATTTTGCATCCATGTTCACATCCTCTTTTGCATCTATTTTTGCATCCACTTTTATGTCAGGTTTATGCATTGGGTTTTGCATCTCGTTTTGTATCTACTTTTGCATCTACTTACATTATATCCATTTTTTGCATCCAATTTTGTTTTGCCTGTTGCATCAATGTTTGCTTCCACTTTTACATCCATTTTTTCATCTTATTTTGCATGTTTTTTGTCTATTGTCACATCCACTTTTGTTGCACCATATCTTGCGCCTACCATTGCAACCACATTTGCATCCACGTTTGCATCCCCTATTGCATCCACTTTTGTTTCATCCATTTTTGCATATACTTTTGTTTCCGTTGTTGCATCCACATTTGTTTCACCACAATTTGTGCCAAGTTTTACACCTACCATTGGACCCATGTTTGCTTCCACTTTTGCCTTCATGTTTGCATCCAAGTTTGCATTGACAACTTCATCTAATTTTGCATCCACTTTTGTGTCAGGTTTTTCATGTTGTTGTGCATCTACTTATGTTGTATCCACTTTTCATCCAATTTTACTTCTATTGTTGCCCCCATTTCTATGTTCGCTTTTGCATCCCTTTTCCAACACTCATCATATTTTCTGCATTGATGATATTCCTTATGGCATTGACAATTATGAACAATTGATGACAATGTCAATAATATTGACAATGATGAAAATGAAGATGATGGTGATGACATGAATTGTGATTATGATGATAAAGATGATAGTGGTTACAATGACAATGATGATGATGGCAATGATTATGATGATGACGATGCTAATGACGTTGGCGAATCTTCCCAATTTTAGATGTTGTCATTGTCATAATCATAAGCATTATCTTTGGTGTCATGATCATCATTTTCATCTAGGTCATCATCAAAAACAATAATGGCGTGAATGATGATGATGCATGATTACAACAATGTCGATAGAAATTACATTAATGATGATGATGGGGATGATAAAAATGACAATGACGATGATAATGGTGGTGATGATGATGATCATTGATCATCTGTCAAAAATAGAGTTGTTATTTCTCTTACGTATATCAATGTGTCCTAAACAACCCTTTTCTAGCACTGATCACATTTTTTGGGTTGATGATATTTCTTACAACATCTACAATTATGAACAATTGCAAACAATGTCCATAATGATGATGATGATGGCATGAATGGTGATTATGATGATAATGTAATGATGGCAATAACAATGACAAGTATGATGGTGATGATGATGACAATGATTATGATAATGAGAATGACCTTACAATCTTATGGATTCGTGAACAATTACTAGTTTCAATACCATATTCTGGATAATTATTACTATCATACTTTTTAAATTTTCTGTCTCTCTTGAGGTATCTTACTATAATGGTGTTGTCAACACTAGAAGGATATCTTGTTGTAATGGTGGTTCTAATGTTAGCACTAGCAAAGTTTAGAAGGGAGGATGCTACTACAAGAGGAATTCCTTCTAAGTGACTATGGCATTCAAAATGAGGCTTTATGGGCCGCTTGTTAACACATGTTCTCATGCTCATACAAAATTAATGTGAAAAGTTTATTTAATTGGTTCCCATGCATAATTGATATTGATAATGGGGTGGTATAAAATTGTAATGGGCATATCCGTTAGTTAGTTATGATGGGTCAACAACATTGAAACCATCCAAGTGACATTTCACCTTGGAACAATCATCGCTCATGCGAAAACACGAACTTTATGTAAATGAAAGTTGTGATTGTAGTGGAATTAAAACCATCGAGAAATATCAAAGAAGACGCTGCCTACCAGTTTTGAAAGACACCCAAGGCATTGAAAAACTATTTGTGTTAGGATGTAGTGAGGGAATCGAAGGAAATTTGGCAGCCCTAAGTTGCCATTACTATTGCCAATCACACATTCAATAGTAACCATAAAAGGTAGCCACATATAAACAGAACCTCGAGGTGTTGACAGTCATAATCTATTGTAATAGCTTTGACGTATATATAGTTTTGTGTTTAGATGAGAATGAAGTGGGCTTCATCCAGGGTTCGGCTCAATCCTCGTCCCTTCCATTCAGTGGTGTTTAATTCGCCAAGCAAGAGAATATTACGTGAGTGTTCAGAGTTAAATCAACAGAAATCAAGGACGTGTGATTGTCAAATTATTGTTCCTCCCTTATGATTGAGCGCTTGATGCGATGGTCATTATCCTTGGGTGATACTTTTATTCCCCATTTTCTATTGAAAAAGTAGCGTTTTTCTGTTCAATTATGATAGGATTGGATGAACGCCGGTTTGGGTGGATGTAGACCCATGTTTTTTTGTGGTGATCTTCAAATGTCTTGAGGATAAGAAAAAAATCCTTGACCAAGGTCCATGGTTTTGGGGATGAGTTGGTCTTCTAGTGAAGCCATGGTTTCCCAACTTCAATCCTCTCACTATGTTGCCGATGACTACTCTAGTATGGGTAAGATTCCCAGTTTTCCCATTCACTTTACCCATCTAGATCTCTTAGAAAAAGTGGGCAATTTCTTAACACAGGGTTCAAAATTATTACAACAATATACTCATTAATCACTAAATATGTCATTTGTAGGAATTGCAGTTAGGTGGGGAGGATAACACTCCTATCCATTTTTAAAGCTACACCCAATTAATAAGTTCTCCATGTGCCACAATAAATGCAATTTTTATGACTATAGTGACACATCCCTCGAGATTTCCTTCCACACCAACACTTTTATCCATGAACTAAAGAGTGACTATTTCATTATTATATTATACATACATGTTAATATAAGCATTAAAATTTGTATTCCTTTGTAAAAAATGCTAGTCCAAGAGATACATTTGATCACCTTGTCTTGTATCCAATATCCAATGTTGACCCCTATATCCTTAGATCTAGAGTGAAGGTTTCATTTCTAATGTTGTGTTTGAGCTTAAATTCTAATTAAATATTTGGGTTAGCCAAGGTCATTACTTCACTTAGTGGCTTTGCAATATACAATGTATCATATTTTTTTTAAGTTCAATTGGTGAGATATGTCTGGGGGATTGAACTTTCGATCACTTGGATACACAAGGGCTTGCCAACATGCTTTTTTCCAATTGTGCTACTACCCTAAGAAAATATACAATGTATCATATTAACATCCACTTAAACCAAATTGACTTTTGGGACACATGTCTCTTTGATGATGAAGGGAATCCAATTATGTGATGTCAAACACATTCCCTCACAAACACTCACAAAGACCCTACACTTTTTAGGGTTCGAACCTAGGTTGTCTGTTATGAAACCAACTCACAAAAAGATAGAAAAGATAGATCAACAACTTAGAAATCAGCCTCTTCGAGGGGGCAACCTCCTTTACATTACACAAAAGAACAATTATTGGATGATACAAATGACAAAGCCTCATTTCTATATATAGGAGTCTAAGGGGTCACAATATAATCAAAGTCAACATAACAATAATAATATAAGGGCACAAAAATAACAATAGTGGGCTTCTATGGGGCACAATAATAACAATATGGGGACAATAAGGGCACAACAATAACAGTAAGGGCCACAATGACACTAGTAATGGGGGAATCACTAGTGTTATAGGGACCTAACATTGTCTATATGGAAACACTGTATAGTTTTGAATTTATTTATTGTAGATTTGTACATAGATGTATATTCCTTTCTTTGCATTTATCTTTTAGACTTCTTGCTTTCACCAATTTATTTAGAGCTTATGGAGTCTCAAGTAGCACCAATCCACTTGCTTCTATTGGATTGAATAACATGATTTCTCTTTTGAAATCCATAATATCTCATTCACATGCTTCCTATTTCTCCCATAAGACTTTAGCACAGACTCCATGATCATGTTTGTGTCCCTCTTAATAACACACTCCTTGGAAGGGGCCATAAAATCTTTTATTAGGACTAAACTTGGATGTCTCTTCTTTCTTGCCCTTTGATTCTTCATTCAATCATACCACCCATCAACTTGTTATTTTTCCATTTTTCTTATAATGACCTTTGTTGTTGGGAAGGTGCCTTTCAAGTATTTTGTCTTTGCATATAGATACACATAAAGTATCATTATTTTAATCTAATGGACGTGGTTGTTAAAATCACCAATATTTAATTAAATATGCATTGTTATACCTTTGCTCAAGTCAACTTCAATTTAAATTCTAGCACATGTGTGTATACCCTTCCTTGCTTAGTTTGTATATTGTTGTAAGTCCCCAATATATTTATGTTGGCTTTTGAAAGATCATCTCATCCCAAAATAAGTAGGGGGGATTCAATATTCAAATCCGGCAGAGTGGGGTTGAAGAAATGGATATTGAAGATGGATTCAATTATACAAACTATATTTTGAAAAAAGGTTAGTTTTTCCCCAAAAAGAAAGTCCCTCCTTTGAGACCTTTCCACAACTTCCATAGTTGTGAAATTTTACAATAATAGAACCTCTAGAGTAGAGGTTTACCATATGGCCGTCGATGACATCAGTACAACAGGTCAAAATATGTTGTTAAGGAACAGGTTGTAAATAATGAGGAAATCAAAGGATTAGGATGTGGCATCCTTCCTCATGACAATCTCTCAACTAAGAGGCCATCTGTAAGGACTTGGGGAACCAATCATTGATTCTGAAGTAGCCATCTGTATACCAAATGCATTGCCACCATAATGGAGCAACTTTGCAACAAGCATCTACTCCAAGAAGGATTCAACTCCCTTTGATAAGTTGTGGGTGAAATGCATATTGGAAGAATCAAGGATGAAGGTCAAGGATGATATTGGATCAGATGGGCAATCTCAAGCCTTTCTAGCCCGAGTTAAGAAGTTGAAGAAGGGAAAGTTTGGCAAGGCCAAGAAGAAAGACATATCCAAAGCGCAATGTTTTGGATGTAACGAATTTGGACACTCTAGGAGGGACTTTCCAAACTAGCATAACAATAAGATAAAGGAAAGGAATGAAGCTCATGTGGCCGAAGCAATGGGAGAACCTGAGAAGAAGGCAAAGAAGGAAGTAGTGAAGGATCTTTACTACTAAAGAAGGTTCACTGACTGTCCGGCTCTCTGTGAAGTTTAATATTTATTTTAGGATAATATGTTTTGTTTAACATCTTAGAAAGAAGCATATGATAGTAGCATGTATAGAATTTACATGATTAAGTTTCTTTGTAGAGATCATCTAGATAGATGGATAGATAAACCATTTTGCATATTGACCATCCAAGCATTATCTAACATTATATTAGAAGATATCATCCTGCTTAGTTGAATCATCATGATTCAGGAAAGACCATCGTTTTTTGAAGGTCTTTGGAAAAATCATCATGGCAAGGTTAAGTAGACATTCCATGTAATGTGGAACCAATACTAGTAAAGGGATGAAAGAATGCAATGGTCAGGATGTAGGCTCTTTGCGAGATATATGAATATCTAAATGATTGGATGAAAGCATAGGAATGCATGTTGGATCTAAAACTCTAGATAAGATTCTTGTGTATAGAATCTTGTGAAAGAAAGTTGGTCATAAAATATGCTTATGTATATGGATATATGATGCTTGAAAGGAATATGATTTGGCTTACTTAAGGATGTGTAAATAATTTAATACTTTCTCTAAAATATATGTATAATGATGATTAACATCTAGTCTAGTCCCTAGAAGAAAAATTGTAACTTGGTAATAAAGTTCGATCCTTCGGCACTTTGATGCATGAAGGAAGATTCATATGGAGATGGATCATGAGGATGTTGATGGAATGAGAAGGTCATCATAACGAGGCAAGTCTAATTTTCATTATTGTTGGTTATTTGGTTAACATATTATTTTGCTACCTGGAAAAATGTCGCAGGAATATATGATGGCAGTTGAGGCAAGTGCAATTGTATGGATGAAGAATATTGAGGGAAGCTCAATATTTGGTACTGGAAAGCTGTAAGTTCAAGAAATGTTAATTTGGAAAGGGATGGTAGAAGTATGATAAGATAACCTGAAGGTTAAAGAATATCACATTTATAAGGAAGCCATGATCAAGCTTCAAGTTTGGGAAAGCTCAATGTAATGCCTTCATGTTGAATATGAAAGTGATAAGCAAGAAAGGTACCCTGAAACTTGTCACAAGATTGAAGAGAGAAGGTGGCTCCATGATATCTTGAAAGAAAGAAAGCTCGATGATGTAGAGGAAAGAGGGAGCCAGAAAACTATGAAGAACTGGTAGCTAATACTCTTATGAAGGCAAATTGTAAGGCTTGTGATGATGACTTCTCAAATAAAAGGGAAGTCTAGATCTCCTCTATTTTTTAGAGGGGGTTATTCTCAATATTAAAGGAGAATAGGGATGTTGTCTTTGGTTGAGAGGGAGTGATGTGGGACATCACTTGTAAATTATCCTCTTCAAGTGATGAAGAGAGAATGGCAGAGAATTGGATAAGAATTTGCGGTTTCCTTGATGATATTACATTCAAGAAAGGAAAGGGACCAACACTGTTTGAGGATGTGATAAGTATCCAAGTGAAGAGTGGTCGAAGAGGACTGATATTCTTTGAGGACTCAAGATTCGAGATCCAAGATAAGAATAGTCCTAATAGGACATATCTTATAAACATCCAGATGGGGTATGTGCCTTGTAGAGGTAGTGTGGTATCACACATAAAGCCTCCCAACATAATGCTCTTGATTAAAGAAGAGATTGTCTAGTTAGGTGTAAGAGACAATGTTGGTCATGATGATGATGCTTACAATATGGCTTATCAATCCGACTCTTTTTGTGATAACTCTTCAATTTGAGATATGATGTTGTACTGAGTGTACAATTATGAATACCTCCCTAGTTAAGAGGGATTATTGAAAATGTAACTAGTTTCGGTCTTCATAATTGTTGTACTCATTTCAATATGTATCCTATGTAACAAACAAGAAAAGAAAAGAAAATATATTATTATTAAAGCATGGGTTTCATGCTCATTATTGATTGTGTTTTAGGTAAAGCATGTTCTTCATGCTTATAGGGTTTTTTAGGTCTTAGGATTTACTGTCTCGAGTCAAAGGAGTCAACATCATGTTTATAAGACCCTTATGGGCAAAAATATATTTGTAAAAATAATTATTTTTGAGTTTAGAAAATCCTGGAAGCTCCTAAAGTACAAGTCGACCCTGGGAAAATCAAGTCGGCCTAAAGGAGAGAATTCGACCCCTTGAGAAGGATATAAAAGGAAGCAATTCAACCTCATTTGGAAAAACTCACTCAACAAGTTCAATCTACAAGAAAGAGTTCGATCTATAGCTGGGAAGAGCATGAAAAGAAGAGTGAAGGCCAAGAAAGCACAAGAAGGACATAAATATTTTGTTTTGGGCTCTATCTCTCTCACACGTGTGAAATTCTAGGGTTTCTGGGCTGCAGGAAGAAGTGAAGTTACAGGTCTGAGTTGTAGGAAGATGAAGTGCAACATCTTGTAACTAGAAGGAAGGATACTTGATCTAGAACTCATAAGGAGTTGTCTTGCTATTAGGAAGGTCCCAAGAGGAGGCTGCTCTAGGGTTTCCTTGGAAGCTTTAAGGTCGAAATTGCAGGGTCGAAGTTGCAGGTTGGGTAGCAGTATTGAAGCTGGCAGGTCAAAGTTGCAGTGTCTAACATTTTGGTGTAGAATCAAGGAAGGATTTAAGGAAGGGATGACTTGGTACTAGGAGAAGGATTGGTCTAGGGTTTGGGTCTTTGTATATCATTTGAAGCATATTTTAAGAAGAAAGCCAATATATGTGTCTATTGTTGTTATTATTGTTCTTGACATTGTTTGATGAATAGATCTAACTAAAGAACACAAAGAAGATAAATAAGATTCACAAGCAAATATCAAGTTAAAGGAAAATAAGTACAATAAGCTGCCATTATCGATTTTCTAACAATTTCATCCTGGACTTCTCGTGGGAAGGCGGGGGGGGGGGGGGGGAGATGCATTAAAGAGGTAAACAACAATTAGGGCTTGCAACTGAGCACAGGGTTTGCCAAAAGGGCCTTAACCATCAGAGCCACGTCTCGACCACATCCATTGTTGAGGCACGGTGATAATGAGGTGAGTGAATCTAATTGGTGAAGTCTCGAAAGACAAAAGGATTTTAGGGGATTGAAAACCAAAGTGAGGCCAATGCACAGTGTACAAAATGAAGGATTTTAGGGATAAAGGTGGAAGGTAAACCAAAGGCTAAAGGAGTTGCAAAGGAATGGTAAAACCAAGACACAATGTGAGGAAGATTGTCGTAGGCAGGAGGAGGACAAGGCTACCTCACCCCTAGATAACACGTTGAACCTTCCCCAAAGAATCCTAAACCAAGCAAACCAAAGTAATATAAATGTAGCTGACCCAGTGGAAAAAATTAAGAGCAAAGACAATACTAGTATACTTGTTGAGTTGAGCTCCCATAAACCTAGAAGAGTTTAAGTGCAGGTACTCCCACCAGTGGGTATGCGGGCCACATGCAACCTTGCCAATACTTGGAAAATGTAGATAGTCTAGCTCATGAAATGGAGTGAAGGATGGAAGGCCAAACCAACATGGAAGAACAACTTGGACCTTCCACATTGCTTAAGGAACTACTATAGAAGCCGCAGAGGAAATATCTCATAGATAACCCGACAACACGACATTGACACCAAATATCATCAATTTGACCCCAACAATTGTAGGAAATTGAGGAAGTTTCAAAGATTTCCAAATTAAAACAGTGCATTATCATTAAATGTGGGCGACACTATCCCTCTCTTTAATGTTTGGGGTGACAACGGAATAACAAATCCGCTCAGTAACCTAACACACATCTCAACACCCCATCAAATTTTTATTTATTTTTATATAATTTATTATTATATTTAAATTTTTAATCCTCTATCCTTATCACTAATGTAAGTAATTCATAAGAGAGTATCAATAATCATATTAATCCATAAGAGATAAGATATCCCTGCAAGAACTTAAGATTACCGCCTCGCTTGCCCGGATGGTCACATAAAGAGTGGCCCTGTCCCCACAAACCAAAAAACTCCTCAAAAA
Organism: Pinus tabuliformis; assembly: GCA_031772625.1. Lineage (NCBI taxonomy): Eukaryota > Viridiplantae > Streptophyta > Pinopsida > Pinales > Pinaceae > Pinus > Pinus tabuliformis. The sequence goes on along the minus strand of CM062818.1, from coordinate 853,711,827 downwards.
CAACATAATTTCCCCACCCCACACTAACGTCTTTCAAGGGAAATGGCAAAAGTTGAAAAGCTACTTAAGGCGGTGAAAATATTTTGAAATAAAGAGAAGAGTATCCCCACCTTCGAATGCCTATAATACTAGATCAGTGAGTGCTGCGATCCGATGTAGTGTAGGGTTTAGTGGTTCTGCATGAGGGTTCAGGAAGATTCAAGGGGTTTATCTCGGAATTTAAGCCTCCGACCGGATCAGTAGAGAGACTGTAAAATTGAGGTGCAATGGCTGTGTCTTCTTCACCTTCGACAGATTTCTCTTTCGAAGCCCAAGAATTAAGTTCGCTGTTATTGAATTCTTCCTCATCATCGTCTGATATTTTGAATTCATGCCAGGTTGTGGAATCCTTCATCGATAGGCACAGTTGGGGTCAGACCGAGAATTTTTACATAACATGCTTCCTCGTTCTGCTCTGCAAGATCTTCGGCTTCGAGGAGGTCTTACAGCCGTCCGGCATTGGCGGATGGATCGCGCAAACCTCTGAGCATTCCGCGAATGCGGTCGTAAATCTTCTCTCGCCGTCTGGAGCTTTGTTTTCATCAATCTCTGCCGCAGACGAGGAAAATGTGGTTTGCTGTGTTTCCATCCGAGCGCCTTCCGGCGTGGATTCGTCACATGCTTCAGTCGGAGAGGGGTTTGTATATCTTATCTGAAGTCTGCCCTGCTTTATTTAAAGACCGATTGAAGGAGGACGGCCATGGAGGAGGATTTCAGGTGCAGTTGAATGCATTTGAGTATTTTATGTTTTGGTTTGCTTATTACGCTGTATGCAAAGATAATGATATTATGCATCGTTTGGATTCGGATGAAATGAAATTGGGGTTTAAGAAGGCTTCCCGGTCTCGTTTCGAGAAATGGGCATCTTCTCTGCATAGTTTGCACGGTAGCCATGACAATGGAAGGCCTATGAAGTTCAAGTCTAGCCCTTATTTGCATCTTCTGAATTTGTATCTACACAAATTTGTTCCTATATCTGATTTTTGTGCTCCCAGTGTGTCTGTACATCATTTTTTTGAGGAGAATCCATCGATATTTTCTCGCGCCGAGTTTGTTGTTCATACCTTTGTACAGTTTTGGTTAGTGAATGACGATTTTTCGCCCTTACCTTCACGGGTTTGCCAATCTTTTGGTATTTTGTTACCTGTTAATAATCGATATCATAGGTATGGTCTCCCTAGTGTAGAAATCACAGAGGCTGTGAAAATACTGGTCAATTATGTAAGCAGTACTTTGTGTTGTCCTCAAGAAGAGTTGAATTCTGGATGGAGAGCTGCATCACAAATGGATACCTTGAGATTGAGGTCATTTTCCTTGCCACGGAGTAGTTTGGTTGTGCCTGCTACATGGTCCCTTCTGTTACAGAGGCCTTTGTACATGTTTATATTACGAGCTTTCAGTTACTGGCCAGTAGGTGCTTGTCTGAAGAAGGCTACACACATTATTGATCTATGGTTGGATTATTTACAACCTTGGAATATTGGTGAAGAAGGCGAAATGATGCTCGCTCTCGAAGAGGATCATTATTTGGAGGCAGAGAATAAGATGCTTAGGGATAGGGATCAACGATTGTCTCCACTTTCAGTTAGCTTGCTTCAAAAGCAAAAGACTGGTACTGATTCTGTGGGATCATTAGTAAAAAGAAGCATGAAAGAAAGTTGTTATGGATATAATGATCATTGGCAAAACTATGTTCTGGCTAATTATCCTTTTTATAGCTCTCTTGTTGTTCAGTTTCTTGTATTTGCCCACAAGTTCGTGCACATCAATACCAAGGCAGTTCTTCAGATGACTCAGAAGGTGCATTGCTCTTTCCTTTATTCTATTATGTCTTATTGATAATAGCAAGGAATAGATGAATAAACTTTGACACTTCAAGCAAGACCCCATTTTTATTTAAAGCAAGATCCAATGGTGGATTAAAGGTACTTATTTCAAGGTAGGATCAACAATTAGGATTATTATACCTAGGTTTTGTATCTAGAAAATTCAGACATGAAGAATTTACTTTTGGAAGTGTGAAAATCAATTAGTTGGAACTTCCTCTTGCATGGGAATAATCACATAGCAGGAAAGGAGAGAAAGTGTTGTCCAGATCCGAATGTAGATTGCTGCCTTTTAAATATTGAATTTGCCTTGCCATCAGTGCTATATTAACAAAAAAATTCAACATTAACAACAAATGATCCATTCCTGATAGATTAAGTTATGAGCAGTCTTCATGCATGTAAATGTAGGCTTGAATTTGATATAATTGTTTATTAGTTTAACAGACAAAAAATGTCATTGGTTTATTTTATAGGCGTTTAAACTATCTTTCTTATTTTTCACTCAAATGCTTTGTATGTGAAAATTACGCCGTCTTATTGAAACTTAATTTGGTTGTTAATTCAACAAACAAATAATTGTCTGTGGTTTAAATTAGAGACATTTAGATTAGCGTCTATTTTTTGCATCTCAAATGCTTTGTGTTTGAAAAATACCTATCCAACTTATTATTTTATGTTGACAAATTCATTGTAGTTTAAATAGTTGTAGACAAGATTTCCAATCAAATAGCTAAGCACACCATCTATTTACAGTCTTTTGTGGAGGGTCATTTCCATAAATTATCATGTCTATTGCTCGAGAAACAATGGGTAAATTCAGCCTGATGTCATTGCACTGAAGTTACTTCTATTTGATAATTCAACGAGCAATTTATATGCTTCATGTTTTGGACGAGTTCTGCAAAGAAGGATTGAGTTTTTCATTTTACATCTGATAGGTACTTCACTAACTTTGTATAATGGGCATAGATATTGAATGGATATGGACAAACTTGTGATCCCAACCCAAACCTGGTTTGACTATGCAATTTTGAGGAAAATGTTTTTTGGTATATTCTTATGCACTGTCAAGGGTTCTCAACACAAATTGGGAGTGATCATGTTTGCTGTCTTTATAGTATAATTGGGCTAGGAGGCTCATTTTACAGCCCAGTGTGAACGTGATGTGTAAGTATGTCCGTGCTCAACTTGGACTCTAGAGTTGACATGTGTCCCTCTTAAAATAAAAATAAAATATTCTCTAAATAGAAAAGTAATGTTGGCTATAATAAAAAAGAAAAAAAGAATATGCTATACATGTTTAATTAGTTATCCATTTGACCTATAATATAATTTCATGTAAAGTAATTAGAAGTAAAAAAAATTATGCGAGTAAGATGTTTAAACCTTATACTTTTCAAAAAATAAGTTAACACTTTATATAAATAAATTACTTGAAGATCTATATTAATAACTTGTGTGAATATCAACTTATGTGAATCCGTGCTTAAGATGGATCCATGCTGGTAAATCATAATGCTTTTCTGACCAAAAAATGTCCTGAATGTGTGTAGTAAGACTTGAATATCTATATTAATAACTTATGTGAATATCAACTTATGTGAATCCGTGCTTAAGATGGATCCATGCTGGTAAATCATAATGATTTTCTGCATAAAAAATGTCCTGAATGTGTGTAGTAAGTCTGTTTCTTTCAAAGAAAATTGAAGTCCTAAGTTTCTCAAATCTCTCCCTATAACTGTCTGGATAATGTTGATATGCCAATAGTCGGCATTCGTAATCCATTCTCAAGTCACATAAGAAGTGAGTGCAACTCAATGTTACTTAGGTGGATCATGGTTGGGTGGGCAGTGGTCTTGTCTGAAACCTTGCGTTTCCTACCAAGTTTGATGATTGTTTTTTAATGTCTTATTGAAAATGTTCCTGGATTTCAATATTTCACTGTTTTAGCTTGATCTTCTAACAAGTTCACTTCTTTGATAACGGTAGCAATTGGTGGTTATTATTTCTAATTTGTTTCTTTTATCCAGATAGAAACAATACTTGAAATCCAATTTACATTCGTGCATTTTCGTTGTATATTCATGATCACTTTAATTTTCAACAGGTTTGGTATTTGGCTGAGATTTATGTCAGTTTATACTGGAGTTCATAGTACATGTATAATTTTTTTTGTTAATGTATTTTCTGACAAGTATATCAAATGGGATTCAAAAGGGTGGACTGTGGTTATTCACAGTTGAATTTCCATGTGTATTTCATTGTATCATTAGAACTGAGATATGTAATGGCAATAACATCTTTTTCTGAACGTGTCCTTTGCAGTGTTACTCACTCTCCTTCGCAAAAAGAAACACCGATGTTGCAACTTTTCAGCACCAGTGATAGTGGAGGCCATCAAATGCTAAAGGTAAGTTTTGTGAATAGTTTCTCTTTATCTCTTTCTTTTTGCAAGACTCATTTGGTTGATGGATAGGTTTATAATTTATTTTGCCCGTACATCAAAATTGGAACCTTACAAAGATAATTCCTTACAAACATTAATTCAACAAAATTTTTATTTATGCCATTATAAGGAGGTAACTGCATCAGTAATTGTTTATATTAATTTTCCCAGAGAAAGATGTTCCCTTAACTTGCCCACATATTAACTGTTCCAAATGAGGAAGTTGGTACATTGTCAGAGTGATGGAATCCCCCTTTCTCCCTCCTTTCCTTATATTTTTTTTTTCTGGGTGAGGAATGGAATTGACTTCTAGTTGAAATACCAGCTGGTAACTGGACAGAACTACTTGGGAATAGATCCTGTAACCTCCCTGGGTATTATGCCTTCTGTAGAAAGGGTTGGGCAAACTGAGCTATACTATTGTGCTAAGTTGGGAAAACTGAGCTATACTATTGTGCTAAGTTGGGAAAACTGAGCTATACTATTGTGCTAAGTGTTCATTACATATGTACAAACATGAAATCAATCACTATCTTTATTGGGATTTTCTATAACTAAAATGGAAATGAATTCTATAAATCTTCCATACAAAAGGTTAGAATGACTTTAAAGCTCAGGTAGCTGGACATTATTTTGTTCAAGAGGAGAGCTGTGTTGGAGTAGATTATTCCTCAATTTTTTGACCACAATGAAGAGCTCATCTTCAGGGTATAATTGAAGTTTGATTAAATTTGGGCTTGATAAGAACATACTTTTAAAAAATTGATTTCTGATTAATCTTAGCTTGATAATAACCTAGTTGTGATTTAATTTTGCTAGTTGGAAAATAATCTGCCATGGTCTGGATCTTCAACTTGTCCTGACGATGAACCACAATTGTTGGTTTGGAACGCGTCGACAAATGATTTATGATGTGATTTATGCCGAAACATCTTCTCAATAATTGAGTTTCTAAACTTTATAGATGATTTTTTTTTTTTATTTTTGGGAGGGTGTGGGGAGGTAATTTAAAGGCCTTTTATTAATTGTTGATGATCACATATGATCCAACCTTCTGTATGCCTCTGGTCTGCCACTAGGGAAACCGGACCATTGGCAATATAGGAGGTCTGCTGTCCAAAAATATACATTTTAAAAAAATATACTGAGTTCTAAAAAAGCCTACAGTGCCTTGCCGTAACAACCACAAAATATAACACATAATCCTACTATAATAGTAAAGATATAAAACATAAATTTTCATGAGGAGACTAGGAGGTGGAAACCTCCACATCTATGGGTGCTTGATCACCTGGACTGTCTAGATGAGTTGGGCCTTTGCCATGCAGTAAGACTGCTTTTATGCTTCTCAAATTCTTGTCCATGGCTTTAAATTCCAACTGCATCATGTTCATCATCATTAGAATTTTGTTTTTAGTGTCATTTTTGGAAAGGAGTACCCTTCCCTGCAGCTGTCTAGTTGTAATGGGACTAGTACATCTACTCTTGATAGATGACCTTTCAGCAATGAAGCAGTGATACCTCTCAAATTTCCATTGCCATTTTCCCACCCTCAAATGCTAGTTCCAACTCACACGGCAATTGATGAGCTTTCGGGGTTATGTATGCCCTGAGGAGGCCCTGCTGCAGATAGAATCCACCTCAGAAGTGCGTGCCCCGGCCAACTGAGGAGTAAGGACTTGATGAGAGGAAGAAAATAAAGAGACCTGAGTAGGAGCTGATCCCAAGAGGAGGGTAGCCCGAGATGGTCTGGTCCCTCTCTCACACCACACCTCGACAAAGCCTCACACCACCATAAACAAAACCAGAAAAACCATAAAGCAGCAAGGAATAACAGAGGATGCCCTGGATTCAGCATAATCAGATAGAAATTGCCATTCATGAATAACATTTACCATCATGAAACAACACAATGTGCCTTTGCAAAGCTTCCCAAATCTGAACTGAGACCTTGCAAAGATTGCTTTTCTCATGCGAGGAGTTTGGTGGAGAGTAAAAGCATCATCTGAGATAATGAAGGGACGTACAAATGTGTACACATTCTCATGAATTGGTGTGGTGGGCACATCTACCTTGCTGGGGTTAGATGAAGTTAATTTGATGTAAAGCATCAAAGAGGAAACATGACATCAATGACTAGTTAAATGTGTTGTTTAGAAATTAGACAAGGTTAGAGAAGGTTATATTGAAATTTCACATTGGGTTGGCCTATACTTCTACCCCTTTTTTGGTTTCTTCTCTTTTTTCAGCTTTTATTTGTTTACGCAGAGGAGAATTTGCATGTTTGCAAAATGATGCTTTCAGAAACATCTTCATCCATCTGACACATCTATAATTTCTCCATAAGTATACAAAAATGGTGAGGAGTGCAGAGTTCCTAAACTACTGGTCTGTCTGATCTTCTGCTGTTAGAACTTAAAGTTAGCTCTAAGAGTCTAAACAAAACAATTTGATAGTTAATTTTGTATGAATTGAAACTTCTGTGTCTACCTTAGATAAAATTTTACTTTGAAGCACATCGTTGTAGATTATACAACCTTTACGCATACATATTTTCTTGATTATCTCTTCTATTTTTCTTTAGGCATACATATTTTCTTGATTATCTCTTCTATTTTTTGCCTCACACCAGATACTTATAATTGATTTATTCCAAAGTGTGTTTCCATCAATAGTATCAATAGATTTTTGTATAGGGGACCTTGCTAAAAAGATCTTGCATTCTTTCCCTCGTACCTTATTTAAGAAATGCCACCCATTTCCAATGGAGTAGAGGCCATTTGTTTTCGTTTTTATCTCTCCAAAGGATGTTTCTAATGATGCTCTCTAGATATTGTATAATTTTAGCAGGGGCCATTAGAATGTTGCTTTGATAGAGGGATATCTCATAGGATTGGCCAGTGTCCAGTCTCTTGCCGTATGTTTCAAACTTGACAGGTAAATAGGATAGGCCAATGGGATTGCTAACTTCATCAGTGTTGATGAGGTAGGGATGTAAAGATTGCCCTATCTCTTCTATTTAAGAAAATCCCCATCTCTTTTCTGTCATGCCCATGGGGGAAGTTCAGTTTAGGTTTCAGCTTATTGTATAATATCAGTGTCTAGTCACTTGCCTTATGCTTCAAACTTGACAGATAAATAGGATGGGCCAATGGGATTGCTAACTTCGTCAGTGTTGATATAAGGTAGAGGCGTGAAGGTTGCCCCTGATAGAGGATATTACAAGTAGAGGAAGGTTCTCAACATGGCATTACTAAGTGATTGCATCCATCTAGAATTTGAAGAATTATATATTTTTTCTTGTCTCTGCATTAGATATGTCTACTAAATGCTTCCAGTTAATGGGGCATTGATTTGAGCATTCAATATATTTTTATTCTTTATCAAAGTATTCTTTTGTTGTATTTGTATTTTTCAATTTATGCCTTACAACGTTTCCTTTGCAACATCTGGTGCAAATGCTAGTATATCTTACCTCATTTTATGGTTAACATTGTATAACAAAAACATGCGTTGTGTTATGTAATTAATACTAACATGTAATATTGATTTTTTTTGTCAGAATGCTATAGGTAATGATTGCCAAGACGATGATCCAAATTATGTTCAACATATATCAGGAGATGATGAGGATGAGGATGAGGATGATGGTGGTGAAGGAGGAGATGATGATGATAGTTGCGGTGTTGGTGATGATGTGGATCAGAGTAATGAGGATGGTCAAGATGATCATGAGGATGATCTTGGTGGTGGTAGCTAGGCATGCACATGCATTGTTTTTTATGAATAAATTATTATGTAGAATGACATTGTTATGTTTAGATGGGTGTTGTGAATTTACCCTATATCAATGAGACATTTTGATTTTGTAATCATACGATGAGTTTGATTTATGTATGTTGTTAATTTATCGTAGAATAACGATATTCATGAAATATTTTGATTTGTTAATCATATTTGAATTTTACTTGTTTTGATTAAAAATAATACTGATTTTATTAGTATTATGTTGCTATTTTATACATGTTTTGAAAATTGTTAATGACACATTGTTATTTTTTTGGATGGATGATGTCAATTTCTCTTAAATTTCTTTACAAATGATTTTGAATTGTGATATCTGCTTTAATGATATTTAGAAACTATCATATATTTCACTATGAATCTATAAAGGGGGTCATATATGTAAAGAAAAATATACTCTATATAAGAAGTCAAATGCGGATGTAACCATGGATGCAAAATTGAAAGTAAAATTGGATGTTAAACTAGGAATTAATACAAAATGCAAACAATTGACATACAAAGTGTTTTAAATTAGAAGTGAAAAATTGTGCAATAGTTGACACAAAGAAGGGAACAAAACATGGCATACAAAAGGATATCAAATTGGGCAATAACAAGGACACATAAATGGGCACCAAATTAGATGCAAAAAAAGACAACAACTAGATGCAAAATAAGATGCAAAGTTGAGCGTTAAAAAGAAGAAAAAAACGTTACAAATTAATATGCCAAATGATGATGCAAATAATGGTGTAAATTTGGGATGCAAACTTGGGTGCAAAAAAGGAAAAAAAAAAGATGTAAGAAAGACATAAAACAAGATGCAAAATGGGGCTGAAAAAAGGTGAAACCAAGGATGCCATATTGGATGTAAAAAATGATTCCTAATCACATGCAAATTTAGGCTCGAACTCAGACACAAACTTATATGCAAATGTGGACACAAAATGAGGCAAAAAAAGATGCAAATTTCGATGGTGAAAACGATGTAAAACTAGACACCAAAAAAATGCAAAATTGGATGAAAAAGTCGGTGTAAATAATGGTGCAACATTGGACACAAGTAGACAGAAAAAATGGTGCAAAAAGGGGCATAAAATAGCTTAAAATTGGATGCAAAACTTGGTGCAAAAACAAATACAAAAGTAGACGTAAAAAATGGCTCTAAATTGAATGTACCATTAGACACAAAATAAGATGCAAAGGTGGACACAACACATGACTCAACATAAGATGCAAATGTAAATGCAAATTTGGATGCTCAAAATGATGTAACATTAGATGCAAGAGATGGTGTTAAAAATGATGCAAAATTGGATGAAACAAATGACGCAAAATATGGTGCAAAATGAGATGGGAAAAATGGAGACAAATCAAACGTAAGTGTGGATGTAAAAAATGGTCCAAAAAAAGATGCAAAAATGGGCACAAAAATGGATGCAAAATTTGGTGCTAAATCAAATTCAACACATGGTGCAAAGATAGGCACCAAAGCTGGTGCAAAAATAGAAGCAAAAACTAGTGTAAGACTAGATACAAAACCTGGCGTAAGACTAGACGCAAAAACTGACACAAAATGGATGCATAAAAAGACGTTAAATTGGATTCAAAATACAGTGTAAACTTGATGCAAATGATGGTGCAAAAATGGAAGCAAAGAATGACACAAAATAGGAAGCAAAAGAGAATGAAAAATAGATGCAAAAAATGACACAAAACTAGAAGCAAAACCTGTCATAAAATAAGATGCAAATCTTGGTTCAAAATTTGACGCAAAAAATGATGCATAGTTTGGTGTAAAAAATGATGTAAAATCTAGCGTGAAAAAGGATGGAAAATCAGGTACAAAAAAGGACGCTTTAAAAATTGTACAATAGAGCCAGATTTAGCGCCAGGTTGCTCATCACAATTACAAAACAAATGCACTAAAATCTGGCGCTAAATGTGGCGCAAATCACTGGTTTTGTTGTAGTGAGATGTCTGGGAAGGAAATAATGTTGAGGAGTGAGCAGGTTGGGATGTTGAAGCTCCTAATCCCTGGTGAACAACAATATGTAATGGGGGAGTGGATGGTTGACTTTGCAGAGGGGAAGATGCAATGGAGGATGTGGATGAAAGCTCTTCACTGTCATATCCTTCAGTATATTTCTTTGCCTTTTTCCTTTTGGGTAAAGGGAACTCAATTGGTTCAATACCGAGCTTTTCGCTCTGAAGTCTGGTGAGAGGGTGAGGTAAATTGAACTGCGAAGTCGCACTGCTTTGTGATACCTCAGATTTCTGTGGTGAAATCGAGAAGCTCTGAAGTTTGTGGATAAGAGACTGGACTTCAGGTGATTCAATACTTAATTATTCTGGAGTATGATGGGTTTGAGTAGTGGTAGTTGATTCCTCTTCTTCTTGTTTGGATACTGGAGAACCAGCATGCGAATGAGAAGTTTGAGGGGATACGGAGGGAGAATTATTCTTAGAATGGCTTATAGATTTTGGTTTATGTGCCATTCACAGTCAGGCCCTCCTTCTAGTGCCAAAATGTTGATGCCTCGAAAATCGCTGCAATAACATTGGGGATAACCACCCGGTCTGGACCTTAGTATAGCTCCTTTTCCGTTTGGAATGGTGGCTCCGACTGGGGATAATGGGACCAGTTTCCCAAAAGAGGATAAACAGGATGAATGAATGATTGATTAACTAAGCTAATGATGGGCGAATAACTAAATCTATTAACAAGAATACAAGAACTATGACCTATCCCGGGAACTTATTGAGCTTTAAAGTGTAGCGCTTCATGGTCTGTGTCTATAAGCAGGCATATAGATGACTTCATCTAACAGACATGGACATTATTTCATTCGGGATTACTGTGCTTAAATAGTTAAGCAAATTGATTAAAGTGATATTACTACACTCATCATTTATATCATCGACACATACATGATTAAAAGAAAAGCATATCATAAAACATCCAATAGTGGAAGGAATATAGAACTGCTGTTAAAGCACATGCATATAATCGATAATAGCAAGGATAATCAAATAACAATTCATATGAAAGGAATGAATTCAGACATAGATAGAAATACCATATGAGCTGCTTGACACTCCCACTACCAATTGCTACTTGTAATTCTTCCTTCAATGCAGAAACACTTTCAAACAAAGACAATAGTGCACAATTGCATAAAAAGCTTCCTTGTCGAATTAAGAACAACTGGTCCAGTTTCATAAAAGAATATGACTGAAGCACAATAGTGCGACTTCAGTCTTTAAGTCATGTACAAAACTTAATTTACGACCATTTCCAAAATAATGAAAGGGTCTATAAATACTTAATTAATCTACCTATCTATAAAACAGAAATCCTATTTAATTGGTATCAATAAATCTTGATCCTATTTTCTCTTCAGCGATCTGGCAGTCGGCGGCATGATTCATCAAGTAGGCTGCTTGCCTTTATATCTGAGCTAACTTGTCGCAAGCATTGGCTCTACTTTAGGTTGTTTGTTGAGGCGCGAGCTGAGCTGGGCGGCATAGGTGGCCTCCTGAATATCGGGAATAATATACCCGATTGCATCTGTTAGGAACTTGAGGGCGGCTCTCTGTGTGTGCGGCTTTACCAGGAAGAACCAATATGTGTCCCAGGTTAAACTGTTAATCCCAGTGATTAATCTCCCCTTTTCTTCTAGATCTGGATAACATTATTGCTCCAATGTTTTCATTGTTGTCAACTTTCCTGGTGTGCATTGAGAAATCATGTTTGATAAGTAGAGAATGTTATTGACTAATTCAACTATATTGCTAGAAGTTGATTTACATCTTGAAGCCGCCCTCTCTGCTTTCATTAACTGGGACTGCCATTCTGTGAAGAGTATATCTTTATGTGGTTCTAAGATCCTAGGTAAATTCACCGCTTGTCCTTGATCAGAATCTTGCCAGTCGAGAAATGCAGTTATTGTTTCTTCGGCTTGATCCAATTCAGTTCTGGCCTTTTCTACTTGCTTATTTATGGATGCCGTTAACTCACATAGTGGCTCTGCCTGGGCGATTTGTTGACACAGAAGTTTAATTTGGGATATTAATGCAGTATTTATTTGTAATGCTTATGCTCTAAATTCAGCCACTTGTGGAATGCCCTTTATTTTTTTGAGCTGTGATGATAGTTGAGCAATTTGCTCATCTTTTGTTTTCACCATTTGCTCATTTGTTGCCTTCAATTGTGCCAATGCCTCTGATAATTCTTTCTGCTTTTGGATTGCGCTTTGGTCAATCCTTTGCTTTTCTGCCTGCAATTGTTGAGTTAGTTGACTGTTTAATTGTTGTTGCGTCAACAATTGCTGCTCTGCCTGCTCCGCTTTCTGTTTTATTTAAGATAACTGCGCCTGTAATGAGAAAATCTCCTGATCCTTTGTTTTCAGTAAAAGTCTTACCTCCGATGCCTTATCTATTGTCGTTGCCGAATAAGCTCCCACATACTGTGACAGTTTTGTCAGGTCATCAGAGGGATCAAATTCCTCCTTCCAAACCACATTGCCCGTGATAGTTTGCTCTGGGAAAAGGGAAGATTGATCAGTCCTTCTTCTTTTCCTTTGTCGTTTAACCACTGCTTTATGCCTTGGGCTGTAGAAGACATCCAGGGGAGGAATATCTTCTACCTGCAAAATTATTTGGTTGGAGGGGTCCTTTGGTATTATCTCTACCTCTTTAGAAATGGGTGGGCCGCTGGTTCCACTCAGAACCTGTGGTGAAGTGATTTCCTATGTTTCTGTTACTTTAGAAGTGTCTGTGTCCTTTGAACATTCCAAACTACTGATAATGGAATCAAATTGCTTCCATTCCTGCAGAAATTTAGGGTCAATATGAGTATCCACATTGACATCAATGGTGGTTTGTTTTTCCTTTTCAGCTTGGGTCTCCTTCCGCACTTTTTCCTGCTCTCTCTTATGCTTTCCCTCTTTCTCTCTTCTCTGTTTTTCCTCCTGTTCTTTCTTCTGATTTTCCTCCTGTGGCTTCTCTTGTTCTTTCGTTGTAACTGGAGGTTCTTTTGACTGTTGCCGATCATGCTCGCTTGACGATGTCGTTGGGGTTGTCGCTAGTAGATCTAGAGGCAGAGTTTGCAACCTCTATTCTCTAAGTTTATTAAATTTAGTCAACCCTTCATCATTATATTTCATCTTGGCCAATGCTTTAACCTGGTTTATTGTCTCAGCTGAAGAGAACAGGTCGTCAAACATATCTTCCTTATGATCAAACTTTGACAATTTGGCTTGTTCTAGTGCATTATAGGCAACTTTGTTTGGATCAAATTGCCTATTTGGGAGAGTCGCTAGAGTTAATGATTTAATCTTCGTGGCTTCCTTTTCTGCATGTTTGAGATCATGCAGAGTATAGACAACGCATCTCAAGGGAAAAGAGGGCCAACCCTGCTTCTTATTTTTCTTGAGAGTCTGTGTAACACTCTCAGCAATAATCTGGTAAGAGATTTCTCTTGCCAACAGTTTATCTGGTATGTATAAAGGGAGAACATGAGGTTCGGCTTGGCTACCGAAAACTCTTATATAAGTGAATTTCTCCTCTCCAAACCATCTCCCTACCGCTGTTAAATAAATCCCAGCTTGGTAGGAAATCTTGGGAATGGGTTTATCAAAAATAGAATAATAAATGGTAGCTTCTACTATTGTCACTTTAGGTTCTTCGATTTCGATCAAGTTGTAGGTACTCTGCCAAGTAGTTCTGCCGAGACCAGAACATGTGGTATCCGAAATCAATCCTTTCTTTTTGTCAGCAACAGCTTGTCCTGCAGCTGGCGCAGCGGAAGCGCCTGTGGTCTTCTTGGATTTCTTCCCCATTTTGCTTGAGCTTTCTCCTTTGGATGAATTCTGCACAGAGGCGAAAATAAACGTAACACGGAGAATTGGTAATGAAAAATTCAAAGTGATGAGATATATTGACTGATGCGTGATAAGGGATTAGCTTTTAAAATGGGCGCAGATACAATCCATGGGACGATTTTAGGACTTACGATCACATTAAGTGGCCGTTTAAAACCTGCCAATCTTAAATGCCCATTATATCATTAATCGGCCGAATGATTCATTTAAGCGTGCTGTAGATGTTTTGGCGGTTGAGCGCAGGTGAATCATTGTTGGATGGATCAAGCCTTTAATATGAATAAATCGTGATATCCCTTTATTCCAACGACTTTTTGAAATCTGTGCTTTATCGCAATCGGCGAGCGAGGCAAACTTAAACCTTTTATATTGACATCTTTTGAAAACCCCAATAGCCGATAGCGATATCACATCGCATCAGGAGTATTGGCATCACATGAGATATGTATAGTATATCGTCGATCGCCGATCGCCGATATTGCATCGCATCCGGGCCAATGGCATGGGGGTGCTTTAAAGTGTGCATAGAGTATTGCCGATAGCCGATAGCGATATCGCATCGGCGGAAACCAATGTGCCACTTATTTATGTATCTTATGTCATTGCGATATGCGATCTTGCGATCGCTTTATCGCAATGATAAAGATTGATTTATTTGATAAAAATGGTATTTTCCGAAGAGGGTTTTATAATTTTTTTATTTGGTTTTCAGACCTTTTTTAAATAATGCAATATTGATACCAATCAGCTCTAAAGGGACCCATTTCATATGATAATTTTGTGAATAAAATGATAAGAAATGGGGGGTTGTTGTAGAGCACAACAGAACCTAGTCTTGTTAGAGGAAGACTGCGACGTGACGACGAATGGTTGTAATCTCTCTTTGATATTAATATATTCAACTATCAACTGATTTCCTACATGTTTTTTAATATTACATATCCATGTCTTAATGCTTCTTGACTCAATAAGTAGGTTGAATTGTGTTAGTTTCAGACTTTGTAGCCTATCACGAGGGATCAAAATGGGCTCTTACTATGTCTAGTTTTCATAGATGTTTTGCACATGATCTTTAGTGCAAAACATGTCATAAGCAAGTTCATCAAAAGCATCTCAAAAAAATATTTCCAATGATATATCACACTCCCAAAAATGGCTCATGGATCAGAAGATATTATCAAATGAATGACTGACTCTTATTTATGAAAAGTTCACTGAATGGATAAAGGGCAAAGAAGGCCAAGAGGAAACAGAATTATGAGCCTGCATTAGATAGGGATGTTTCTGGCCCTACCTAGGAAGGTTTGTCTAGGATGATGTCACTGCCCCTTTCTTCTAACATGGATACTTTCAAAATCCTCTGCCAAGATGGCTATATGCCTATTGAAACCCTAAAAATCATTCTTCTATGAAACCCATGATACTAGAACAAGAAAAAGTTGCAAATTTAGAGGCTTCTATTATGGCATCAGTATGTTCAGATGTTCAAAATATTGAAGAAAACAATCATTAATGTTTTGGTCTAAATGAGGGCACTAGAACTGATGATCTCCCAACATGTGACAAAATTGAAATTCAAGGGAATATGAAATGGTGCATTTTAATCAAGATATTGTTGTTATCAAAATTTTGCTTCACCTCATAGAACCATTGCACATAGTGAAAGAAAGAGAAGTATGGAAATCTCTCAAGGGAAGAAGTGTCCGAGAACATTAAAGAAAAGAACCTACAAGAATTCCTTGGTCAGAATTATAGTGTTGTTGGTGATGTTGCGAAAACAAAAGGGTTAATATGGAATCTTTGTAGCAGTAATGTTTTCAATCAAGAAATGATTTTCAATGGGAAGCTTAAGGCCTTAAAACATTGAAACCTCAGGTTGAAAGTCTCTTAGATACTATAAAGTGGGATGAGAAAATGCTGGTAGTTAAAATTTCACAACACATCGATACATGGGCTATTCTGATGCAAGACTTTGCAAATAGCGAAGTTGTTCATAGAACAATAACATCCTGCAAAGCTACATTCTACGGTTGATCAAGATCATCTCTGTGAGCAAACGAAGAAACTTCCTCAAATTTCATAAATGTGTTCAATGTATTTATGGGTTGTGATTTTGGTTCTTTCATATACCTTGGGAAATCCTTGATATTGATTATGTGATATGGAAACCCTCTGTTGAAATGTTGAAGGAGGAAGGATTCACTATAGATCTTGAGGATTTTGAGCCAACGCTTGTGAAAAGCAAAGTGAAGGTTATGGAGAATGACATTAGTTACATTTTTTCATTGGAGGGTCAGAAGAAAGGATTATATGCAGATCAACATGATAATCTGCTTCTGATGCACTCACTTTCAAAAGGCAAGATAGTTCTTGATCTCTGCGTTACGGTGGAGGTTTTTCACTTAATGCTACTGTTGGAGGTGTTGTTCATGCTACTAGTATTGACTCTTCATTACTTGCTTTGGAAACTTACAGAGGAAAATGCCAAACTAAACGATATTAGCTCTTACAAAATTTATTTTCTAAATGAAGATTCAACTAAGTTTATGAAAGCAACAATTTCAAAAGATTAATCTTGGGATTCGGTTACCTTGGATCCACCAAAATTAGCACCAAGCTGAAACGTTTTGCACCGTGTAAACTAGTATGTATCGCAATCTTAATTTCTCTTACAATGCAATTGACAAACAAAGGAGTCTTGCTTATGACTTGTTCATGTTCAGGGGAAATAACACAAATTGGTTCATCTTTAAGTATTTTGTAGAAAGCAACTTCTTCAGTAGGTAGAAAAATTATAGTTCTTTGGCAAGTTGGAGCAGTTGCCGATCACCCTATTGATCCATCAGATCTGGAAGGTACTTATAATACTTTAACTAATCACAGATGTAGTTGATGCTAGACAGAAAATTGATCTTAGAATTGGTGCCTTCTTCACTCGGTTTCAAACTATGCTATTGAAAAAACGCGATTGGCCAATGTTACGTTCACATCAATAAAGGACACCCAGCATTAGGAGGCATCGCCCATCATTTGGGAGAATAATTTCCATGAGAAAGAGACATTACAGTGTGCCAAAAACATCCTATGAAACCCATTACAATGCCAAATGTCAATTTGAAGAAAGTTGGGAAGTGGAAAATTGGTTTTCAATTGCCAAATGCTGAGTGTAGTGAAATTAAACGACCTAACTTCAGGTTGGGTTCTGAAATTGGACCTCTTTATATCTCATGTTATGATATTTATTCAAATTAGATGGCTTTTAAAGTTTATCTAGCTCAGCTTGATGTACGTGTTTATAAGATGGAAATGCCAGTGAAGATTAAGATAGAGAAGGCATCTAGATGTCTCATACAACAAAAAATGTTTTTGCAAGTTTCAAAAATTTTGTTTGGGGAGGCAAACTAGATAAGTTGTGGCCTAGTTTTGAAGCAACCTTGCATATTGGTTCCAAGGATTCTTGTTTTTCTGTCATGCTTACGATGAGAGCACAACCAAGAAAGCAACCATGATAGATTTGATGATTCCAGGAGAAAACTCGGTACCAATACTAATGATTCTTGCAGTCAAGTTTCTCACAGATTGTCCACTTGCACTACAACAATTAAAGGCAGAAAACATGGAGATGGAGAAATCCAAGGAATAGAAGAAAGTGTAGCTAACTTGGAACAATTATATTTCCTTACCCTTTACTTACAATGTGATAACGGAGACTTTGCGAATGGGGAATATCATAACTAGTGTGATGAGGAAAGTGTTGCAGGACATGGAGATTAAAGGGAACTTAATTCCTGACAGATGGTGTGTGCTCACATACTTGAAGATCCATTCATCTTGATGAAGACTATTATAAACATCCACACAAATTCAATCCTTGGAGATGGCAAGAAAAGGATGAAAGTGGCAGCAATTTTATTCCATTTGGAGGAGGCCACAGACTTCGCCCAAGCATTGACATCGGAAGACTGGAAGATTCCATCTTCTTGCACCAACTTGTGACCGAATATAGTGAGGAGGCAGATGACAATTCCATTTGGACACAGTAGTAAAGAGCGGAACCATTATAGAAGGGGTGATACAGAGAAGCTAGGGGCATTGCGCGTGGGGCCATCCTCAAGGGGTGTTATGCATAGCTCTTTGGCATTGTGCGTAGAGCCTGTGTGACGAAAAGGGACTTGTATATTAGGCAGAAATCTCGGTTAATTGGTGCCCTACCCTTGGTACTGTTTTGGCAAATGAGGAGATCATTGATGGTGCTAGTTAATGAGGTGTACATTTTTTTATCCGCAAGAAAATGCACCATTGGATGATTAAAATTACTGAGTATGTTGGACACCTTCTAAAAGATATGGATGGACTAGATTAGCCTGAATGCATCAAGGAAATGCAACATAATTAGATTAGACAGTCAGAAGGTGCTGAATTGGAATTTTATCTCCTCGATAGAGATGGACAAGAGAGGAAATTGAAGCTGATTATTTTTACAACAAGACCAGATGCTATTTTTGGGGCAGCGTATTTAGTTATTGCACCTGAAAATCCATTCTTGGCATCAATAACTTCTAATTCTCAGAAAATATATGTAGAAGATTACTTTGAGAAAACATCCAAAAAAATTGAATTAGAGAGGATTGATCTTCAGAAGGATAAATTTGGAGTCCTTACTGGTTCTTGTGCATGAAATGCTGCAACTGATGAGGCTATTCTTATCTGGGTGGCAGATTATGTCCTTGGTAGAAGAAATTATGGCAGTTTGACAAGTTGTGATTCCCAAAGTATGATAGTGGATATTCTACAGACAAAGCATATAAAGGTGAAGGCGTTATGATAAATATGAAAGTAGGCATGGAAATAGGTCCCGTGAAAGGAAGCAGAGTAGTTTTGATGGCAAGTGTTACAGCCATGAAATCAATGCCAAATCGAGTTTTTCAAGGGATGTGGCATTATTCCAAATCATTCAACAAACAGATGGCAAACATTTTGGGCATTTAAAGAATTTATAGGGCATAGGTGGAAGAGGATCGATCAGTATTCCTGAGTATCCCAGATTTCCAGCGATGACACCTTCAGCAAATCGACAACAAACCAATTATTCTGTTTTGATGAGATTTAATTAAATTATTTAGTTATAATTTTAATTTATGTTATTTGACCGTAGCACATATTTTTTTGTTTTGATTTTAATTATTTTGACTCCTATGTTTAGGAAATCATAATTAATATGTAATAGGGTATATATAGGGTGATTTTTGAAGATGTGGAGGTTCAATTTTTGTAGTAGAGGGAGCCTACCTTGGACTGTGCAAAATTTCTTCTGAATATTATTTTTAATGGATCAGTTTCTATCGTTTAGATTTGGGATCCATCACGGCTTTTAATGTCCAGCATGTGTTTCTTTTTCTTGTAAATTCACTTACATACTTTGTTTTTTCTGCTAATTCTTGCTACAACATTATCTAAGGGAAGTGTTAGGAATCCATCCACGCACGATGCTCCTTTCGCAATGATTTTGTTGTTAAGTGTAGTGGTTATCTTTTCAGAATCCATCCTCTATTAGATGCTATGTTGATTAACCTGATGTTTCTTTTTCTTCTAACGTTGCCACTGTTGATCCATCCCTTGATTGATGCCTAAAGGTCATCAAGCTTTATCCTCTTCCCTTCTCTCATTCACATCTTTTATCTGGTTGAACATTGCATTTACTTTCCCCAAGTTTGCTGGCAAAAACTAGCCTCAATTCCATAGCCCAATGGTCCCTTCTCTTGCTGTTTTCGACCCTCAACTTTCAATCAAATCCCCATAATTCATAGCTAGCCCAAGGTTCACTTATTGTAGCCACATTTTGTTAACAAAGAGATAGCCCTCTCTGGTCTGGTAGGGCTAGATGCCAGATTCAAAGCTTTGTCTGTGGTTACCTTAGAATTCCCTCTTCTTAGCCTTGTGGTTCATTCCGAGTGCTAACATATTGGCACCGTTGCCAAGGAATGAGTTGACAGATTTTCTCTAGGAAATATCGTTCAAGTTGGAGATCTGGTTACTGATGGTGGATAGTGGTCAGACACATATGAAGGCTGAAAAATTCACCTAGCGACTCCAACTCAATCCAAATATTCCAATGCTCACTGATCCATTCATGTACTAAAATAAGATGGTAGGTTATTTAGAAAACTCTGTGTGTTGTGAAGTTTTCAAAGAAGTTAGAGATCAGTTAATGGATATTGAAATAAATGAGGTATCTTTCATTATTGTGCTTCAATGTTAGAGATCTCTGAAGTTTCCTCTTAACGGTAAAATTGGTTTCTTTGAGTTAGTGGTTGAAAATTTTGAGAAGGAGATTGAGTATATAGATGTTCAAATTAACTCATACAAATTCTAAGATCCCAAAAGGTTCCAAGAAACTCTACCTCCTTCAAAACAGGAAACAATAGGGCTGCACATAGATGTTTGCATTGAGAGTTTACAGCTGGAAGCATATGTCGAGGAGTTAGGGCAGAAGACATGGTTTGGTTTCTATGATCCTGGTGTCGCATATATGGAGTATTTTTTTTAGATTGAATGACAAACCAAAATGTATTTTACACTGCCAAACTCATTTTGTGCATGTATGGATGTCAGCATTTCCAATTGTGTCCTGGTTCAAGCACTCCCTAGCATCAATGTTGCCATAGTTTCTTGATTGGTAGATTTTTCATTACAACATCACTTGATCTAGTGATTTGCAAAAAAGTAGGGTAGGGTTGTACATAAACAAGCTACCTAAAGCAGAATTTCAGTTTTCAACATTTGTTTTAGTTTCCTAATGTATAGGTTGCAGTATGTGTGTTTTTTTGGTTGGTATAGGTTGTTCAGGTTTGCTATTTTTTGTGACCATATTACCCAATGGATGAGGCACTTGGTCTGCGGTGTTCTTGACACCTCCAAGGAGCTATCATCCCTAATAAAGCGAATGTTAGTTCTAGTCTTCGTAGCCTGTCACCAGGGATCAAAATGGGCTCTTACTATGTCTGGTTTTTAGAGATGTTATGCACATGATATTCAGTGCAAAACATGTCATAAGCATGTTCGCCATAAGAAGCTCAGAAAAATCTTACCAACGGTATATCACACTCCCAAAACCAGCTTTCCGATCAGAAGATATGATTAAATGAATGATTGACTCTTGTTTATGAAAAATTCACTAAATGGTTAAATGGAAAAGAATGCCATGAGGAAATAGAATTCTGAGCCTGCATTAGATAAGGGTGTTTTTGGGCCTACCTAGGAAGGTTTTTCTGGGTTGATGTCATTGCCCCTTTCTTCTAACATGGATACTTTCAAAAGCCTCTGGCGAGATGGCTCTATGCCTATTGAAACCCTAAAAATCATTCTTCTACGAAACCCATGATACAAGAACAAGTTTAAGTTGCAAATTCAGAGGCTTCTATTATCACATCAGTATCTTCAGATGTTGAAAATATTGTTGTAGGCAATCATTAATGTTTTGGTCTAAATGAGGGCACTAGAACTGATGCTCTCTAAGCATGTTACAAAATTGAAATTCAAGGGAATATGAAATGGTCCTTTTTAATCAAGATATTGTTGTTATCGAAATTTTTCTTTAGCTCATAGCACCATTGCACATAGTGAATGTAAGAGAAGTATGACAATCTCACAAGGGCAAAAGTGTCGAGAACATTAAAGAGAAGCACCTGCAAGAATTTCTTGGTCAGAATTATAGTTTTGTTGGTGATCTTGTCAAAATAAAAGGGTCAATCTAGAGTCGTTTTAGAAATAATTTTTTCAACCGAGAAATGATTTTCAATGGGTAGTTCAAGGCCTTAAAACCTCCAAACTTCAGGTTGAAATTCTCATAGAGACTATAAATTGTGATGGGAAAAGCCTAGTAGTTACAATTTTACAACACATCAATACAGGGGCTATACTGATGCAAGGCTTTGCAAATAAGGAAGTTGTTCGTAGAACATTGACATCCTACAAAATGACATTCTACAGCTGATCAAGATCATCTCTATGGACAAACGAAGAAATTTTCTTGAATTTCATAAATGTGTCAGATGTATTTATGGGTTGTGATTGTGATACTTTGATATACCTTGTGAAATCCCTAATATTGATTATGTGTGATGGAGACCCTTTGTTGAAATGTTGAAGGAGGAAGGATTGACTATAGATCTTGAGTATTTTGAGCCAACTCTTGTGAGAGGAAAAGTGAAGGTTATGGAGAATGACATTAATTACGTTGTTTCATTGCAAGATCAGAAGATAGGATTCTATGTAGATGAACATGACAATTGGCTTCTGATGCACTCAATTTCAAAATCCAGGACAGTTCTTGATGTTTGTTGTTACAGTGGAGGTTTTGCACTTAACGCTACTTTTGGAGGTGTTCTTCATGTTACTGGTATTGGATCTTCATTAATTCTAGATTTTAGACATCTGTGGTTTATATCTTTTGACTTACTTATCGGAGAACCCACAGTTAAAACCATTTTCATCAACGTTTCAAATCCCAACAGGGATCCATCATCAGGACTTCTTGAATGTTGATAGTGGAAGAGATTAAATGAGAGCTTTAAATAGTTATGAGATGATTTGACTTAAGGATGAGATGAAGGTCGGCTTGTTTAACGTAAATTAGGGAATGAGATTATTCTCACGACAATTTTAGAGAAAATGAAGGTCTGTAGCTCTTCTTTCTATCTTCACTCTTCATTACTTGCTTTGGAAACTTATGGAGAAAAATCCCAAACTAAACAATAACAGCTCTTGCGGAATTTCTTTTCTGAATAAATATTCAACTAATTTTATAAAAGCAACAATTTCAAAAGAAAAGTCTTGGGGTCTGGTTATCTTGGATCCACCAAAATTAGCACCAAGCCGAAAGGTTTTGCAGCGTGAAAACTAGTATGTATCGCAATCTTAATTGTTATTCCAATGCAATTGACAAAGAAAGAAGGCTTGCTTATGACTTGTGCATGTTCAGGGGCAATAACACAAAGTGGGTCATTTCTACGTATTTTGCAGAAAGCAGCTTCTTCAGTAGGTAGAAAAATTATAGTGCTTTGGCAAGTTGGAGGAGCTATCGATCACCTTATTGATCCATGATATCCAGAAGGCACTTATAATACTTTAACTGATCAAAAATTCAGTTGATGCCAGACAGAAAATTGATCTTATAATTGGTGCCTCCTTCATTCTATTTGAAACTATGCTATTGAAAGAACGAGATTGGCCATCCTTAGGTTCACATCAATGAAGGACACCCAACATTGGGAGGCATCACCCATCATCTGCGAGAATCATTTCCATGAGCAAGAGCCATTACAGTGTGCCAAAGACATCCTATAAAACAAATTACAATGCCAAATGTCAATTTGGAGAAAGTTGGGAAGTCTTAAATCGGTTTTCAATTGCTAGATGTTCAGTGTAGTGAAATTAAACAACCTAACTTCAGGTTGGGTTCTAAAATTGGACCTCTTTATATCTCATGTTATGATATTTATTCAAATCGGATGGCTTTTAAAGTTTATCCATCTCATCTTGATGTACGTGTTTATAAGATGGAAATGCCAATGAAGATTAAGATAGAGAAGGCATCTGGATGTCTCATACAACAAAAAAAGTTTGTGCAAGTTTCGAAAATTTTGTTTCGGGAGGCAAACTAGATAAGTTGTGGCCTAGTTTTGAAGCAACCTTGCATATTGGTTCCAAGGATTCTTTATTTTCTTCCATGCTTACAACGAAAGCACAACTAAGCAAACAGCCATGATAGATTTGATGATTCCAGGAGAAATCTTGGGACCAATACTAATGATTCTTGTAGTCAAGTTTCTCACAGATTGTCCACATGCACTACAAAAATTAAAGGCAGAAAACATGAAGATAGAGAAATCCAAGGAATAGAAAATCCAAGGAATAGAAGAAAGTGCAACTAACTTGGAGCAATTATACTTTCGTACCCTTTACTCAGAATGTGATAACCGAGACTTTGCAAATGGGGAATATCATAATTGGTGTAATGAGGAAAGCATTGCAGGATGTGGAGATTAAAGGGCACTTCATTCCTAAAGAATGGTGTCTACTCACATACTTGAAGATCCATTCATCTTGATGAAGACTATGATGAAAATCCACACAAATTCAATCCTTGTATATGGCAATAAAAGGATGCAAGTGGCAACAGTTTTATTCCATTTGGAGGAGGCCACAGACTTCACCCAGGCATGGAGATGGCAAGACTGGAAGTTTCCATCTTCTTGCACTGCCGTGTGACCCAATATAGTGGGGAAGCAGATGATGATTCCATTTGGACACAGTAGTGAAGAGTGCAACCATGATAAAAGGGGTGATACATAAAAGCTAGGGGAGTTGCGCGTAGGGCCATCCTCAAGGGGCGTTGCACATAGCCCTTTGGTGTTGCACGTAGAGCCTGTGTGCTGAAAAGGAATTTGTATATCAAAAATAAGTTCTGGTTAATTGGTGCCCTACCCTTGGCACTGTTTTGGAAAATGAGGAGGTCATTGGTGGTGTTAGTGAACAAGGTGTACATCCTGTTATCCGTAGGCCAATGCGCCAATGGATGCTTAAAATTACTGAGAATGTTGGCCACCTTCTTAAAGATAAGGATTGACTAGATTGGCCTGAAGGAATCAAGGAAATGCATCATAATTGGATTGGACAGTCAAAATGTGTTGAGTTGTAATTTTATGTCCTCAATAGAGATGGAGAAGAGAGGAAATTGAAGCTGACTATTTTTACAACAAGAATAGACACTATTTTTGGGGCAACATATTTAGTTATTGCACCTGAACATCCATTCTTGGCATCAATAACATATGATTCTGAGAAAATATATGTAGAGGATTACTTTGAGAAAGAATCCAGAAAAAGTGAATTAGAGAGGATTGATCTTCAGAAGGATAAATCTAGAGTCCTTACTAGTTCTTATGCACAGAATGCTGCAACTGATGATGCTATTCATATCTTTGTGGCGGATGATGTCCTTGGAAGAAATAATTATGGCAGTTGGACAAGTTGTGATTTCCAAAATATGATAGTGGAAATTATATAGACAAAGTATATAAAGGTGAAGGCGTTATGATAAATATGAAAGTAGGCATGGAAATAGGTCCAGTGAAACGAAGCAGATTAGTTTTGATGGCAAGTGTTATAGCCATGAGATCAACAACAAATTGAGTTTTTCAAGGGATGTGGCATTATTCCAAATCATTCAACGAACAGATGGCAAAAATTTTTGGCATTTAAATCGTTTATAGGGCATAGGTGGAAGAGGATCGATTAGTATTCCTGACTATCCCATATTTCCAGTGATGACACCTTAAGCAAATCAACATCAGGCCAATTATTCTTTTTTTATGAGATTTAATTAAATTATTTAGTTATAATTTTAAATTATGTTATTTGACCGCAACACATATTTGTTTGTTTTGATTTTAATTATTTTGATTCCTATGTTTAGGAAATCATAATTAATATGTAATAGGGTATATATAGGGTGATTTTTGAACATGTAGGGGTTAGATTTTTGCAATAGAGTGAAGTTTCCTTGGACCATGAAAAATTTCTTCTGAATATTATTTTTCATGGAGCAATTTTTATCCTTTAGATTTGGGATCCATCACGATGTTTAATGTCCAGCATGTGTTTGCTTTTCTCGTAAATTCACTCACATACTTTATTTTTTTTTATAATTCTTTTTACAACATTATCTAAGGGAAGTGTTAGGAATCCATCCATGTATGATGCTTCTTTTGCAATGATTTTTTTGTTAAATGTAGTGGTTATCTTTGTAGAATCCATCCTCTGTTAGATGCTCTGTTAAGTAACCTGGTGTTTCTTTTTCTTCTAACGCTGCCACTGCAGATCCATCCCCTGATTGATGCCTACAGGGCAGCAGGCTTTCTCCTCTTTCCTTCTCTCATTTACATATTTTACCTGGCTGAACATTGCACCTACTTTGCCCCAAGTTTAACAGAAGAAGCTAGCCTAAATTCCATAGCCCAATGGTCCCTTCTCTTGCTATTTTCGACCCTCAACTTTCAATCAAATCCCTGGACTTCATAGTTGTCCTAAGATTCAGTTATTGAACCCACATTTTGTTAGCAAAGAGAGAGCCCTCTTTGTTCTAGGAAGGCTAGATACCAGATCAAAAGCTTGGTCTATGGTTACCTCGGAATTGCCTCTTCTCAACCTTGAGGTTCATTTTGAGTTCTAACATATTGCCGTTGTTTCTGGGGAACGAGGTGACATATCTTCTCCAGGAAAGATCTTTCAAGTTGTAGATCTCGTTACTAATGGTGGACAACAATCAGACACATATGAAGGCTGAAACATCCACCTGGGGACTCCAACTCAATCCAGAGATTCCAACACTCACTGATCCATTCATGTACTAAAATAAGATCGTAGGGTATTTGGAAAACCCTGTGTATTGTGAATTTTTCAAAGAAGTTAGAGATTAGTTAGTTGATATTGAAATAGATGAGGTATTTTTCATTATTGTGCTTCAATGTTTGAGATCTCTGAAGTTTCCTCTTATTCGTTGAAAAATTTGCGAAAGAGATTGAGTATATAGATGTTCAAATTATGTCATATGCATCCTGAGATCACAAAAGGTTCTTGGAAACTCTCCCTCCGTCAAAACAAGAAACAATATGGCTGCCCGTAGATGTTTGCATTGACATTTTGCAGCTGGAAGCATATGTCAAGGAGTTAGGGAAGTAGACATGGTCTGGCTTCTATGATCCTTTTGTTGCATATATGGAGTATTTTTTTAGTTTGAATGAAAAACTAGATTGTCTTTTACATAGCCAGACTCATTTTGTGCATCTATGGCTATCAGCATTTCCAATTATGTCATGGATCAAGCACTCCCTGGCATCATCATTTCCATAGTTGCTTGATTGGTTAATTTCTCATTAAAGCATCACTTGATCTAGTGATTTGCAGTAAATTAGGGTAGGGTTGTACATAAACGGACCGCCCAAAGTAGCATCTTAGTTTTCGACATTTGTTTTAGTTTCCTAATGTACATGTTGCAATATGTGGGTTTTTTTGGTTGGTATAAGTTGTTAAAGTTTGCAGCTGTTTGTGACTATATTTCCCAATGGATGAGGCACTTGGTCTATGGTTTTCTTGACACCTCCAAGGAGCTTCCATCCCCAATAAGGCCAATGTTAGTTCTAGTCTTCGCAGCCTGTCACCGATCTCAAAATGGGCTCTTACTATGTCTAGTTTTCGAAGATGTTTTGCACATGATCTTTAGTGAAAACAATGTCACAAGGATGTTCATCATAAGAAACTCGGAAAAATATTTCCAACGATATATCACACTCCCAAAATCAGCTCCTTGATCAGAAGATTTTGTCAAATGAATGATTGACTCTTATTTTTGAAAAACTCATTGAATGGATAAAGGGAAAAGAAGGCCGAGAGGAAACAGAATTCTGAGCCTGCATTAGATAAGGATGTTGTTGGACCTACCTAGGAAGGTTTTTCTGGGATGATTTCACTACCCCTTTCTTCTAACATGGATACTTTCAAAAGCCTCTGGCGAGATGGCTCTATGCCTATTCAAACCCTAAAAATCATTCTTCAATAAAACCCATGATACTAGAACAAGATAAAGTTGCAAATTCAAAGGCTTCTATTATGGCATCAGTATGTTCAGATGTTGAAAATATTGCACCAGGTAATAATTAATGTTTTCGTCTGAATGAGGGCACTAGAACTAATGCTCTCCCAGCATGTGACAAAATTGAAATTTAAGGGAATATGAAATGGTCCTTTTTAATCAACATATTGTTCTTATCAGAATTTCTGTCTAGCACATAGCACCCTTGCACATAGTGAAAGAAAGAAAACTATGGAAATCTCACAATGGCAAAAATGTCGAAGAACATTAAAGAAAAGCACTTGCAAGAATTTCTCATTCTGAATTATAGTTTTGTTGGTGATCTTATGAAAACAAAAGGGTCAATCTGGAATCTTTGTAGCAATAATGTTTTGAATATGGAAATGATTTTCAATGGGAAGCTCAAGGCCTTAAAACGTGAAAATTTCAAGTTGAAAGTCTCTTAGAGACTATAAACTAGAATGAGAAAAGCCTGGTAGTTACAATTGCACAACACATCGATATAGGGGCTATTCTGATGCAAGGATTTGCAAATAGGGAAGTTTTTCATAGAATATTCACATCCTGCAAAGCTACATTCTACAGTTGATCAAGATCATCTCTGTGGACAAACGAAGAAACTTTCTCAAATTTCATAAATGTGTTAGATGTATTTATGGGTTTTGATTGTGATTCTTGGGTATACCTTGAGAAATCCCTGATATTGATTATGTGATATGGAAACCCTCTGTTGAAATGTTGAAGGAGGAAGGATTGATTGTAGATCTTGAGGATTTTCACCCAACTCCTTTGAAAAGCAAAGTGAATGTTATGGAGAATGGCATAAATTACATTACTTCATTGGAGGGTCAGAAGACAAGATTCTATGCAGATCAGCATGATAGTTGGCTTATAATGTGCTCACTTTCAAAAGGAAGGATAGTTCTTGATGTTTGTTGTTACAGTGGAGGATTTACACTTAATGTTGCTTTTGGAGGTGGTGTTCATCTTGTTGGTATTGACTCTTCATTACTTGATTTGAAAACTTATGGAGGAAAACGCCAAAACAAAGATATTAGCTCTTGCAGAATTTCTTTCCTAAATGAAGATTCAACTAAGTTTATGAAAGAAGCAATTTCAAATGAAAAATCTTGGGATTTGGTTATGTTGGATCCACCAAAATAAGAACCAAGACAAAATGTTTTGTAGTGTGAAAACAAGTATGTATCGCAATATTAATTGGTCTTGTAATGCAATTGAAAAAGAAAGGAGGCTTGTTTATGAATTTTTCATGTTTAGGGGAAATAACACATAGTGGTTCATTTCTAAGTATCTTGCAGAAAGCAGCTTCTTCGGTAGGTAGAAAAATTATAGTGCTTTGGCAAGTTGGAGCAACTGTCGATCAGCTTATTGATTGATCATATCTAGAAGGAACTTATAATACTTTAACTGATCATAAATGCAGTTGATTCTAGACAGAAAATTGATCTTCTAATCTGTTCCTCATTCACTCGGTTTCGAACTATGTTATTGAGAGAACAAGATTGGCCATCCTTAGGTTCACATCAATGAAGGACACCCAACATTGAAAGGCATTACCCATCATCTGCGAGAATCATTTCCATGAGAAAGAGCTATTACAGTGTGCCAAAGACATCCTATGAAACCCATTACAATTCCAAATGTAAATTTGAAGAAAGCTGTGAAGTGGAAAATCAGTTTTCAATTGCCAGATGTTGAGTGTAGTAAAATTAAATGACCTAACTTCAAGTTACATTTTGAAATTGGACATCTTTATATCTCATGTTATGATATTTATTCAAATCGGATGGATTTTAAAGTTTATCTGGCTCAGATTGATGTACGTTTTTATAAGATGGAGACACCAATGAAGATTAAGATAGAGAAGGCGTTTAGATTTCGCATACAACAAAAGATGTTACTACAAGTTTTGAAAAAAAAATGGGGAGGAAAACTGGATAAGTTGGGCCTAGCTTTGAAGCAACCTTGCATATTGGTTCCAATGATACTTGTTTTTCTGCCATGCCTACGATGAGAGCACAACCAAGCAAACACCTATGATAGATTTGATGATTCCAGGAGAAAACTTGGTACCAACACTAATGATTCTTGCAGTCAAGTTTCACGCAGATTGTCCACCTACACTACAAAAATTAAAGGCAGAAAACATGAAGATGGAGAATTCCAAGGAATAGAAGAAAGAGTAGCTAACTTGGAACAATTATACTTCCTTACCCTTTACTTAGAATTTAATAACTGAGACTTTGCGAATGGGGAATATCATAACTGGTGTGATGAGGAAATCATTGCAGGATGTGTAGATTAACGGGCACTTCATTCCTTAAGGATGGTGTGTGCTTAGATACTTGAAGATCCATTCATCTTGATGAAGACTATTATGAAAATCCACACAAATTCAATCCTTGGAGATGGCAAGAAAAGGATGCAAGTGGCAATAGTTTTATTCCATTTGGAGGAGGCCACAGACTTCGCCCAGGCATCGACATGGAAAGACTGGAAGCTTCCATCTTCTTGCACCAGCTTGTGACCCAATATAGTGGGGAGGCAGATGATGATTCCATTTGAACACAGTAGTAAAGAGTGTAACCATGATAGAAGGGGTGATACAGAGAAGTTAGGGGTGCTGCGTGTAGGGCCATCCTAAAGGGGCGTTGCGCATAGAGCCTGTGTGCTGGAAAGGGACTTGTCTATGAGGGAGAAGTTCCGGTTAATTTTTGACTTGCGCTTGGCAATGTTTTGGAAAATGAGGAGGTCATTGATGGTGTTAGTCAATGAGGTGTACATCCTGTTATCCACAAGCCAATGCACCAATGGATGCTTAAAATTACTAAGTATGTTGGCCGCCTTCTCAAAGATATGGATGGACTAGATTGGCATGAAGGCATCAAGGAAATGCATCATAATTGGGTTGGATGGTAAAAAGGTGTTGAATTGGAATTTTATTTCCTCGATAGAGATAAACAAGTGAGGAACGTTAAGCTGACCATTTTTACAACAAGACTAGACACTATTTTTGGGTCAACATATTTAGTTATTGCACCTGAACATCCATTCCTCGCATCATTAACATCTGATTCTCAGAAAATCTATGTAGAGGATTACTTTGCGAAAGCATCCAGAAAAAGTAAATTAGAGAGGATTGATCTTCAGAAGGATAAATCTGGAGTCCTTACTCGTTCTTTTGCATGGAATGCTGCAACAGATGAGTCTATTCCTATTTGGGTGGCATATTATGTAGTTGGTAGAAGAAATTATGGTAGTTCGACAGATTTCCAAAGTATGACAATTGAAATTCTACAGACAAAGCATATAAAGGTGAAGGTGTTATGATAAATATGAAAGTAGGCACGGAAATAGGTCTCGTGGAAGGAGGAAAAGTAGTTTTGATGGGAAGTGTTAGAGCCATGAAATCAACAACAAATCAAGTTTTTCAAGGCATGTCGCATTATTCAAAATCATTCAACGAACAGATGGAAATTTTTTTGGGCATTTAAGGCATTTATAGGGCGCAGGCAGAAGAGGATCGATCAATATTACTGAGTATCCCAGATTTCTAGCGATGACACCTTCAGAAAATCGACGGTAGACCAATTGTTTTGTTTTGATGAGATTTAATTAAATTATTTAGTTATAAATTAAATTTATGTTATTTGACTGTAGCACATATTTGTTTGTTTTGATTTTAATTATTTTGATTCATATGTTTAGGAAATCATAATTAATATGTAATAGGGTATATATAGGATGATTTTTGAAGGTGTAGAGGTTCGATTTTTGTAGAAGAGAGAGGTTTCCTTGTATTGTGAAAAGTTTCTTCTGAATATTATTTTTAATGGAGAAGTTTTTCTCCTTTAGATTTGGGATCCATCATGGTGTTTAATGTCCATCATGTCTTTGTTTTTCTCGTAAATTCACTTACATACTTTTTTTGGGGCAATTCTTGTTACACCATTATCTAAGAGAAGTGTTAGGAATGCATCCACACATGATCTTTGCAGAATCCATCCTCTGTTAGATTCTCTATTGAGTAACTCGGTGTTTCTTTTTCTTCTAATGTTTCCACTGTAGATCCATCGCCTGATTGATGCCTACAGGGCAGTGGGCTTTTTCCTCTTTCCTTATCTCATTTACATCTTTTATCTGGTTGAATATTGCACTTACTTTGCCCTAATTTTTCCGGTAGAAACTAGCCTCGATTCCATATCCAAATGGTCCCTACTCTTGCTATTTCCAACCCTCAACTTTCAATCAAATCTCGTACTTCATAGCTAGCCTAAGATTCACTTATTGTAGCCACATTTTTTTGGCAAATGGACAGCCCTCTATGGTCTGGCAGGGATAGATGCCAAATCGAAATCTTGGTCTGTGGTTACCTCAGAATTGCCTCTTCTTAGACTTGAGGTTCATTCTGAGTGCTAACATATTGGCATTGTTGCTGGGGAACGAGGTGACAAATCTTCTCTAGGAAAGATCATTCAAGTTGTAGATATGGTTACTAATGGTTGATAGCAATCAGACACATATGAAGGCTAAAACATTCACCTGGCAACTCCAACTCAATCCAGAGATTCCAGTGCTTACTGATCCATTCACATACTAAAATAAGATGGTAGAGTATTTGGCAAACCTTATGTGTTGTGATTTTTTCAAAGACGTTAGATATCAGTTAGTGGATATTGAAATAGATGAGGTATTTTTCATTACCATGCTTCAATATTTGAGATCTCTAAAGTTTCCTTTTAATGATAGAATTGGGTTCTTTGAGTTAGTGGCTAAAAAATTTGAGAAGGAGATTGAGTATATATATGCTCAAAATAAGTCATATGAATTATGAGATCTCAAAATGTTCTTGGAAACTCTCCCTCCTTGAAAACAAGAAGCAATAGGGCTGCTCGTAGATGTTTGCATTGACAGTTTGCAGCTAGAAGCATATGTTGAGGAGTTAGGGTAGTAGACATGGTCTAGTTTCGATGATCCTATTGTTGCATATATGGAGTATTTTTCAGCTTGAATGACAAACTAGATTGTCTTTTACACAAGCAGAATCACTTTGTGCATGTATGGGTGTTAGCATTTTCAATTGTTTCCTGGTTCAAGCACTTCCTGACATCTGTTTGGTCAATTTAGTGTCCTAAATTTCTCTACATAAATTATCAATTGGGGTATCATAAACTGATGAAGTGTAGTGCACTATTTGTGCTAGCTAACCCTTCTTACTTTGTTGTTTTTATGTTCTATGTTGTTTTGGGGGGATTTTTTTCTTTGAATTCCTAAGGATTTACAATGTAAATTTTCAACACTAAATCCAACTTTCGTAAAGACTGCTCAAAATCTAAAAATGAAAATAGAGCTATGAAAGATATGGAAGAAAAGCTAAGAAAGAAATGAAAACAAAGTTTCTATTCTTATTTTACTATTATTTCCAAATCATGAATTAAAACTGAAAGTGAAATTTGCAATTGATCTCTAACTAATTATAGAAATAAAACTAAATGAAATACTTGGTTACTCTACCTCTCAATTTTGGGAGAAAGTCTCCTTGCATTGACATTTGATTAATTCTATACTTCATTAATATAAGAGAAAGCAAATACAAAGACGCAAAAGTAACTCATTGCATAGGTGAAATGTTCAACCACTTAGTTAAGGATGAGTTATCAACTTGAAGGGTTTTCCATAAAAATTCATTAACACCATGAGTGAGTAAACTAAAAATGAAATGGAAAAGATAGTAAATGACACTGATCAATTTAATTGAGAATATAAACTAGCACAATAGTGAATGAAGTGAACTATCCAACAGTGTATCCTTATCATTCTTCAATCCTACTCTCATCTTGAAACAAGGTTAGTTTCTAATTGAAGAAACAAGATTACACTATTGAGTTCTATCTTCTAAACTACTAATAAAAACTAAAAAGAGATCAAGCTAATAGAAATTGCTCTAAATTATAAACATTGTTAATAAGAAAATGATGGAAATTGCATTATAAACATTGTTAGTAAGAAATGATTATAAACATTGTTTTAGAAAGAAAATGATGAATTTACAGTTAACAAGAAGAAGGAAAATAAAACTAAATAAAACCTTCTTCAGTGCAGGTGCCCTCTGCAACTAATTAGGCTATGCTTGCTCAATCAACTCCAAGAAAACTCCTTCAGATGTTCATGAAGACATGTGGTATTCTCGTATTAAAATAGGGACACAAAATGCCCAGAAATTACAGAGTCTAGAACTTCGATTTCACAATAAAACTATTACTATTACTACTAACTTCTTTGGTCACTTACATAGGTATTTATAAGAAAAATCATATAATTGTTTGTGGAGAAAAGCATGCTATAACCAAACATGTAGAAGAGAGATATGCGAAATTTCTTCCTCGGCTGCTGGAGAAATAAAATAAGACATTGTGGTTGTTGGATTCATTTGTACAGGTGGTCATTGGAGTCCGTAGCTAAAGGTAGTTGTTCCAGATAATGCTTCCCATCACTGCGAAACCCATTAATTAACCACGAAACAGAGTCTTGTTACCTTCGGTCTCTTTGTGTTTGACTTATCCATTGACCATAGTCTTATGCCATATTCTTTATCGACAAGAAGGTAGCTGCGGAACATGCCAAACATGCTAAGACTTGCCAATTTCCAAGTGCTAACGTGTGTTGGGGAGTGTGATGCATGCTATGAAGTGGCAGAGCATGTCGAAGAGTGCTAAGGTGTGTTAGAGAGTGGCAATGCATGTTGAGGAGTGTTAGGGAGTACGCAAGGGAGAACTATGTCAAAATGCATGGAAGTGAGTCTATATGAGGGTGTGTCAGGAAGTGTCATTGAGTGCTAGCTGTCATGCTAAGGAGGGAGTGACAAGGTATGCTAAGCACAACTAAGGCATGCCAAGGAATAACAGGGCATGTCAAGAAGCGCTAGAGTGTGCTAGGTAGTTATGGGGTGTGCTAACATGTGACAAATAGTGCCAAGGAAATGCGAAGACACGTTAGGTGCTAAGACATGCTAGGATGTGCAAGGTGATAGAGTATGCCAATATGCGTCAAGGAGTTTCAAGGCAACAAAAGTAATAACCAAGCTAAAATGCAAGGAAATGAACACATAATAGGGTTAATAAGTTGGGACTTTATCTTTTTCAAAGGGGAATGCTAGGCACACTAATAATATGTTTCAATACATGCCAAGTGCCAATTTGTACAGTGTGCTAATGTACATCAATGCAATATTATGCCAAGGTGTTCCAGGGCATGCTAGGGACTATGGGGCATGCCAACATGTGCTTGGGCATCCTACTCATGGCAAGATGTTCTAGGTACAAAGATGTTCCAAGACATGCGAGGTGCCAAGTAATGTTAGTGTGTTCCAAAGCATGTTAAGATGTTCCATGAGTGTTGAGGAGTGCTAGGTCTCTCTCATTAATAGAATTGGCGAATATTGATTATGTATTAAATAATATAGTTCCTACAAACACTAGTGGAACTTCATCTAAAGGGACTTTTCTAGATAATAAACCTAATAGAGATAAATCATGTGTTGACTAATAGGAAAACTATATTCTTATGACTTGAGAGAAATGATACACACTAATTACTTCTTAACAAATTGACTGACTCGAACCACTATGGCCTTGGACACATAATGAAAAGGACTCTAGAACAATGGTCTTAAATTGTTATCTTTTGACAAAAAATACAGTAATATGTACATAGCATCATCAAAAACTCATTGGAATGATCAATGATGACGAACATTTTTTTACTATCACCAAAAGTAACCAAAAAGGGCATTGGTGAGGGTCAATAAAATATCGTCACTAGAAGCGTCACCAAAGAGAGAAATATTGATGGGCCTTTAATGACCCTCACTAAAAGTGTCACCAAAAAGATGATTAGTGACAGCCCTTTAACAACCCTCAGCAAAAGTTTCATTGAAAATGGATTTGGTGACAAAGCTTAAAGGACCATCACTATATACACTTACAACAATGCTTTTTTAGTGACCGTCACCATATGTGACATTGGTGATGGACCTTAAAGGTCCGTCACAAGCCTTACCCTCACTAATGACCTTTCTTCTTGTAGTGATAGATTTCCTATTTGAGAGAGTCAATTAGAGGTTCTTGTATATTAGCATAGGGTTCTCGATCCATTGAAGCACTTTTCTTCACCAATGATTCTATATAATCATATATTTGTTGCTACATTGGGTCTATGCCTGGAGATCTTCTGCTAGGGCTGCCTTTGAAATACTATTCAGGAGAATTTTGAGGACTGCGTACAGATGGAACATTATCAGGAGATTGTACTGGGGTTTCTTATTCTAAATTTATGAACTTTGTTCCCTTTGATGATATCTTCTTTACCATACCTCAGAGTCTAGAGCTCCTTCTAAGTTGTATAGGGCTTACATTCTCCTCCTTTGTACCCTTTTTCTCCTTTCTTATCTTTTCTTTTCTCTTGATTTGTTTCCTAATCTCTGTCAACTCTTCAGAGATTAATTTTTGAAGATCTTTTCGTAATGAATATTCAGGTTTACTTCTAGTAGTTTCACCAACTTTCTTTTTCATATTCCCTTTTTGCTTGATTTTCTCCGTGATCTCTGTCAATTTTTCAGAGACTATCTCTTCATCATTTTTATGTGTTCAGGTCTCAAGTTTGCTTTGAATGGTTATACTGTTATTCTTTCTCATACTCCTTCTGACATTACCCTCTTTAGGTGACTCTGAAGCCTCTTGGAAATAGTTTCTTATCAGGAAATTTTTCCAAGTATCTCCTATACTTTTCAAATGAAACTCAACCGGTGTCTTTACCAACCCATGATGGTACATGGTTATCTCTATGAATTCTATTTTCTTCTGTACATTTGAAGTCATCCTTCTTAAATTCTTTAGTAGGATGAAAGGGAGATTGATTTCTCCATTTTCTAGAAATTTCATCAATAAACATATATGGTAGACATACATGCACTCGAATCTCCCTTCACAGGTAATGAATTTCTATAATATCAAAAGCATGCTTCTCTATTTACTTTTAATTTTTGAAATAGGAATTCCTTTTCTAAACATAGAGACATCCATACTTGGGCTCCTGAGGATCAGTTCCATGATTCACTATGGAATTCCTTATCATTGAACCATCTTTCACCATGTCTTGGTAGTTCTGTAGCCTCTGTTATGTAAGATTTTGTTACTGCAAACTTAATGTCTCCAATTTCT
The DNA here is from genome assembly GCA_031772625.1 of Pinus tabuliformis. Taxonomy (NCBI): domain Eukaryota; kingdom Viridiplantae; phylum Streptophyta; class Pinopsida; order Pinales; family Pinaceae; genus Pinus; species Pinus tabuliformis. The sequence goes on along the minus strand of CM062818.1, from coordinate 853,674,952 downwards.
ACTCTTGTACCATCAAATGATCTAGCAAACGATTTCGTGATCTCTTCGTGGAAGAGAGCAAATTTTTCAATGAAGTTTAGCCATCCAGCCTTCTGTAGCATTTCCTTGAGTTGTGGGTATCCCTCCATTTATTTTTCTCCTATTGGCTCTGCCTTGACAATGAGTCCCATGGCTTCTGTTTCACAAAATTTCTTAACCTTCAGAATTACTCTCCTAGTCTATGAAATGGATTGACTGCAAGTATGGTGAAAAGAACTATGAGCTTGCATGGAATAAGTAGATGGTGAGGGTTTGGAGGGACGTGGATAAGTTGGTCACATCATAGCCATGACCATTAATAGATGGAGTTATTAGGGACCATTTAGGTACAAATTATGGACATTTTAGCGGAGATGTGGTACGATGAAGTTATTATTCACCGTTTGGTATCGAGTATGGAAGATGTGGCGGAGATGTGGTATGATGAAGTGGCAGTCAAATCAAATGATTACTCGTTAAGGAAACATACGATTATTCATATTATGAATGCCTTATGTTTTTAACTTGCTATTTGAAATAAATTTTTCATTTTACCTTTAGAACCTAGCATTTTTCTTGATAACTCTTTTGGTGTTGATCCGTAGGTACCTTTAGCATGTTTTGTCTCCAAAACTTGATTCTTCAATTTCCTGCATTCAATATTTATTTGTGAGTTGTACAATTGTGCCAGAGCTGATAAGTAAGTTGTAGCTGCAGAATCAGATTAGCTGTAGAATGGAATCAGCTGCAAAATGTGAAAAGAAGGAAAAGTGAAGTATGGCTAAGGAATATGAGGGTAAAAATGAAATGGAAATGGGTTATCATAGTGAGATGGAATGAAATGTAAAATAAAATGGGAAATAGGGTGAAATGGAGTAAAAATGTAAAAATAAAATGTAAATGAAACATGACAATGAGATGAAATGGAACTGTAAAATAAATTGAAAACAGAATGAGATGGAATGATACTATGAATTTGCAAACTCTAAACTGCAAATGAATGTAGTTTTTTGTCACTACTTATTACAGAAAGGAAATGGAATATATAGGATGTCAAAAATCTCTAATTTCCACCCTATATTTTCTGTACAAGTATGCCAATCAATGATTGGTTTTCAAACACATACAATTTTTTTTTCATTTTTTTTAGGAAAAATAAAGGCTAAGTTAGTGGAGAAAAAGAATTCTTCTTCACTAGCTTCAATTGAAAGTTATTCTGGAAAATCTTAATGAAATACTCTCTTGAAATTGGTTTTTGATATATCTTCAACGGATGACCATTCACAAGAAGAGGTATTTTGCTTCCATCTATTGTCCTTATCCTTACTGATCCATTATTAAAGACTTCTTCAATCTCATATGGCCCAAGCCAATGAGTTTAAAACTTCCCTTGAAAATATTTGAATTTTGAATTGAACAAAAGTGCCCAATCTCCTCCTTGAAACTTATTCTCTTTGATATATTTATCATGCCATTAGCCCTTTGCTGTTGAACTATACTGGTTCTTTAAGCTGCATCTTGCCAGATTTCATCAAGCTCATTGAGTTGCTCTAGTCTATGTTTTTGTGCCTCTGATAAATCCAATCCCAATTGGATTGCCATCTTGAAGGTTTTGATTTGAAACTCTATAGAGAATAGGACTTGTTTTCCATAAACAAGTTCATAGGGTGTGTGTCCCATTTTTTTCCTCCATATAGTTCTATAAGCCCATAAGGCTTCAGGAAGCCTTTCTTCCCAATCTCTTCTATGTAGATGCACAATATTAGTGAGAATTCCTTCAATCACCTTATTTGTAGATTCAACTTGACCATTTGCTTGTGGATGATAGGGGGTAGATTTTCTGTGTTTGATTCTGTAATCTTCCACAAGACCCTTCACCATTTTAGATGTAAATTTAGATCCTTGATCTGTCACAATTTCTCTTGAAACACTAAAACAAGTGAAGATGTCCTCAAAACAAAATTAACTATAGATTTTTCATTAGAAAAAGGTAATTATTTAGCCTCTACCAATTTAGTACATAATCATTGTATACCAATATATACTTCTTTTTCCTAGATGGCAGATTAATTGGTCCAACAAAATCCAAGGCCCATTTTTAAAAAGGTTCAATGAGTACCTGAATTTGCAGTCGAATTTCATTTGAAGAAGTAGTTTTTCCTACCCTTTGGCAGCTGTTACACCTCTTGACATATTCCTTGGCATCTTTGAAGATGCATGGCCAATAATATCCTAAAGAAAGGATTTTATAGGTTGTCCCTTATCAGCAAAGTGTCCACCACACAGTTCATCATGACATTCCTTAAGAATCTTAGACATTTTATCTTCCCTAACACATCTTCTGATCATGAGATCTCGACATGTTTTATACAATTCATTTGTGATCCATGAGTAGTTTGCACTTATTTGAATGATTTATCTTTTTCTCTCTAGGAAACAAATATGAAGGCAATTTCCCTGTGACTAACTAATTGGAAATATCTACAAGAAAAGGGGTCTGAGTAGTCACTACTAAAATATATTAATTAGGAAAATGATCCTCAACCAGAGTGTCATATTTGATATTTTGAATTCTAGACAAGAAATCAGCAACTGTGTTTTGTTTTCCCAGTCTATCTAGCACAGTAATATTGAATTCTTGCAAGAGTAATAGCCATCTTGTAACTCTACCATTAGTAATAGATTTATTCATTAAGTATCTAATTATAGAGTGATTTGTATGAACAAAGGTTTCATAGCCTATTATATAACGTCTGAACTTATTGATGTCATTAACAATAGCTAAAAATTCCTTTTTAGTTATAGTATAATTTAACTCGATGGGAGTCAAATGCTTACTTGTGTAGTGGATGGCATAGGGAATCAAAACTTCTTGTCCTAATATAGCTCCAAGAGATGTATCTAAAGAATTTGTTGAAATTTGAAAATGTAGTTTCCAATTTGGACCTCTCAAGATGGGTGCTTAAGAAATTCTTTCTTTTAAAGTCTCAAATGCTAATTGAAAATCAGGGTTCCAATTGAATTCACAATCCTGGTGAGTAATTTGAAGAGGGGATAATATTTTAGTGAAATTTTCTATAAATAATCTATACTATCCTGTAGATCCTAGAAAACTTCTAAAATCCTTTCGACAAATTGGAATTGATAATTTAGAGATGACTTCAACTTTAGATTTATCAACATTAATTCCATGTCCTGAAATGTGATTTCCTAAAACAATCCCTTCTATAAACATCACAAAACATTTTTCATGGCTTAGTGAAAGATTTTCTTCCTTAAATCTTTTAAGAATTTTTTCTAAATTTTCCAAAGCTTCTTTAAATGTATTCCCATAGACTGTAAAATCATCCATATATACCTCTACACAATCATGTATTAGATCGGAAAAAATTCCTAGTAATGGTCTTTGGAATGTTGCAGGTGCATTGCATAATCTAAAAGGAAGTACTTAGTAGGCATAGGTTCCCCATGGACAAGTAAATATGGTTTTATCTTGATCATTAGGTGCCGCTTGAATTTGATTATAACCACTAAAACCATCCAATAATGAGAAATACTTCTTACCTGCTAATGTATCTAACACTTGATATATAAAGGGCAAAGGAAAATTATCTTTAAGGGTAGCTTTATTCAATTCTCGATAATCAATGCATACCCTCCATTTACCATTCTTTTTAGGCACAATCACTAAAGGGGAAACCCATTGGATGTCTGAAATTGGGTAAATGAAGTTTACATTTAGTAGTTTTTGCAACTCTTCTTTCACAATTTCCCTAATTTTTGGATTCATCCTTCTTTAAGGTCGTCTAATAGGTATACAATTTTCCTCAATGTAGATGTGATGTATACAAGTCTTAGGACAAATTCCTTTCATGTCAGTATATTCCCATGCATATGCAGAAGAATGTTGTTGTAATGTTTTGATTAGAGTTTCCTGTTGTTATTTATCCAAGTTATTGTTTATGTTGAATGTTCTCCCTGGAAAGATTTTAATTGTAGAGCTACCAAATTATTCCATAGAATAAAGAGACATCTGTCTAGATGACAAATATTCAATATTGGATTTTTCTTGGAATTGAACATGTTCATATTCTAGAGATGATTCAAAATTTTCCATTGTATTCAAGATTTGAATATCTTCACTAATGTTTGAAATAGTAAAGAGAGGTTGAATGTCATTTTAATCGTCAATCAATTCTTTTTTCATATATTTCTGTGACTGTTCTTGCTGGAGGATATAGAGTGAATTTCTTTGTTGAATTCCCATCAGAAATATACATGTCACCAGATCTACAGCTAATGAAAGCATCAGCTGTGGCCAGCCAAGGTCTTCCTAATATAAGTGGATATCCTCCTAGATTATTCTTGGGGGTTAATATCATAAAATCAATAGGGTATTCCCAAGAATCTAAGGACACTGAAATATCTTCTAACACACCATCTGGTTTGATTACAGATCTATCTGCTAATTGCAGTAATGTAGGTGTAAGGAAGATTAGGAAGCTTGAGTTGTTCCATGGTTTGTTTGCTCATGATGTTTATAGCTACTCCTAAATCAAAAAATGTATTCAAAATTTCAACTCCATTGATATGTGTCTTCACAATTGGACTTCCTAGATCTACATATTTTTGTATGGTAATTTTTCCCATCATTATGTCTGATATTTTTCCTACCAAGTGAATTCTTTTTATTTCTTTTGCTTTTCTTCCTGGTTTGTTTATGCTCAACTCCTTTATTGTTTTAGCTGGGATTGGAATCTCCTTAATGGCTTGTAGCAAAGGGTTTCTGATACAAACATTTTTCAATTCATCTATAAAATCATAATTAGGAAACATAATTTGCTTTTCTACCACTCTATCAACTTGTAATCTTTCAGGAAAAGGAGGTGCAGAAGTAGATATTGGTTGCTCAATGATCGGAGTTGAGTTCAATGGTTCTTTCTGTTTTTCCTTTTCAACATTTTGGTTTAGGAGAGATGATCCTTCAAAGCTTTTATTGGGTTGTAGAGAATCTTCCTCAGAATTGTCTTGTTCCTAAATAACTACAGAGGGATTTTCCTTTTCTAATATCCTACTAGATCTTAGTTGAACATCATTGAGATCTAGAGGAGTCATCATATAAGTTGGAAATTGTTGTCCTTCAACCATATAAGTATTCTGAGGATTTTTATTGTTGTGGTTTGGTAATGGTTGGGTAGGTAGCTGATTTTGTCTCTGCTGAAATTGTAGTAAGAGTTGAGGATTTTGGTTTTGAAGTTGAGGTTGCTAGTTTTGTTGTGGAAATGGTAGTGAAAGTTGAGGGTTCTGATTTTGAAGTTGTGACTGCTAATTTTGATATGATAGAGGGTATTGATAATATTAAGAAAATCTTCCATAAGGATTTTGTATTCCCTAAGCCCAAGGTTGAGATTAAGATTGACGTTGAGGTTGAGGCCCAGGTTGCTGCCAAGAATTCCAATTTGGTGGGGCTTGAAGATACATTTGATTGTCAAATCCTTGATTTTGTGGCCCCTTCCAAGGTCTTTTAGAGACAAATCAAAGAGGTTCTACTGAATTTGGAATTGCCCCTTCTTGAAAAACAACCTTAAGACCTGGAATTGAAGGATAGCCCTTGGTCTCATGGTTTTTTGAACAAATCACACAAGTATCTATGATTTTTGCATCTAAAGGGCATTCCCTTAAAGTGTTTTTTTTTATGCATTTGGGATAGAAAACAACTAAAGCATCAGCCTCTGTTTTCTTCTTGTTTTGTAACTTAAGGGTGTTTATTTGCTCACTAAGGCTCCCTAGAATATCTGTTTTGAATTCATCAGCATATTCCCAATTTCTTCCCTACTTATTGATCCAGTTGTAGATTTATTTAACCTAACAAGAGAAGGATCTCTTGGACCTTTCCCAGTTTTGGATTTCCCTCTTGAGAGATGAACACATAATTCTCTTATGTCACTTAATGGGATTTGAGAGATATCTCCCTTCCCCATCATGTTAAGCATATCTATCCACTCATCTCTAATGGCTTTTAATAGAAGATATTTTAAGGTGTCTTCATCTAAATTATCCATCTTTGCTCTATTCAAGTTATAGTTGAATCTATCAATTAAATCCTCTAAATTTTCATCCTCTCTTTGCATCGTTTTGAACGCTTCATCCGTGTGATTGGTAGGCATGCAATAATCAGAATACCTGTCCAAAATCACTCTCTTCATGTCATTCCATGCTCTAATGGACTGAGCGAGCAACCCCATGAAGCACTTTAAAGAAACTCCTTTCAATGTTGAAAGAAACAACTTAAGTTTTTGATAGTATTCTAAGTAATCATAAGTTCTGCACAACACTTCAAACTCAAATAAAAATGCTTCAGGATCCTCACTTTTTAACCCATGGAAATTTGCGAGGACACAAGGTGAGATATTTTTCATTTTGGCATTTGTTCCTTCATCAATTATAGGGAATCCAAAAGAATTTTCTATTTCCCTATTTCCTCTGCCTCCTCCATTATTTCCTCTACCTCTTCCTCTACCCGCTCCTCTAAACAGTGTGAATTCTCCATCCTCTCCTTCTTCTGCCATTATAGTTTCTTCAGAGTCAGTATAAGGTTCTGTCTGGTTCCTCTATTAATGGTATGTGGGAGAGAGATTCTACTTCTTCTTCCTCACTACGCATTCTTAATTCTTCAACTAAAATATGCTCCACTGTGGAGGTGAAAAAGGCAACTCCATTTGTTGGAGATCGATGATTTCCCTCCTCCCGGACTGCCTCAGTAGATGAAGTAGGAGATCCTCTTGATTGAATTTCTAAACTTATAACTTTAGGATTTATATGGCTAGGAGTATGAGCTTGAGATGGAGGTGTATCTCTTCTTATTGTTGGTGGAGTAGGTGATGTTATAGGAATTGAACTCCTGCCTCTAGCTATGTCTCTTTCTCTATGCAGGATGTATAAGGTTACCTAATTACACTTCCCTAGCAATGGCACCAAAATGTTTAGTCAATTTAGTTTCTTAAATTGCTTGCATAAATTATCAACCGATGTTTGTAAGCTAATGAAGTGTAGTGCATTATATGTGCTTAGTTAACCCTTCTTACTTCATTGTTTTGTATTTTTATATTGTTTTGGGGGTTTTTGTTCTTTGATTTTTAATGATGTACAATTTGAAGTTACTATGAGAAAATGAATCTAAACTTCCTAATGCTGAACCAAGAGCAGTCAAATTCTAATTTAAAGGAATGAAAAAGAGTGTTTGTCCTATCTTGTCATTAATCCTAAGTCCTTAGTCTAATTCTTAAAATTGAAGGTGAAGTTGTAATGCATTTTGAGATAAATACAGAGAATGAAATCAAATGAAGTACTTCTAGTTACTTTAACCTTCAATTTTGAAATATAACCTTCTTGAGATGGAATACAAGCAACTTTCTATACTTTATGATCTAGAGAACTAAATGAAACATGCAGAAGGTAACTGATTGATTTCAACCATTGTGTGAAGTGAATGTTTAACCACTTAGTCTAGGATGAGTATAAACTTGAAATGGTAATTAAAAACATTCATTAACGCAGTGTATTGACAATATGAACTAGAAAATAAATAAAAAAATAGTGAGTAAGCTAGTCAACAATGCATTCTTATTACTTCAACCTTTCTCTATTTTAGAAACAAAATCATTTCCTTTCATGAAATGTGTTGGAGAAAAAAGACAACACAATTGAGTTTTAACATTATGTTATTGATCAAAACTAAAAGAAATCATACTAAAGAAATCAACCTAACTTAGAAATACTGCTAAAAGAAAATGGTTAAATTAAAACTAAACAAAAAACGAATGGAAAGAAAACATCCTTCAGTGTAGGGGTCCTCTGCAACTAACTCAGTGGAGCTGATGAGTAATTGAAAATGCTCTTTTAAACGATCATTGCTTAACACATGATTTATATTATAGAAAAGAACGAATTTCCCAAAAATACAGAGCTAAATGTTTGAACTTAATACATCAAATTCTTCGAACCCTTCTCGGTTTTGTGCAACTAGTATTTAAAAGGAAATAATCATAACTGTCTTTGAGGAAAAATAGCTATAGGTGGCCTATATGTGTTACAACAGGACTGTGTAAATGTTTGATTAGCTACAGGTGACTTGAATTCGAGTGAGATGTTTGAAACAGAATCGTTAACACAGGTGGTTGATCCAAGTTAATGCTACATCAAAACTATTGACACATGTGGCTTATTTGAGTTAATGCTACAACAAAACTATTAGATTTATTGATTAGCCACGAAAGAGTAGACAAAGGGACCTATTTCTTTCGGGTATCATATGTTTGTCTCCACCTTTGACTACAATCTTGATCTTCCTTTCTTGTCAATCTGGGTTGATTGATTAGGATAGAATCCATGTGGAGACAATTCTAGAGATGTCCATGTGTCCAGTTTCTTCATCTGACACCTGGAACTTGCCAGATAATGGAAGTAGCTACGGAATACATAGTTAGTTATAGAATAGGTTGTGTTCTCTAGCTAATTTGTAAAAAATTATTCAAATAACAAAAACATAAAAATATAACATGTCAATCATTTAATGCCCTCCTTAAGACAAAACCTATCGGCTATCACTGATGGAGATATGTAATCTTATGGAAAAACAAGGGAAAGAAGTGAGAAAAGCTGTCAAGGAGAGGGTAGTTCTGAGGTTCAAAAACCACCATCATATTTCTCACTCGCAGAACCAGTCTCTATGGGGAGTTAAGTGAAAGGATGCACCTATGTCAATCAACCATGCCTTATGATCTACACGTGTACTTGAAGAAGAAGGCAGGTACACATCCCCACCTTCATTTGAGGTGGTTTTTGCCTCTATAGAAGGAGCATCATTAGATCCCTTTCCATTCTCAGAAGCATTATATTTATAGTCCCTTTTGGAGTGCCCTTCCTTTCCACATTTCCAGCACACCTTTATAGGTTTTCTTAGAGATTTAAATCTTAATCTAGATTTAGATCTCCCACTTGTGGACTTATTTTTGTTTCTATTCTAGGACAGTCTTCATATACACAAGGCATCACCATTTTGACACTCCGTATTTTTCCATCTCATCTCCTTCGATAGCAAGGATGAGACTATATCGTCAAACTACAAGGCAGTCACATTTTTACCTATAGCAACAATCAGACTATCCCATGAATCTGGTAGAGAACACAACAAAGTAATGCACTGATATTCATATGAAATTTTTATATCAACATATAACAACTAGCTTACCACAATATTAAAGGCGTTCAGATGCTCTGTCACCAAGTCTCCATCCTTCATCCTCAGGTTATACAACTTTTTCTGTAGGAACAGTTTAATCACAAGAGACTTAGATTGGTACAAAGTCCCTAACTTGTCCCACAAAGCCTTTGCAAAAGCTTCCCCTAATACATTCAACAATACTGAATTTGAGATACACAACCATATTGTTCTCTTTTCCTTCTAATCCAACTTCGTCCAACCTTCAGCTAACATTGTCGTTGGTTTAGTAGGTAGATATAATGTGATCCACCATGAGATCCTCCATCTTTAGTTTCCACAACTCAAAACTCTGAAAATTAAATTTCTCAATCTCTATCTTTCCACTGCTGATCATCTTCTTTGACCACAAGAACTGATCATGCAGATCTCCCACTGAACAGGGTCTACCAGAGGGCCAAGCACAACCCATCAGCAGCAAAGGTGTCCCCTTGAAGCCAAAACATCTCTAATACCAAATGTAGGTTTTAACCCCATATAAAAATTACCTACACAAGAATTGTAAAAACAAAAAATAAACAATGGTGATAGTATAAAACATAAAACAAATTTACACATAGATTTTCCTCTGAATCCCAAAACTGGGATGAACAGATGGTTTTTTCATTATATTCCTTTCAATGCTACAATACATATATATGCATGTCGAAGCATTCATAAACCCCAATCCATTAACCATGGATTAGAACATAACCATATTTCCCTTGATCAAATCTACAAAATACCATGGAGAGAAAACCATCATGCCCAAAACCTTGTGTGAAATCCATTCACAAGACCATAAGTAGGTTCGCCCAACTAATATAGGGTCCAAAAAAAAAAATCATCGGGCATTGCTTGAGACATCGTACAAGGGGGATATTGCCCCTTTGCATACCCCCCCCCCCCCACAACCAGCACAAGGTACAAGGGGGTCTACCCCCCCGTGCATGGGGTAGTAGTGGAAAGAATATAACACACATGAAGTAGATAACAGAAGATGTTGTCTTTTTGAATATGTCTTGCTTTATGTATGCCTTGAAAGTCATCCTTTCAGTGAGAGGAAGATCACTTAATGAATTTGACGATGATCATAGTGTTTCTTCATGCTTCTATTTTGATGTAGAGACTTCAAGATGCTTCAAATATGTAGTCCTTCCTTGAGTGGAGGTGTAATGCACCCAACCCCTTCCAGTGTTGGAGTGGGGTGTGTTACTAAGTGGTATGAAGGTATCTAGGTTCAATACTTGGATTGGATGGGCTTCATCATGAACACATGAGGAAGTTTTGGGGCATAATATTGAGTCATATTCACTACGTTCACTGATTGTTTATTAAAGTAATGCTAGGATAGGCTAACTGATGGATAAAAGTCCTATGGGAGAATTAATTGTGGTTTTGGTTGTGTTTTATCATTAGTTATATCCTAACTGCATAATTAAATGACTATTTCATGTGATTTATGAATGATGTGAATGTTATCAAGGTTTTTCTGTATCATAGGAACTCCATGATACTCCTAGAATATAAACTCATGGTCCTGAATTATGTTAAAATTGTTGTTTTAAATATATAACAATGTGTGTTATTAACAACATGTCACGCCTACCATAACAAATGAAAGATATAGTGATGAGAACCAAAATGGTTGAATATATTTCTAATCAATCCTAGAATGGAAGCGATGGAGTTAGAAATAATGGTGAAGAGAGGTCAATTGGGAAAGGGGGAGGAAATCAATCCCCAAATTGTATGGATACTCTAAAGAGTCTTTGGGATGACATGAGGAGCTTCAAGGCTGATGATGAAAGGTTGGTAATATCCTAAGAGACGCAAGCGTAGATTACTTCGGTCATCCTACAAAGTCTCTTAGATTGGAAAAGTATAAGGCATTCTAATAAGAGGACCAATCATATAGACAGGAAGAGCCCTCTAGAGTCAAAATAGAGTACCAATGGAACATATGGGAGTAGATCCTGAACGAAGCCCAGGCAAGGAACTGAGGACACTGTGCCATGGGGAGAACTTTTGAGTACTCCAAGAGGAAGGGCTAGAATGTAGGTACCTTACTTAATTATACCATCTAAATCACCACCCGAAGACATCATCACTCTTACCACCACCATTGCTTAGGTAGTAAGGAAATGAAACCTATACCCAAAGAATTTAAAGAGGAAAATCAACCAACATTTGATGGAGATGTAAAGAAGGCAAAGGATGAAAAATATTTTTTTCTAGGGACGAATAAGTTCTTTAGAATACACAAATATTCTAAGAATATGAAATATATAGTTTCCTCTTATAGATTAAAAGGAAAAGCATATGTCTGGCAGGAAGACTTGAATAATACTAAAGCCATCACTAAAGAGGAGCTAACATGGGATGATTTGGAGAAGATTTTCAAGGAACGGTACCTTTCAGAACCCTACTATGACAACAAGGAAAAGGAATTCTATGAACTTAGAATGGGGCAAATGATTAGTGATGAATATGTCACCAAGTTTTTTGGGTTATTGAGATACGTCCCATCTGTCACGGATGGAAAGGTAAAAATCCATATGTTCATCAAATGGGTCACCTATCATATTTAGGGATAAGATTGAACTGTTGGAACCCTAGACCCTTGAGATGTGATTAAGAAGGTATAGAATTAATATGAGAAATCCAGGCATAGAACTAAAACTAATAGTAACTATGTAGCCAAATATGAGTTGGTCTAGAAAGAAGCTAGAAGGAAAAGGGAAGAAATGCCCAGCTCTAACAAGAAAACCTTAAAAAAATGTCAACAACATTCTTAAAGGGAATCAGCAACATCCAACATCATTACAACCCAAGATCGAAGGGCAGGATCCACTCAAGTGTTGGACTTGTGGTGGGAATAAGAGGAGAATGAATTGTCCTCATCAACAAGAACTAAGACCCAAAATCTACAGTGCTTGAGAGGTAAGCACGATGCTAAAAGTTTCCCAGGGTATGCCACAAGTTGATGCAACAATATTATACAATCACTAAGAAGATCACCAGGCATCCACCATTGAGATGGAAGGTAAGCTACAAGAGAAATTTATTTCTATTTTAATTGATCCATGTTTTAATTATATCTATGTCAGCCAATAGCTTGTCAAACGGTGAAAATTGGACATAAAATTGCACTAAAAACCATGGTTGATTCAATTGGAAACATGGATAAAGAGAAGGATCAGTCGATGGGGAAAGTCATGTGTATTGGAACTCAGTGGCATGACCACATTAGCTGACCTGAATGTGCTACCATTGGATGAGTAGGTCATGTTGTTGGGAATGAACTTGTTGTATGCACACTAGACTAAGGTTGATTGCTATGAAAAAAAAATTAGAATGCTTAGATGAGAAAGGGATGAAGAGGGTATTGCAAGGTAAGACAAATCCCATATCAGTAAGGTTGATCATGAACATGCAAGCTAAACATATTTGTAGGAAGGGGTATACGTTATTTTTAGTACAGGTTTCCAAAAATGAGGAATCCGACAAAGTAATGGAGAACAGGGAATTTGAGTTGCTCCAAAGGCACCCAATATTGTGACTGTATGTAGATGTCTTTCCATAAGAGGTTCTTAGATTACCCACTTAGAGAGAGATATAATTCTCTATCTAGTTGATTCCTACAAAAACACCAACATTGAAGGCCCCATATAGAATGAGAATGTTGGAGTTGGTTGAGTTGAATTGCAGCTGCAAGAAATGCTAGAAAATGGGTGCATAAGGCCACGTGTATCTCCTTTGGGAGCATCAATATTGTTTGTGAGAAATAAGGATGGAACCTTTAGATTGTGCATTGATTATAGACAACTGAGCAAGATAACCATTAAAAACATATACCTATTACAAATGATCGATGATCTTTTTCACAAGTTAAGAGGAGAAACAATCTTCTCCAAGATTGAGTTGAGGTCAGGCTACCATCAAGTAAGAATTAAGGAGGATATTCATAATATTTTTTTAGAACAAGATATGGGAACTACGAGTTTGTAGTGGTACCTTTTGAAATTACTAATTCTCCTTCCACATTCATGGGCCTGATGAATGGGGTATTATGACTATACTTGGACATGTTTATGATTGTATTCATGGACGACATATTAATTTATTCAAAAATGGAAGGAGAAGATAAGCAACATCTAGTGGCTGTGTTATAGTTGTTGAGAGAACACAAGCTTTATGGAAAGATTGACATGTGTGACTTCTTCCAGAAATAGATTCACTACTTAGGGCATGTTGTATCTAGTGCAGGTGTGTCAGTCAATCTAGATAAGGTCAAAGCCATCAAGGAGTGGCCAACTCCAATGAATGTAGATGAGATTAGATCGTTCATGGGATTGGAAGGATATTATAAGAGATTTATCTGGTACTTATCCAAAATTGAGCATCCTATTACAACTCCGCAGAAAAAAGGGAAGAGATTTGAATGGAATGTACAATGTGAAGATAACTTTGACCAGTTAAGCTGATTTCTCAGAAGTACAACAATGCTAAGAATTGCAGATCCTGACAAACACTTCATAGTGTGTACTGATGCTTGAAAGGAGGGACTCAGTGGAGTCTTAATGTAGGAGGGATAAGTTGTGTGTTATGAGTCTAGAAAATTGAGTAAACATGAGGAGAATTACATAATGCATAACCTAGAATTGGTTGTTATTATTCATGCTTTGAAAATGTGGAGGAACTACCTCCTTGGTCAGAATTTCATGCTCATGACAGATCATAGTGGACTGAAATACATGTTTGAATAGCCAATGTTGAATGTTGTGCAAGCTAGATGGCTGGCCATGTTGAATGAATTTGACTTTGAGATTAAGTATATAAAAGGAAAGGAAATCAAGGTTGTTGATGCCTTGAGTCGGTGGATCAAAGGGAATCATTTGGAAATTGTAAGCTCATGTGTGACAAAATTGGATGACAAGATCAAAAGCATTGGATAGTTGGATGAAGCATATCAGCAAGTAAAAGAGGAACTATGATGAAGCAGTGAGAATGGAGAATACCACATCACTGAGGATGATTTATTCTGATTCAAATGAAGAATTTATGTGCCTAACAATGATGAAAGAAAAGCTCTCATAATGAGGGAATTCCATCATAATACCTATTCAAGACACCCAAAATATCAAAAGATGCTAACAACCATTAAAGGAAGATACTACTAACCAAATTTGAAGAAATAAGTAGAAAATGTTGCGGAAAAATGATTGGAATGCTAGTAGGTGAAAGTCGAGTGCAGACATCATGCAAGATTACTACAACCTATCCCCATCTCAGAATGGATGTGGCACATAATCTCCATAGATTTCATCATAAGACCACCCAAAACAACAAAGCACCAGGATGCAATCATCATAGTGGTGGAAAAGCTTAGCAAGGTATCCCATTTTGTGTTGGTCAAATCCATCCATTATACTAGTTAAATTGCATAAATATTCATAAGATAGATTGTGAAGTTGCATGGAATCCCCAAAAAGATCGTGTCTGAAAAATATGCTAAATTTACTTCCAGGTTTTGGAAGGATTTATTCATAGGCTTTGGGACAGAATTAGAATTCATCACCACTTATCATCCACAGAGAGATGGGATAATAGAAAGGATCAACGAGGTCCTCGAGGACATGTTAAGCATGTATCTGATGCATCAACCTAGAAAACAAGAAGAGCATCTTCCACTCATGGAATTTGCGTACAACAATGGACACCAAGAATCCATAAGGATGAGCCCCTTCTAAGAATTATATGGTAGGAAATTTAATACTCCTATTAGTTGGAGTGACCCAGTTAACATAGTTCATGTAGGACCTGATATTCTAAAAGATATGGAACAACAAGTTCAGATCATAAGGAAAAATCTAAACAATGCACAAGACAAGCATAAGAGCTATGTAGATAAGCACATGATCCACAAGGATTTCCAAGTTAGAGAAAATGATTATCTAAGGGTTAAGCCTAAAAGGAGTTCCCTAATGGTGGGGACATGTGCTAAGATGGCACCACAATATTGTGGGCCATTTGGAATAATTGAGAGGATAGGACTAGTAATGTATAGGCTGGCCTTGCCTTCACCAGTTAGAGTTCATGATGGTTCTCATGTTTCTTTACTTAAAAAATATGTGCAAGATTTTAATCGTGTGATTGATTTTTCTGTGCTATAGGTGTAACCAGATAGAGAGTTCCAACCAAAACAAATGTGCCTTCCAGATCGGAGGAGTTTCATGCTCCAAAACTAATCTATATAGCAAGTGAAGGTGTAGTAGAAGCACTTTGGGCCAGAGGAGGCCACGTGGGAAATGGTTGATGCGATGAAAGTAAATTATCCTTTCTTGTTTGATGGTTAAAACAAGTAATTAAATTTTTAAAATACTATATATAGCTTTGTGTATAAAGCTCCACTAAATAGTATGCATTGCCTTTTGATTTTCTAATTGTACATGGGAAACTGAACACTGAGGATGATGTTCCATCAAGAGGGAGGGGACTGTGATGGCTCCACCCAAGGTTTCCATCTGAATGGAATCAAGGATGCATTGTAAATATTGTATGATGAATTAAACAAATCATTGGGAGTAAGTGAGGGACACATATTCCGTAGATGGTAAGGGAGTCACTTTCTTGGGACCCCATGGTTTCTTGTGTTAGGAAGAAACCTAAAAATGCAAGAAAAACATTGAACAATAGTTGGTGCTGAACTTCAAGTAAAAGCGCTCTTGAAATTAAATGAGTAGAATAGAGGTATGTATGCCCATACTGCTTGGGAAGTAAGCACAATAAAAAAGGATAGGAATTTATGGAAAAATACAGCGTGTTGCAGGCCAAGAAGTACACATCAGTATTGAAAGTTGATGAAGAAACCAAGAAAGGTTGAACACAAAAGAAAAGAGGGAAGATAGGAGCATCTGGAGGAGAAAGAAAAATAGTGTGGAGCAGAGGGAAGCTAGATAGGATATCTTCTCAAAAAGATCCAAAGAGAAGAGAAGAGAAGGGGATTGGCTCTTGATCCTTAGAGGTTGTAGGTTGAACTACTAGTGTTTGGAGCCTTGTAATAGCTAGGGGTCCTTGGAGATGGTAGGTTGAGATAGAATACCTGGAGCCCTATAACATCTTGGGTCCCTAGAGGCTATGGGTTGGGAAAGAATCTTTGGAGCCCTATAATAGATTAGGTCCCCTAGAGGCTATGGGTCGAGATAGTAACATCTAGAGCCTTGTAACAACTTAGGTAGAGGCCACCCTGAAGTAGAAGCTCACGAAGACCAGAATGAATACTAATGGTTAATGCGTGGATGGAACAGTGGATTATGGTCTCCCTGGAAGGGGGTGAATCATTGTGAGAACACTTTGTGGAGAGGTTAGGCACCTCTGGACTCCCAATGTCGACCAAGAAAGAAGTTGCCAACTTGAGGGATTGAGGAAGGAGGTCCTTTGGAGTCCTGGAATCCAGCGACATATTGGCTTGTTGGTCCCTAAAGTAAGAATTCCCCCAAAACTATAGAATATGGCTCAGGGGTGACGATTGTAAGTGATTGTGGTTGCAACTATCTACGATTGGCTAGAAAGTTCTTGTCCCAGAATTAGTTACACTGTCTACTCCAATATAAATCACTATATTTTCTATTTAACACATGAAGAATTATGTTATCATGTTTATGGAAAATAGTTTGAATGTAGGGACTACATTGTACTATTGAATACTCACTTATTCATTATATTCTGTGTGTCTTGTGTGATGTATTAAATGCATACATCTATGTATGCATATATGTGGAATATATGATTGAATGTCTAAGAAATCCAAAAGGAAAAATTACATTATTAACTACTAAATGACAAGCATGGAGGTTTGGTACATAAAATTATAACATCTGTATGTTAATTAAGACCAATTTATAATATAGAATCGCACTAGGAATGCTCGGAAAAACACTTAAAGAAAGGGGCTCTATGACCCCTTTTATTAATATAAGATTACAAAGAGAGACCTTATGCATAGTAGGGTTTGTAATCACTTGTGAGTCATTCATGGTCATGTTACAAGTTGTCATGTTGCTTGATGAGAATGGTCTCAACATCAAAGGGATTTTTTCCGTGGTATTAGTTGAGCCACCAACTTTACTTGAATGGCCTTCAACCTTAAATTTTCAACATAATACATATCTATTTTTATCATTGTAAGGAGACAACCAAAGAAACTAAAGGCTTATAGAAAAAGAATGGAGTTGTTTTCAGGCCCAACACATGGTGTGGTACCATCAACGAGTGGAAGGAGAGATTTGATCCTCCCTAGATTCTATGCTAAGTCTGTGCTAGGTAATCCATGCAAGAGCACCCATGCTTCCTATGATAGCATCTCCTACTCATGAAGTGGGTAGACTCATGGGCCAAGAACTCATTGGAGAATCAATCACCCAAGCTTTGGAGGGATAACATTACTTAGGGAACCATGAGTATCGCGGTGAACCTAAAAATTGTATCTAGAGACCTACCAGCCTCTTCAGAAGAAAATATGGCCGAAAAGGCTAGAATGGAGAAGTTTTAATACCCATAGAGCCCATAGTTTAGAAGACTACCAAGTCCTCTATCTAAGGGATTTATCAATGAAAGATCGAATTTCATTTACTGTGTCATGGTGAGAATGAGTAGGAAGACCTTGTTGCGACTCAAGCGAAGGAGGCCTTGTACTTATAGGAAAATTTCGGGCCAATATTATCCTTAGATTAGTCAAAAACCTAGTCAAGGGAGACTCCTGATTAGCGGAACGAGATTCCCTTCAGGGAATTAGTTAAAATAACAAAGCGAAAGGTTGTAGGGCAGGAAGCCCAAAGCTAATTTGAATTATGAGTTGAGGACTTAATGGTCAAAGAGTGCCAGGGTTATGTTAAGAGACAATAATGGAAGCTCTTCTGTCACCTAGACCACTGGGGTAGGGAAGACTATTCGGAGGGCACTAGCATGGAAACCAGTAAGGTAGGAACCCTGGGAAGCTGCATGAAAAATCCTTCATGATGTCTCAGACTTATGAGTGCAACCACTTGTCGGGACTTAGTATGAACCAATCACCAACAATTTTCCATCCTCTCACGTGGACACCTCACTCACACAAAGTATTGGGGCACGTGGTTAGTAGTGGGACATCCTAGGTACCCAGTGGGCTACTTACAGATGACATGCAAAATTTTGTCAGGTGGTGCCCAGAGCATGGTTGAAGAAACTTGGGAAAGGATAGACCCCAAAGGTCGGAAAACCCATGACGATAAAATTTATGGGGAATAACCTTGGTGGATAGCATAAAGGGATGACATGGAAGATGCACATGGAGGTAGAAATCTTTCATCTGACAGGATGAGTTCTAGGAGGAGACCTATCTCGGTAACTTGAAATACCATGAGGCTCTGGTGACGTGACATGTCAGCTAGGCGGGTCAATTCTGGAGGGAGACTTCCACTGGAATGTGTGGCATCGAGGAGTTGATGGAGCCAATGTGTGTGTGTATATATCCAATAATATATATATATATATATATATATATATATATATATATATATATATATATATATATATATATTAACAAGCTTATGGGAAGAAAGAGTGTGAGGAATCATTTTACTCCAATCCTCCGATGTTGGGTGCGTTACAGGAGGTGATGAGCTCGAGTATTGTAGTAACGATGATGCAACTCCTAGGGAAAAAAACTTTACTTTATCAACCCGGGGTTTGTACAAACTTGGAGGTGACAATGCTATATGCACAACAGATGCAACAATCTACTCTTGTCACTTCTCAACTAGGGCAATAGACCACTAGGGTTTTCCAAACTAGTCTTTTATTGACTAGAAGGAGGTTGACTACTAACAACGAATGTAGAGTTATATTTAATGCATAAAGTAAATTCTTGCCTATTTTAATGATCTGAAAATCACTTATGCATGATCTCAGTTAATTAATTAATGTAGGTATTACAAACCCATGTGCTGGTGTGTGTGTCTGTGTTATCTTAGGCAACAAATCGATAAGATCGCAAAATGCACAGACACTAGAAAATGGAAAACAATAAGAGAAACACAACAAGAAACATGAAAAAACACAACAATTTAATAAGGAGTTCACCCAATCCTCCTGGGTTATGTCTCCTGGTCCAGCTCACAGTGCTGGCCTTCTTTTATTGTGTCTTTAAGCAACGTTTTTACAATGAGAAGCTCAATTTAAGTCTCCTAAAATAGATGATGGTTAGTAAGGTGGTTCTTGGATTCCCCAAGCCACTAGAGTGAACAGACTCACCCCCTTGCTAAGGCTCGACCTCAACTAGTCTTAATGGGATGAGTTCAATTTGGTACTCAGTTCCCGACAGATATCCTCACAGGGATTGCTTGAACCTCTGAAGCCTAGTTCTGTCTGCTTGATGCTGCCTTAACTCTACAGATCAGCTCGACTCTCTGTTCTCTGCTTCTTGCTTCACTCTCTGTTCTGTCTCTTTCGTCTCTTGTCTTCCCTCTTCTATCCTCTGCACTTTGTCTATTCATGGCTTAAAGCCAATCTGTCTCATGACTGTTCGCTTCCTGTTCCATCTCTTTGGATCGCCTGCTACTGTCCACTCAGAATTCCCTACCTCTGCATCATCCCCACTGTGTAACACTTCACAGGGTGGTGGCCACTTGTCCCTTCACAAACTGAGAGCCAGCAATTCCTTAACAGTTCATTATTTTAGTTACTTTGTTAAATGATTCATCCACTGGCTCAGCGGTCAAGTCAGACTTCAAACCCTTATGCGTCATAGCTTATTTATTTGTCAAATCTACTCCTCCATCGGGTTCAATCTCATCCATTAGATCTGGGGCCTCCAGATCCCACGATCATCGCTCTTATCATGGGGTTGACTTGCTGGATCGTTAGCCCGCGATGAGAGTGGTTTTTCTCTGTCATCCATCGAACATGCATCATTCAACGTATGGAATCACTGGATCTTCGGCCAAACCTGCTTACTGCCTAAAACACCTCCGATATTCCACCAGTTTTGGAGTGTGGGACCTGCCTGTTGTTTCAACGCGTTTCCCACAGTTTTCGGGTTTTCATTGTGACTGTGTGCTCGGGTTTTTTCTTTCTCGAGTGGTTTTTCCCAACGATGTGCTAATTGTGCATCAGAAATAGCCTCTGTTTTATGATAAAAGCTTCCTAATTGCCATTTTTGCACCATGCACAATCCCCATGGACCAATGGTGAGCACGCTTTGACCGAAGGTCCTCATTGCTCTGTGCTGGCTACAAATTACCATTATCCAGTGGTTATTTCTAATAGCTCATTGTTTATAATATTTTTAAGTCTGTCATAATTTGAAACAATCATAGAACTCTGATAATTTTCAAGGATCCAATTCGAATCATGGCCTTCCCACTGAAAAAGCTTTCGGAGCACCAAAAGTTGGTTTTTAAGCATCAACTAAGTGAGGATACAACTGTCTCACTTGTCCAATCTCTATCCATTTTGCACTGCTCGGCTTTGAACCCTTGAGCCCAACTCTGAGGTACTCAATATCTCCCCTGCATGTTGTCCTCACCTTCCTATACAGAATGGTGTATTCCTGCAATTCATTAAGATATTCAGGTAACAGGTCATCAATAGAAGGCAATTGACTCTACTCTTTAGGATCCTCAATTAGTGAAGGTTCAAACAATCTCAAGCTATCTACATTTACAACTGAGTAGATGTGCATGTAAGCTGGTAGATCAAGGCAAAAAACATTCTCACCAATTTTCTCAAGTATTTTGAAAGGTCCATACCTAATAGGCTTTAGCTTTTTACCTTCACCTTGCATCATGTCCTTGCTGATTTACAGTCAGACTTGATCACCAACTTGGAAACTATGCTCCATTGGATGCTTGTCATGCCTTGCCTTGTATTTGGCCTGGCTCTTTTCGAGTTGTTCCTGTACTGCCTGGTGGATCTCTTGGATTGTTCAATGAACCTAGTTGCCTGTCCACATCATCGTGTCCTTACCAAAGACAAAATCCAAGGGTGACTTGGGTGTAAAACCAAAACAGGTCTCCAAAGGAGATCTCTATGTAGAAGAATGTTTTGCTCGGTTATAAGCATGTTGTACATAACATAAATTTTCATCGCAAAGCTTAGGATGTTTGCTGCAATATCCCCTGAGCAACTGGATCACTGTCCTGTTGACTACTTCTATCTGGTCATCAGTTTGTGGATGGAAAGTTGTCCTTTTCTTTAGTTTGGTGTCCATCATTTCCGATAGACTTTACCAAAACTTTCCCACAAATCGGGTGTCTCGATCAGATACAATGGAAGTGGGTAATCCAAAATGAACCCATACATGTTGAAAGAACAATTTTGTAGTTTGTTCAGCTGTAATTTGTTTATTACAAGGTATCAAAATACACATTTTGCTGAACCTATCCACAAAAACATACAAATAATCATGACCTTCCCTAGATTTGGACAGTCCTCCAACAAATTCCATGGAAACACTTTCCCAAGGATGAGAACGAACTGGTAATGGAGTGTAAAAACCTAGTTTTCTATTGCTGGGCTTGCTTTTAGCACACATAGTACACCCTTTTACATATCTAGAAACTGTCTCGTTCATTTTTGGCTAATAACAAAATCTTTGCAGTTGTGCAACTATTTTACTTACCCCAAAGTGACTTGATATTAGAGAAGTGTGTGCTTCTCGAATTATCTTTACTTTTTCAGCTTGTGGAATGCATAACTTCCCAGAATGATATAAGAGTCGGTCCTTTACATGATAATCCAATTCTTCTACTTATTTATAATGGGTCTAGATAACATATCTACAACTTTATTGTGTATGCCCTTTTTATATCTGATGACTAAATGAAATTGTTGTATAAAATCCATCCATCTATAGTGTCTTGATTGCTACAACTTAGTTTGGGAGTGTAGATATTGAAGTGGTTGATGATCAGTATGTATTACTCTCTCTTTGCCCATTAAGTGATGTTTCCACTTTTTCACACTTTGTACTAATGCATACAATTCTTTATCATATGTAAAATAGTTAACTACTACAGAATTAAATGTCTCTGAGTCATAACATATGGGTTTACCATGCTGTGTCAACACTGCTCCCATGGCATAGTCATTGGCATCCATTTGTATCTCAAATGGTGTTAGAAAACTATATATTACGGAGCAATGGGAAACATAAAATATTGCAGAAATATAAACATACAAAACACATAAAACAAGAGACACACAAATATACTTGGTTCACCCAGTTTGGGCTACATCCATGGAGAAACAGCCAATCCTTCTTTTATTATATTATCTAGCAAACTGAAGAGATATAGCCTACATCAGATCCATTGTAACACCCTCTTCGCTCTCAATCTCCTCTCTCTTCCTCACTCAGAATACAGATATGCATAGACGTAATACAATACCCTCATATATAGTGCGGGGGTGCCTTCTAGGGCAAAAAAAACCCTAAATTAAACATAACTTCTACCGTCAGATCATCCGACTAATGAACATCCCAGATTGACTAGAAATTACTAGACTTTTACAAGGAAATTTTACATCTAATTTTAGCTTTGGGGGTGCTGCCACCAAACCTCCATCGGGGAACCGCTGGCCCCCGGGCCCCCCAGCCAGGGGGGATTAGCCTCCCTGCATGGAGGGGTGTACAATCTTCCTGGAGTGTACATCCAGCTGAAACCTTTGAATACAAAAGATAATCAGGCTCCACACCCAACAATCTCCCACTTGGAGATTGATTATAGCAACTCCACCGCTGCTTCATTTGCTAGACAACTCCACTTTGGACCGGGCTATTTCTCATCTTCTTCATCGTACTTGAAGACCAATTGAAACTGAGTGGATTCTTAGTTTCTCCCTAGTTACAACTTTTGTTAGCATATCTGCAGGAGTCTGGCTAGTGTAAATCTTTTACAGCTTCAATTTTCCATCCTCCAATGCTGACCATATGAAATGGTCCTTGATCTATATATGTTTAGTCTTGGAATGAAACGTAGATTTCTTTGCAAGATGTATGGCACTCTGGCCGTCACTGTATAACCTACCCAACTCCTACTTCTTACCCAATTCATCTAGAAACCTTTGTAACCAAATCATTTCTTTACTAGCCTCTATAGCAACAACATACTCCGCTTCTATTGTTGAAAGTGCAACAACACTTTGGATTTTTCAAACCCAATTGACAGATATTCCACCTACAGTAAATACATATCCTGTAGTGCTCCTATTATCTCTATCACCTGCCATATTTGCATCAACATATCCCTGTAAAGCAACGTTTGAACCACCAAAGCATAATGCTTGATTTGTGATACCTCTCAAATACCTGAGAACCCACTTCACTGCCATCCAATGTTCTTTTCCTGGATTGTTCATGTACCTGCTTACAACTCCCACTGCATGTGTAATATTAGGCCTTGTGTAGACCATTGCATACATTAAGCTTCCAACTGCTGATGCATATGGAACTTTAGATATATGAGCCATTTCTTCCTGAGTCCTGGGACATGCCTCCTTACTTAATTTGAAATGGCTAGCCAAAGGTATACTAACTGGTTTTGCATTCTGCATATTAAACCTTTTCAACACCTTTTCGGTGTACTCACTTTGAGACAATGTTAATTTGCGATTCTTCATGTCTTTTGTTATTCTCATACCAAGGATTTGTTTTGCAACACCCAAATCCTTCATTGCAAATGAGTTTGCTAATTTCCTTTTGAAAACATTTATTTCTTGCATGTTAGAACCTACAATAAGCATTTCATCTACATACAATAACAATATAATATAGCTTCCATCATTTTTCCTTTTGAGATAAAAACAATGGTCAGAGTGACATCTAGTATGACCTTGTTCAGACATAAACCCATCAAATTTTAGATACCATTGCCTTGGAGCTTGTTTTAAGCCATACAATCTCTTCTTCAACCTGCACACTAGTTTCTCGTTCCCTTTTACCTCATATCCTTGTGGTTGATGCATATATATCTCTTCCTCCAAATCCCCATGGAGAAAGGTTGTCTTTACATCTAACTGCTGAAGACGTAAATATTCAGTAGCTACTAGAGTTAGAATAGTTCTGATTGAAGTCATTTTCACAACAGGAAAAAATATCTCATCATAGTCTATACCCTTTTTCTGTGCAAACCATTTCACCAGAAGTCTAACTTTATACCTTTTTCTACCTCCATCTTCTTCATTCAACTTGAAAACCCATTTACTCTACAATGTTGTTTTACCTGCAGGCAACCTGACTAAATCCCAAGTCTGGTTTTGTGCTAAGGAGTCCATCTCTTCTTTCATGGCTTGATCCCACTTCTTCCTGGTTTCTACCTACACTTCTTCTTCATAACATTTTGGTTCACCAGAATCAGTCAAAAATACATAATATAATGAAGGAGAGTATTCTTCAGGGGGTCTACTTATCCTGGTAGAGCTTCTAACACCACTTTCAAGTGTTTGAGGTGCTTGTTGATGTTGTGGTTGTTGTTCTAGCTATTGATCATTATGATTTTCAAGCACCATCATTTCTCCTGTGATATCGTCAAGCACTGTATATTCTTTGTTTTCTTTTTCCTGTTTCTTTTCCTACAACTAATTTTTATACAAGACCTTTTCATTGAATATTACATCTCTGCTCCTAATGATTTTGTGATTTTCATAATCATATAATCTATAACCAAATTCGTTAAGACATAAAATATTGAAGAAATACAAACACAGAAAATGCATAAAACAAGAGATATACACAGATATACATGGTTCACCCAGTTTGGGCTACATCCACAGAGAAACAACTAATCCTTCTTTTAATATATTATCCAGCAAACTGAAGAGATGCAACCTACAGCAGATCTGCTGTAATGCCCTCTTTGCTCTAAATCTCCTCTCTCTTCCTCACTCAAAATACAGATATCCATAGATGCAATATAATACCCTAATATATAGTGAGGGGGTGCCTTCTAAGGCAAAAAAAACCGTAAATTAAACATAACTTCTATCGTCAGATCATCCACCTAATGAACAGCCCAGATTGACTAGAAATTACTAGACTTTTACAAGGCAATTTTACATCTATTTTTAGCTTCGGGGGCACTGCCCCTGAACCCCCACTGGCCCTCGGATTCCCCAACCGGGGGGGAATTGCCCCCCCGCACCACCCCACGTGGATGGGTGTACAGTCTTCCTGGGGTATAAATCCAGCTAAAACCTTTGAATACATAATCAGGCTCCACACCTAACAATGGAATCCGACTCTCTTATGTTTTCCATAAACAAAATTCTCATAGAATTTTAAATCAACATACTTCAAACCTGGTAACAAATTTCTTGAGTGAGGAATCTGCGTCCCCTTCTCACTCAAGTGCCCGAGCCTATGATGCCACAATGCCATATCTTCTCGCGTAGAGGTTAAAAAATTAACATAATTAGAAATACCATTGCATAAGTACAATGTACCAACCATTTCTCCTTTCGCTGTTACCAGGGATCCTTTAGTGACCTTCCAGGTTTTATCTGTGAAAGTAGTTACGCAACCTTCACCTCCCAACTACCGTGTTGAAATCAGAACTTTCTTCAAATCTGGAACATGCCTTACCTCCTTCAATAGCCATTCATTTCCATTCTGCCGTTTTATGAAAACTGTACCCATTCCAACGATTTTACAGGGTTTATCATCACCGAATCAAACCTGTCCAAAATATCCTTAAACATAATCATGAAAACATTTCCTATATGGTGTGGCATGGAATGAGGCCCCTGAATCTACCACCTAGGCATCAATAATATTTTCTAATGAGAGAATCAAAGCATCTTGCAACACTTCACCTATTACATTCACTTCATGATTGTTTTCTTGTTGCACGTCTCCTTCTTTTCCCTTCCGAGACTTGCAGTCTTTCTTCAGGTTTCCTTTCTTCCCACATTTCCAGCACATTATCCCCAATCTGGACTTGGATCTACCTTTTCTTGACTTAATGCGATATCTAGAGCTCCTTCCTATTTCCATTTTTCTTCCCCTAGCCTCTATAGTCAAAGCACTACCTCGTGTCTCACCAGAGCTTTTCTGTCACATTTCCTCACTAAGAATTGCACTGACATCGTAAAAAAACTTTAAAGTACTAGATCCAGAGACAGAGTTACTAGTGGCCATAACTAAACCATTCCAACTTTTTGGCAATGAGCACAGAGATAACAGAGCCCTAACTTCGTCATCAAAATTTACCCCTACAGAACTTAACTGACTTGTAACTGTATTAAAATCATTTAAATGGTCTGCAATAGATCTGCCTTTTGACATCTTCATATTAAATAAATGCTTCATAAGAAATACCTTATTTGAGGCCAAGGGTTTTTCATATAGTTTGGCCAATTCCGAAATTAAACCCTCTGTTGCCATTTCCTTTGAAATATTAAATGCTATCGATGCTGCTAGGCACAACCGTATTGTTCCAAGTGCCTTTCTGTTGAGAATATCCCATTCCGTGTCTATCATACTCATCTGCTTCTTTGTCTTTTAGCTTAATGGTAGGTATAGATATCTTTGATACAGATAATCTTCCATCTACATCTTCCACAACTAGTAGTTTTGGCCGTTGAATTTTTCGACCCTAAACCTACCATCTTCTGCCATTGCTCCCACTCAAACCACGGACCCTTTTCTCCTTCAATTTTATCACCCAAATAGACCTTCGGCTGTGATACCAGTTGTTAGAAAATTATATATTACAGAGAAATGGAACACATAAAATATTGCAAAAATATAAACACAGAAAATGCATAAAACAAGAGAGACATAGATATACGTGGTTCACCCAGTTTGGGCTACATCCACGGAGAAACAACGAGTCCTGTTATTATATTATCCAGCAAACTGAAGAGATACAACCTACAACAGATCCACTGTAACACCCGCTTCACTCTCAATCTCTTCTCTCTTCCTCACCCAAAATATAGATATGCATAGATGCAATACAATACCCTCATATATAGTGAGGGGGTGCCTTCTAGGGAAAAAAACCCCTAAATTAAACACAACTTCTACCGTCAGATCATCCGCCTAATGAATGACCCAAATTGACTAGAAATTACTATACTTTTA
Source organism: Pinus tabuliformis (assembly GCA_031772625.1). Classification (NCBI taxonomy): domain Eukaryota; kingdom Viridiplantae; phylum Streptophyta; class Pinopsida; order Pinales; family Pinaceae; genus Pinus; species Pinus tabuliformis. The sequence continues at coordinate 853,647,551 of CM062818.1, read as the reverse complement.
CAAGGAAATTTTAGATCTATTTTTAGCTTTGGAGGCGCTACCCCTGAACCCCTACCAGGGGACCGTTGGCCCTTGGACCCCCCATCCGAGGGGATTAGCCCCCCCGCATGGAGGGGTGTAAAGTATTCTTGGGGTATACATCCAGTTGAAACCTTTGAATACAGAAGATAATCGGGCTCTACACCCAACAAATGGTCTTTGAAGATCAGGCAGTGCTAGTAATGGTGTTGTACTAATCTTTTCTTTCAAGGTGTCGAAGGCTTTCTGCTATGTGCCTACCCACTGAAACACCTTGTTCAATCTCGTCAAAGCATGTAAGGCAACTTTAATTAAGGAAAAGTTAGCAATGAACTTTCTCCAATATTGTGTTGCCCCTAAGAAGCTCCTAACTTCTATACTAGATTTGGGTTTAGGCCAGTTTACAATGACTGCCACTTTAGAGGGATCTATCTTCAATTCACCACCCCATAATATATGTCCCAAATAATTTAGAGATGTTTTTCCAAATTCAAAATTTGAGAGTTTAACATAAAGTTTTTCTTTTTTCAAAACATATAGCATCTACTGGACATGCTTTAAATGTTCTTCCCATGTTTTGCTAAATATCAGAATGTCATCTAGATATACAATAACAAAATCATCAGGAAAAGGTCTAAGTACATCATTCATTATTCTCATGAAAGCAGCAGGAGCATTAGTTAAGCCAAAAGTCATAACCAGCCACTCATACAATCCCTACTTTGGTTTGAAAGAAGTGTTCCATGCATATTGTTCTGCAACTCTGACCTAATGATATCCACTATGCAAGTCTAACTTGGAAAAATAAACAACTTCTTTCAATTGATCCAATAGACCATCTATGTGAGGAAGGGGGTAATGATTTTTAATTGTTATCTTATTCAGTGCTCGATAATCAATGTACATTCTCCATGAGCCATCTTTCTTTCTGACCAAACGATTGTAGATCCACATGGTGATGTGCTAGGTCTAATGAACACCTTCTCAAGCAGCTCCTGCACCTACTTCTTTATTTCTGCGTTCTCTAAAGTGGAAAACCTGTACATTCCAATGTTAGGCAATGGAGCATCTTTTTGCAAATTAATTTCATGCACTATTTCCTTTTTGGGTGGTAGAGCTTTAGGTTCTTGAAACAAGATATCATACTCTGAAACAAAATTTTTCTAAATCAGCTTATTGTTTAGCATGACAGCCCTCAATTACATTGGTTTTATCTGGTTTCTTTTGCTTTACAAGCATCAGTAAAAATTGTTTTCATGAATTTATCATTCGTTTCATCTTCCCTGAGTTTATGAGAGTATAATTATTCTTGAGCTTATGAGCTCTTACAAAGTATTTGATTCGATCTTTAACGAGTAGATACCTGTTCTCAGCTCTATAGAAAATAGATTTTCTATCATACAAGTAAGGACTTCCTAAAGAAATTCCACATATATCCAAAGGAATTATGTCTAACTCAACCTCATCTACAAATGTTGACCCAAAAGAAAACTTGAGCTTGCATTGTCTAGTCACTTGTAGTTGTGCTTTATCATTTAATCATCCTAATGGGTATGGTTTCTTATGAGGTGTAGTCAGTAATCCCAACTTCTTTACAATTGCTTCAGAAACTAAATTTACATGTGAGCCACTATCAAACAAAGTATCAATCTTTTGATGTTTGGAAACAACTCGAATATGGAAAAGCTCATGTCTTGTTCTCTCATTTTCTTCGTCAATAGTAGATTGTGTAGAATTACTAGTAGATTCTTCAGAATTCTTACCTTTTATACCTGTGGCTGCAATGGTTGTTTCATCTCCTGAGTCTGACCCCAAACCTTTTTGAATAGCTACAACATTGTTCTTCTTCTTGCCCTCGAACTTCTTAGGTCTCAACTCTCAATGCAGAATCCAACAATGCTCATCATCATGCCCATCCTTCTTACAGTTAGTGCATGAAGACTTTCCTTTCTATGCAATATTGGCCTTCTGTGCTTTCCATTTCTATTTTCTTTTCTCCTTATTCTTGCTTGCATTGGGTTGGGATGATCCCCCAACTTCTGGTCTTCCATTCTTTCCTCTAGCTTCTAGATGAGTAGCTTGTACAGATACCTCATATAGACTAGTGGGTTTAAACATGAGGATAGTGTGCCTCATGTAGCTATGCAGACCACTGATTTACTTCAATAGAGTCTCAGGTGAGTCTAATGGGATTCCTAGAATCAATGCTCTCTTCCTAAATTCTTGGGTGTATCCTTGTACACTTTGCCCTTTCAATTATCGAAGAGTTCACCAGCGCATCATGGCTTGCTACATGTAGGCCAATGGATAGAACTTCTTTTTTATTGCAGAAACAAATTCACTCTAGACAAAAATAGTCTTACCATGTCTCTTCACGTCAGCTTGGGTCCTGCCTTCCCACCAAACCAAGGTAGTGCTTCCAAGGCATAGGCTTGCCAGCTGAATCTTGCTCTTGTCTAAATCAATACTCTGCACTCTAAAATAAACATCAATTTGTCTAATCCAATTGTACAACTTTTCTGCATTCAAATCTCCATCATATATTGGTAAATCAAATTTAACATCTAGTTTAATCAAAGATGTATTCCTTTTATATTCAGGGCTATTAGGAGGTGTGAGAAAGATTTCCTCTTTTGCTTTGGCTTTTGAGTGGTCATGGAAGAGACACTCTTCTTCTCCTTTATCTTGCTGGAGCCTGATGAGTCTTCATCTTTATGTTTTCTAAAGTCCTTATACATTTCCTCTACCACGGACCTTATGGCCAGGAAACTACCTATAAATTGAGGGTCTGGCCCCACAGAACCTTCCTCTGACATTTCTTTTGAGGATAGACTCTCCCAGTTTCAGGATTAGTTTCAACCAACTCTCCTTATCCTAATTTGAGCTTTGATCTAGTTAGCATTCAACAACTAAATCCAACACAAGCTTGTCTAACCTTAACAACCTAGAGCTCTGATACCACTTGATCTAAAAATCACTTATGCATGATCTTAGTTAATTAATTAATGTAGGTATTACAGACTCATGTGCTAGTGTGTGTGTCTATGTTATCTTAGGCAACAGATCGATAATATTTCAAAATGCATAGACACTAGAAAATGGAAAATAGTAAGAGAAACATAGCAAGCAACATCCAAACACACAATAATTTAATAAGGAGTTCACCCAATCCTCCTGGGCTACATCTCTTGGTCCAGGTTTGTGTGGTGGCCTTCTTTTATTATGTCTTTAAGCAGATATTTTACAATGAGGAGCTCAATTTGAGTCTCCTGAAATAGATGATGCTTAGTAAGGTGGTTCTTGGATTCCCCAAGCCACTAGAGTGCGTAGACTTCCCCCTTGCTAAGTCTCGACCTCAACTGGTCTTAATGGGATGAGTCCAATTTGGTACTCAGTTCTCGACAGATATCCTCACAAGGATTTCTTGAACCTCTCAAGCCTGGTTCTATCTGCTTGATGTTGCCTTAACTCTGCAGGTCAGCTCGACTCTCTATTCTCTGCTTCTTGCTTTACTCTTTGTTTTGTCTCTTCTGTCTCCTATCTTCCCTCCTCTGTCCTCTGCGCTTTGTCTGTTCGTGGCTTAAAGCCAATCTATCTCATGAATGCTCGCTTCCTCTTTCATCTCTTTGGATCACCTGCTGTTGTTCACTTGGAATTCCTTGCCTTTGCATCATCACCACTGTGTAACACTTCACAGGGAAGTGGCCACTTGTCTCTTCATGAACTGAGCGCCAACTCTTCCTCGACGGTTCGTTATTTCAGTTACTTTGTGAAATGATTCATCTGCCAGCTCAGCTGTCAAATCAGACTTCAAACCTTTATGTGTTGCATCTTATTTCTCCGTCAAATCCGATCTCCCATTGGGTGCAATCTCCACCATTAGATCTGGGGCCTCCAGATCCAACGATCATCGCTCTTATCGTGCGGTTGACTTACTCAATCGTTAGCCTGTGATGAGAGTGGTTTTTCTCTCTCATCAACCGGACACATGTCATTCTACGTATGGAATCACTGGGTCTTTGGCCAAACCCACTTACCACCCGAAACGCCTCCGATATTCCACCAGTTTTGGAGCGCGAGACCTCCCTCTCATTTCAGCGCTTTTCCCATGGTTTTCAGGTTTTCTTTCTTACCGTGCAGTTGGGGCTTTTCCTTCCTGAGGGGTTTGCACTAATTGCACATCAGAAACAACCTCTGTTTTTTTATCTGAGCTTCCTAACTACCATTTTTGCACTATGCATAGTTCCCATGGGCCAATGGTCAACGTGCTTTGACCAAAGGTCCTTGTTTCTCTGTGCTGGCTGCAAATTACCATTATCTAGAGGTTATTTCTGATAGCTCATTTTTTATAAGATTTTGAAGTCTCTCATAATTTGAAATAGTCATAGAACTCTAATAATTTTGAAGGATCCAATTCAGATCATTTAAGGAAATGAATGTGTTGAATAGAACATGCTATGAAGTGACATGAAATCACATAACTAAGAATTAAAACATTCCTTGTAGAAGAGACCTAATTTAACCTTGAATTCTATCATTTAGCTATCTGAACTAAGTAGGCATGGAAATTATCCTAACATTGCTATGACTGATGTATGCATGCACTAGTTAAATATTACAAAAAAGAGTCTTTTGGTTTTCAATTTGCAAATGTAAATTTTAAGCTAAACAAGTTAATATTTTGTAGGGGAGGAAGGTATGGGAAAAATGGTAAAAAATGGCATTGGGGGGTATGGAGGTCAAGTTGAAGGCCAACCCTAGGCTTTGATCATCATTCCTGCCCAAAAATGGTCTAAAATAGGCTGCTACAAGGTTTCTTGCAGTTGCTACAGGATTTCCAGTATTTACTGTAGGATGTCCTGGTTTAGTACATGAAACTTAGCTAAAAGTTGTAGGGAGGTAGGGAAGGTGAAAGGAAGTGCTAGGAATATTTATGATGGTGGAATAAAGTATGGGGAAGGTGCACACTACCCAAGAATCAACCCAACTCTTCAAGATGGTTGGATTTGCTCAAGGTGATTGTCCACAGTGGCTACAAAATAGAAATCTAAATTAGTGGTTGGTAGGATTGGGTGAGAGGTGGAGAAGACTTAGATGAGGCTAGTGCAATGAGTTCCTCACTGCAGATCAAAAACTCCTACAACAATGCATACTCTTTTCTTCATTCATGCACAACTTTATGTAAATGTGGAAAATATGAGTTGAATTTGAGAAAATGATTTATTGATGGCTAATGGCTTAAATCTATGGAATGGAATGCTTTATAATCTAGAACAAACTCAAGAAACCAAAATTACAATTGTATGTGCTTCTAAGAAACCATAAACAATGATCTACTCAACAAGAAATCCTAAGCTATGTAATAACCAAAAGATAAATCTATTTTTGGGGCTGTGAGAGTGGGGCCCTCAAACAATGATCCCATGAGGGATATGAGGATGAAGCCACTGTCACAAGATTTTCTGAAGTATTTTCTTTCACTACTGTAACAATGATCTACTTCTCAAACTAATGGAAGCAAAACTAACCAATCATTCAAATACTTGTAGATTAAACAAAATAGAGATAACTTTAGCAGCTAATCTATGATTCTAATCTAAGAATACATGTACTGAAAGAGGAAATTTTGTTGCTAGTGTTTGTCCCTAACCCAAGAGCTTCAGCCTTTTGAGTCAACTCAACGTTGGATCAAAGAAACCCTTTTCACTATCATCAAAATGTCAGAAATAACATGAAAATAATAGTCACAATATCTTAGCTTGAAATTTCCTATTGGCTATAATAAAAAGTCATACTCTAATGAGGCCCTAGGCCTTCTTATTTATATAACTAAAGCTACCTACAACTTCCTTAAAACTAGGGAGGCTTGGCTCCCAAACTCGAGGTTGACTTGTCTTCAGCTATAACTCGCGTGGCTGCTAATGAACTCGGTGGGCTTGGCTACTTGTAACTCCACGCTAATGAATCTGGCGGAGGAATATTTTAGTGATTCAGGGGTTAAGGAGGGAGACCCAATCTCCAAAAAGCCCTCTTCTTTGTCTACTTTGAGTTCCTTCACTTAAATTAGCCCAAAACTACTCCAAATGTTGCAATTAATGCATAGTAGACCACATGACATAACATCTCACCTTCACCATTCTCACCAAGAAAAATAAAATATGTAAAGAAATATGAGAAAATTTTATGATTATAAGTTGGGGAGTGGCATTATGGCCCATATAATTTACCTACTGATGAACCCCATCATAACCCCCTACTGAAAGTGTTGCTCATCCCGTAAGAAACTTAGTCTATGTGCATATCTTTCATAGCTCTTATGGCCTCTCTAACATCCCATGCCTCTATTGATGGAGTTTCCTCTTTTGCATAAAACCCTATATATTTCTCTATTTCCTCCCACTACATTCTTTCCTCTTTCTCCTTTCTACCTTCTAGCATACCCAATCGTAAGGGTGGACTAAGTTTCAAAACAATCCAATTGATTTTGAGTCTTTGAATTGTATTCTTATACAGTGGGGTCATTTATAGTACATCTCTATCCTCTCAGGGGAATGATACTCTCTAATCCTTAGGTTGTATGGTAGGGTGCTCCATCTCCTTTTCATGCTTTCTAGCTTTCATTCCTTAGTAATATCAATGTGTTCTGAAAATGTGTGATTTCTTTTTCTTTTGTAGCTAGGCATCTTGGTGTAAGTTGGGGATCATTGGTGATGATGTTGTGGTTACTAATGACAACATTGAATTTATCGGTTTTGCTCTGATGTAAAGGGGTTCCATTTCTTCTCTTTCCAACACCCTCTTCCTCTACTTAGCCCTCACTTCCTCATGAATCATCCATGATGTAAGGGCCATTAGTTGTAAGTCCCCCAACTTTGCATTGGGGTGCCACACATTCAAGTCTATTAAGGCCAAGTTGTGCAAGTAGAATTCAGATGTCTTGGCCTTATCCGCTAGGGTGCTCTTGTCACATAGTTCAATGAACGGCCTATAGACTTATAAATTCATATTTCCTTGTTTAGCTATTTTTTTTATCAGAAATTGAAACAATTGATCTTTGAGGTACAAGGAATACGATTTTGGTGGCATCTTGCATTCAAGTGCCTCCACAGAGAGGCTTTCCATAGTGGCCAGTTGGCTCTATTTTTTCAGTAACTACCTCCTTAGCCATGTGTTTTCTGCCTCTAGTTAAGATATCATAATATGTTCCTAGTCTCTCATCTTACTCAATTATCTACCCATCTCCAGGAGTTTCTCTTCCATATGGCCCAAATCCTCTACCTTCTTTAATTTGGTAATTTGCATCCAGCGATGTGTCCTTTCTCTTTCTAAAGCTCAAAGAAGAGAGGGATCAAGAATTTCTATGGTATTACTCTACCTCCCTCAATGAATCTTTAATAAGAGCTTAGATTTCACTATGGGCTAGGTTCCTAAAACTCTTTGAACTATCCCTCAGATGTATTTGGACAAGATTCCTCCTCCTACACTTGGATTGCTTCTTCCTTTCCTTCCCTCTATCCCTGTTGTCCTTCCTGCAGCCTTTTCTGTGTTTCCTATAGTGCTGAGAGAGTTTCTTGTAGGACTGTCTGAGAATCTTGTAGAAGGATTTTTCCTTTCTGAAATCGGGTCAAAGGTGCCTTGCCTTGCTTTGATGATGCTGAGCTATTGACATACTTTCTAACATAGGTGGTGGGAGACATTGGGGAAGCTTGTTTTGATGTTCCCCATTGGCATTTTACATCCAGGGAAACTCTCCGTTCTTTCTCTTTTCGTGACTCCTCAATCATGATTGGAGTTTTGGTGGTTGTTTGTTGTTTCCCTTGTTTGACCCTGTATAATTTTCACATGTAGATCAACCTGATATATGCAATGTCCTAAATCATAATACTTCATCTACTTCTACCATAAACTTTGCGAAAGCTTAAACAGATATGAGCATCATCAAACATGAAAAAATATAAATGAGAATGAGAAGTAATCAACCATAACATAGAAGATATATCACTGGGGAAGGCACCAACCTAAAACCCCAACTTTGTATTATCATACAAGTGGAAATCTTGTTCAAGTTACAAAAAGAATTAGCTCTCAAGCTAACCTGTTCTCTCTTCACTCAAATAGTATAGCTCACAGACTTAATAGACATAGAATATATCTTCCTCAAGCCCTCCAAGCCTCCTATTTCCTTGCATAGTTTTGATTGTCATCCAATGATATCACATGTGTGAGTTGGGCTCATCACACTCACTGTAACCTCAGGTCCAACTGCACAATCCATAAGGAATAATATTCCTTCTACATGCAAGGAATATTGACCAAGGAATATCGTAGCAACTAATAGTACATTGTCCCTCCATCTGATCTCAACTGGGTCTCTGTCTGAACTCACATGCATTAGTTATCCATGAGTGAATCTTCAGTTATCTGAATTACAGTAGTTACATGCATGCAAGAATTAACTAACTGAACTCTCATTAATTTAACAAACGGTTAAATTAGTCTAACTAGACTTGACTATGTTGAACTAAGTCAACTAATTAAAACTCAATATTACAACTCATCCTTATCTCTTTAACTGAAGGTTAAATTCCTCTATTAAAGGAGAAATTGTTGTGTGTCCTCACATAGACTTCAAGTTTGATTTTCCTTAACTAATTAACTCAAGATGAATTTATTAATTAATTTCCAAACTATTGTTGATCTCAAATTCGAATTTTACTTCCTATGTTTACTCCAGGTACTAACTAAAATAAGAAGGGATCCCGAAATGATATTTTTGGAAAAGCTACTTTTAGCACTTTCACTTTTCACCCATTGTTGCTAAGACCTCCAATGGCTAAACTGCTATTTATAGCCCAACTATTTATAACAATGCTATTTTTAGCATTTCTTGTTTCAAATTTCAACACTCCCTCTCAACAAGAAATGGATTATCAGCAACCCTCCTGTCTCTGTGGAACTCGAACTTGCCTTTTGACAATGCCTTTGTCAAAATATCTACATCCTGCTCCTTGGTCGAAACATACTACAACATCATGATCCTCTTGACCAAACAGTCCTGTACATGATGGTAACAGATATCCATATGCTTGAACCTATCATGAAACACTGGATTCTCGAAGAGTTTTATGCAACTCTGATTATCACAGTATATCATCGTAGGATCCATCATCTGACCAAACAATCCCACTAGAATCTTCCACATCCAAATGGCCTCACATGTTGCCTGACTCGCAACCATGTATTCAGCCTCTACTAAGCTAAGTGCAACTAATCTATGTTTCCTGCTATACCAATAAACTATAGTTGAACCAAGGTTGAATATTCCTCCATAAGTGCTCTTCTGGTCTGATGGAATACCAGCCCAATCCGCATCCGTGAAGCCTTGCAGCTTCACTCCCTCTGTCCATCTATACTGTAATCCGTACTATGTAGTGCCTCTGAGATATCTCAGCATGTTAGGGTCCCACCCTAACCCCCTTATTTATGTAGTAGGATTGAGTCATAGTTATAGTTAAGAAAAGAGTCAATAAAGCCCATATTAATAATTGTAACTAGTTAACCTGCAACTAATGACGGGGCCACAGTTAGTTGCAAATGGGCCATGGTATTAGAGAGATGGTATTAATAAGAACCATGGTATTGATCCATGGTATTGCATGTATGAGTCATATATAAAGGATGAAGATTCCCTGCAAGGAGCATCGTGTCTTACTTTTTAATCGAGCTCTGCTCTATTGGAGGTTGTCCCCTCGAAGAGGCAAGTGAACATTGCTTTCTGAATAGTAAAATACTTGCTCTTTTTTCTCAGCATTCTATGTTCTAGGTATATTTCTTCGCATATTTGGTATTCTGGTAATCGTCTTGAAGGTTAAGAGCATAACAAGTGGTATCATAGCACTTTCCAAGGTAGGTGGGATCTCCATTTCTTAGCAATTTTTTTTTGGCTAGAGACGTGTTTCGGTGTCTTTAATCCATGGGATCTATCGTTGAGCACATAAACCTATGGATTTGGGGAGGCATGCACGTAGGAAATATAGGAGGTGGTCACGCTTATTGGACTACCTTGTAACCCCTGTGGGTACCCCTTCGAGTAGTAGCGCATTAGACAGAACCACACATAGACTGTCTTCCAAGTACCCTCTGGGTATATCGGAGGCCCCCTAGCTCCTTTGAACCCTTGCCATAGATAAACCGTCGACCATCTTGCTACTACAGTACACCAAGAACAACACTCGGAGAGATTTCTTGCCTGTACAATAGGGTAGTAAGGTTGTACGGCTAAGGGTATAGTTGATCCTCCTTAGTTAGAGCCCTGAAACATTAGGTCGAGTACTACTGTCAGACCCTTATGTATATTGCGATCTGTAGCACCTGACACTCCTCGAGACCATAGTTACCTTTGCTATCTTGGGATCACACATAATCTCTACCAAATCAAATCTCGCAAGGGGGTTTGCAGTAGCAGCAGACATCAGTCCCGCAGTTCCGAGTTAGCAGACCAACCTTTCTGATCTATTAGATCCATCAAATCCGCAGTAGCAATTTGTCCACTGATCAGAGCTATCCGATCAGCCATTCAAATCTTTCAGATCCACCAGATCTAAGTAGTTGTGTGGGGTTCCTATACTGGGGTGTGATTTTCGCAGGACTTTTCGCAGCATTGACATTTTGAGGATTCGACTACTGCAGTATTCCTAAGCAAGGAGTAAAACTCTATTAGGAGTTTTCAGAAAAAAAGAAAAAAAACCCTGGGGTGCTTATTGGTGATCTAGCCGATAAGAATCAGGACGACGAGCTGAGCAAGGTGGTACCATTCAATTGTTAGTGAAAAAAATTCGGGTGGTCCCAAATTTCAAGTACATCGGATCGGTGCATGGTAGCAACTAGAGCTCAAGCTATGGCCAATGTGAAGATCGACAAACTTGAACAATCCTTGAAAGCCATCCAAGCTCAGCTTGACAAACTAACTGACGCACTCTCTAAGGGAAAGGAGGAAGCTTGCGAGGAGGCGTATATTGGTAATGGACACAGTGAGGGTGAGTCTAGCCACTCTCTTCACCTCTGGGGCACCCACCAACAATCCCGTCCATGACCTCCCAAGCTGGATATGCATAAATTTGATGGTTCTCACCCGGCCACATGGGTAGCACAAATTGAGTAGTATTTCAATCTGAATAACATCTTAGATAATGAGGCTCAGCTTATGGTGAGGAACATGTACTTGGACAATGAAATATGGCAATGGTGGGAATGGCATCAACATTGCAATGGAAGTTTTTTGACTTGGGCCACCTTCAAAAAAGCTCTTACAGAGCGCTTTGACCAGGAATTTTCTTTTTTGGGTCGTCTCACTAAGCTCCGACAAACTGGCACAGTGGATGAATATGTTACAGCCTTTGAAGCCTTAGCTTTCTGCACTAGGGATCTCCCAGATGCGTTCTACACGGAATGTTTTATCAGTGGTCTTAAAGAGGCCATACAAGCCCACGTCCCACTACACCACTCTCCCACATGGTCAGAGGCTTGCAAGGTAGCTCGTAACGTGGAACATGCATTAGCAGCCCAGTCCATTCGCCCAAATTTCACTGTCAAGGGTCGTCCCCCACAGGCTCACAGCATGACTCAAGCACTTAAGGTTCAAAAGGCGTCACCTGTAGAAATGGCCGAAAGAAGAAAGCAGGGATTATGTTACTACTGTGATGAAAAATACTCCGAGGTCATAAATGCAAGGAGCCCAATTTTTTTCAAATTGATGCCAATGATTACAGCTCATCGGAGGAAGCCCCACCACTTGAGGAACCAGAGGAGGTAGAAGAGGACAACTAGAAGGACAATGTCCCTCATGAACCAGTTATTTCGCTACATGCTTTGGCAAGCATTTCTTCACCTCAAACTCTCAAAATCAGAGGTTTTATTAAACATCGCCCAATAGTAGTCTTGATTGATAGTGGAAGTACACATAATTTCATCCATCAAAAATTCGTAGAAGCAGTGCATTATTTTGTATGAGAAGTTTCTAACTTCCAAGTCCAAATTGTCGATGGGGGAACAATGAAATTTGAAGGCCGCTGTGAAAATGTCAAACTTCAAATGGGGGATTATCAGTTGAAGACCCACATGTTTTCCATACACATGGGAGGGTGCGACATTGTCCTCGGTGCTGAATGGCTTCGCACTCTTGGGCCAATCACAATGGATTCCCAGGAGTTATATTGAGATTTAAGCAAAACAACTCCACACATACCCTCCGTGGACTCCAGGCGGGAGCTCCCTCTATCATCAGCTCACATATGATGGAAAAATTGCTAAAAAATGGCCCTCATGGAGTTATAGCTCAATTTAGTGCCATCGAGGCCGTCGAACCCAATTCTCTACCGATTCATCCTGAGATGCAAAAAATTTTAAGTAACCATCTGCCAGTCTTTGACAAGCCTCATGAGCTTCCACCCTCAAGAGGGGAACATGATCATAGCATCACCTTGGTTCCAGAGGCCCAACCACCAAATGTGAGCCCATACAAATATCCGTTCACCCAAAAGAATGAAATAGAAAAAATAATCAAGGAACTTTTGGAAGCAGGTGTCATTCGTCCCAACGTTAGTCCTTATTCATCACCAGTGGTCATGGTGCTCAAGAAAGATGGGGAATGGCAGATGTGTCCAGACTTCAGGGCCCTCAATAAGTTGACAGTGAAAGATAAATTTCCCATCGTGGTTGTTAATGATTTGCTGGATCAACTCAATGGGGCTCAGTTCTTCACTAAGCTAGATCTTTGCTCAGGCTACCACCAAATTCATATGAAGGAAGTCGACATTCCAAAGACTGCTTTCAGAACTCATGAAGGCCATTATGAGCTCTTGGTCATGCCATTCAGCCTTTGTAATGCCCCATCTACTTTTCAGAGCCTTATGAACCAACTTCTCAAACCATATCTCAGGAAATTTGTCCTTGTCTGCTTCAATGACATCCTCATCTATAGTTTTACTTGGGCCGCACATCTTCAGCATGTAGATCTAATCTTGCAACTGCTCCTCAAGCATAAACTATTTTTTAAGATGTCCAAATGTTATTTTGTCATGGAAGAAGTTGGGTATTTGGGCCACATTGTGGGGCACGAAGGTATCAAGGTGGACCCCAAAAAGATCCAGGCAACGCAGGATTCGCCTCAACCTAAGACCTTGAAGAGCCTAAGAGGATTTTTGGGTCTCACAGGCTATTATCGTAAATTTGTCCACAATTATGGTCACATTGCGAAGCCCCTCACTCAACTCCTCAAGAAAAATTCGTTCTTCTGGAATGATGATGCACAACAAGCATTTACATCTCTCATAAATGCCATGTGTTCCACTCCAGTCTTAGCATTGCTTGATTTCACGAAACCTTTTTTCATTGAATGTGATGCTTCGGGTACAGGTATGGGGCTGGTCTTAATGTAGGAAGGTCGACCCTTGGCCTTCACAAGCCAGCAACTAAGTGGGAATAATCTCGGACAATCTACCTGTGAGAAGGAAATAATGGCCATCTTACATGAAGTAGATACCTGGCGACCTTACCTACTAGGGCGACGTTTCCAAATCCGCACAAACCATCAAAGTCTTAAATATTTTTTGGAGCAATGCCTATCCTCCCCACAAAAAAATAAATGGCTCGCCAAAATGCTAGGATATTATTATGAGATCATTTACAAGAAAGGGCACGAAAATAGTGTAGCAGATGCATTATCTCGCCAATTTGAGGAGGAAAGTACCCTGCTTGTAATTTCCCTTCCCATTCCAGAATGGATTGAAGAGGCTCGCAGGGAATGGTTTTCACATCCCTGGCTCTCCCAACTCATTACTCAATTGCAGGGGGATCTAAATTACACCAAGGGCTACTATTGGAAGGATGAGATTATTTTCTACAAGGACAGAGTCGTAATATCACCAACATCCACCCTCAAAAGCCGCATTTTAGTAGAATTGCACTCATCCCCCATTGCAGGACATTCAAGCTTTCAGAAGACATATGCTCACACTAGAATATCATTTTTTTGGATAGGCATGAAAAAGGACATCCTTACTTTTGTAGTAGAATGCAATGTCTGTCAACGCCACAAAGGGGAGACAGTCAAAGCACCAGGCATATTACAACCGTTGCCCATCCCGACATCCATATGGACGGAGGTTTCTATGGATTTCATTACATGTCTTCCAAAGTTAGGAAACAAGTCAGTCATCATGGTGGTTAGACCGAATTTCTAAGTATGCTCATTTCTGTGCCCTACCCCACCCGTTTACACAGACTCTGGTCACTCAATCCTTCATGGATCAGATCTTCAAATTTCATGGCATGCCCACTTCTATTGTGTTTGATCGTGACCCAATCTTCACTAGTAATTTTTGGTAGGAACTCTTCAGGCTACAAGGCACCCAACTAAAACTCAGTACTTCCTATCATCCACAAACGGATGGTCAAACTGAAGTCGTCAACAAATGTCTAGAAACCTACCTTAGGTGTTTCACTTCAGAAAGGCAACATCTATGGGTACAACGGTTGCCTCTAGCTGAATGGTGGTATAACACCAACTATCATGCCACCACCAAAGTGACTCCCTATGAAGCAGTTTATGGTCAACTCCCTCCTTCGCCTACTTCTCATATCAAGGGGTGCTCAAAGGTACAAGCAGTGGATCAACTCCTACAAAACTGCACAACCATGCTCGCCCATCTTAGAGAGAATCTTCATCAAGCTCAAAACCGCATGAAGCAACAGGTTGATCAACATCGCTTAGAGCACCAATTTCAAGAAGGGGATCAGTATTTTTGAGGCTGCAACCATATTAACAAACTTCAATCAAAGACAAGGGTTGTCATAAACTATCTCCAAAATTCTACGAACCATCTAAAGTACTTCAACGCATTGGAGAAGTGATCTACAAGCTAGGTTTTCCACCCACTGCAAAAATCCATCCATTTTTCCATGTCTCATGCCTCAAGAAAGTGATTGGGAACAATTGTAGAATTCAAACCAGTCTACCTGAATTGGACGAATAAGGGTCAATCTGGCTCCAACCTGAATAGGTCCTAGACACACGAGAACGACACCTACGTGGCCGCATGATCAGGGAAGTCCTCGTCAAGTGGAAAGACACCTCTCCAGAAGATGCAACCTAGGAACCAGCCACTATTCTTCAGTAGTTTCCACAGCTTCAGCCTTGAGGAAAAGGTTATTCTTAAGGGGGAGGGCATGTCAGGGTCCCACCCTAACCCCCTTATTTATGTAGTAGGATCGAGTCATAGTTATAGTTAAGTAAAGAGCCAATAAAGCCCATATTCATAATTGTAAGTGGTTAACCCGCAATTAATGATGGGACCACAATTAGTTACAAATGTGCCATGGTATTAGATAGATGGTATTAATAAGAACCATGGTATCGATCCATGGTATTGCATGTATGAGTCATATATAAAGGATAGAGACTACCTGCAAGGAGCATCGTGTCTTATTTTGTAATCGAGCTCTGCTCTATTGGAGGTTGCCCCCTCGGAGAGGCAAGTGAACATTGCTTTCTGAATAATAAAATACTTGCTCTTGTTTCTCACTATTCTATGTTCTGGGTATATTTCTTCGCATATTTGGTATTCTGGTTATGGTCTTGTAGGTTAAGAGCATAACACAGCACATGCTTCGCTGCCTTCCAAAATAGCTTGGTAGGCTGAACCATAGCTTGCCTCAACTGGTTCACCACAAAGCATAAGTCGGGTTGTGTGTTCACTAGATACATGAGTAAACCCACCAGCTGCTGATAAATAATAGCAGTTACTGCCTCACCTAAAGTAGCATCCTCCTTCCTCCAATTCCCAGCTAGAGGAGTCTGTATGGGTTTGCACTTCTCCATGTGAAAGCACCTAAGTATCTCATTCGCATAGTTGCGTTGAGACACAAATACTTCCCCATCTTTCTTCCACACTTCCATGCCTAGAAAGTAGTGCATGAGGGCCATGTCCTTCAT
This sequence comes from Pinus tabuliformis, assembly GCA_031772625.1. Lineage (NCBI taxonomy): Eukaryota > Viridiplantae > Streptophyta > Pinopsida > Pinales > Pinaceae > Pinus > Pinus tabuliformis. Next base: position 853,631,542 of record CM062818.1, on the reverse strand, counting down.
CAAGAACTCTCTTGCAAGGTCCTCCCTACAAGACTGTATTAGCTACTCATCACCTGTCAAAATAAAATCATCAACATAAAGTACAATAATCAAGGGCTTACCATCTACTGCGATGTGGTATAGGTTTGCATATACTTCACTCTTGGTGAAGCCCAAGCTAGTGAAATAGTTGTTGGTCCTAGTATACCAAGCACGGGGTGCTTGCTTCAGCCTATATAGCACTCACTTGAGTTGGCAGACATGCAACTCGCGATCGAATGTCTCAAATCCTTTGAGCTGCTCAATGTATACCTCTTCCTCAATCTTCCCATTGAGGAACATTGTCTTCACATCCATGTGATGGATCTTCCAACCCATCTGAGTTGATAGAGCTAGCATCGATCTGATAGATGAGTACCTTGCTACAGGAGCAAAGGTCTCATCGTAGTCGATCCCCTCAACTTGTGAGAAACCTAGAGCAACAAACGTTGCCTTGTGTTTCTCAAAACTGCCATCAGTTGCCTGCTTTACCTTCTAAAGCCATCAGGAACTTACCACTGATTTTTCTGCAGGTCTAGGGACAACATCCCACACACTGTTCCGCATGATATAATTTTACTCTTCTACCATTGCATCAACCCAAACTGGTTATTGCACTGCCTCTTGAAAAGAAGAAGACTTGGTCACTACACACTCCAAAATTAGGGCCATTTAGCCAGTGTATCTGTTGGGAGATCTCACCTGTCTGTGACGAGAGGATGGTTTCCCCACAATCTCTCTCGCATCCTACATCAATCTGTCATCTTCCCACGAGAATTTTCGCCCATCTATGGAAGACTCTCCAGGAGTGGTGGTCTCCACTACTGGATCCTTTGCATGTGGCTAATCGACATCATTAGGAGGCTCCTCCTCCTTTGGAAGTAAAATTTCCTCATCGCCATGCAACTTGAGCTCCCTCTCAAGTGACACTCGCATGGCTCTCTTCTCATCGAACTTTTGATCCCTGCGCATTGTGGTCATCTGACTGGTAGGCAGAAACACATCATAGTTGTGGGGCGTATCTATGTACCCCACAAGTATCCCCAACTCAGCTGTTGGGTCTAACTTCTTCCGAGCATCTTTGGTCACATGACAGAAAACTAGCGATCTAAAGATGCAGAAGTGACTCACATCTGGTTGTTTCCCTGAAAAACCCTCCACAACTGTTTTCATCCCCAAAATACGATGAGGACTTCTATTCTGAATGTACACTACTGTATTGCATGCCTCATCCCACAGATAAGGTGGTGGGCCTTGGTCATGCAACATGACTCGAGCTACTCACACAATAGATCTATTCTTCCTTTCAGCCACCCCATTCTATTGTGGGTTATGGGGTACCGTGACTTCCCATCTAAATCCTTCTGTTTCATAGAAGTCTTTAAACTGCTGGGAGATATACTCTCCACCATTTTCACTATGCAAGGCTTTTACTTTATTCCTAGATTATTTCTTTGTCGAGGCTTTAAACTCAAAAAACCTCAAGAAGGTCTAATCCTTCTCTTGCATAAAGTAGATCCAACATCTACATCAAAAATCATCAATTAAAATAACATAGTACCTTTGTTTAGCATTGGAGGCTATACAGAATGGTCCACATACATCTGAGTGAACTCGCTCTAGGATTTCTCCAGCTCTACTATCCCAACCCTGAAAGGAATCTTTTTCATACTTACCTAGGGTGCATCCCTTGCATGTGTCTGTTTGCTCTAGTTTTCCCTTGGGTAAGACGGTAGAAATTTTCTGCATGATCTTCAAGGCCCCGTAATGCAAGTGCCTAGTCGATATGCTATAGCTTTCCAACATCTTTGCTTTGCCTCGCCTCTACTTTGGAACTTATTACAGCACAGTCATCTACCTCCAACTTGTAGATATTCTTTACTCGAATCCCTATTCGCTTTGTTTGTTTGGTGCCGATATGCCTCAAGAACACTTTTCCTTTACTAAATACTACATCATAGCCTTTATCTTCTAGCATAGCAATAGATAAAGGATTATTTTTCAAATCTGGTACATATTTAGCAACAAAAAAGGTGAGAGGAGCACCATGCTCCCTTTGGAACACAACTGTACCTTCACCAGAGACACAGTATTTTCCATCATCGCCCATCTCGATCCGCATCTGGAGATCCTTCTCCTCCAATGTACTAAGAAGATTCTTGTCGCCCGACATGTGGAAACAAGCTCCAATGTCCATGTACTAAACACATCCCACCATTGATGAAACCATGCATGTGATAAGTGAGAAATCCAGCTCAAATTGTGAAGCTCACCATTAGATCACTTTGAGGAACCCTTCTTTGATTTCTTCTGTGGGAAATGCATAGCATAATAGCCCACTTCCTGACAGTGAAAGCATCGCACCTTTGACTTGTCAACCTTCTTCCCACCATGAGAATATTTGTATTGGGACACCTTCCCTTTCCCTTTCTTAGCTTTACTTGCTAAAGCTAGATTTTCTTCATCATCTTGTTTTGATGAAGATCCATCCCTAGTGCTTCGCCTTATCTCCTCCTGCATTAGGTCCAACCAAAGTTATTCCCAATCTGGCAGTTTCTCTCTTCCATTAACCGAGTCTTGGTAGCTATGCAAGCTCCTAGGAAGACCGATGAGAGTTAGACTCACCATGTCATCATCATCAGTCATGACCCCTACACTTGTAAGCTCATCCATGCAGGCGGTGAGCTTCTTCAGGAACATGAAGATTTTGTCGCCCTTTTCACACTTGATCTTGCGAAGTTTGTCCTTCAACACCAACTTCCTCTGATCGTTTCTATTCTGATAATGATCTTTCAATGTTTTCCACATCAAAAATGGAGTTTCCTTCCCATGGAGGCTCGAGACAATGTGATCTTGAACTCCCTCCAGGAGGATTCTCCTTGCTCTAGCCACACACTTTTTCCATTCTGCTAGTTGAGTAGCATCGATCGGGTTTTGTACTTCTTAATCAATGAAGTCCTCAAGACTGTTATCTTCCAATACTGCCTCCATCCGATCCTTCCAGGCTATATAATTCGAACTGCCATCAAGGGAATATTTGAGTCTTAAGCCATTGAACACCATCGGTGAAATAGATGTCATAAGAACTCAATTCAATATTTAGAAACCAAAATTTGTACTTCTCTTGCTTGTATATTGTTTTGACTTGATCACATTTGCTCTGATACCATGTAGAGTTTTCACCTATAGATCAACCTGAAATATGCAATGTCCTAAAGCATAATACTTGATCTACTTCTACTATAAACTTTGTGGAAGCTTAAACAGATATGAGCATCATCAAGCATGAATAGATATAACTGAGAATGAGAAGTAATCAACCATAACACAGAAGATATATCACTGGGGAAAGCACCTGCCTAAAATCCCAACTCTATATTATCATACAAGTGAAAATCTTGTTCAAGTTACAAAAAGAATTAGCTCTCAAGTTATCCTGATCTCTATGCACTCAAACAATATGGTTCATAGACTCAATAGGCATGTAATATATCTTCCTCAAGCCCTCCAAGCCTCCCTTTCCTTACACAGTTTTGATTGGGGTCCAATGATATCACATGTGTGAATTGGTCTCATCACACTCACTATAACCTCAAGTCCAACTACGCAATCCATAAGGAATAATATTCCTTCTACATGCAAGGAATATTCACCAAGGAATATCCTAGCAACTAATGGTACCTTGTCCCTCCATCTGATCTCAATTGGGTCTCTGACTGAACTAACATGCATGAGTTATCCATGAGTGAATATTCAGTTATCTGAATTATAGTAGTTATAGTAGTAACTAAACTCTCATTAATTTAACAAATTGTTAAATTAATCTAACTGGACTTGACTAAGTTAAAATAAGTCAACTAATTACAACTCATCCTTATCTCTTTAATTGAAGGTTAAGTTCCTCAATCAAAGGAGAAACTATTGCATGTCCTCACATAGACTTCAAGTTTGATTTTCCTTAACTAATTAACTCAAGATGAATTTATTAATTAATTTCCAAACTATTTTTGATCCCAGATTTGAATTTCACTTCCTATGTTTAGTCTAGGTACTGACTAAAATAAGAAGGGATCCCGAAATGATATTTTTAGAAAAGATATTTTTATCACTTTCACTTTTCACCCATTGTTGCGAAGATCTCCAATGGTTGAACTGCTATTTATAGCCCGACTATTTATAGCAGTGCTATTTTTAGCATTTTCTATTTTTAACATTTCTTGTTGCAAATCTCAACAGACCCTAGTGCTCCTCCATGTTTTGAAAAAGAGGGGAGTCTGCCTCTATCTTTTCCATTTTGACTTGACAAGTGTGCTTAGGGAAGTCAAGGAAGAAACTACCTCCTTCTAAGTGGGTTCAAGAGACAACCTTGGAGATTCCTCCCTTTCCTGGGGATGTTCCTTAGTGCTCGCTTCTTCCTTCTATTCTTCCTCCTCACTTTCTCTTCTCCTTCTTCTTCTTTTGTTTCTTCTTCCTTTGCTTTCTCTTTTTCTACCTCCTCTTCCTCCTCTGGTTCTTCTCCTTCCTCTTCCTCTACCTCCTCTTCACCACTAGAGGTATTTTCCCTATCATATTCAAGGGATTTTATTTCAATCACAACTTCTCTGTCCATGTCTCTAAATGTGGACCATTGAATAGGGATTCTTAGTTAGCTCAAGGCATCCTCTACCATTAGCTTAATAAGTCCATGGTGTGCCAATTGATGATGTTTTCCCTCTTGGACCTTTAAGCTCATGTGTATTATTTATTGCAACAAGAATTAGCGTACACTGAGTCTTCTTTCAATGGGTATCTCCTTTCCAAATCTCAACTCATGGAGGAGTCTAAATTGGTAGACATAGATTATACTGAGCCTCCCTTCATAAGAGATGTATTTGAGAATGTCATAGCTCACCTCATTCCAAGTATAGGGAAGTCTTTCCCTTCTTATCCCATTTTTTTCCTCAATTATCTCTCCATACCATAAGAGTAAGGTTTTCTTTGCAAAAGTGCTTGCAACGTTATCCTCATTTCTCCATGAAATACCTTTAGTTAGTGTAATCATTATGCTCATTACCTTATGAGTAATTGTAATTGACAGTCCTCTTACCACAGTAGTAGCACTGGTTCTAGCTTGAGGGTTGAGTGACATGGAAAATTCTTGAGTTGCATCATCATCATACCTTTTGAGCAGCGCAAATAATCCCAACCATTATGCCTTCTAAATATTTCAACCACAGGGGGATGGAGGTGTATCCTAGATGTATGGGTGGATTCCATTTTGTTAAAGCCTCTTGTTATGTCTCTTCTTTGGTTGGTTGATTATAGGGAGTTTGGTAGTCTACCATTAGTTTTGAGGGTGCCTAAGAGTTTCAAATATTGGTGGATGGATACAATTTCTTTCTATCTCCACACAACTTTTAAACTTCACACAATTCTTTCTAAAACCCCGAGCCCACTGTAATCACTTAGGAAACTCAAATATTTTCTTTTCCTAGCTATCAATTCAAAGAATAGGATATATGGACCAGCTACATTTCACTGTGATTCTTTGGATGAGGAGAAATGATGAACAACGAGACCCTAGGCACCCTCTTGCAAAGTTCTCTGTGAATTTCCAATGCTTCTTGTAGCTCCATGTGTTTCATGTACTTGTTCCTGTACTTCTGTGTCCTGTAGGGTGGTTAAATAGGTTTTCTTCCTTGATGGCTCTCCAAGGTGGTTGTTCCTGTACTTCTGTGTCCTGTAGGGTGGATAAATAGGTTTTCTTCCTTGATGGCTCTCCAAGGTGGTCCTGGTCTTCTGTGATCTTGAAATGAAAAAATTTGCATGAGAGTTTGGAACGTTTGCTATTTATGGTCGATTCCTTAGAGCACTATCTTGGCTAGCAGTGTACATTATGATATTTCCACTTTTGGAGCATTGGCCCACCGTTAGTTATCATGCAACCTCCCCTTGTAATCATCACCCACTCTCACACAACTTAAATCAACCACCTTTTTAACAAATTCTCATTGATGTGACATCGGAATGGGGCATGTTGACTAAGAGTTCACTTTTTGTTTTCGAGCTGAGGCTGGCCATGTTAACTCGCCACACCCAGCTTATAAAATCAAACTTTTTCATATTCCTACACTTTTACCATATCATACATAGGGAATAATTTGGGTGAGGTGCCATACTTGTGCCTTCCTTCACTCGGTTGATGCATACTAGATAGTGAAATTGTTGCGCTTCTTTTTGTCCCAGTAGGTGCTTTTCCTTGGTCAATTTTCTATTGATTTCATCTTGTTGATGTAGTTGTCTTCTTTGCTGTTTTGTGCAGGTGCTTGGTCTCTAATGTTGATGATGAGATGTTGGTAGGAGTCCAAATTTATGCAGGGATGTTGGAGCTCTTGAATTGCATGGATGGGGAAGGAGAATGCATGGCGAAGTTACTGTTGTTAAAACACAGACTCCTATATGGTTTCCTATAGTTACTATAGGAAATCATGTAGCTACCTTTTTTCATCATTTTATTTCTTTCTTTTTTTACTTGGAGAAGAAATGGGTGGTGATGTAGGAGTGGAAGGATGGCAGCGGAGGAGATGGAGTGGTAGGTGAGTGAGGCCAATGATGGCATGACCCTTGGACTCTCTTTTTCTCCTTTTTTTTTTCTTTTTTGTTTTTTTCATCTTTCTAAGTGGTTTTTTATGGACACAGATGTTGGTATGTTCATGAGATGGTGTTGGGTGAGAGGTGGTGAGGTGTATGGTCCTCTATTTCAACTTGGAATAGGCCTACATCATCATTTATGAATCAGGACTTCATTCTTGTAGTGTTTTAGGACATCTGATAGAACTCCTGTAGTAACTACAAGAAACCCTGTAGAAGTCAGAAAACTACATAAAAATTGGTTTTTAATGCCTGGAAGTGAGGATGGATGATGGAGACATAGTAGGCATGGAGGATATGAAGTGAATGGAGGAATAAATGGGTGACTCTTGGATTTCCATCCACTGACTCTGAGTCCTTTGTTTCCTTTAAATACCTACAAAAATCACAAAAAAAATTTAGTGGGCAGGTTTGAGGTCCCTGCCATGGATTTTTGCTTTTCTAATTTTCTCTTTTTCTTCCTTTTTTTTAAAGACACACATGTCACCTCAAAGGAGGCTTTCAACTTACTCAATGGAGGTTTCCACCCCGAGATATTTTTATTTTCCTTTTTTCATTCTTGGGTTGCCTCAAGGAGGTTTTCAACACAAAAGTTTTCCTCATGTACCTCATAGAGGTTTCCACCTAGGTCCCTTATTGTTTTTATTTTTCCATTTTTTCGCAATAATAAAAATAGTCTTCAAGAATTTTGTGAGCTGGAAGCTAAGACACTTCCAAGAACATTTTATTCCTTACTGATGGTATTGATGAACTCTTCCTTTTATAGAGGTCTTTTATAGGCTTTCAATTTGTATCCATTTATAAGGAAGGGGATACCTTCTTCATCAATTGTCCTTATTTGCACAAACCCATTGTCATGATACTTTTCTATCAGATATGGGCCTAGCCACCTGGTCAGCAATTTTCCTTTGAAGTCCTTGAACCTGGAGTCATATAGCAGAGCCCAATCACCTTCTTGACAAAAATTGTCTTTTATGTTTTTGTCACGCCAAACCTTTCTTTGTACTTGAATAAGTTTTGTGTGTACGAGGGCGTTCATACTGAATTCATTTAAACCATTGAGTTGGAGCAGCCTCTCTTGTTTTTCCTTTGTAACATCCAAATTAAATTGTGCTACCATTCTCAAAGTGTTGTAGTCAAACTCAATGGAGAGAATAGCCTTCTTCCCATAGACCAAGTCATAATGGGTGAAGCCAGTGGTTATCATTCAGGTTTTATTATAGGCCCAACTAGCCTCCACTAGTCTATCAACCCAATATTTTATGTTTCTATTAAGAAAGTTGGTGAGAATGACTTCTAATGCTCTGTTAATAACCTATACATGTCCATTGGCCTGAGGATGATAAGCAGTTGACTTCCTATGTTTGATCTTATGCTTCCTCAAAAAAATTTCAATAAGGTGTGAGGTAAATTGATCTCGCTAATTAGTGACTAGATCTCTAGGTACCCAAACATGTAAAATACATTCTCCCTTAAGAACTAAACCACTTTATCTTCTATTTCTACTTTGACAGCCTTGGTTTCAAGCCACTTTTCCAAATAATCCATGCATACAATTATGTACTTTTTTTGCCCTGGTGGTGGATCAATGGGCCCAACGAAATCCATGCCCCACTTGTCAAATAGATCAAGAGTCACTTGAGTTTGAAAAGACATTTCATCCCTCGGAGAAGGTTTCCACATTCTTTGGCACTGGTCACACTGACTGGTGTATCTTCTTGCATCTTGGAGGAGAGTGGGCCAGTAGTAGCCATCTAGCAATACCTTGAAGGCTATCATCTTGGATGCAAAGTGACCTCCACAAGGCCAATCATGACATGCTAGAAGGATTTGAGAGACTTCCTCCTCCCTGACACATCCCCTCAAATTTTTATCTAGGCTTAGCTTGAAGAGATTTCCCCCAATCCAAGTGAATGGGATGCTCTTTCTTACAATTCTACTTTTTTCCTTGGAGGACAAATTTGGAGGTAACTTTGTAGCCACTAGATAGTTGGCTATGTCAAAAAACCATGGAGAGGGAACTAAAATAGAAAATAAATGCTCATCTGGCAGCTGGTCATCACCATTTATTCCTCACCTACAGGAAAAACAAGTCTAGACAAAAAATATACAACTACATTTTCTCTACCAGGCTTATCAATAATAGTTATATCAAACTATTGTAATAAAAGGAACCATCTAATAATTCTGGCACTCACATAGGGATTGTTCAACAAATATTTTATAGGAACATGGTCATGATGTACAAAGGTCTGGTAACCAATGATGTAGTGTCTAAATTTATTCAAGGAATGGACAACAACTAGGAGCATTTTTTCAATCACAATATAGTTCAGTTTAATCTTGGACATATTTTTGCTGATGAAATAAATGGCATAATGTAAGTTATCACCTATCTAGCGTAGCACTACTCCTATAGTTTTTTCAAAGGCATGAAGATGGATGTGGAAAGGAGGAGCCCAAATTGCACCTTAGAGTATGGGTACAATAGTCAGCTTGTCCTTTAAGGTTTCTAGGGACTCTTGGTAGCTTTCTTACCAACACAATTCAGAGTCCTTGGGCAGTATTCAAAATAATGGTGAGGCCACTTTGTTGAAGTCCTTTATGAATCTCCCATAGTAGCTATCTAAGCCCAAGAAACTTCTGACTTCTCTCTACCTATGAGGAGTAGGGACCATCTTTATGATAGAAATTTTATTTGGGTCCATCTGCAGTCCTTCTTGGGACATTGAGTGAGCTAGAATAGTCCCTGCATTCATCAAGAACTCACATTTCTCAGTACTAAGAGACATGTTCATTTCAATGGACTTATTTAATAATTTCCCCAAGTTAGAGAGAGCCTCCAGGAAATCACACCCATAGGGGGTGAAATCCTCCATAAATATTCCTACAGAGTCATGGACTAGCTCTACAAAGATCCTCAAAACTACCCTCTGAAAAGTGGCAGGGGCACTATATAATCCAAAAGGAAAGAACCTATAAGAAAATGTACCCAAATGAAAAGTGAAGGTGGTTTTTTCTTGGTCCTTTGGACTGATCTGGATCTAATTGTCACCACTGAGTCCACCCAGGAAAGAGAAGAACTTCTTCGCTACAAGATGATCTAAGACTTGATCAATGAAAGGTAGAGGGAAATGGTCCTTTTTAGTGGCCTAGCTTAAATCTATGTAGTCCACACAGATCCTCCATTTTCCATTATTCTTTGGGATCAGAACTAGAGGAGACACCCACTCACTATCTGAGTTGGGGTTAATGAACCCTACATCCAACAACTTCTACAGTTCTTCTTTAACTATGTCTTTAAGGTTGTCCACTGTCCACTAAGGTTGGAGCACTAGCTTGGAGCCTTCCTTCATGTAAATGTGTTGAGTACACAACGAAGGGTGAACTCCATTCATTTCTTTCTAACTCTAGGAAAAAGAATCTATATGCTCTCTTAGCATGTCCCATAACTCCTTTTCCTAATTTGTAGAGAGAGTGTGGTTGATTTTCAATGGTTTAGCTGGACCAAATTCTATCATCTTGACATGAGTAGGACTTGAGTATGCTAGGAACAAATCAGTCCAAGGGTTATCTTCAACTTTCTTTACTAACTCATCAAGAGACATGGGGTTGGGGGGCTGATTCTGGAGGATTTGATCAGTCAAGTCATCTTCGTCAGGTTGCCCCCCTCCTATAGTAGCATCTAGGGTAAAAATTAGGTGAAATGTGGCATGGTATACTTCATATTCCTCCTCGTATTCCAACCAGAATGGTAAGTCATGCAATAAATATGGTTGATAAGGAGCGTACAAGACCAATTGTTTGGGAAATGCCCATTTTTAATGTTCATATTCCCATCCCTGCAACTTATGTAAGCATCAACAATGGATAGCCATGGCCTTCCAAGGATGAGAGGATAACCATTGAACTTGGTCTTAGGTTGGCGAAGTAAGAATTTATCGGGTATTCCCATGATCAATGAAGAGCATCACATCCTCAACATCTCCCTCAGGAGCTACTGTGGATCTATTTGTAATCTGCAAGACTATTGTGGTCTTCTTTAATGATCCTTGGAGATTTAGTTTAAGCATAGTCTCCTTAGTCATCACATTTATGGCATCCCTAATATCAATCAATGTATGGGGGACAATGATACTATCATTGTCCACATCTACCACATGACTTCCAGGGTTTAGATACTTTGAGAAAATCACTCTCCCGAACATTAAGTCAGACATTTGTCCAATGACATTAATGGTAAGGGTGTATTTCTTTCTCCTACAAGCATGTTTGAAGCATTTCTCCTTGATTAACTCGTTTTAGATGGGGACGTCCTTGATAGATTACAGGAGTGTGATTTTAACACACAAGTTTTTCAATTCACCGAGAAGTTTAGTCTCATATAGGGTGAGCTTTTTAGGATGGATTAGTCTCTTAGGAAAAGGAGGTGGATTGGCTTGAGGAACACTCTCTTCCTTTTCCTCTTCAAGCTCTTGAAGTGGATATGGAAGTTAATTATCTAGAGGCACTCTTCAATATGTGAGGTAGATTTCTCGAATTTTAACAGCACATGCAGGGTAAGATGTCTTTCCACTATAAACCTGATGTGCCTGCTTTTTTCTCGGGTTCGGATTTGGCTAAGCAAGCATATGAAGTTGCCTAGGTTGACCAAGGTGAAGGAGTTGTGGTTGAGATGGAGGTGGAGCCAGTAAGGTTGGATATTGGTTGTGTGGGGGAATCCACCCCTGTGATGGTGTATTCTACAGAGGTTGTGCAGGAGCATATGGATGAAATGATTGATTGGCAGGTTGGAAAGGTATTGAGGTGAAAAATACTAGGGAGAAGGTGTGAACCATGGAGGATGAGTAGGATGACACCAAGTTGGAATGTATGCATTCTGGTTGGGGTTGTAATATGAATAGGATGCCCCTTGCATGCCTCGTTGGTATGGTTGAGGTCCTTAAGGCCTCAATTGGTTGATATATCAGAGTTTTTTAGTCACACCTTCAGTTCCTTAATACACAACATTCAATCTAGGCAGAGAGGAACACTTTTCTGTGGAATGGTTTTCCTCATAGACCAAGAAAATATCGATAAGATTCAATGGAAATTCATTTCTAGGGTGCCTCTTGGTGCATCTAGGGAAAAAGACAGCTAAGGTTGTTTTTGCTTCCTCTTGCTTCCTCATGATCTGCATGGTGTCCATTTTCAAAGCAAGGGTATGCAACATTTCACTCTTAAAGTTTTCCAACATGTTCCCAATTTCACTTTTAATGGACGTGTTGGAGAAGGATGAACTAGCCAAAGCTTGACTAGCCCTACCCTTCTTTCTAGATTCCCTAGAATGATTTTTGAAAACTTTGTTGATATCATCATAAGATGACTGGTAGATGTCCCCTCCTGAAACCATGTTTAGTGTTTCTACGAGATCTTACCTGATCCCTCTAAGAAGGACTAAGTTGAGTGATTCAAGATCAAGGGTGCATCTGGCCCTTTTGTAGTTGAGTTGGAGCCTTTTCTCATAATCTTCCAAAGATTCATCATGTCCCATGTCATTCTAAATATTTCCTATTTAGTGTCTTTGGACCCACGATAATCCCTGTACTTGTTGTTGAAGGCTTGTTGCATTTGAGCCCATGTAGTGATGTTGTCCCCGGGTAAACCCATGAACTGATGCAAGGCTACATCGTTAAGAGTGGATGGGAACAATTTCAACTTTTGGTCGTTAGAGGTATAAGCATAAGTTCTGCAGATGAAAACAAACTCAAAAAAAAGGTATCAGGGTCCTCTGTGGTTAAGCCATGGAAGTGAGGAAGGGTAGAGGGGCTTATATTTTTCATCCTAGCATCTCCATTAGTTTCGCTAATGGTAAAAGCACCCTCAACGTTGTTTTTAGCCCCATTTCTATTTTAAATCCCATTTATATTTTCAACCATGGTGTAGGTTGGTGGAATCGTTTCTTATTCTTCTTCCCCAATAGACTATTCAAAGATCTCTCGTTGTTCACCTAATGGGTCCTATAACTCACAGCTTCCAAAGAAGAGAGAAGGTTGATTTTTGATGGTGTGGGAGTATTTTTTTTTTTTTTTCATAATTTCTCTCTAACCCTACGAGGCATGAAAGAATTTTTTTTTTCATTGATGTTTTTTTTTAGAACTACTTACAGAATGGAAAGGAAGCAAAAAGTTGCAACTATTTTATGAATGGACCCACTTGCAGAATGGAAGGAAATCAGAAATTGCATCAATTTACTAATGTCAAATAGAAAGGAAAGAAGAAATTAAATATACCTAGACACCTCCTTGGCAATGATGCCAAAAAGTGATGAGCCCGTGTATTGCAGCAAGGATGCATAGGGGCTCCACTGCGGGAGCAATACCATACCACATGGGTTCATATTGGGGGATATATAATGACGAAAAAATGGAATAATATATTGGGGGATATATAGGGGGTAAAGGGCTTTTATATTGGAAGGTATAAAAAATGGAGTTCAAAGTTAATGAAAAGATATAAAGGGGTATAAAAATGTTAATGAATATATGGATACCTACGATATCTAGAGGAAGTAGGGGTTTTTGAAATTGGGAAGGTGTATTGGGTTCATATTGGTAGGGGGTCAAATAATATGATTTTTGGGGGTATTTTCCAATATGTAGTCAAATTAAGGGTATTTTTTAATATGCCGCAAACGCACATGATAGGACAAAGATTCATTGAGTGAAGCTCCATGCAAGGATGTTGCAACTCCTAGGGCAACCAAGTTTACTTTATCAACCTGGTGTTTGTACAAACTTGGAGGTGACAGTTCTATATGCACAACAGATGCAGCTGTCTCCTCTTGTCACCTCTCAACTAGGGTGATAGACCACTAGGGTTTTTCAAAGCAGTCTTCTATTGAATAGAAGGATGCTAACTACTAACAATGAATTTAAAGCTATCCTTAACGCATAAAGTAAATGCTTGCATATTTAAAGGAAATGAAAGTGTTGAATCAAAAGTTTTCTGTAATGAAATAATTAACACACATTTCTTACAGAAGAGAGCTAATTTTACCTTGCGTTATATCATCTAGCTATCTGGACTAAGTAGTCATGGAAATTATCCTAACATTGCTATGAATGATGTATGCATGCACTAGCTAAATATTGGAGAAAAGAGTTTTGGTTTTCCATTTAGAAATGTAAATTCTAAGTTAAACAAGTTGATATTTTGTAGGGGAGGAAGGTATGGGAAAGTTCGACCAAAATGGAATTGGGGGCTATGGAGGTAAACTTCAAGGCCTACCCTAGGCTCTGATCATCATTTTTTCCAAAAACAGTCTAAAAATGGTTGCTATAGGGTTTCCTATAGTTGCTACGGGATTTCCTGTAGTTACTACAGGATGCCCCAATTTACTAAACTTTGTTGAAAGTTGTAGGAAGGTAGGGAAGGTCAAAGGAAGTGCTTGGAAGATTTATGATGGTGGAATAAGGTATGGGGAAGGTGCACACTACCTAAAGATGCACCCAACTCTTCAACATGGTTGGATTTTCTCAAGGTAGCTATCCATGGTGGCTACAAAACATAAATATGAATTAGTGGTTGGTAGGATTGGGTGAGAGGTGGAGAAGAATTAGATGAGGCTGGTGGATGAGTTCCTCCCTGCAGATCAACAACTCCTGCAACAACACATTATTTTATTCATTCATGCACAACTTTATGTAAATGTGGAAAACATGAGTTGAATTTGAGAAACTGATTTATTGATGGCTAATACCGTACATCTATGGAATTGAATGCTTTCTAATCTACAACAAACTCAATAAACCAAAATTACAATTGCAGGTGCTTCTAAGAAATCATAAACAATGATATACTCAACAAGAAATCCTAAGCTATGTAATAACCAAAAGATAAATCTATTTTTGTGGATGTGAGAGTGGGACCCTTAAACCATGATCCCATGAGGGAGATGAGGATGAAGACATTGTCACAAGATTTTCTGAAGTGTTTTCTTTCACTACTATAACATGATCTACTTCTCCAACCAATGGAAGAAAAGCTAACCAATCAATCAAGAACTTGTGAATTAAACAAAACACAGATAACTTCAGTAGCTAATCTATGATTCTAATCTAGGAATGCATCTACAAAAAGAGGAAGCTTTGCTGCTAGGGTTCAGCCCTAACCTGAGATCTTCAACCCTCTGAGTTAACTTAGTGTTGGATCAAAGAAACTATTTTCACTATCATCAAAATGTAAAAAATAACATGAGAATAATAGTCACAATATCTTATCTCGAAATTGCCTCTTGGATATAATAAAAAGTTGTATCATAATGAGGCCCTAGGCCTTCTTATTTATACAACTAAATCTACCAATGAATTCCTTGAAATTAGGGATGTTTGGCTCCCAAACAAGATTGAGTTGTCTTCAACTATCATTGGCTTAGTTTCCAATGAACTCGGTGGGCTTGGCTACTTGTAACTCCGAGCTAATGAGATCTGGTGGAGGAACCTTCAAATGATTGAGGAGTTAAGGAGGGAGACACAATCTCCGAAAATCCCTCTTGGTTGTCTACTTCAAGTTCCTGCACTTAAATTAGCTTAAAACTCCTCCAAATCTTGTAATTAATTCACATTAGGCCACATGACATAACATCTCAGCTTTACCCTTCTCATTAAGAGGAATATAATAAAATATGTAAAGAAATGTGAGAAAAATTGATTTTAATATGTTGTAGAGTGGAATTAAGTCCCATATAGTCTACCTATTGATGAGCCTCATCAGGAGGTAGGGTCATTGAGGTCTTTATTTTCCTTGCAATGATGATGTGTGATCTTTCATAGAATTCCTTGACTGTAGAACTTTTCTTGAATGAGCTAGGGTCTGCCCGGATCTGGGTAAAACTGTAGTTGCCACCGATTGTGCATCATATCATACAAGATTGATCTATGCGATGTCCTGTAATTCTCGGGCTCTCTCATTCAATTAATGCATTCACCTTTGCTGATTGTTTCCACCATTAAGAAGACAGATTGAACTTGAATCAACAGGCCAATTCATCTTGAATCTTCAGGAAGATTCTTGTTGGTGCGAAAAGCATTATTGGTATTAATACCCCATATTTACCAGATGGACGTTTTGATCTGGAAGCTTATGATTCTCTTTTAAATATGCAAATAGTAAATGGTGTAGAGGGTGTTATTGTTGGAGGAGCAACTGGGGAAGGAAAGGTAATGACTTGGGATGAACATATTGATCTAGGTTATCTTTTGTTTATAGATGGATTAAAAGAATTACATATACAGTTTGTAGCTTAACCAAATAGAAACCTTAAATGTGCACATCTGAGAGGAAGAAGAAGAAGAGCATAACGAAACAAGAAGACAAGAACTTGATAACGGAGTTCCTCCCTCCTGGACTACATCTCCAGACCCTGTTCAATCAATGGGGAGGCCTTCATTCATTAAAAATGGCATCAAAAGAATTACATTCATCAGTTACAAAAATGGAGCATTATACCTCCATACTGAAAATGCCCAAAAACTAGAGAGCTCTGCTACAAAAACTGATACCACCATCAGATTCCCATCGCTGAGAGGTGTAAAATCGATATAAAACTTGCCCAATTCTGATACTGGACCAAAATCACCCTCTTCAAAAATTTTGCACTCCTTGCCTTGAAAAACGTGCCTACTGATCTCCCCCTTGCTCTCGGTAAAAGATTGAGTTTATATAATTTTTCCCAAGGAATTATTTTAGTGTAATGGTAAAATTTAGAAATTGGTTGCGAGAGGTCAGGAGGTAAAATCCTACCCTGTTTAAATGTACCATATATCAGTTTTTTTATGAACCAACCCTTACCATATTAAAAATATTTTAATAGACACACTTCCCAAAACCCATATATGTAGGATGGTTTGTAAGAAAATTTGGGTGCATCATATATATTGTTATATCAACGTGGGAGGGTGGGCCCGTACTTCACGGGACCTGCACCCATCCCCATCCATCCCTGTTTTAAACTTTAGATATTACGTGAGGGCCAGTGGTTGTTTAATGGTTATCCCCATTTCATGGCACGTAGTGTGCCATGCGGTATAACCCAAAGTTTATGGATTTGATTTTTTTATAATATGGTTATAATGTGCTATTGTTGTTGGAATGCATGCTTCTCTTCACATTAATCCTTATTATGGAAAGACATCACATGAAGGAATGGTGTTTCATTTTAGAAGTGTGCTTTCAATGGGTCCAACCATTATATATAATGTCCATGGCTAGACTGGACAAGACATTCCTCCATTAGTAATAGATAAACTTGCAGAGAGTCCAAATTTTGCAGGTGTTAAAGAATGCATAGGAAATGACCGTATTAATGAGTACACATATAATGGTATGGCTATTAGGAGTAGCGTTACTGTGGAGTAGCATTCAACCTAGAGCAGCGTTCATTGTGGAGCAGTGGCAGGAACAGATAGGGTAGCACAAGTGGTCATGACGACGATTTCATGGGAACTCGTTTCCACTCCTGGTTCCCTTGTGCGTTAGCCCTCAAATCCTGTTCAAAATCTCGTGTCCAATGGGTGTGATAAGACAGCTAAGGTTTCAAAATTATACAATGGTTCTTGGCACAAAAAATGTATTAAACACATATGATATGTATGGCAGCATATGGCAAGTATGGTAACATATCAGGGACAACAACGCAGGAATTCACCTACCACTCTGAGTAGGGTAGGAGATAGAGCATGTTATTGATACCTCTAGTGCCCCATCACCTGATATTGTCGAAATGTGGGATAATGAGTTCGCGAAAGGTCTTGTGGATGATGGCTGCACACTAGTTGAAGTTGGAGAGGTTTCCCACTACCTAGCCATCAAAAACCTATTGGCCTTCATGTGCGAAGTTATTACCGATAACATGACAAGGAAAACCACTAAAGAGATGCTTGAGTTTATCACCATTAATAAGGATAGAGAACCAGAGGCTAAAAATGGAGACCTGCGGATTTCAGAGGTCAGGGAAATGTCATGTAAGAAAGGCCACGGAAAACAAGTGGCTCACAGTTGAGCAGGGCAGGAGATCACCTGCTCTGATACCATGTTAAACACACACATGGCAGCAACATAATAGGAAAGGTAAACAGGAGAGAGTACATTTATTATTAATAAATGATATACATTTATAGTACATGGTGTGACCGTTGGATTCATATTCCAAGTGGTCTCTTGGACTCCTTTTGGCTGTTCGGCTTCCACACCAACCCTTAGAGGATTAGATGTCCAACAAAATGGGGAAATCTTCATCTTGAATATACTCTTTCATCCTTTGACCATAAAATCTTGTCAAATTTATTTTCAGCGGTGTTTTCTTTTTGTCTTACTAGTTCTATTGACATAATGTAATGAAGCTCAAGTTCTTCTTGTAGATGGGGCTTAAGTCCAGAGGAGTATGATTGAATGAGATGAGTTTATGATAATTCAGGTACTCATGTTGCTAATGTCTCCCATTCTCAATTGCATTCATCCACATCTCCTTTTTGTCGCAATCTAGTGAGTGTTGAGAATAACTCTTCTTCCTTGACACCTTGGAGCATTTTAAAGAATGCATCCTTAAATTTCCTCCAACTGACATCAAGTGTCATCTTCTTCCACCACATATACCAATTATATGCTTCGCCTTCTATTTTGATGGAAGCATACCTGATTTTCTCATGATCATTGTCAATATCGTAAACCTCGAAATATTCTTCTGCTTTATTAAGACAAGCAATGCTGCATTTTTTGTTACCATCGAATTTAGATAGCTCGACTTTTTCTCTTTGTTGATATGTCACTATCGGCGGAGTGAAAAATGGGTATTGATTTGAAAATGACATATTGGTGTATAGATTTCAGAGCTGCTTATTTTTAAAATTCATGTTACTATTTTCTTGATTAAGCATGGAATATTTCTTCAGAGACTCGGGTTTTTCATGTGTGTCTCATGATTTTGACGAATCTAGAGAATTGAGATGTTGAGTAGCCTCATTATTCTAGAGTATGTAATCAGGTGTAATCTTCAGTATGGTACAAATACAACCCAACATCACAATAGCTTGATCAACCTTAACTGAAAGGTTTGCCTGATCCTTTTTAAATTTATTCATGCTCTCCTCGAGCTAGCTCTTTATTCCCTTTGTTGTCTTTTGGAGCTCCTCAGTTTTGTCACCTTGTCTAGTCACTTTAGTCTCAAGGTCTATTGATCTCTTATTGAAATCGACCATCGACATTGGTGAAGCCATTGAGGAAGTCTGAGGTGGAGTATATCTATCTAGCTTAAATATATTTCTTAACTTGATCCAATTTTTTTTTAATTAAATTTTATAATATTTATATAAATCTAAATTAAAATTTAATTAAAACTTATATAATGACTATATAATAAAATTATTTGGCATAACCTTTTGAATATAGTCAAATTTTAAAGGTTTTCAATTGATAGAGACGACTGGAGGTCAACCGATATGTGTTGGCAGATGAATGATCAGTAGAAAAGAAATGACAGGGGGTTTGGGATGGAAAAACAAGTCACCACGGAAAATATACCATTGTTCGATGTAGAGAAGTGCAGCTAGAACATGATCAGAATAGGTCTAATGATTTGGGGGTTTCCCACAGTGACAAAGAAAATCATAAATGGACAACGAAGGGAAATTGACACAGTTGAGTGGGAAATTGAAGAGAAATGCATTACAAATGTCAAACTGATTAAAAGGGGAAGGATGTGCAATGTCTCTAATACCACATGAAGCACCAAAATCAGAAACTAAAAATGATATATATATATATATATATATATATATATTGAATGATATAGATTATAGAGTTAGAGGCACTAGCTAAAGTACAACCTTGGGTGCCTCTTGGTCAATGGTCATGATCTTTGATCATGCCCTTTTCATATTAAACTAATAATTACAAATAACTACTTTTTATATAGCATATCAGTTGAGATAGTTAAGAGACCTAAACAAACATTGTTGTTTATTTTTTCAAATAGAAAGTGGTTTTTATTTATTTTTGTTATGAACATATGAGAGGGAACAATATATATATATATATATATATATCTCAATTTTGTAAAAAGGAGGATTCGAGAGGGAGAAACTAGGAACAAAGGAATGCTATTTAGTTTTTTGCTCTCGAATACTTATTATATGCAGTCAAATGACTTGGTTGAATTCAATTTATTACTGGTATTTATTTTATGTTCCATGGTCTTGTGTCTATGATTTTATGTCTTTGTAAATGGACTTCTAAGAATTAGAAGATAGTGATTTATTTTGTTTAATGATTGAAATTCTTAGAAACCACAATGTTTGTTATCACATTTGTTTGTTGATTAAGTATTTTTCAATTCATCTTGCTCAAAATAGATCAATACATATCTCGAGTGACTTGTTTCATGACAGTGTTTTCTACCTAGGCATTTGAAAGATTTGGGTGTTTGTGGGTGGGTTCTTAATGTTAAAATTTGCATAGTGTGTTTCTCTTGTTACAAATTGAACAAATATTGTGATTGTAACTTAGTGGAAAATTATTTCATTTTTTTTTCAAATTTGTTTATTGGTTGTATTGATAAACCAAAAGAACAGAAGTATATGAATTCTATAAAAGATCATCTATAGTTCTCCTTAATTTCGCTTGTCCAAGCAATGAGTAATATATATAAATGTATTAGTTAGCTTTTCATATCTACATTTACATTCGTTATTAATGTGAAATATTTACGAATATTTTCTTGTTTCTCTATTCATTAAAAAAAATTAGTAAATTGTATGTTCATAGTTATTGATTCATTCAGCATATGTATTGAGAATTATCTAATAGATAATTGCATTTAGAAACAAAATTTTATTTCATTTTATTAATTATTTTATGATTTGTTTATAGATCATTTTATCTTGAACTAGTTTCATTTTGATTTGGTCTTTGACATCTATATAATATAATTGTACATGTTGTATTTTATTTTGATTATGTATGAATAATGATCTATTTATTTTTCTCAATTCTAATTTATAAATAGAATATATAAATTAGAACTATTTTAATTCATTCTAGTTAGTTAGCAATGAAGTGTTAGGAATTTTGGCATTATACTCCTATCATTGTCCCATTTCATTATTTTTAATTTAGCTTAATCATAATATAACTTAGAATAACCACCATTAGGATTAGTACAAGAAAAATATAGTGTAGGATTAGGATTAGTTTTTTTAATTTATTCATTCTTCGAAATAAAGGATGTTGGGCTAACGGAATTGTAAAACCTATAGATGGTATCTATCAAAAACGACTTGGGCTATTAAAGAGCTTCAACCTAGGCTATTCCTCGTTCATTCGCTTAGGTGTATAATTTTCGCGTCAACGAAAAGGCGCCAAAAGGAGGCCCAATCCATCTATAAATGGCGAAGGGAAGCAATAAGCGACAAACCCTTAGAGCCCCAATTGCAACCATGAGTCATAATAACCCTCCCCCTATTGATACTTCAACAACTTCGCATCCACCATTGGAAGAAACAAATATTGAGCCTACCAAACCTATTTGACCTTGCACTCAAGCAGAGATCGATAAGGTCCTACATATATCCCAGAAAATTATTTCTCAAACTGAAGAGAGAATTCAACTTACTTATTCCATCTAAAGGATTTTGTCTTCACATCTAGTCACACCTCTTTATTTTCATATACCAGAGCATTTAGTCCATGAGTAACCCCTTGGACCTTCCAAAATTGCTATCATAACCAATGCTCGATTGCATGATATCATTACTAGCAGAATTGTTGATATTTTGAGATACTTGATAGAGAACACACATTGTTTAGAGGATTTGATTCCTCACCTTCTCCACCTTGTTCATGTTCATCCTCAAGGAATACTTTTCGAGAAGTAATTCACTCACACTGATGAGAGTAAAAAAGATCTCCTAGAATGGCAGATAATCAGGGAAATCCTAGAGATGATAAAAATGATCCTGTGGCTCCCTGGCTTAACCGAGATGTAGTATTTATTTCGAGTGTACAACGTCTGCTGCCAAGGAATCCTCATAAATTCCTTTCTAAGATTGACCATGATTCCAAGATCCCTAGTAAAGATCATGTGAAATCCTCCATGCTTACTATTAGGTAGAAAATCATTTGACATGAGGATGTTTTATGTAGATTTTTCTCATACAAATTTCAATGGAAATCCACTAGGTGGTATTTCACTCAGCCTCCTCAAAGCATAGTCTCATGGGCAGAATTTGAGTCTACACTTTTGGAGAAATTCAAAGATTATCAACCACCTGAAGTCTTGGTTGATGAGTTGTCTAATATGAAAGTGAAAAATAAGGAAAAGATAAAGAACTTTAATGTTAGCTTTCTATCATTAAAGAAAAAAATCCTTGTTGAGCGCTTGCCTCCTCAAAATCTTATAACTCCTTACTATATTAAGTATCAACATCATGATGTAGTTCTATTAGTGAAGAGGGCTTAAAAACCCATTCTGTAGGTCAATTTTGAAGAATTCTTGAAATTAGGAAAGGACATTATCATCCTTAAACCGATAATTGAAAAAAAAAAAAAAACCGACTCTACTTTTAATTCTAGTAAGAAGCAAAAGTGTCTAAACAATCTTGTGGTAAAAAGGATCAATTTTCATTAGATTTAAAAAGCATTTAAAAAGTCATAAATAACATATATAATGAAATAATTGACCTTAAGAAAGGTAGGTATGAAAGGCCATATGATAGGGGAAATTTTATGTAGTATTTTAAGAGACCACCTCCTCATAAAACACCTCCCCTTCATGACAGCTTGAGTACTGAAGGATTAGAAAAAATATTAGGCATGACAACAAAAATTGATTCAATTTTTGATAACAATGAAGAAAAAGATGTTGAAGCTAATTTAGAGGACCAAGAAGAAATTTAGCATCCTAATTTTTCGCTCAATCTTTTTTTGTGAGGATTTCGGTTTCATTTGTGCATATACTTGAAGTGAAGCTTTACCTAAAGGCCAAAATGAACCTACATCAAATAAAGGTGTAGAAAACAACTTTCCAACACCCAAAAATCTATAGTTCTGGAAATTGAATATGATCCAATAGATGATCTTAAAAAGATAAAGGCTAATATATCATTTTCTAAGATTTGGAAGATTCCTATAATTCAAAGAAAAGTTCAGCAACATATTGCTAAATTAAACATTTCTGAAAGTAAAGATATAGCTTTCTTTGAAAATTTTGTTTTGGAAAATGTTCAAATTATGAAACATAATAACCCTAATACTCACATAAAGAAACCTACACCAATTCTGTTAACCTTGCATATTTTTATTTGAGACATCCATAATTGTATGAATGACACAGGAACATCTTCTAATGTGATGCCTCTTTTTGTTTCTCAAAACGTTAATGCTCAAATGAAACCTTCAGATGTTAATATTGTAAAACTGGATGTTACTTTTGTTAAGGTAGTTTGGGAATTGAATCATGTTTTAATTACATTTTCAGAATGTGATAGATTCCATCAAATCATTAATATTGTCGTTGTTGATATTCTTGAATTAGATGGATTTGTTGTAAGGATTGGCTACAACATCTTCAAGGTTTTATGGACACTGAATTGAATCAGTTATGGTTACCATGGAAAGAAGAATCCAATAAAATTAAGATTAATAGGAATCCATACATGAAAACATAGCTACTGATCGTGATGACACAAATCAACCAATCAAACAAAGTGATTATCTAATTGTTGACTGTTTCTTTGGTAATTGTGTTGTTGATTTTTATACATTTTATAATTTAGAACAACAATTAGGTTTAAAAAAGGTGAAAACCATAATCACAACTGACAATAAAATTGTAAATATTAGTAACTTGTCAATTCTTTATGAAACTGAAATATGGTCACTTTATTTTGATGGTTCCAAGTCAAAAGAAGGGGCTAGTGCAGTATGTATGCTTTTGTACCTAAAAGGAAATAAAATATTATTGCATGTAGATTAGAATTTAGATGTACTAAAAATGTTATAGAGTATGAGGGATTAATTCAAGGGCTATGCAAGCCTCTTTATTTGTGTGTTGAATGTTTAAAGTATTATGGTGACTCGAAGATAATTGTGAGAGATGTAAGGAACTCAATTCATTTCCTTTTACCTCACTTGAAGGCCTACCAATCTGAGGTATGGGATTTAAAATCAATTTTTTCATCCTTCCTAGTGCTAGTGTTATTCTTGTTTGCCTATCACCAGTGATAAAATATGATTTTACCAAGTCTCTCAGGAGTCTCAAGGTCAGCTTTTATCATGTCACTAGATTTACAGAGTAAAATCTGGTGACTGGCTAGATTTTCTTGGAAAGTCTTCATTCCTTTGGAAATATCACACATGTTGGTTTCCTATCTCACTTAGAAGAAGGAATCATAATTAAAAGGATGCTTTCATTATATCAGTCATCATCATTACCGTTCCAGTCAGTCCCATGTCCTCATTAAGTCATTAGGGTTTCAAGGTCCATCATCATCATGTATAAATCCAACATTAAATGAATCAAGATAAGTAGCTCTTATCTTAATGTAAAATACAATATCCATTAATAAATAGACCACTTTATCTTCTATTTCTACCTTGATAGCCTTGGTTTCAACCCACTTTGACAAATAATCAGTGCATACAATTATGTACTTTTTCTGCCCTGGTGGTGGATAAATGGCACCAACGAAATCCATGCCCCAATTGTCAAATGACTCAAGAGACTTGAGGTTGCAAAGATATTTCATCCCTGGGAGAAGGTTTCCACATTCTTTGGCACTGGTCACACTGACTAGTGTATCTTCTTGCATCTTGGTGGAGAGTGGGCTAGTAGTAGCCATCTAGCAGTACCTTGAAGGCTATTGTCTTGGCTACAAAGTGACCTCCACAAGGCCCATCATGACATGATAGAAGGATGTAAAATACTTCCTCCTCCTTGACACATCTCCTCAAAAATTTATCTAAGTGTACCTTGAAGATATTTCCCCCAATCCAAGTGAATGGGATGCTCTTTCTTACAATTCTACTTTTTTCCTTGGAGGATAGATTTGGAGGTAACTATGCAGCCACTAGATAATTGGATATGTCAACAATCCATGGAGAGGGAATTGAAATAGAAAATAAATGCTCATATGGCAGTTGATCATCAACCATTTGTTCCTCACCTACAGGAAAAACAAGTATAGACAAAAAATATACAAGTACATTTTCTCTACCAGGCTTATCAATGATAGTTAGATAAAACTGTTGTAATAAAAGGAAACATCTAATAATTCTGGCACTCACATAGGGATTGTTCATCAAACACTTCATAGGAACATGGTAAATATGTACAAAGGTCTGGTAACCAATGATGTAGTGTCTAAATTTATTCAAGGAATGTACAACAACTAGGGGCACTTTTTCAATCACAGTATAGTTCAATTCAGCCTTGGACATATTTTTTCTAATGAAATAAATGGCATAAAGTAACTTATCATCTATCTAGTGTAGTGCTACTCCTGTATATTTTTCACAGGCATCAACATGGATGTGGAAAGGAAGATCCCAATTTTCACCTTAGAGTATGGGTACAATAGTCAACTTATCCTTTAAGGTTTCTAGGGACTCTTGGTAGCTTTCTGACCAACATAATTCAGAGTCCTTGCCCAGTATTCCAAATAATGGTGAGGCCACTTTGCTGAAGTCCTTTATGAATCTCCCGTAGTACCTATCTTAGCCCAAGAAACTTTTGACATCCCCCTACTTATGAGGAGTAGGGACCCTCTTTATGATAGAAATTTTATTTGGGTCCACCTGCAGTCGTTGTTGGGATATTGAGTGAGGTAGAATAGTCCCTACATTCATCAAGAATTCACATTTCTCAAGACTAAGGGACAAGTTCATTTCAATGCAATTATTTAATAATTTCCCAAAGTTAGAGAGAGCCTCCAGGAAATCACACCCATAGGGGTGAAATCCTCCATATAGATTTCTACATAGGATTGGAATAGCTTTGCAAAGATGCTCAAAACTTCCCTCTGAAAAGTGGTAGGGGCACTATATAATCTAAAAGGAAGGAACCTATAAGAAAATTTACCCTAATGAAAAGTGAAGGTGGTTTTTTCTTGGTCCTCTGGACTGATCTGGATCTAAATATAACCACCGAATCCACCCAGGAAAGAGAAGAACTTCTTCGCTGCAAGATGATCCAAGACTTGATCAATGAAAGGTAGAGGGAAATGGTTTTTTTTAGTGGCCTTGTTTAAATCTATGTAGTCCACATAGGTCCTACATTTTCCATTATTATTTGGGATCAGAACTAGAGGTGACACCCACTCACTATCTGAGATGGGGTTAATGAACCCTACATCCAACAACTTCTGCAGTTCTTCTTTAACTATGTCTTTAAGGGCTAGGTTCATTATCCTTTGAGGTTGGTGTACTGGCTTGAAGCCTTCCTTGATGTAAATGTGTTGAGTACACAATGAAGGGTGAACTCCCTTCATTTCCTTCTAACTCTAGGAAAAGGCATCTAGATGCTCTCTTAGCATGTCACATAACTCCTTTTCCTAATTTGCACAGGGAGAGGGGTTGATTTTCAACGTTTTAGCTAGACCAAATTCTATCATCTTGAAATGAGTAAGACTTGAGTACGCAAGGCACAAATCAGTCCAAGGGTTATATTAAACTTTCTTTACTAACTCATCAAGAGACATGTGGCTGGGGGGTTGATTCTGTAGGAATTGGTCAATCAGGTCACCTTCATCAGGTTGCCCCCCTCCTATAGTAGCATCTAGGGTACAAATTAGGTGAGATGTGCCATGGTATACTTCATATTCCTCCTCATCTACCAACCAGAAGGGTTAGTCATGCTCTAAATATGGTTGATAAGGAAGGTACAAGACCAATTGTTTGGGAAATGCCCATTTTTAATGTTCATATTCCCATCCCTGCAACTTATGTAAGCATCAACAATGGATAGCCATGGCCTTCCAAGGATGAGAGGATAACCATTGAACTTGGTCTTAGGTTGGAGAACTGGGAAGTCATCAAGTATTCCTGTGAATCAATGAAGAGCATCACATCCTCAACAACTCCCTCAAGAGCTACTGTGGATTTGTTTGCTATCTGCAAAACTATTGTCGTCTTCTTTAATGATCCTTGGAGATTTAGTTTAAGCATAGTCTCTTGTGTCATCACATTTATCACATCCCTAATATCAATGAATGTATGTGGGACAATGATACTATCAATGTGCACATCTACCACATGACTTCTAGGGTCTAGATACTTCGAGCAAATCAAGTCAGACATTTGTCTACTGACATTAATGGTAAGGGTGTATTTCTTTCTCCTCCAAGGATATTTGAAGCATTTCTCCTTGATTAACTTGTTCTAGATGGGTACATCCTTGATAGATCAGATGAGTGGGACTTTAACACACAAGTTTTTCAATTCACCAAGAAGTTCAGTCTCTTCTGGAGTGTTCTTGCTAGGATGGATTAGTCTCTTAGGAAAAGGAGGTGGATTGGCTTGATGAACACTCTCTTCCTTTTCCTCTTCAAGCTCTTGAAGTTGAGATGGAGGTTGATTATCTAGAAGCACTCTTCAAGGCATGAGGTATATTTCTTGAATTTTAACAGCACAGGCATGCTAAGATGTCTTTCCACTATAGACCTAATGTGCCAACTTTTTGTTCGGGTTTGGATTTGCCTAAGCAAGCATATGTGGTTTCTTAGGTTGAACAAGGTGAAGGAGTTGTGGTTGAGATGGAGGTCGAGATAGTAAGGCTGGATATTGGTTGTGTGGGGGATTCCACCCTTGTGATGGTGTATTCTACAGAAGTCGTGGGGGTGCATATGGATGAAATGATTGATTGGATGGTTGGGAAGGTATTGAGGTGTAAAATACCAGGGAGAAGGTGTGGACCATGGAGGATGAGCAGGATGACACCAATTTGGAATGTATACATTCTGGTTGGGGTTGTAATAGGAATAGGATGCCGTTGCATGCCCTGCTTGTATGGTCAAGGTGATTAAGGCCTCATTTGGTTGATATAACAGAGTTGTTTAATCACACCTTCAGTTCCTTAATACACAACTTTGAATCTAGGTAGAGAGGAACACTTTTTTGTGGAATGGTTTTCCTCACAGACTGAGTAGATCTCAATAAGATGCAATTGACATTCATTTCTAGGGTGCCTCTTGGTGCATTTGGAGAAAACGACAGCTAAGGCTGTTTCTGCTTCCTCTAGCTTCCTCTTTATTTGCATGGCATTCATTTTCAAAGCAAGGGTATGCAACATTTCACGCTTAAAGTCTTCCAACATGTTCCCAATTTCACTTTTAATGGATGTGTTGGAGGAGGATGAATTGGCCAAAGATTGACTAACCCAACCCTTCTTTTTGGCTTCCCTAGAATGATTTTTAAAAATTTATTGATATAATCATAAGATGATTGGTAGATGTCCCCTCCTGAAAGCATGTTTAGTGTTTCTAGGAGATCTTCCCTGATCCCTCAAAGAAGGACTAAGTTGAGTGATTTTAGGATCAAGTCTGCATCTGTCCCTTTTGTAGCTGAGTTGGAACCTTTTCTCATAATCTTCCAAAGATCATCGTCTCCCACGATAATTTTAAATATTTTCTATTTGGTGTCTTTGGACCTACAATAATCCCTGTACTGGTTGATGAAGGCTTGTTGCATTTGATTCCATGGTAAAGCCATGAACCGGTACAAGGCTACATCGTTAAGAGTGGATGGGAACAATTTCAACTTTTTGTCGTTAGAGGTATAATCATAAGTTCTGCAGATGACAACAAACTCAAACAAAAAGGTATTAAGGTCCTTTGAGGTTAAGCCGTGGAAGTGAGGAATGGTAGAGGGGCTTATATTTTTCATCCTAGCATCTCCATTAGTTTCCCTAATGGCAAAAGCACCCTCATCTCTGTTTTTAGCTCCATTTCTATTTTCAATCCCATTTATATTTTCAACCATGGTGTAGGTTGGTAGAATGGTTTATTCTTCTTCCTCCCCAATAGACTATTCAAAGATCTCTCGTTGTTTGCCTAATGGGTCCTATAACTCACAGCTTTCAAAGAAGATAGAAGGTTGGTTGTTTGATGGTGTGGGAGTATTTAGAATTTTTTTCATAGTTTCTCTCTACTCCTACGAGGCATGAAAGAATTTAGTTTTTTTCTTTCATGTTTTTTTTAGAACTACTTGCAAAATCGAAAGGAAGCAAAAAGTTGCAACTATTTTCTGAATGGACCCACTTGTAGAATGGAAGGAAATCAGAAATTGCATCTGTTTACTGAATGTCATATAGAAAGGAAAGAAGAAATTACATCTACCTAGACACCTCCTTGGGAATGATGCCAAAAAGTGATGAGCCCCAGTATTGTAGCAAGGATGCACGGGGGCTCCACTAGAGGAGCAATACCATACCATATGGCTTCATATTGGGGGATATATATTTAGGAAAAAATGGCATGATATATTGGGGAATATATAGTGGGTAAAGGGTTTTTATATTACAAGGTATAAAAAATGGAGTTCAAAGTTAATGAAAAAATATAAAGGGGTATAAAAATGTTAATGAAAAAATGGATACCTACAATATCTAGTGGAAGTATGGTTTTTTTTAAATTAGGAAGGTGTATTGGGTTCATATTGGTAGGGGATCAAATAATGTGATTTTTGGGGGTATTTTCCAATATGTAGTCAAATAAAGGGTATTGTTTAATATGCCGAATGCACGTGATAGGACAAAGGCTCATCGAGTGAAGCCCCCATGCAAGGATGCTACAACTCCTAGGGCAACCAAGTTTACTTTATCAACCTGGTGTTCGTACAAACTTGGAGGTGACAGTTCTATGTACACAACAAATGTAGGTGTCTCCTCTTGTAACCTCTCAACTAGGGTGATAGACCACTAGGGTTTTTCAAATCAGTCTTCTATTGAATAGAAGGGGGCTAACTATTGACAGTGAATGTAATGTTATCTTTAATGCATAAAGTAAATGCTTGTGTATTTTAAGGAAATGAAAGTGTTGAATATAAAGTGTTCTATAATGACATAATTAACACACATTTCTTGCAGAAGAGACCTAATTTGACCTTTCATTCTATCATCTAGCTATCTAGACTAAGTAGGCATGGAAATTATCCTAACATTGCTATGAATGATGTATGCATGCACTAGCTAAATATTGGAGAAAAGAGTCTTTTGATTTTCAATTTAGAAATGTAAATTGTAAAATAAACAAATTGATATTTTGCAGGGGAGGAAGGTATGGGAAAGTTTGACCAAAATGGAATTGGGAGTTATGGAGGTAAAATTGAAGGCCTACCCTAGGCTCTTATCATATTTTTTGCCCAAAACAGTCTAAAAAAGGCTGCTATAGGGTTTTCTATAGTTGCTACATAATTTCCTGTAGTTACTACAGAATGCCCTAATTTAGTAAAGGATTCCTAGTTGAAAGTTGTAGGAAGGTAGGGAAGGTGAAAGGAAGTGCTTCGAATATTTATGATGGTGGAATAAGGTATGGGGAAGGTGCACACTAGCTAAGGATCAACCCAACTCTTCAGGATGGTTGGATTTTCTCAAGGTGGTTATCCATGGTGGCTACAAAACATAAATCTGAATTAGTGGTTGGTAGGATTGGGTGAGAGGTGGAGAAGACTTAGATGAGGCTGGTGGAATGAGTTCCTCCCTGTAGATAAACAACTCCTGCAACAACACATATTATTTTCTTCATTCATGCACAACTTTATGTAAATGTGGAAAAGATGAGTTGAATTTGAGAAACTGATTTATTGATGGATAATGTCTTACATCTATGGAATGGAATTCTTTCTAATCTACAATGAACTCAAGAAACAAAAATTACAATTGTAGGTGCTTCTACGAAATCATAAACAATGATATACTAAACAAGAAATCCTAAGCTACGTAATAACTAAAAGATAAATCTATTTTTGGGGATGTGAGAGTGGGGCCCTTAAACCATGATCCCATGAGGGAGATGAGGATGAAGCCATTGTCACGAGATTTTATGAAGTGTTTTCTTTCAATACTATAACACTGATCTACTTCTCCAACTAATGTAAGAAAAACTAACCAATCAATCAAATACTTTTGAATTAAACAAAACATAGATAACTTCATCATCTAATCTATGATTCTAATCTAGGAATGCATGTACCAAAAGAGGAAGTTTTACTGCTAGGGTTTGGCCCTAACTCAAGATATTCAACCCTTTGAGTCAACTTAGTGTTGGATCAAAGAAACTATTTTCACTATCATCAAAATGTAAAAAATAACATGATAATAATAATCACAATATCTTATCTCGGAATTGCCTCTTGGATATAATAAAAAGTCATATCCTAATGAGGCCCTAGGCCTTCTTATTTATACAACTAAAGCTACCAACAACTTCCTTAAAATTAGGGAGGCTTGGCTCCCATACTCGAGATTGACTTGTCTTCAACTATCACTGGCTTGGTTGCCAATGAACTCGGTGGGCTTGGCTGCTTGTAACTTCGAGCTGATGAGATCTAGTGGAGGAATCTTCAAGTGATTAAGGAGTTAAGGAGGGAGACACAATCTCCTAACATCCCTCTTGGTTGTCTACTTCAAGTTCCTGCACTTAAATTAGCTTAAAACTTGTCCAAATCCTATAATTAATTCACATTAGGCCACATGACATAACATCTCAGCTTTACCCTTCTCATTAAGAAAAATATAATAAAATATGTAAAGAAATGTGGGAAAAATTGATTTTAGTATGTTGTAGAGTCAAATTAAGTCCCATATAATTTACCTATTCATGAACCTCATCAGGAGGTAGGGTCCTTGAGGTCTTTATTTTCCTTGTGATGATGATGTGTGATCTTTTATAGAATTGCTTGACTGTAGAACATTTCTTGATGAGCTAGGGTTTTGGGGCCTTTTTAGTTCCTTCCTTCAAGAAAATGACTGAGTTATTCCTTCTTAATGATTTCCTTGTACTCGGCCCTTGTGTATCCCTTCTTTATGGTACAATGTCCTCTTTGATTCGTTGACCTTTCTTGATACTCCTTTTGATGGTTATTCTACAATTTCCTTTTCCATGTCACCTTAGCTCTAATACCATATTGAGAAATATAGGGCAGTTGAATTAGGTGATTTTTATAAATTGATAACTAATTGTGATGTGTTTTTACTTAAATTTTTTACCTTCTTCTTTCACTTATTTATCACTAGTGTTCTTATCATCAAACAAATACCAAAATGTAAATAACAATGAGATAAGGGGACACACGATACAGGTTATCAGCTAGGGCCAAAACGTCCCATTTTGAGAGGAAAACCTACAAGAACTCTTATCTTCTTATAGAACTTCAATTAATAAATTACAAGACCTATGACCCTTGAACAAGACCCCTCTAAGACCAAGTCAAGCTTTCTCGCTGATGTGCTTTCTCAACCCTAGTCAAATTTTCCTTCCAGTAGTTTCCACTTCACCTTTGACCAATATTTCAAACCTACAACTTCAACTTCAATTTTGACCTACAATTTTTTACCCTTATTGTAGAAACCCTAGGTGACATGTGTGAGAGAATTATGGTGATTTATTCCTCCTCACTCCTTTACTTGAGATGAGTTATCCTCCTTATGAATTTTTCTTGCAAGGGAGACTTCCTTTTGACCAAGAAAATGGCTCTCACTAGTGAATGCAATTTTGATTTGTTGCAACTTTAGAACGGCCTATCTCCTCTTCGCACATGCGAGAGCGATGACCCAAAACTAGTTCGAAATAATTCTATTTTCTTCTCTTTACGATTCCTCCTTCTTCGCTTGTATATGAGGTTTCTTCTTGTCTTCTTCTCAAACTCTTGTGATTTGATTGGATTTATTTGAATGAGGCTATATGCTCCTATATATAGGCTTCTTTTCACATCTAGGAGGATAACTTGTCACTATCCCTAGGTTGACTAGTCACTTGATAAGGTTGATTTGTTACTTGCACATTGGCATGGTCTTGGGGGATATTTTGACTCTATATTTGACTCAAATGAATTTCGTTTACAATATGTAACATGCCCAAAAGGGTCTTTCATACATGATAATGATTCAATTGACTTGTACACTCAGTGACAAGCCTTAGAAGCACACAATGCATTCTTGACCTAAAAATAAATTCCCCCCAAGCATGAAACCCATGCCTCAAGAATGAAAATAATAAATTTATTTTTGTCTTTGAATCAAATACATAAAATCACGATTACATATGTCATTATGAAGATCAAACTAGTTACATATTTCAACATGCATTCCCCTTTTCCTTTGTAATTAGACATTGGAGAGGTGGCAAGCTATTTTTTTGGTTGCTCTTGGTTTCTCACTCGAAGAGGATATGTTTTGGCATCAAGGGTTGCCGAAAGGGTTTTGTTTCTATGCAAGCTTGAGGTGTTGTTGCAGGTGGGTTGGTTCTGCTGAGGAGGGTATCAGGATCAGTGCTATTGGGTTGTCAATGAGAGGTAGCTTTTGTGTCAAGAGGTATTTTAGAACTAGGGAATCTAGGAGGGTATTTGGAGGGTCATTTATCCAGTTAGTGGGTGTCGCGCCTTGCGTCTATAGGCTTGGTAGTCGTGGCTCTAGTGGGTAGTAGAGTAGGGATTGTAGTGGGTTGTGTTTGACGACTAGCTGGAGCACCATGCAACACTAGTGTGAACAAGGCCGAAGAGGCAGGGGCCCTCGTTAACATGGGCCAATGTAAAGAGTGGAGTAGTATGATGATGGGGACAGGGTGGAAAAACCAGCCTCATCACTAGGTAATGTGAACCTCCCTCTGCCCTTCAATTCATCAGAGGAACAAATTTGCCAAATTTCGGCAACACTAGAGCAGTTGGTCCATCATGAGCATGAAGAACACAATAACGTCATTTCCTTTTTCAATGCCCTCCAACACAACCAATAGCTCATGATGGACCAATTGGTCTCCCTTCATCGAGGCAAAAAGAAATTACAACAATAGTTAGACAACTTGGAAAGTAGGTTGGCTCATACAGAGGCCAACGTTTCTGACTGTCGAGTGGCAATGATCCAAATGACCCAACTAGAAGTAATTTAGTACACTAGAATGAATATGGGTTTCATTTTAATAACTGCACCATTTTGAATATGGGTTTCATTTTAATAATTGCACCATTTTAACTATTTTAGCCAATTTGTATATAAACTATAAACTTTCTTGTTTCTATTAAGACTATATTTTCCGATCATATTGTTGGGAAATCAAACACCTCACAATGCAAGTGATTTTTGAATTAATAGAGTACGTGTACTCACAAAAAAAAATCGTTTATGATAAATGAAAATATTTTTTTTAAACGTTACACAATGATCAATAAAATGTAATATTTTGAAAAGTTATATATTTTTGTAAAAAAATCGATACTAGGTAACAAATGTTATCGGTATACGTTAAATATTACTTAAATTGGCCTATATTTAATCATTTATTTAGAAGTAAAATTATTTTATATTAAAAACAGATAAGATTGTCTAAGTATTGTATTAAACTTTGAGATATTATAATTTTTAAAATAATTTATAGTTTATTTTTTATTTCAAAGTAATTCAATAATGATATTAATTACTAGTAAATTTTCACATGTTTAGGGTTTATTTTCTTCTCTATAAACCAGATGGATTTGACTATTAGATTTCTCAGTTTTCACGTTACTTTCATCACGATTTAAATTACATCTAGAATATTAAAATCATATTAAAAAAAAAAAGTACTGTATAAGAAAAAATTTCCCTTTTATTATTTTTTTTTACAATAGCTCTCAAATTAGATTATATGATCAAAATAAAAACCTATAAATTCTTTTTAAAAATTAATTAAAATTAATTTTCCACTTTGTAGCATATCACCATCAAAACATTAAACACATTTTGATTAAATCAATCTCCAAATAAAATGCGTAGCTAGTATAAAAAAAAACAAATTCTTTTTAACGCAGAATTATTTTTAATTCTTAGCAATTCCCCTGAATTATTTAAATTATTGCCAAATGTGCACAAAATAGCCTTGCCTGCTTAGAAATTAGTCTAAAATGCTCTCACAGGGATCTGGATTGTCAGTTTGGTAATTGTGATCCCCACACCAGAGAAAAGCTACAGATGCAATTAAAGTCTTAGGATCTGAAAAATAATAAGAAAACAATGTCTATGTTGAAATCTAAAACTTAATAATAATCCAAATAATCGAACTAAATAAACCGATTACAAAATGGTTGTAATCGGTTTATTTAATAGCAACACCAAGAAAGCGAAGGCAGTCAAGCTTCATAGTTTCTGCAACTCCAGACAATCAAACAAAACTGACGATACCTCTTTAATCTTGTTTCTGCCGAAGAAAATGCCAAAGAAAATGCGGAGGAGCAATGTTGCAGTACTATTTTCCAATATGCTCCACATCCAAGGAAGATACATACCTTCCACTCCAAAATGCACTCATTTCCCTTTTTGTATTCATTGGACGTGGAGGAGGAGCGATGTGGCAGTAATGTTTTTCCATATTTGCATGATAGAATGATTTTACAAATAACAAAGTTTATAAAATTTAATTTTCAAAAAAATAAAATTATATTATAATAATTAGAGGAATCGCATAATTGGATTAATCGGTTTGATATATAGTTAATTTCTACCATTATTGTTATATTTTTGGACCTTATGACTTATAGATTGGATTATTTCCTTAGATTTCTTAGTTTATAAGATATTTAAGTCATTGGATCAATAATTAAAGTAAATATTTAAAAAAATCAAATAAAAATTTGAAACAATAAAATAAAATAAAATCTCTTAAAAATGAAATATATAAACTAATAACACCACTTAAAACTACAAACAAAAGTTTATGGTTTACTGATAGCAGACAATAATGAGTCAAAGTTATTGCAAATAATGTGTAGTCACAATTTCGCTTGTAAAAAAATATAAAAATAGAGTACGTAATTTACAACCAATCTCAAAGGGCCGTGGCCAAGGAGAGGACCCATCAAAACCCCGTAATTGGTCCCAAAGCCAAAGCTTCGCCCCCTATAACTAAACCTTACAACTCTCTAAAGAAAAATACAAGAATCTGGATTCGGACCCAAAGAGGAACAAAAGTGCCACACTATAAAGTTCTCATATCCGCACCACTCCCTAACTCGCGAATCAGGGAAATGAGTGTTAAGCCACCTCCCACCAAGAACAAATTGCTTCCCGCCATATTCCTAACTTGCTTCTTTAATCTCAACCGTTGAATCTCCCTGCTTGATCCAACGGTCATGGCTAAAATTGCTATGCTAAGTAGCACGACTTTTACCCAGAGGACCCACCAACATGCACAAACAGTCTCATCCGTGGATCTGCCTGGCAAGATTCGATGGTTGGGGATAAAATCACGCCCGCTTACATTCACGAACAATAGCGTGCGATGAGGGTAGTATTCCACCTCACCCCACCGCCACGTGGAGCGCTCTGAATGGAATCACTCCCGAAAAAAAAAAAACTGCATCCCGCTTGCTAGGGCTGCAATCACTAGAAAACCACTTAGGCCATGAAAAAGCTAACAAAGTCGAAAAGCCCTTGGTTTTGTAGCCTCCGAGAGATCCTAGCTTCCGACCTCTCGCTGCGTTTGCCCTACTAGAACCGATATGACCTGAATCAACCACCATCTTGTCTGTTCTCCAAAAAACCCAGTCGCCCGCGCTGTTGCAACTAGAAACTGTAGTGAACAAATTAACCCGGGATGCGAGGGTTGACCCCTGCAAGCAACCCGCATTAAACCCGACTATGAGTAAACTCCTAAACCAAAAACTGCTAGTCATCTGTACCCCTCCTCCATGGCGCTATTCAGAAACACTGTCTTATCTTCATCTGCTTGGTCTTGGCACTTCGCTCTTAATCTATTCGGAGGTAGCTCTTGCCAGTACTTCGCCACCCTATTATCTGTGCAAATCATTCCTTCATTGGCCAAAAAATATATAAGTTTATTGGCCATTCTTCACACACGAATAAACCTAACTGTCCTCAGACTCTGGAGGTGACTGGTGTATCTGTTGAAAGACTTGGATCCGTC
This sequence comes from Pinus tabuliformis, assembly GCA_031772625.1. NCBI lineage: Eukaryota > Viridiplantae > Streptophyta > Pinopsida > Pinales > Pinaceae > Pinus > Pinus tabuliformis. The sequence goes on along the minus strand of CM062818.1, from coordinate 853,594,754 downwards.
TCCAGTTGATCGAGGCTTTTTCTAGCTACATACCCCAGCTAATTTTCTTGACCGAGTTAATAATTAACTCTGAATCAGCTTCAATGATCACATTTTGGCGGTTATCTTGGACCAAGAACTCTAGACACTACTCCATTGCCATTAATTCCACCATTTTGTTGGTGGCTCTTCCTAAATGGCAATAGAAGATGGACAAAATATTTTCTTTTTCATCCCTTAACACCTCTCCATGGTCGGTCGTGCTTGGATTACCTTTCGAAGCACCATCAATGTTGAATTTCAGAAAACCCTTAGGGGGAGGATGCCATAAATCTATCCTAGGATCCAAAATTGAAACTTTCCAATCCAAGCCCTCAGGAATAAGTCCCTACAACTCTAGCTGACAGAGAATCCTCATATCTGTTGCCGAAGGTGGATTCGTAGGGAGATTGCGAACTCTAGTGCTAACCGTCTCCTTAAGCTGTTTTAGGATCAAATCATGAAGGTACTGGAAAGGTTTCTTAACATTCTTGAAGATTCTATTGTTCCTTTATTTCCATACATTCCAAATAATGAAGCTTGGTGTAAGGGCCCAAGCTAAACCAAGAACTTCATTATCCGAAAAGTTTCTTCTCCAGTTGATAAGGGTATGGATAATGCTCCCATAGTCCCTGTCAGACTGTTGGAAGATGGAGGCAAAAGAATCCCAAAGCCTGGAAGTGAAAATGCAGTTGTTGAGGAGGTGCTCCATTGTTTCCTCTTGAGCTTCATAGAGCTGGCATCTGGAAGGTCCCAGGACACCCCTCTTTTGAATGTTATCCCAGGTCAGAATCTTCCTATGTAGAACCAACCACATGAAAATTTTAATTTTCATCCAGCCTTGATGCCTCCATAGGTTTTGCCAAAACCTATCCGGAGCATGGGAATCTAGTCCAAGGAGTATGAGTTTTGCTTCCTTGAGCTTAAAGGTACCCTCATTGTTGTTGCCCCATCTCAGCTAGTCATGCCCCCCTGATATTAGAATTTTCCTTTGTTCTAGCTCTTTCGTTAGTATCTCAGTCTTAGCTTTCAAGGGGCTATCGTCATTGAAATCAAATCTCCTCCAATTTCTCCATTTCCCTATACTGTTGTTTTGATCCCAAAAATATTTAACCTTGGAAAGCCCCTTAGCATATGCCTCTTCTTCGAGATCCTCTAGATCCTCTTTTAACAGAATAGGTTCTTGTTTCCATCTATCCTCCCAGAATAAAGCTAAGTCTCCCTCTCTAAGTTCCCAGAAGTTGTTATCTTCAACTAAGCCCTTGTTTTACCAGGCTTTATTCCAGATGTGTGATCCCTTTATATTACCATCCATCCTGATGTGGTAAATATCTTGCCATGAGCTGACATATTTTTCTTTCCAAATAATTGCCCATTAAGCCTCTAGTTCTTTTATCCAACACCACCATAATTTTGCCCCTAAGACCTTGCTTAGAATCTTAGGATCATCCAATCCAAGACCCCCGTGGTTTTTGGGTTTGCACATTTTTTTCTAGGCTACTAAGGCCCATTTCTTCCTTTCTTCCCCCTTGGGCCAAATAAAGTCTCTTTGTATGTTTCTAAATTCATGCAGGACTCCTTTAGGAGCTAGGAGAGCTAAGAGCATAAATACTGGGATTGATTGAAGAACAACTTTTGTGAGCACCAACCTTCCAGCCAAGTTTAAGGATCTCATAGTCCATTTCCTGATTTTATCCTACAATTTATTAATCACTGGCTCCTAGATGCTCTTGTGTAATGGTTTATCAGTTAGAGGAACTCCCAGATATTTCTAGGGGAGAGAATCTCTTTGAAAGCCTAGAATTCTAGATATGTTCCTCTGAATAGCAATATTAGTATTGAAGAAAAAAATCTTAGATTTGGATAGATTGACTTCCATACCTGAAGCCATGGCAAAGTCACTGAGGATTTGTTTGTACACAAGAGCTTCTTTGACTGTGGGGATTCCTTGCAGCATGGTATCATCAACAAATTGTTGATGAGTCAAGGCCTGTCCATTGTCAGAGATTTGGAGACCTTTGATTTTACCAACTTCTTTAGCATGCTTGATAGACCTACCCAGTCCTTCCATCATGAGGATGAAGAGAAAGGGAGAGAGTGGGTCACCCTGCCTAAGGCCTCTAGAAGGAATGAAAGTCTCCGAGGGAGAACCATTGACCATAATAGAGAAGCTGGAAGAAGTAATCAGAGCCAGGATCCACCTCACCCAATTGTGATCAAACCCGAAAGCTATAAGAACCTTCCTGATGTAGGTCCAATTCAGCTTATCATAAGCTTTGGCTATGTCCAATTGCATGATCATTCCAGCCTTTTTCTTGCTAGTTAGAGAGTGCACCACTTCATGTGCTTGAATGATGTTATTAAGAATTTGCCTTCCTTCCACATATCTCGATTGTTCCACAGAAACTAGGGTGGGAAGGAGGGGTTTGAGTCTATTGGCTACCACTTTTGATATTATCTTGTAAACCACATTGCACAAAGCTATTGGCCTAAACCTATCAGGGGTTTGGGCCAACTCTTGTTTAGGGATCAGGGATATAAAAGAGGTGTTCAGAGCCTTCAAAATAGTTCTGCTCATTCTGGAGGCTTCCACTATGTTCAGAATATCCTGTTTGATAATATTCAAACAGGCTTTGAAGAAGTCAACATTGAAGTCATCCAGGCCTGGCGCCTTACCATTCCACATTTCTTTGAGTACCCCACTGACCTCCTGCTCAATCACTTGTCTGTAAATATTGACATTATCCTCTCGAGAAACCAACCTGGGGGTATATGTTTAGTGAAGTCTTTAATGGAGTGCTCTCTTTCATGACAGGTTTCCTATGCTATGCTTCGAAAGTGCTGAACTAGAACTGCTTCTATTTCTTCCTGAGAATTGAGAAGATTTCCTCCTCCATCCTTAATCAAAGAAATCCTATTATGAGCTCTATTCGCCATGGTGGATTTGTGGAAAAATCTAGTATTACATTCTCCTTCTTTTAGCCACTGAACTCTAGATTTTTGCCTCCAAAATATTTCCTCTTGTTTACATAATTTCTCCTAGGTTTGATGATATTTGGTGGCTTGATCACTTTTGACTTTATCAAAGCCCTCCTTGATGAGGGCTTGGTTGAGTTCCTGAATTTTACCTTCAATAGATTTGCTCTCAAAAATATTGCCATATTCATTCTTGTTCTAGTCTTTAAGCCAGAGCTTGATGTGTTTTAGTATTTTCTGAGGAAGACACATTCTGGTGCCCTGAATGTTTAAATCTTCTGACCACCATTTGCTTATGTTGCTGATGAAATATGGGTGGGAAACCAGATTTTCTCAAATTGAAAAGCTCTGTTCCTGGGGGTACCAATGCCATGAACCTCCTGTTGAACCGGCCAGTCATCTGAGCCTCCAAAGGGGAGAACTATTGCTACCATTTAATTATCATTAAGCATAAGATCCTCTTAGATTATGAATCTGTCTAATTTTGAGGCCATTTAAGACTCTCCTCCTCTTTTATTGTTCCAAGTAAAGATACCATTATTCGTTACAATGTTCATTAGTTTCATCTTATCGATAAAGGTTTGAAAAGCCAAAAATTCCTTGCCTAGAACTCTGGTTCCCCCCTTTTTCTCTGAAAGTGATTTGATCAAGTTGAAATCACCCCCCAAGATCTAGGGTATTCCGACATATCTGTCTCTGAAATTCTGCAGAGAGTTTAGAAACCTAAGTTTATCATCGATTCTTTGAGGGCCATACACATTCATTACCAGGTAGGTTTCCTTGTCTCCCACAAGTTGAATGACCACATAAAAGTAATCCCTAGATGCTTCAACATCTATTATACCAATTTTTGGTGGGTTCCAAAGAGTGAGAATACCTCCTACTGTATTCTCTGCTTTGACTTCGAGAAACTCAAATCTATTGAGCCTTTTACTAGGGACCTCTTTTATTTTTTGAATAGAACACTTAGTTTCCTGGATGAAAATCACATCTGAAGCTGCTTGTTTCATTCTGTTACATTGTAATCTTTGTTTTCCTTTACTACCTAGACCCCTAATATTACAAGAAGTGAACTTCATAATTAAAGATTATTAAAGGAGTAATTGGATAGGTCTTTCATCTTACCTAAATCTATCATTAGCTTTCCACATTCCATCAATAGCTCATTCTGCTTTTTTCTACCTCTTTTCTTTCCTGGGTTTTTGGGTGCTAGTCCTGCTGTGGATTTAATCGTTTTCACTCCTTCTTTGCCCTGCTTATCATTGTTTCTTTGTCTCTCCACCCCTTGAGTCTGGGTTTTCCATATAAACAACTGTTGGACTCTATTGAACTCCTCTGAAGGTAACGAGTCTAACCCTTCTCTAGTTCCTTGATTCAAGAAACCTTCCAAATCTAGGTTCTCTTTCTCAAGAATTTCCTGTAGTTCATGGTCCTCCATTTCCATCTCGCTCTGGGTCATTTCATGGTCCACCTCCATTTCTGCATCACTCATCATAGTTTCTTTCTTTTTGTTATTATCTTGTGTTTGTTCACTGTCTTCTTCTTTCCCTTCCTCCTCTGGACTTCCTCCCTTTGCTTGATCTACTTCTATTATACCTCGGTCGTCTTCGAGAACTTGAAACTTATTTTGCCTAGCTTGTTGCCCTTCAGATTTATGCGTCTTTGGCCCTCTTTTGCCTCCTTTTCCTTTATGTGCCACCATGTGGAAGCTTCCAGAATCCTTCATTATGTGAGTTTTTATTTTGTTTTCTACTTTACTGAGAGGGAAATCTCTAAACAGGTGCCCATGCTCGTGGCATTTGCGACATCTAAAAGGAATGTGTTCATAATCTACTGTTTGTACCCATCCATCATCAAATACTTCCAAGATAACCTCATCTGCTAGAGCTCCAGAGAGATCCATCTCCACACATATTCTAGCAAAGGAAGTATACTTTCCCCTTCTAGTGGCTTCAAAAGTTTTGGCAAAATGTCCTAACTTATTTCCTATGGTGGATAAGGATTCTGTTTGCCAGTAATCAAGATTATTAAAGGAGTAACTGGATAGGTCTTTCATCTTACCTGAATCTATCATTAGCTTTCCACATTCCATCAATAGCTCATTCTTCCTTTTTCTACCTCTTTTCTTTCTTGGGTTTCCGGGTGCTAGTCCTATTGTGGATTTAATTGTTTTCACTCCTTCTTTGCCATGCTTATCATTGTTTCTTTCTCTCTCCACCCCTTGAGTCTGGGTTTTCCATATAAACAACTGTTGGACCCTATTGAACTCCTTTGAAGGTAATGAGTCTAACCCTTCTCTAGTTCCTTGATTCAAGAAATCTTCCAAATATAGGTTCTCTCTCTCAAGAATTTCCTATAGTTCATGGTCCTCCATTTCCATCTTGCTCTCGGTCATTTCATGTCCACCTCCATTTCTACATCACTCGTCATAGTTTCTTTCTTTTTGTTATTATCTTGTGTTTGTTCACTGTCTTCTTATTTCCCTTCCTCCTATGGACTTCCTCCCTTTGCCGGATCTGCTTCTATTATACCTTCGCCCTCTTTGAGAACTTGAAACCTGTTCTGGCTAGCTTGTTGCCCTTTAGAATTATGCGTCTTTGGCCCTCTTTTGCCTCCTTTTCCTTTATGTGCCACCTTATGGAAGCTTTCGGAATCCTTCATTGTGTCAGTTTTGCTTTTTTTTTTCTACTTTACTGAGAGGGCAATATCTAAATAGGTGCCCATGCTCATGGCATTTGCGACATCTAAAAGGAATGTGTTCATAATCTACTGTTTGTACCCATTCTTTATAAAATACTTCCAAGATAACCTCATACGAGAGAGCTCCAGAGATATCCATCTCCACACATATTCTAGCAAAGGAAGTATACTTTCCCCCTCTAGCAGCTTCAAAAGCTTTGACAAAACGTCCTAACTTATTTCCTATGGTGGATAAGGATTATGTTTTCCAGTAATCAAGAGGTAGAGAGTAGAGTCTTACCCAAACTAGGACCAATGTAAAGGTTTCACATTCCGAAATAAAATTCATGATCCATGGACGCATATAGAGGGCCCTCCTTCAAACACTCTGTCCTTTTTTTCAATATTTGCGAATACCACAGTGAAGAAACCCTTGGACCCAAGATGTAGGTCAATGCTTCTTTTTGGTTTCCAGTGGTATTTAAACCATGTTTGTGAGGCTTTTCCAGTGGGAAATAAACCCATGAATTTAAAAATGATTGCATATGTCTCCATGTGGTCCCTGTGCACCTGTAGCATAGGATCATTTAAAATGAATCTGGGAGTAATCGTCGTTTTGGGTTTACATGGTCCCATGTGTGCTTTGTCTTTTTTTCCTTGCTCCTTGTCTTCTTCTTCCTTTTCCTTTGTGCCATTGTGCTCCCGTGACTTGATTCCATCTCGTTCCTCTTCACTGTTGCTTTTCCTTCCTACTAAAGGCTCTTTAACATTTTCCATTTGTTTTTTGACCTTACTGGCCACAGCCTGCTTATAGGAGGGAGTGGAGCTCCCTCCTTTGTGTCCTTCCATGGAGAACAACCTCAGTAATAGCCTGTAACCTTAGTTTTTTGTCCTCACAGCTTTCACTTCTTTCAGTAAACCAGAAAACCATCAATAGTTCATATATAATAACATTATTAATAAGAGAAGAAGAAAAAAAGATAGATATCACTAAATAAGATACTATTAATCAATATTTATGACTAGAAAAAGTTTATATATATATATATATATATATATATATATATATATATACTGAAAAAGTACATGACACATTTTATTTATCAAAGGAATCAAAGTATAAGGTATTTTCCACCTTAGACTTTCTAATGTCATTTGTAGCTCAGTAAGATTTGTAAAGGACCTGGTTGAACCTAAATACATGAAAGGGGTTTATGTAATACCATGTTATTGTGAGACCTTATATTAGAGAAACCAGCTCCTACATAAATCAAAGGATTCAAGAGCATCCAACTGGCATCAAATATAGTAGGACTTGGTCCTAGTTGAACATGTTGACAAGACAAAACACCACATTTATATAGAACGATGTTCACTAAAAGTTCACGTAGGCCATTGAAATCAAGAGCAAAGTACTTTGAATAGAGGCGATGGATAAAAGTTGAACATTACTGTTACATGTGAGATAATTATGATGGTTTGATCCATTTTAATTATAATGCTTTCATACCTTATATTAATAAAAATTCTCATCTCTTTTCTAGTCATATATATATATATATAGATATACTTACTTACTCTAAATAGATTAGTCATATATTGATTAATAGTATCCTATTTATTAATATCTAAAAATAAATTGTCATTTACTTTTTCCCTTATTATTAATGTTATATTTTTTATATTTATATATAATATTTAGATTTTTCATTCCAAATTTCATAATTTTTAACTTTTATTTTCCTACATTATTTTATATTTTTTATTCGGTTTTTTTATTTAATATTTTTATAATATATATTTATTTATTCTCATGTATAATTTAATGGTTAAGAAAATATATTTCTTCCTAAAAATCACAGATCCAAAATCACAAGAAGTACAATATGTGATATGATTGTGATTTTATGGAAAGAAGTTTTTTATAAACATTAATATTCTGAAAGGTTACATAACGTTTAAAAATAATGAGGGAATTAGGCCCTTTCATATATGACTCAACGTTATCGCAAATAATAATGTCGAATATAATAATAGATAAAGCTGAAAGCATGAAGTTGATAAAGTTGAAAGCATGAAGTCCATTGCTTTGCTGCAAGGATTAATAAACATTAATATTCTAAAACGTCATATAGAACTTAAAAGAGAAAATAGGGAAATAACGCCTTTGATATAAGAAATATTATTTAACAAATTCTATATATTCAATAATAAAAATTACTATGTAACATGAATCATAAACCCCCAAAAAGATTTCAATTGACTTTACATTTTCACCAATAATTGATAATGATGTGATACTATTATCCATCGGTTACACGTTTCACTAGCCACATCATATCAATTTTTTAATTCGTATTTGCTTTTATTTTATTTACAAATGTGTAGTATTAATTTTGTAATGTATTTTTTCCATGGTGTGGATCGTTAAAATTTGGTTCCCTACATAATATGGGCCTTAATTCCAAGTTCATTTTGGTAGAGCTTATGTTCCATGAGTGAACGCAAATTTGGAGTTGGGCTCATGACCTGTCGCAAGGGTTAGGTTTTGGAGAGTTCTCAACTAGGTGGTACCTTGCCTTGCCAACAAATGTTTGTAGTCCCGCCATTAGATTATGTCCACATGATTTGACGACAAAAGGGTAGTTTTGGGGTAACCACCCTATACCCTTGGATGATATCTAGCTCGTTCGAACCCTGGTTTGCCTGGAAAGGCTCTGCAACACCACACAACATTTTTTTTCATTTTAACGGCTCAATCGCTCGACGTTCCCAATGCTAGGTAGCTCAGCGGCTTGGTTACAAGACAATGTTATTACTATTGTAGTTTCTTTTTTATTATATGGTGATAGAGTTTTCCATTGTACTAATTACAGGGTTTACTCACAACACCAAAATCACTGTGCGCCATAGTTAACGGCTGAACCTGTCGATTGCTTTTCTGCAACGACTACCTACAGGTAAATTTTCATGAGGTATTTACCAAGAAGCAACTCTTTAGTTTTGAGTTAATAATTTTATCTTTACGGAATTCTCCCTTACTTGTTTCCCTCACAGTATAATTCGTAAGTTCTTGGTTCCTGTCGAGAGATTCTCATTGGTACGTTAGCTTGGGGTTTTCGCTTATGAGAGAACCTCTACTTGCTTTGTGTATTTTCCTATTTAGTTTTGTCAAGGGACTAATTGTTCCTCTTGGAATATATGTGTACGTAGCAAAATTTCTCTGCAACAGGAACCTCACTGGGGAGCAAGTGCTTCAACCTTCCTGGCTACTCACGACACCACTTTTCAACCTGCTGCTGTTCTTTTAATATTTATAATCATTTCCTCATGTTAAACATTTATGTGATAAACTCGGGGCTTTTTTTTGGGGAAAAACCTTATGGGTCCTCGCAATATTCTAGTTATTAGTTCCTGCCGGGGACTACAGCAATTGATAGATCTTTGATCACGCATTAATTCATTCGTTGACCATGTTTTTTTTTGGTGTTATTATCGTTTAACCAATGTTTTAGAATAACAATTTTCGTCTATCAAAATTTTAACGAAGGTTTTTGGTTGGGCAAGAAAAGACCTCTTATTGCAGGCTTCGCTTATACCAATGTAAAAATGTGGTGACAAGTTATATTTTATCCAAAGTCTAGAAAATTGTGGTGACAAACATGAAACTTAGGCGCATGCAAAGTTTATTATAGAGCTGCCACCTCTCACCTCTCAGGCAGCTGGCTACCACCGTCTGCCACCTCTCAGGTAGCTGGCTACCACCACCTTTCAATTTCTTGCCACCAAACACAATATGAAATTAGTCTTTACCATCTGCGGAGAAAGGTTTCTGGTGAGCCTGTTGTTGGATAGGCTTCAGAGCCGAAGTCTGCAATGGCAGGAGTGGCAGCCATGAGTGATGAAAGAGAAATGTTTTTTCTCTGAGAGGGACCTACTATTATGCTGCTCTATTTGTCACTCTCATGGTGCTCTGTTCGCAAGTATATTTGTCTCTATATTTGCAGCTGTTTGCTCGTTGAGCTAAATGTATGTTTGGCAGGTATGAGTTCCAAATGCAGTATGGATCGATAGGCTGGTATGTAGGAGCAACACTGGGATATGCTCAAGAAACACCAGAGAAGCGTTTAATATCATGCATTGGTGATGGAAGCGTTTAGGTGTAGAGGCAAGGAATTTTATATAAAATTCTGTAATACTTTATTTAATGAATAACATGCTTATCCACCCCTTTATTTGGCGAATTATGTTTTGCTATAAAATAAAAATGGAACACGGAGTTTTAGGCTTTGTATTTTATGAAATGCTTGAACTACATTAACTAGTTTTGTCATAGCTCAATGCCTGATTTGCTGTTCTGTTTTGCATAGGTTTTGACATCTAGATGCCTAGGCAACAATGAAAGTTGCCTGTGAGAAGAAAAGCAAGGTAATTTCATTGTGGACAAATCTGTTTGAGGCCCTTGCTTATGTCTTTTAGATTGACTGCATGGCACAAGAAATTGTAGGCTTTTAGGGATCCAGTGGAAGGAATTGTTGAATTCATGTTTCCTTTTGCGCAGTTCTCTTGGCCAAAGACGTTAGTTAAGAAATGGTTCAATATTAAGAGTAAAGCTCACGAATTCCATGCAGATGAAATTGGAGAAGGTTACGCTAGTAAAGGTGATTCTTACCCTTATGTTTAATGCTAGCTTTTTCTTTTTTCTTTATCTCTTCCCTGCCTTCTTTCAGGTTTCCCTAATGGACGGCCATATCTAAGTGCTTTTCATCCTTCTAATCTGTGTGCTATACAGATAATGAGGAAATGTTCGTTGAAAGGCGCCGAAGTTGCTCTGATAAGGATTCCTACGTCTTTAGGAAAAGTCGGGTAGGTACTAGAATTTAGACCCTTAGATTGAGATTACATGTTATCTGCTACTTGTTGGTTATCTTCTTGTTTGGCCTGTTGCGGACCTCCTAAGCCAAAGGCAGAACATGGACACATAAAAAGCAAGGATTTAAATTTGAGCGCTGAGCTTCCTCATGTCAAAATCAAACCTAAATTTTCTATTTATTTTAATTTTCTCTGTTTTTTAACTCTACTTGCAGATAGGTGGTTGAAAAAGAACCCAGACAAAATTAAGCGCGGAAGAATGGAACCTGAAATGTCCCAAGTCACCGATGTCCAAGAATTTCGGTATGTAAATTTTAAAGTCTGTGTTGCATTTGTTCAACTTGTCAATGAATTTGTGTTCCGATTGCCAGTGTCGTTAAAATTCAATGGGGCAAACAGGTTATTTGTGGCAACATGGAATGTGGGAGGCAAAGCTCCTTCAAATGGCTTGAATCTGGAAGAATGGTTGAATAACTCACCTCCACCGGATATCTATGTCTTGGGGTATGGACAAATGATACTGTTGTTTGACATTTAAGGAGTTTCTGGAAAGCCTATATAGATATAAAATTTCTGATTTTTGATGGGCAAGTTATGTTGGAGGAATTTTTCAATTTACGCTCTTGATTGTGATAGTCATATAACCATATTTCAACCAGTAACCAGGAGAAGCCTTTTTTACAGGTTCCAGGAAATTGTTCCTTTAAATGCAGGGAATGTGGTGGGGGCAGAGAATAATGGTCTTGCTACCAAATGGCTTAGCCTTATTCGAAAAACACTCAATAAGTCACATCGTGAAGGCAGTACCAATTCTAGAAGCTCTTTATCACCAGGTTGTGCAAAGTCCACAGACATGGTAGACACAATTATAAGTTTGGATTCTGATTTTGAGGGTTCAAGGTCACAAAAGAATGACCCTTTCTACCATAGGAGATCATTTTAGGTCCTAGGCTGGGGTTCCAAAATGGATGACGATTCTGCCAGTAGGCAACCAAAATTGCAGAGGAATTTCAGTGTTTCTGATCAAATGTTGATAGGCAGATCTATAGGAAGGACAGATTCTGATAATACTATCAAATCTTTGCACTCAGATGATGAATATGTTGCATGTGCAACAGATTCGCCTTCAGCTTCTACTATGTTTTTCTCTCCGGTGCCAGATAGCCCTGCAGTGGACGATAGATCTAGTTATGGCCAGATGAATTACTGTTTAGCTGCCAGCAAGCAAATGGTTGGCATATTCCTCTCAGTTTGGGTGAGAAGCGATTTGAGGCATTATATACACAATCTCAAAGTGTCATGTGTTGGAAGGGGCCTGATGGGTTACCTTGGCAACAAGGTGTGGCACATTTCTGTCAAAAAGTGATTCTCATGTTTTATGATGTTGCATTTGCTGTTCCAAACATGGACAATGACGTTTTCTATTTTGCACCCCTAAGAATGTTTGATTTTTACCCTAGTCATTGCTGAATGCACATTACGTCTCTGAGTTAACAGGGGTTTAGATCAATTTCTCCAATTAAACATATTGATTCAATCATACTTTTGCAGGGCTCAATATCAGTTAGCATGACTCTCCATCAGACAAGCTTTTGCTTTATTTGTAGCAATTTGACTTCTGGCCAGAAAGATGGCGATGAGCTCCGGAGGAATTCTGATGTCATGGAAATCATAAAAAAGACTCGCTTTCCATGGGTTTGTAGATTTGCTGGAGAGGATTCACCTGAAACTATTTTGGAGCACGAGTAAGTCTGAATTGAATACTTTAGAAGGATCATCTTTTTGTTCCCACATCATTGAGTTGAACTTTAATATTTTAAACTGTTTTTGAATGATTTATGTTCTACTTTGCTTAGAATTTGCAGTCGAGTTATTTCGCTATGGATAAGTCTCAGTAACTCGATGGGTATTGTGCAATGATTATGGAGTATATTTGAGTTACAACTCACATTTTTGAGGAGAGGTTGTCAAAATTTTGAATCTCTTAATATGCTCAGTGATAGAGTGAACTTATGAGCACGAATTACTAGAATTTCTAAATAGAGCTGGACTCTGCTCGGGCAAGGCGGCCATATGCCCCTATCTGGTAACAGAAGAAATGAAATGGGGAATTGGCATCAGCGAGTAATTTCATTTTGGACAATTCGTTCCAATTAGTGCTTGCCAACAGCAACAATTGTCACACACTTGCAACAGCGTTGTCATAGGCAACTTGCTAATTTTTCGATTATATAGGCAGGGACTACCGGCTGCATGCAGCACTTGTTAACACATATTTGTGCTAAATAGGCGGTGTCGTGCCGCACTAGAGAATCTACTTGTATAAAGATTTTGTAGTTATATTTTTGTTTTACCTCCGCTCTAAATTTAAGGTTTTATTAATACGAGTACTTCTTCTATCCTTCATCATTGAACATGGTGTATCTTTTGTGATGGTTTCTCTTATGCAATTAGTTTTGATGTCTAGTTACAGGGATTGTGGTCTTACAAAACCTTGTTACTTATACAGGACGTACTCAAACAAACCCTAGGACTATTGTTAAGCAGCTAGATGGTTTTGATTGGGCCATACTACTAACCACGATATATATATATATATATATATATTATTTAATTATGTTGATTAGGGTACCACTGCTACAAGTTCAACTAAGTTTTCCCAACAAGGCTTCACCACCACAATTCCCCTCCATTTGTCAGAGACTTATTTATATTCTTGGTATTAGTTATAAACATGTTGACCATTTTCTGATTGATTTTGAGTGGCTTTATTTTTCCTCTTTCAGGTTATGTTGGTTCTTCCTCCTCAACGTCTAGGGGGTTTTGTTTACCCCAAGGAGTTTTTGCATAGATGAAAATATGAGTTTTCTAGAGGATTAGTATTAATGATTGTTATGTATTGTTTGCATTTCCATACTACCATACTATGCGTAAGGTTATTATCCTGGTTATTTATATGTTTAGAAATTTTGATTTACAAAAGAAAAATAAAAGTCCATTACTTAGACAATCCCTTTAGAAAGTATGATTTACAAAAGAAAAATAAAATTTTATTGCTTAGATGTAATCCTCATTTAATTTATTGTAACTTCTTTTATAGAGGAAGCAAACGTTTCACCATTCTTTCAAATCATTAGTAATTTGTTCATAGTTTCCCTTCAAAAGAATACATTTAAAACCATAACTTCCAAAACAAAACGACTCATAACTTCAATCTTAGTTTTACTTCATAGCATAGGTTTTTACTTTTAATTAATAGCATAGGTTCCTCCTCCTAGGGAATTGACCTGGGAAGAAGACTTCTCTAACGGACTAGTGAGATTGGAAATCATGTCCAAATCCCCCCAAGCCTGTTTAACTTCCAGAGTAGTTGGTTAGCAGTAGACTAATCTTAGGCTCCAAATCTCCCCTGAACCTCTTTAAATTCCGGAGTAGTTGGTTAGCAGTAGACTGATTAGGCCTCAATACTCCTCATCTAGTCTAGAAACTTGAAACTTCATGGTTTCCATTCGCTCCTGTCCAACTCAAGAACACCCAAGGAACACCTTGCAATAGCATCCTACTTAACCTTGGTAATGTCCTGCAAAATATTTTCGTCACTTATTTTGTTCCTCAGGCCTCTTCTCTCTCCCACAAGTTAGATGTTTTCCATCTCTATATGAAGAGGATATAATTGTCACAACTACTTCGAAATTAACGATTTCTCTTTTAGAGACTTTTCCCGTAATTCCTTGGCTTTCCATCATTAAGAAAAATAAAATAAAATAACTTTAAAGATCTAAGTTTTCTTTACTAAATTATTTTTACTAGACTTCACCTAGTGGCTCCTGGCCAGTTCAAGAACACCCAAAGAACACCCTACAATAGAATCCTACTTAACCTTGGTAAAGCATCCTACTTAACCTTGGCAAAGCATCCTACATAGCCTTGGCAATGTCCTGGAAAGTATTTTCCTCACTTATTTTGTTCCTCAGGCCTCTTCTCTCTCACACAGGTTAGATGTTTTCCATCTCTATATGAAGAGGAAATAATTGTCACAACTACTTCAAAATTAAATAGTTCTCTTTTAAAGCCTTTTCTTGTAATTCCTTGGCTTTCCATCATTAAGAAAAATAAAATAAAATAAATTTAAACATCTAAGGTTTCTTTACTAAGGTATTTTTACTAGACTTCACCTAGTCTTTTACCAAGTCTTGCATCATAAAGTAAATAAAAATTATTTACATGACCAGGGGGAGATACATGTCCCCCCTCTCATGTGAAACACTTCCCTTATTGTTTATTCTTGCGCTTGCGCTTGGAATAGGTAAGTGTATGCTTCCCGCATTAAATTTTCATCATCCTAGGGGCCCTTTTCCAAGCTAAAGTTCCTCCATTTCACTTTAACCTGGGTGATATCTTGCCTTTGTAACATTGTTTCTCTCCAATGGACAATACACAAAAGCTTTACTATTAACTCTCCATCTGGTTCGACCTATTCCACAACATGAAATTGTCATTATTTTACATTAATATTTAATAATCATTATTGAATAGCATAGAAAAATAATTATTAGCTCTTCACCTACACCTCATACAAGTTAATAATGTCTACCTAGAGTGATACATATTTCTTTAACAGAGAGACGTGAAACACATTATGAAATCACGTAGGGTTAGGTAATGCAAGTTGATATGCAATGAGTCCAATTCTTTCTAATATTTGGAAGCATCCATAATACTAAGGAGCTAGTTTGGCACATCCACCCCACTATAGAGTGTTTTTCTTAGGTTTCACTCGGACATATATATGGTCTCCTATATGGAATTCTCTGGAAGTCATTTTATTGTCTTCATATTCTTTTGGTCTATCTTGGGAATATTTCAAGTTTTTTCAAACCTTTTTCATTGTCTATTCCATATTTGTTAACATTTAAGTTCCTAACAAGAACATATCTTCGAAATTTTTCAACTAACTAGTGTTCTACACCTCCTTCCGTATAACATGTTGAAACGACTCATCATTAATGACTCACGGTATCTATTATTATAAGCGAATTCAACTAGGTGAATATATTCTTATCACTTAAATGGTTATTTCATTACATACATCCTTAGCATATATTATAATACCTGATTCACTCACCTCCTCAGTCTGCTCATTTGTGTGTGGGTGGTAAGTGGTGCTAAATTGGACTTGGGTACCTAATCGAGTAAAAATAATTTTCCATAATGTTGATGTGAACTTCAAATCTCTATTAGAAATCATCACCTTTGGCATACAATGTAACTAGAAAATTTCCCAAATAAAAAAAAACTGCAATTTGTACAATTTTATATGTAGATTGAACAAGGATAAAATGGGCTAATTTACTGAGTTTATCCACTACCACCATCATACCAAGACTTTGGATTGTTCGGACACATACTCTGTGAGATGGCCAACACTTGTTTATTTCTCGGGATAACAAGATTGAGTTTGATCGATCGATAAAAATAAGTGAATTAGGACAACCAAACACTAGATATATTAACTACCAAGATCTCCTTAATGACTATCATCTATTGCTTATCGTGTGGTAGGAGATCCTCCCTTCACCTCAATCTTAACCATTTTGTTTGGTTCTCAGAGAGTTCACCCTAGATGGATGGATGGGCCAACTATTTTTTGTTTGTTTCACCCACCTCACTCACACTCCTTCCACCCAATGTACTTTCCCCATAGTGTAAGCCATACTGTGCCATGTGTGAACATATGCCACTCACAGAAGACAATCCATTTGCGCACTACAAAAAAAAAGGAAATCCATTCACAAAATCCATTCCCTGAGGAGTCAATTCTTGTCAAGGCACTCATTGTTTATGATGTAGTATTCCCATTACTTGTAGTTTAGATATTAACTTTGATCATATAGCTCATAACTAGTCTTAGATCCCCTTCATGAAAGTTCATTTGTCAAGATAATGACCAAACAGTAAGCATACGTCGATTCATCATCTCAACTAATCTAATATAACCCATCGTTAGATCTCCCCTCATATAATATCATCTCATGAAAACCCATATAGGATGATTTTGGATGGACTGATATTCCCTGTGGAGTCTGATTGGATAAGTACAATAGTAATCTAAGATAAGAAGACTAGAATTAGGAAAACTTGCTATGAAATATAATGTAATAATTTCCCATTTCCACTGTGGAATGGGCAAAAGATGGAGAAAACCAACTAGGTGCTAGTGTTAGCTTTAATTTGCTAACACTCCAAGAATTTGGTTAAATATTCAGTAATGTCCCTCCTCATTCTGGGAAAAAAACAATATTTATTTATGGTAGAAGATAATTTCTAATATCCGGGATGAGAATGATAAGGTCTTCAATGAAATTCATCCAGTATTACTTTCCTAATAGCCACTTGATTTGGAGCATATATCCTTCCCCTAAAAGTCAATAAATTATCTTTGTTTATGCCATATTAAGATTTTTTTTAGAGTTGTTTGTTTGTTTAGTTTGTGCCATAGAAACCCATAATTTAGGCCTTGAACCACAACTTCCTTAATCTGATTTGAAAAATTAAATTCCGTTTGACTATAGGAGATTTCATATATATATACTATAATTTTCTACTTAACGCATTAGCCACTCGATTTTCTTTCCCTTTTAGATGTCTAATTTTGAAGTGAATTCAGGTAACAAGGCTATCCACCTGGATTTTCATGTATCTTTGTTAGGTTGCGTAAAGAAAATAGTTAAGCTACTATGATCAATCATTAGCATAAAAATTTTACCCAATAAATAATGTCTCCTGACTGTTAAGGTGTGTACAACCGTGTTTAATGATGGAGGGATACCCTTGCAAATACCCATAGTAAGCATAAACATGCATAAATATATCTGTCCCAGGTATTTGACTCACAAAGGAGTCAAATCTTCAACCATACATGGTTTAGGCCCTTTTAGCAATAGTTCCTTTTAAATAGGAACCAATCACCCCGCTTAAACCTCCTATCGGGAGTTAAATTAATCCTCAAGCCTTCACTTATCCATTTATTATAGTCTTTCATTATATCCTTCTTATCGGCACTCTATCACCCCATAGAAGCCTTCGTTAACCTTTGTGAACCCTTAAAACACAAATATATAACCTTTCCTTTCAAAACCTTAGTTCATATATGTTATATCGCATGAAATGCTCTATCAGCGCTATTTTCCTTCCAAACCCTTTTATAAAGGAATTATGTGCATAACACACCTTTTTCCACCTTTCGTATGACTTTTGCATAGATCCTGAGACACCACCTTTATCGCTGGTCGCAATCGGATCTTGCGCGTGCACACCACACACACACACACATATATGTTATAAACATATTTGGGCACTGCAACCCCAATTTTATATGTCGATAAAACAAGGGCTCTTTAACCCCTAAAAGTGTCATTTCATACCCTAAAGGATCATGGTCAACTGATTACATCATTCCCCAAAAGTTCCACCTAAAAAACGACTTAGAACCGACCAAAACTGGACCATACTGACTGCTCCACTGTCCGGGTGCTATGCATCTCACCTTCTACACTTGGGAGGTATGATGCATACTGAAGAGGCCTTCTGTGCGGTGCGATGAGAGAGGATGGGAAAATGTTCAAGATAGTTTGCTAAGTGGATGTTCATGGAATCTTCCAAAACTTCTCATATGACATTTACCTCTTTGAATTCGCCCAGGGATGAGTAAGAGATCCAAGAAATCTCCAAGTGGAACCATGAACAAGAAGTGGAATGACACTAATCAAAAACCCAGAGATGACTCACACCCTTGTAGACATCTATAAATGGATCCCTCACCTAAGAGATTGAGAGGCTAGAATTTTGTAATTTGTAAGGAAGTGTTGATAGTTTGTCTTTGAGAAAGAGCATTGTATTGTTGGGTGATCTTGCTTTTCATGAGGTGAAGAGGGCTTTGATGTTGGGAAGATGATGCTGAATCAGACACTTGGGTTGTGGTTCTCCCTTCTATTATTAATAAATTTCTTTGAGTTTTCCTCCATACAATCGTGTATTTTTGAATTTTTTTTATTTGTGAATGCCATTGTATGATCAATGTATTTCTAATTCTGCATTGTTTATGATAAAATAGATCAAGATGCTTTGATGGTGTTTTGTTACTTTGTCTCTACAAGTATTCCTTGAGCGGGATAAGTAGGAGAAGAGGTGCAAGCTCTATCAAGGGAGAGAGAAATCAAGTGAGGAGTCAAGCGAAAGATCTAGGTTGGTCCCTTTGCTCCTGTCTTATCTATCATACATAAGGGAAATCACAAATTACTTTGATTGTTTGCTTCTAGGATAGCTGCCAATCCTAGTGCGACTAGTAGATCGAAAAGGCACTAGTTTTCCACAGGGGAAAATGGAGACTCCACTAGAGATCAAATAGTTTGTTTGTTTGCTATTGATTGTTTGTTTTATAAACTATAGACAAAACCTGAAGTTAGCCAAATAGCCTTCGAACTACTCTTGCTATGCAATTGCAAAGTAGATGAATGCTGCTTCAGTCAATCCCCAATTTAGTTTATGATTTGAACATCTGGATTACAAGCATTCTAGATGTCCTATTGGTAGCTCGATAACCTCCCAAGACCATACCCCAGTACTTTGTTCTTTACTGTCCATAATCGCTCAGCTTAACTCATTCAATTCAGCTACAAATTTGAGCCAAAACCCACCTCAGTTGTGCTCCCTGGCCCATCGCACTATCTAACACTCAAAACTAGTATGCATCACACTTCCTGAGTGTAGCAAGTGAGATGCATCCCTATTTCTATGAAGCACATGTGTGATGATTGAGTAATCCTATTTCTTTCATTGAAATTTGGGCTTTTGTCCTTATTTTCAGCTCTCTTTAGATGTTTTGATGCTTATGAAAAATATCTTTTTACTGAAGCCTCCTTGCTTTACATAGACTAGCCTCCATTGATTAGGATTAGTAAATGTTTTTATGTATTTTTCCATTTGCAATCCTTTGTTGAAAGGTTGTGTAAATCGATCTATCGTTTTGGTGCAAAAAGCGTTGTAACTGTCGTTTTGTGTCAAAAAGAGGAGTGACGTAAAGTCTTCCTCCTATAGATAGTTGATTGAAATTTTTGTCATGTATTTGATTTGATTTGTTGATATTTGAGGTGTTGAAAGAATTTTCTATTTGAAATTGAAAAGTGTTGTTTAAGTATTCCTTTCGTTTTGAAAAAGAAATTGTCGAAATGTCACTTTGAAGAAAATATTTCAAATCTATACTCAATTTTGTTTTTTGGCATCTCTCACATTAATGGAACAAAAAAAAATACATGCATTTGCATTTGCATTTGCATTTAGACTATGTGTGAAAAATGATTTAGGAAAAGTGCATTTAGTGTGTGTAGTTTGCTCTCTATTTGAAAGAATTGTAATCTTCTTTCCTTAGTAGCTAGGATTTTCATTGCTAAAAAATAAACAATGATTATTTATAATTTTAGATTGCATATTTAGGAATTTTACATATACATCACATGGTGAAACATTGAAAGGTGAAATTCTAATCAAGATCAACTCTAAAATAAATTTCAATGAACTTAACAATGCTTTGGAACCTAATGCAACACATCTAGAGGTCTAGGCTAGAGACGTGTTCCAGCGTTGTAAAATCTAGTAACTATCATTTTCATCGAAGATTGGGTGATTCCTCCTCTTCGATATGAAAAGTGCTAGCACAGAATTGTGCTCCCTGTACCGTCGAGTATATATTGGGAGACCACAATAGGTTTATATCCTTTATCCATAGGAACCCGTGTCTGCTGCCCTATTGATCGCAATGCACTAAACACAACATTTGGGAAGATTGAATGTCGTACATAAGTCCTTGGTAATTTCTATTTAATTTATCACCAAGGTGTACTTTTCAGTTTTGCGATTGGTTTGGTAATCCCTTTGTCTAGATTTCCAGAGTAGTCACTTTCCTTCATTTTCAAGTCCTTAAAAGAAAATGTCCATCTGAGCACTTGTCACTTTAGGCTCATTAAAAATCGAAGGGGACTAGAGTCATCTTTAGCTTTTTCTCGACAATTAAAATTGAAAGAGAGAAGTTGTGTCAAAGTGTCATTAAAATTGATTAAATTAGGAATGACATCCATGTTCCTTCGTTGATCTTAGGTTGAAGATATATGGAGACAAATCCAGGATCCACAAATCAAGGAATCCCTTTTGATGGGAATCCTAGTCCTTTTCCTTCTTTTGGAAATATTTGTGCTCCTCATATGGCTACATTGTCGCTTCTGGGAATTACAATTGGCCTGCTAGTATGGCTATTATCAACCTTTGTCGTTCAAAATACTATGATTCCTCCGTAATAAAATCAACCTCTAGTTGATCCTAAAGTTGACCCTTTGCCTTCTTCCTCATTTGTTTCTCCCTCCCCCTTTTCCTCTTTGCTTGGTGAAAGTATTGGTACTAGTAACCAGGTGGCTAAGAAGAGAAGAAAGGGAAGAAGATGAAGAAGAAGCTAACTCAGCAAGGGGGCAACCAAGAAACCATTGCTTCGAATGCAACATATAATGAAAATCCATTGTTAAGCTGCACAAAGTCAAATATCCATGCATAATCTGTGCGGAAGACCATTTTCATTGAAATTGTCCTTATTTTCCTCAGATCTTGAATGAATGGTTTTCCCATTTGCACTGTCTGGTGTCATCAAGCTTTGGTGATGATGTTGGTAACACTCCATCAACTAGTAATAATGAGGTTCATGGACAGAAAAGAAAGGTCAAAGTTCCATGTAGGTTATGTGAGGGTATACACCCCTTTCACCTTTGTCCCTATCTGGATGAAGCCAAAAGAGTGTTGGATAACCATCCTGCTTCACCGCAACATCTTCCATTTGAACTATCTCTAAATCCTTCACTATTTAATGAGCCGACTGACCAAAATCAACTGTCGGTCGAAACCACTCTCTCTGAAAGTGAATCCTACGAGTCTATACTCGACCAAAATCAATAGGTCGAGGTAATAGCTGACCCCATTTCACCTTCAGCTGATCCGACCTTTCTGAAGAGAGTAAAAATGATACCACTTAAGTTCTTTTTGTTACCTCAGATTCAAATGAGCTTTGGGGTAGTCCACCTGTTCCAGCAAGATAGGAGGAAAATCCTCTAGTTCTCGTAACCCAAGGGGTTAATTCTCCCATTTATATGGTGCCCCCTCCAAGTGGTCTAGTTACTTCCTTCAATTGGAATCAACTGGTAGAATCTTGCCTTCTTATGTGCCTTTCTAGATCATAATACAAGTTTGTAATATGATTGTATCTCGCACTATTATAGATGAAGGTGCATCAATGAGTATCCTTTCCTCAACTGCTTGGAAAGTGCTTGGTTCACCACTGCTTGTGCCTGTTACACAGAATCTGTTGGGCTTTAACAAAGGAACAAGTAGACCGTTAGGGTTCCTTCCTTAGTTGCCTATCACTTTGAGAGAAAAAAAGGTTTATTTGAACGTGATGGTAGTCATAGGACGTTTAGATTAAAATTTACTTCTCGGGCATGACTATGTTTATCACATGGGAGCTAGTGTTTCAACACTCTTTTGAGTGATTTGTTTCCCACATGACAGTAGAATTGTCACCGTTGACCAACTTTCATTTCCCTATCCAAATATAACTCCTAGTCAACCATCGTTCCTAAATGGTCCATTTATACCAATGGTATCATCCCTGCCACGTGTTAATTATGTGGTAAACTCTTCCATACCTACATCATCTGACGATCAATACAATGATGTTGTACATTATGTACTAGGGCCATTGGAACTAGATATTTCCTTCATGACCCCATATGATTTGTGATCAAAGATAGCTGGAGGATAGTTCGTTGACTTGTGTCAACCTCGTTAAAAAATGAAACCAAGGATCTGAGCAGAGTTCCTTGTCTTGTGCCAAGCTCGCTAAAAAATGAAACAAGGCTTAGCAAAGTTCCAAGTCGAGTCTTTCACTTCATCTCATAAAGGAACCTTCATTCCATCCACCTAATTACCATGAGTAGTCTGGTGAATGTAACGAAGCTTAGCGGGTATGCACCCAAGATAGGTTTCCGTGTAGGTTATGTGGTTGGTCTGAAACACCATTCACCTTTGTCTGTGGTACAGATGAATCAAAGGAAGTGTTTTGTCTACTCTGTGGACGAAACCATCTTACCATATGAAATTCCATGTAAATTAAGTGATTGGTCTGAAACACCACTCACCTTTGTCTAATTGGCGGACAGATCCAACGAAGTGTTTTTGTCTAACCACTGACAAAAATAATCCTGCTTAACCACAGTGATTTCCATATGGTTAGTGGAGACTCTCCTTTTCTCAATGCCTAGGGGCATGAAAACTTTTTTATGTAAGCGAAAAATGACCAATTTCAATTTTTTAGATTTTTAGTTTTTAACTCCTGAGGTCAGGTGATTGGTCCGAGACACCATTCACCTTCGTCTATTCTGTGGATGAAGCAAAGGAAGGGTTTTGTCTAAATAACCTGATGAAACCATCCTACCTAACCTCAGTAGTTCCTTAGCTTTAATAGTTTTTTTTAGCTTTGTATTTTGGTCATTTCTAGCCTACATAAAAAGGAAACTGAACATACTTTCTGCAACGTTTGAGCTTGTCATTAAAAAATGAACCTGCACTCAAATGAGCAATGTGATCATATGGTTCAAGCTCGTTAAAAAATAAAACTACCAATGAGCAATGTCATCGTATGGTTCAAGCTCATTAAAAAATAAACCTACCACTGATCATATGTTCCCCCAGAGTTCAAGCTCGTTAAGAAATGAACCCACCTTTGGTAAGTAACCTTTTGAACCTTGGTTGTGTTTCCTCCATCACCTCCATTTGTTTAGCTAATCATACACTTCCACTTGATTGTTTACCATTTTGAGGAATAGCTGTGATGGGTGGTGTTGTTAGCCACCCTCTTCACATCACCATGTTTTGAGAAGTTCTAAGATTAGCCGAAACAAGTTGCGACCCTGGATACCCTCATTCCTCAAAAAACAAGTCCACTTTAAACCCTTTTTAGACTCGCTACTAAATATGAAAATATTATCGAGCAATTGGCCTCTTCAACTACTAAACTAATCGTAAGTGCCATACCTCCTGTGTATTTTAAAATTTTCAGACCCGAGGGATTATCTCATGAAAAGTTAAAGCGCTTGTCTTTCTCAACTCGCTAGAGTGATTGAAAAATAATCCCTTTTGTATTATTTTAATATTTTTCGTACTTAAGAGATTATGCTATGAAAAAGAACTACTAGAGTTCTCTTTTCGTCCCTTTTCAAACTCTCTAAATATGAAAAGGACCAAGTTGTCTTTATCGTTAAACTCGTTAAAACATAGCGACAAACTTGTCCACCCAGACAAGAACGAGTTTCATTGTCGCTAGACTCACTAAAACATAGCGACAGGTTTGCCTGAAGGGAAAATTATAGAACAAGAATATGTTATCCTCCTAAAGCTTGACAAAAATAAAGAGGTACTGGTCAACAATGACTGGGGAAAAATTAAAGAAAACTTGAAGAATTTTATTGGTAGTAGGTCGCTCTTCAACATGACACTTTCACTCCATCACCATGATTGAGTCGAGTTGGGTTATTCCATTCACCAGTCATATCACCATTGGTCCTCCATACCATCCATATTTTGGGGTTAACGCTACTGATCCATCTCAATGTCGTTGATATGTTCAAGAGAAGTCATTCAGAGAGTTCACCATCTAGTTAATGCCTCATTCATTGCAATACCTTCACCCTCTATTTTTCATGATTGCTATTCTTGAACCTTGTATCATCAGATCGTTTTCACCTCCTGAAAATCATTTGCTTTGTTTCGTGTCGTAGATGTGGGATACATTAAGGTCATTCTACAACAGGTCACTTCTTGTTGACATTAGCTTATTATCCAAGAAGATGACTTAGAAACAACCCTTTCAGTACTTTGAAGCTCGCATGCCTCAATGGAAAGTTTCTCACTTCCAACGACAGCTTTACATCAATGGCCTTCGACCGAAAGATTTTGCATGGTGTTCGACATCGAATCATATATTCACATGACATGAATTGTACTGTAGTACCTTGAGGGTCATTATCATTATCGATGATTCGTCTTGTGCTTGTTAATAACTTACATTATTGGCTAGTAATCAGGTGATGTCTTTCCATGTTCGACTTCAGGACATATTTTCACATGGATCGACGTGTACATCAGGCGAAGATTGAACAAGTTTTGAAGACCTCAAATCTAGTTTCATCCTTCCGGGCTGTGATATAATCAGGAATATAAAGACGTCAAGTGTACACAAAAGCTGCACAGATAGTCATCTAGGCTAGGGAAGATGACTCTTCATATGAAGAATCACTAGTCTGCAACTGCAAACGATTGTCTGTCCTATGTGCATGAAAATGAATTTATAAATTTGAGCATGCAAATGCCCGCCTCAGCTAGATCATGAAAATAATATGATGATGATGTATTGTATTGTATCTTATATAGGTCACCTTCTAGTTTGAATACCTCAGATCCTCATGATAAAGCATTTCACCTGACATCATGCTTTAGGGGGCAACTGTTAAAGACATATTTGGGCATTGCAACCCAAATCTTATATGTCAATAAACCAAGGGTTCTTTAACCCCTAATAGTGTTTTTTCGTACCCTAAAGGATCATGGTCAACTGATTACATAATTCCCCAAAATTTCCACGTGAAAAAACACTCAGAACTGGCCAAAACTGGATCGTACTGACTGCTCCACTCCCAGGGTGCGATGCATCTCACCTTCTACACTCAAGAGGTGTGATGCATACTGAAGAGGCCTTCTGTTGGGTGTGATGTGTGAGGATGGAAAAATGTCTGAGATAGTTTTCTAAGTGGATGCTCATGGAATCTTCCAGAAACTTCTCATATGACGCCTGGGGATGAATAAGAGATCCAAGAAATCTCCAAGTGGAACTATGAGCAACAAGTGGAATGACACTAATAAAAAACCCAAGGATGACTCACATCCTTGTAGACATCTATAAATGGATCCCTTATTTAAGAGATCGAGAGGTTGTAATTTTGTAATTTGAAAGGAAGTGCTGATAGTTTGTCTTTGAGAAAGAGCATTGTATTGTTGGGTGATCTTTCTTTTCATGAGGTGAAGAGGGATTTGATGCTGGGAGGATGATGTTGGATCAGACAATTGGGTTGTAATTCTCCCTTCTATTATTAATAAAGTTCTTTGATTTTTCCTCCATACAATTGTGTATTTGTGAATGTTTTTTATTTGTGAATGCCCTTGTATGATCAATGTATTTCTGATTTTGCATTTTTTATGATATAATAGATCGAGATGCTTTGATGGTGTTTTGTTACTTTGTCTCTACAGGTATTCATTGAGCAGGATAAGTAGGAGAAGAGGTGCAAGATCTATCAAGGGAGAGAGAAATCAAGCAAGGAGTCAAGCGGAAGATCTAGGTTGGTCCCTTTGCTCCTCTCTTATCTATCATACATAAAGGAATCACAAATTGCTTTGATTGTTTGTTTCTAAGATAGCTACCAATCCTAGTGGGACTAGTAGATCGAAAATACATTAGTTTTCCTGGAAACAATATATATATATATATATATATATATATATATATATATATATATATCATCACCTTTCCGACTCCGATACGCGACTATCGGAATCCTTAACTCCACTTTTGCATTAAGAGACTCGGTCATGCACTTTATATAATACAAAGGAATTACATTAAAACTCTCCTTTGACACCCATAAGAAGATCTCAAAAACATTACAACCTCGACTATAGTTATCGTTAGGTCTGCCTCCTTTGAGCCTTTCCACTTTAACTTCTGATATTTGCCTTCTCCGATTGTCGATTTACCTGATAAAAAAAACACAATGATGACCCTTTGTCGTTGATCTTCCTCCTTTAAATCTGACAATTGCTATTTACTTCAGGTAGATGATGAGTACAGATTTAACTGCCCAATACGTGATTTTCTCCCACACCCTTGTGCTACGTGCCCTCTAATTAAGGGAATCGGAGCCAAGCGAAAGTATATTGCTTATGGTTTCTTCACCGCCCGAAATCCACTTTCTTACATAAACCCTGCCTTCCTTCGTTAAACTTCACCGATGTGATCTTGCCTCATGGACCCGATAAGGTTTAGGGTCCTATCTATAAACTATTAAGTCTAGATTTCAAATCCGACTATGTTTTGCACTCGTTTTTAGTGTAAGTCGGGATTTTCACTTGTGGCCCAAAACTATGTAAATAACTTTGTTGATGCGATATTCCGCTTGCTCCTCAACGACATCATCTAGACCATTGATCCTCCAGGTCCAACTATTGTTGAGCACTGATACTTCCCTTCTTGCTCCTCCTTTTCTACTTGGTTTTTTATGTTAAGTCTTCAGATCCTCCATGGTTTAGCTCCTATTCAAAGGTTCGATTCCTTCACCATTTTTGCTGCGACTCCCTCCTAAGCTTGATTTCTATAATTTTTATCACTGACTGTGGAATTTAATTGGTCCTTTGAATGGATTCAAAGATCCATTATGAATCTCTTGGCTTGTTCTTCTCCATTGTACTCTACCTTGACTCTGCCTGCAACCTCTGTTACAAAACCTACGAGTTCACACAGTAGTCAATCATAAACCACCCAATTCACACATTTACACACTCAGAATCATATTCATCTGTATATAAACATATAAATAGTTGATTACATTCGAGACTTCTCTATCTCACATAAGCCTATTCTTCAATATCGTGGCCTCCTTTTTGACTTTTCCCGTAGGCTTACATATATGCAAGTGATTTCTATTGAACTCATCCTGGTTCGACTCCTAAATATATTGAACTGACTATTAAATCCTCTATCCACTTCTACTTCAATTAATTCCTAAAATATCTCCTTAGTTCCTCGAATCATGGAATGCTAAAAGAGTCCTAATGGACTTTAGACTGTTTTGTCAGTATTGCCCACTCATGTCGCTCTTATTCAAGAGTATTTACAAGATATCTCACACATCTAATTAAATCACTTAAAATCCTAAATATTACAATTAACCTGAGACTTAGAAAACTAACATCCTAAAAATACATGATTCCCTATGTCTACTTAATTACAATGATTTTCCTTGAACTGAATGTTCCCACATCAGACTCCCGAAGTAGAAAATATTCTTGATCTCTTGCTCATGTGTCTTCCGATCTTTGTCTTCCTAGATCCCATACTTTGTTTTTTAATTGTCCAAATTCTTTGTAGCTTTGTTTTTGTTGTATGTATGTTGTCTTCCGCTCCATCTTCTTCTTCTTGTCAGTTAGGTTCATGCTATAATTGATCATTCTTCCTACTATCATCAACTTTCTCTCTATGGCATGTTTCATCATCAACTACCAAAATTCTTCAATTTATTTTTCTAGCACATCTTTGGACTGGTCCATATTCTGCTTCATATTTTTTCCTCCTTCTTTTTGTTTCAGGTTGTTCTTGCTGTCCACTAATTCTTTAAACTGACGCTGGTTACTTTTTCTTTGTAGCAGCTGGTTGACTTTTTCTTGTTCTTTTTCTCTTGTTCCAACTTTTTCTTTGCTTGCTATGTTGACTTCCTCCCTGTTATCCTTACCCTCTTTCACGATTATCTCTTCTTGTATTGAATCATGATTGTCCAGCATTCTCACCAAAAATTGAGCATCTCTGTTCCATGGATTGAATTCTTCCACAAAATCTTCTTCTCTCATCTTTATTTGGTTTTTCATTTGTGCCAAATGTCCTCTAGCATCTCCAACTAAGCCTGCACTCACAAAACACTTGTTAAAATCAAAGACATAATGTTTTTGTGCCTTATCTTCCTTTGGCAACAATTCAGTTTGTTGCTTTGTTTCTTCCTCCTTTGTCAGCACATCAGTATGTTGATTTGAATTCTCAAAAGAATTCATGAGATTTCCCATTAGTCTCTCTTCCACATCATCTGCTCTAATGATGTATTCCTTCTCTTGTTCACTGTATTGAACTTCTTCTTCTACAATCACACTATCATCTAAATTTTTCAGCAAATATTCCAACAATGTAATTTCTTTGTGACACTTTGCAAGTATTTCATTATCACTTCCAATCCTAAGTTCTTTCTGCTACAATACTTCACTACTTCTCTCATTTAAGAGACATTCTTCATCCTCCTTTACTTCATAGTTTTTATCTTATAGAAGATACTTGTCCATACTTCTAATAGCTTCAAACGATTGTATATCCTATGGAAAACACTCCTTTATTAGTGTTCTTTCTCCCTTCACTAAGTGTTTTGCATAGACTTCTTCCTTCTTAACGTCTTTGAGTAGATGTCCTTCTTTCTTATTTATTGTCTTAAAAACTTCAATGGCTATTTCCATTGTGCGTATCACCATGGTGAATTGATGATCTTTTACTATGTTTACAGCTAAAATAGTCTCTTCTTCAAGTTTGCCTTCAGTATTTAGTTGTTTATCTTCCCCAAGAGCTATCCTTGTCTCAGCATCTGCATTAACATTCTCTTGTATTTGTTCAGCATCCATAGACAAACTATCAATCTTAAAAGCATAAGACCCTATGGTCCCACTTGATGGTTCAGCCATCATATCTCCTTGTTGTTCTAAATTGTTCATGTGATTCAAAAATTCCTTGATGGTCTCCTCTTCAATCTATTCAAGCCCTTCACTTGGTTGCTTGATATCTTTCTCCAACTGCATATGAGACCTACCTGTCTCATCTTCTTCCAGAATATAATTTAAATTCTTCTTGTCTTCTTTCTCCTTTATGACAATATCAACAAATTGTCCTTATTTATATGTTTCACCTGCAAACATACATAGATTGTCAAATTAAAACCATGTCACCCTTTGGCCTCACTTGAAGTTTCAGTCTTCAAGTCTTCGTCTTCATTCTCTCCCAGAAATTCTCCTTGTTTTGGTTCACAAATGTACTCTTCCATTTCCAACTCAACTTCTTTGATTTTTTCCATCCGCCACCTTACCTGCTTTTGTTGTAGTTGTTATCAAACCAACTCACAAAAATACAGAAAAGATAGATCATCGCCTTAGAATTCAGCCTCTTCGAGGGAGAAACCTCATTTACATTACACAAATGAATGATTCTTTGATGATTCAAATGACAAAACCTCCTTTCTATATATAGGAGTCTAAGGAGTCACAATATAACCCAGCCGACCTAACAATAATAATATAAAGGCACAAAAATAATAATAGAGGGATTCTATGGGGCACAATAATAACAATATGGGGACCATAAGGGCACAAAAATATTAATAAGGGATATAAATACAATAGTAATGGGGTAATCACTAGTATTATAGGGACCTAACATGCCCCTCTCGTTCAAAAAAGTGTTGTCCTCAATGTTTGAGTAGTTCTGGATGCTTTTGTATAAAATTATCATCCTCCCATGTGGAATATTTAGCGGATAAGTTCTTCCACTTGATGAGATACTCTGAAATTGATAGATTTCATAGCTGTCGAGTTCTTGTTTCTGTGACTGCTTCCGGTTCCAATATAATTTTTCCTTCCTTGTCAAGTTCTAGCAATATTGTTTGAACTAGGAGCTTGTCACCTATAACCTTATTTAAACATGAAACATGGAAAAATAGGTGCACTCGAGAAGCTGCAGGAAGCTCCAATTTGTATGCCATAGTACCAATCTTTTGCAACACCTTGTATGGACCATAATACTTTGGTGATAATTTATTATCCTTTTTAGCTTGCTTGAGGGACATTTGTTTATATGGTTGTAGCCGTAGGAATACCCAATCACCTACATCAAAACTTCTTTTGCTATGATGTTGATCTTC
Organism: Pinus tabuliformis; assembly: GCA_031772625.1. Lineage (NCBI taxonomy): Eukaryota > Viridiplantae > Streptophyta > Pinopsida > Pinales > Pinaceae > Pinus > Pinus tabuliformis. The sequence continues at coordinate 853,564,341 of CM062818.1, read as the reverse complement.
TTGTTGTTTCATTCTATTTTGCGCCAACACGAGGATATCCTTTAAGAGTTGGAGGACTTGTTGTTGATGCTCGATATGATGTTCCACTGCTTGAACCTTAGAATTTTATCTTAAATATGATGTGATGGATGGTGGTTGATATCCATAAAGTGCCACAAATGGGGTCATTTTTGTTGTTGTATGGAAGGAAGTGTTATACCACCATTTAGCCAGAGGCAACCATTTGACCCATTATGTCTATTTATCAGATACAAAGCAATGAAGATATCCTTCCAAACATTTGTTTACTATCTCAGTTTTCCCATCAGATTGAGGATGATAAGATGAGTTATGAGCTAACTGAGTATCGAGACAAGAAAATAATTATGTCCAAAAATTTCCAGTGAAAATGGGATCTCTGTCACTTACAATAATCTTTGGGTTTCCATGTAGCTTTTGAATTGTTTCCATAAATGCAGTAGAAACTGTACTGGCTTTAAATGGATGTGATAATGCACAAAAGTGTGCATACTTGGTAAGTCTGTCAACTACCACCATGATGACACTCTTTCCCTAAGACTTGGGTAAACCTGTGATAAAATCCATTGAAACCTCCTCCCAACGTCGGCTTGGAATGGATAAAGGTTGTAATAGACTCGGGGTCTTAATTGTTTCAACTTTATTTTGTTGGCAAACCAAACATTCTGCCACAAACTTTTGAATATCTGATTTAAGGCCATCCCAAAAAAATTCCTTCTTAACCCTGTGGTAAGTTTTTAAGAATCCTGAGTGCCCTCCTAAGGGAGAAGTGTGCAATTCAATAAGAATCTTTTGTTTGAGTTGGGAATTCTTACAGAGGTATAAGTGATCTTTGTACCATAATGAATCATTTTTCCAGCTAAATGTATTAGATGTACTGGAATCTTGTTGTAACTTTTGAATAAGTGCCCACACTTCTTCATCATTCTTCCATTCCTCCCTTGCTTTGTTTATCCAATCTGGTTGGATAATAGAAACGATGCACAACAATGCTTCCACATCCTCATCGTTTCTTGAGAGTGCATCTGCCACAACATTTTGCTTCCCCTTTTTATGGATGATTTCAAAGTCATAACCCAACATCTTTGTGACCCACTTTTGTTGCTCTTCAGAGGATAATCTTTGTTCTAAAAAGTATTTAAGGCTATCATGATCTGATTTCACCTTGAAGTGTTTTCCCATTAGGTAGGGTCGCCATTTCTTAAGTGCATGTAGTATTGCCAACATTTATTTCTCATAAATGGCTTTGTGTAAAAACTTTCCATTGATTGTACGACTTTCTAAAGAAATGGGTCTTTCATCTTGCATTAAAACAACATGAATTCCATTCCCTGAAGCATCACATTCCACAATAAAGGTTTTTGTGAAGTCCAGTGTAGCTAAGACTGGTTCTTGGCACATTGCCTCTTTAAGATGTTCGAAGGCCTTTGTTGCTTCTGGAGTCCATGAAAATGAATCTTTCTTCAATAATGTTGTTAGAGGTGCTGCTATTCTCCCATAATTGTTAATAAACTTGCGATAATACCCTGTCAACCCGAGAAATCCTCGCAGATGCTTTATGGATGTGGGGATTTTCCATTCCTTAATGGCTTTAATTTTGCTAGGGTCTACCTTAACTCCTTCATGAGATAGAATAATACCCAAATATTCCACCTCTTTTACTCCAAAGGAACATTTGGATCTTTTTGCATATAATTGTTTCTCCTCCAATAGTTGTAGCACCTTGTCAACATGTTCAACATGATCCTTCCAAGACTTGCTATAGATTAGTATATCATCAAAAAATACTAACACAAATTTTCTAAGGAATGGTTTGAAAATGGAATTCATCAAACCTTGAAATGTAGAAGGTGCATTGGTGAGGCCAAAAGGCATGACCAAAAATTCATAATGACCCTCATGAGATCTAAATGTTGTTTTTGAAATGTCTTCAGTTTTCATTCTGATTTGATGATATCCTGAATGAAGATCGAACTTGGTGAAGTAAATTGATCCATGCAATGCATCCAGTAATTCATCAATGACAGGAGTGGGAAACTTATCTTTAATAGTGAGCTTGTTGAGCTCCCTATAATCCGGACACATGCACCATGATCCATCCTTCTTGTGCACCAATACTACTGGAGCAGAGAAAGAACTTTGACTAGTTTGAATTATACCAGACTCTAGCATTTCTGCAACCATACGTTCAATTTCACTCTTTTGGGCATAGGGATATATGTACGGCCTAATGTTTGGAGGAACACTTCCTGGAATCAGATGAATAGCATGATCATGATCACGAATAGGTGGGAGACCTTTGGGAGGCTCAAATACCTTGGAATGATTGTCCAAGACTTTTTGGAGATCTGGAGAAATAGATGATTTCGATGTGGAAACATCTAGCGAACATAATTATGCAATTACACCTCATTGTTCCTTTTTTAGAAGCTTTGTCATACCGTTAGAGTTGATTATCTTTCCCGGTTTCCCTGTAATACCCCTTAATTCAACTTCCTTTCCTTCTGCAGAAAATTTCATGAAAAGTTCTTGAAAATTAAAAGCTATTGTACCCAAGGATTGTAGCCATTGGACTCTTAGTACGACATCAAGACCTCCCATTGGAATGGAAAGCATTGGGCTAGTCAATACATATTCTCCCATGGATAGCTTGATATTATGGCACTTTCCAGAGCAATTTATTGTTCCTCCCTTTGCAACCATCACTTGACATTCTGGTGCTAGATATAGGAAGCAATTCAATTCTTTTGCTACCTTACAATGAATAAAATTGTGGGTACTTCCTGAATCAATCAACACTATTACATTTTTCTTCTTGATTTGTCCTTCTATCTTGATGGTTTGAGGAGTGGTAATTCCTGCCAATGCATTACAAGATATGGTCGAATTCATTTCTTCTTTATCTAGGCTTTGTTTCTGGAGTATATCCTCTTCTTTTGACCTTTCTTGCTCCTTTTCTTCTTCCTCTTCACAATCTATGCAGAATAATTTCTTCTCAGCACACTTATGACCTTTAGTGTATTCGCTATCACAACTGTAACAAAGCCCTTTTGCTCTATTTTCATCCAATTGTTGTGATGTCCACCTTATAGGTTGTGGAAAACTAGGGGAAACAACACTTCCATCTTTATAGTTGTGAGTGGTATGCTTCCTGGTTTCCATAATTTTTCTTCCCATTTTTCTTGCTAACCTGAATGCCTTCTCTAATGAATCAGGTTCCCAAAGCCGAACATCATGTTGGATATTATCCTTTAAAGTAGCTATGAACACATCAATCCTATGCTCCTCTGGAATATTTTTTACCCTTATGTTCAATTTTTGGAACTCTTCAATGTGCTCCATTATTGAACCCTTTTGTTTGAGACTTATCAATTGGCTAAAAAAAGTGTTGCTTTTTGTATGCTCATAATGTGCTGTCAATTCTTTTATAAAAATTTCCCAAGTGATAATTTGTTTACGAGAGAAAAGCCATTGATACCATACAAACTGTTTTGGTTCCAAATATAAAGTTGCAATATGTAACTTTTGTGTGTTTTGCACATTATTGAGATCGAAAAATTGCTCCATCTATAATATCCATGTTGCGGGATCCTTGCCATCAAACTTTCTCATATCGATTTTTGGAATATTGTGGGTCTTCAATCCAACATTAGAGTCTATGAAATCATGATTAACATTTCTTTTGGTCACATCATGAGTTTTCTTTACTACCCTTTCACCATTTGTAAGTATTTCTTGTAGAAAATTTGTCAAATCTGTCTTCAAATCTGCCATGTCTCTCTTCAAATCCATCTTCAAATCTATCTTCAAATCATCCATCTTAGTTTCCATGTCCTTTATATTATATCCCACACCATTTATCTTAGCTTTTGTTAGCTTTTGTGAAAGTGACATTTGTTGCACTTGGTCTTGTAATTTTGATATATCATATAGTGTTTCTTCCTCTTCTTCATGAGTCATGCTAGAGCTTTCAGGTTGCTTACTAGGTGTTTGCATTTTCTTTCCTTGGGGCATCAGTTATTGATAATAATGCTCTACTATGCCCTTTGAATTCCTTCAAAATAATTTTTCAAACCAAGCTTAAGCAAAACTTTTAAAAAATTACACACATTTTTTCACTTTGTAGGAGCTCGATATTGCCTTTGATGTATCTCTGTAATTTCGAATCATCCAGTTCTAAAATTGTGTCCTATAGTAGCCCTCTATGTCCTCTTTCCAATGCCACTAGTCTGATCCAAATTGGATTCTCCAAGGAAGAGTTATGCCAAATCTCCCACAGTGACCTAATTATAGACTAGTTCAGTAGAACGAACTTGTATGAAATTCCACATGTCCCTGTTTCAACCTTTGGCTCTAAAAAATATATAAAAGAAACTATAGTCTGTCCTCTTTCTTTACCTTTTTACGAAACTTCAATCTGATGCTCAGAGAGAAAGTTATGATGATTTTACCCAGGTCACCTATTTGGAATGTAATTCAGGAGTCTGTAAAAAGACCAAATTCCTCATATCATATCTCCGCAAATATAGCACGAAAAGCTCTGAAATTTGGACCCAAGGTTCAGTGCGATTTCATCTCAAATTGTTTTTTTTTTTTGCTTCTGAAACATCGTAGAAAAAATGTTATAGCGAACATTCCATGATGACCTATTTGGAGCAGTGAAACCCTAGAATCTAATGCTCTGATACCAAATGTTATGAAACCGACTAAAAAAAAGACAAAAAAGATAGATCAACGCCTTATAATTCAACCTCTTTGAGGGAGAAACATCCTTTACATTACACAAATGAATGATTCTTTGATGATTCAAATGACAAAACCTCCTTTCTATATATAGGAGTCTAAGGAGTCACAATATAACCCATCCGACCTAACAATAATAATATAAAGGCACAAAAATAATAATAGAGAGATTCTATGGGGCATAGTAATAACAATATGGGGACCATAGGGGAAAAAAAATATTAATAAGGGATATAACTACAATAGTAATGGGGTAATCATTAGTATTATAGGGACCTAAGAGGAGCCTTCTTTGCAACTTATGCCACTCCACTGGCTTCTTCCTCAAGACCCAGCCTAGTCTCTGGTTTTCCTCTAGTATTCTTCTTAATGGATTGAGTTGTTCTTTTAACTCGACAATCTCTTTGTAAATTTCCTCTTAACTCATCCTTTTTCCACCTGCTTTCACATTCTTCTTTTGATATCCTCTGCTATGACTATCAGTAGGCATATTCTTCTCCTCTTCCTTCATAAGCTCCTCACTCATCTGCAACAAGCCTCTACAACGGCTAGTATTCTTCACTGCAATCTTAACTCACTAATCTCTCTTCACTTAGTCTTTTGGTAAGCACATGTCCTCTATCTGGAACCTCCTTTTGAGCAACACTTTTGCTCCTTCTAGGCTTCTGCAATCTCTCACTCTCTCTTGAGAACACTTCAGTTGTCCTCTCTATTGAATCTCTTGTTGGATTTTCCAGGTTCACTTCCACTTCTCCTTCAGAGTGTTCTCCTTACTCTGCCTTTAAGAACACATATGGTTCTCCTCTCACAGCTTCTCTTGCTGTAACCTGTGCATTAGTATAAAAGCACACATTCTCAATTTAAATCAGAATATGTTACCTCACCTTCAAGATCTCAGAATGATCTTGTTTCACCAGTCCACCTAAACTTTGAATGGATTTCCTCTATCTCTTGCATCTGCAAGTTCTGCTACACATGACCTATGTGTGACTTCCTTCTCTCATATTAGAATCTGATCCTTCCTTGCCTGCATAAATATTTTAACACATACTCTGTTCTCAATTCTTTCACATATAATTTCATTGTTTTGTTTAACCCCAATAGTTTTAATTACAATTCTGCTCTGATACCAAATGATGCAGGGATACCCCCACACATACCCATAGTAAGCATAAACATGCATAAATACACATGTCCCATGTATTTGACTCACAAAGGAGTAAAATCTTCAACCATACATGCTTAAGGCCCTTTTAGCCATAGTTCCTTTTATATCGGAACCAATCACCTCACTTAAACCTCCTATCGGGAGTTAAATTAATCCTCAAGCCTTCATTTATCCATTTATTAAAGTCTTCCATTATATCCTTCTTATCAAGACTCTATCACCCCGTACAAACCTTTGTTAACCTTTATAAACCCTTAAACCACACATATATAACCTTTCCCTTTCAAAACCTTGGTTCATATATGTCATATTACATGAAATTCTCTATCAGCACTATTTTCCTTCTAAACCATTTTATAAATGAATTATGTGCATAACACACCGTTTTTCGCCCTTTGTATGGCTTCTGCACAGATCTCGAGACACCACCTTTATCGCTGATCACAATAAGCTCCTTTACGTGCACACCACACACAAACACACACACACACACACACACACACACACACACACACACATATATATATATATATATATCATCACCTCTCTGACTTCAATATGCGACTATCATAATCCTTAACACCACTTTTGCATTAAGAGACTCAGCCATGCACTTTATATAATACAAAAGAATTACATTAAAAATCCACTCTGACACCTATAAGCAGATCTAGAAAACATTACAACCATGACTATATCTATCATCGGGTTCGCCTCCTTTGATCCTTTCCACTTTAACTTCTGATATTTGCCTTCTCCGATTGTTGATTTACCCAATCAACAAAACACAATGACAACACTCTGTCAAAGATCTTCCTCCTTTAAATCTTAGGGTTGCTATTTACTTTGCGTAGATGATAAGCATGGGATTTAACTCCCTGATACGCGGTTTTCTCCCACACCCTTGTGCTACGTGTTCTCCGATTACTAGAATCAGACCAAGTGGAAGAATACCGCTTCTGACTTCTTCACCGCCCAAAATCCACTTTCTTACATAGACCTCAGCTTCCTTTGTTAAACATCATCGATGCGATCTTGCCTCATGGACCCGATAAGGTATAGGGTCTCTTCCATAAGCTTTTAAGTCTGGATTCAAATCTGACTATTTTTTGCTCTCATTTTCAGTGTAAGTCAGGATTTTCACTTGTGGCCCAAAACTATATAAATAATTCTACTGATGTGATATTTTGCTTGCTCCTCAGTGACAGCATCTGGACCATTGATCCTCCAGATCCAACTGCTGCTGAGCGCTGATACTTCCCTTCTCGCTCCTCCTTTTTTACTTAATTTTTTACGCTAAATCTTCAGATCTTCCATGGTTTAGCTCCTCTTCAAAGGATTGATTCCTTCACCGTTTCTGTTGTGACTCCCTCCTGCACTTTATTTCTTTGATTTTTATCACTGACTCTCGACTTTACTTGATCCTTTGAATAGATGAAAATATCCATTACGAATCTCTTGGCTTGTTCTTTTCCTCTATACTCTGCCTCGACTCTTCCTGCAACCTCTCTTACAGAACCCACGAATTTACACAGTAATCAATCATAAAGCACTCGATTCACGCATTTACACACTCATAATCGAATTCCTCTGTATATCAACATATAAATAGTTGATTACATTCGAGACTTCTCTGTCTCAAATAGGCCTATTCTTCAATACCATGGTCTCATTTTTTACTCTTCTCATAGGCTTACATATATGCCAATGAGTTCTATTGAACTCATCCTAGTTCGACTCCTAAATCTATTGAACTGACTCATAAATCCTCTATCCACTTCTACTTCAATTAATTCCTAAAATCTCTCCTTAGTTCCTCAAATCATGGAATGCTTAAAGGGTCCTAATAGACTTTAGACTCTTTTTTCATTATTTCCCACTCATGTCGCTCTTATTTGAGAGTATTTAAAAGATATCTCACACATCTAATTAAATCACTTAGAAGCCTAAATATTACATTTAACTTGAGACTTAGAAAGCTAACTTCGTAAAAATACATGACCTCCTATGTCTACTTAATTACAATGATTTTCCTTTGGTTGAATGCTCCTACATCATTTAACTCTAGGTCATAGGAAGAATACCTATGTTCATGCTCTTTTAATTTTTGAGATTCATAGGTGATTACTTTTCCTTCCTGCATCAATACTACCTCCAGTCCTCCTTGACATGCGTTTTTTCATATAATAAACTCTTTCTTTAGGTTTGTAATCCTTAGCACCAGGGATGTGGTTACTAAATGTTTCAATTATTCAAAGCTATGCTAAAAATATGTTGTCTATTTGAAAGCTTTTCCTTTATTTTGAAAAGAATTTATAAGATAATAAATTTTAGAAATTCCCTCAATAAGTCAATGATAATACCCCACTAAATCCATGAAAGATCAAATACTAGCAACATTTATAGGAACACACCATTACATAATTGTGTTGATTTTCTCAGTGTCAATAGTTATTCCTTCCATAGAAATTATGTGCCCTAAATATTGTATTAGATCCTTATAGGAGTTAGATTTTCTACAGTTTGCATACAAATTATGGTACCACAAGGTTTGTAGGACTATATGTAGATGTTTCTTATGCTCTTCCAAACTTCTTTAATAAATAAGTATGTCATCAATACAAATTAAAACAAATTTATTAGGGTAATGGTGGAAGATACCATTCATAAGACTCATAAATGTTGTTGGGGCATTGGTAAATCCAAAGAGAAACACTACAAATGCATAATGATCAACGAGTTTTAAAGGATTTCTTAGGAATATCTTCTTCTTTTATTCTTATTTGATGATAACTTGATCATATATGGATCTTAGAAAATACCGTATCTCCCTTGACTTAATCGAACAAATCATTGGTTCTTCGCAGTAGGTATTTGTTCCTAATGGTCACCTTCTTTAATTTCCTATAGTCAATACAAAGTCTCGTAGCACTGTCCTTTTTATTAAAATATAACAAAGGGGTTCCCCAAGGTGATACACTCGATCGAATATATCCCTTATCCAGTAGTTGTTGTAGTTGCATATTAATTTCGATCAATTTAGGGATACTCATTTGATAAGGAGATTTCGACAGAGGGGAAGATCCTAGAATTAACTCTGTCGTAAATTCAATGTCTCATTAGGGTGGTAGCCTTAGAATCTCTTCCTGAATAAAAAAAACAAAGTCTTGAACCATTGCATATTTTCTAAGGTAACTGCCTTAGCTTTGGGGTTAGTATACCCTATTTGAACAACATAAATTTGGTAGCCCTTTCTAATACATTTTCCTAGCTAAGAAGCTATCATTGGCCATAACTTTACAGGTTCCTTCACCCCTTGAATTTAGTATTCGACACCCCCCTGAATAAGATAGAGAATGGCTTTGTTTTTATTGTTTATGAAGGACCAATTCCTTTCTAACCAGTCCATACTAATTAGGATGTTGTAAGATCCTAGGGGTAGGACATTTATGTTTAAAATAAATTTTAATCTACAATCACAATGGAACAATTTTATACATTAGTTGACACTGTTATTTCTTCCCAAGTGTCCAATGGCACCAACCAATTATTTTCAAATTTGCGAGTCTATAGATGACACATTTTTATTAACTTAAGACTGATGCAACTTAACCTTGCCCTTGGATCAATCGAAATAGGTACAACACTGTCAGATAATTTACCTTTGGACTTGACCATAGTAGGTTGGTGCTCTACTTGATTATCTTCTAGGGAAACAATTATTTTGGGTATTCTCCTAGCCAACTTGTAAATGGTAGAGCCTCCTGAATAATAATAGTTTTCTCGATACTAGTGCGACAAAGGAATTGCTTTTAATAATGAGTCTCTTTTCATCCCCAACATTATAATGCAGGTCTTTGTGTAAATGTAGCCTCTGGTTTACTCGACACTTCTAACTATTTAGGCTCATTTTGCTGTCTCAATTTTTGCTAATGATTCCCAAGGGGTTTATTTCATTCATTATTAACATTTTCAATCTTTTCATTTTAAGTGCTCAGGTCATTTTTCTATCTCTTTTTCCTCAACCAACTCTTACTGCCTTATCATTTTTGCTTCATCTTCTAATAGAATGTTTGTTCCTTCTAGATGGTTTCATCAATAGTCTTACGATTATCAAATTTCAAGTGTTGCTTCATTAATGTTGGTAAGTTGTTCATATAACATTGCACCTTGGCTTTTTCATCTCATATGTAAGGAAAGTATCTAAGTAAAGATGTTAATTTAGTCATGAATTCATCCATAGAGAGCCACCCTAGTCATAGCTCATGGAAATATTTTTCCTTATCATCATAGAAGTGCTCAGTCATATACATTTCCTTAAAATACTTGTGAAATTCTCCACAAGTTACTCCTTTCTCGTCAATTACATGAACAAATTTGACCTCTTCCCACCATATGGTGGCTTTTGAATGAAGCTGATATATTTATAATATTGGCTTCAAATTATCCTCATACTCATAGATCTAAAAATATTTGTTCATATTTATTATCCAAGCTTCAACGACTTCTTTTGCTTCACCATCAAATATTGGGGGATTGATTTTCTTAAATGCGCCTTGTAACTCTTTTTTCTATTTCTTGTTTTTCCTATGATTAGAGGGGCTACCAGGTTTCTCTTCATTTTTACCTTTATCTGCTTCTATTCTATGGGCATGACACCCTACGAACATATTTTCACCTCTCTTCCCTTGCTCTTCATCCCTGTCTTCACGGCCATGGCTTGGTATTGAGTTGCCATGGTTTTTTCTGATCAAAGAGACAATTTATGATTCATTATTGGTCTCACGTTAGTCTCTCATTATTAATGTTCAATGAGCCATCTCAACCTTAAATTGTTGCATCGTTTCTAACAACATAGTGGTAAAATTTTGGTGTTCTCCCCCTAATTGAACCCACATATCTCGATTAACTCTCATATTAAGTATGGTACCAAATTATATATATGGCCTTAATGGATGCGTACTTCCAACCCCTATCCTCATTGTTATTTCTCTGTGACCATCAATATATTTCTTCTTTAGTTGCCCCAAATAGGCCACAATATTGCATCTCGACTCTGATACCACTTGTAACACCCCTCATAACACCCGACAAAAAAAATTCAATTAACTTTACATGTTCACCAATAATTGATAACTATTTGATAATATTATGCCATGGCTTACACACTTCACTTTCCTCATATATGTTTATTAATTCGTAATTGATTTTATTTTATTTACAAATTTATAGTATTAATGTTACAACGTATTGTTGCCACAATGTGGATCCTTAAACTTTGGTTCCCTACATAATATGGGTCTTAATTCTAAGTTCAGTATAATGGAGCTTATGCCCGTAGTGGCACTAAAATCAAACATGGAGTTGGTGCTCATGAACATTCACAAGGGTGAGGTTATTGAGAGTTCTAAGGTATGTGGCACCTTGTCTTGCCAATAGATGGTTGTAGTCCCATAGTTAAATTTAGTCCACAAGAAATGATGGCAGAGGGGTTCTAAGGGTAGTCATGGGTAAACACCCTACACCCTCAAAGGATATTTAGCTCATTCAACCCCTTATTTACCTATTCACCTAGAAAGGCTCTACAACACCATGCAACTCTATTCTTTTCTCTAATGGCTCAATAACTCTACCCTCGCAGTGCTAGGTAACTCTACATCCTAATTACAAGATAGTGTTATTATTATTGTAGTTTTTTATTATTATATGGTGGTAGAGTTTTCCCTTTTACTAATTGCAGGGTTTAATCTCAACACCAAAATCACTATGCGCCAATATTAACAACTGACCCTATCAATTTATTTTCTGCAACGACTACCTACGGGAAAAATTGCGTGAGTTATTTTCAAATAAGAAGCTCTTTATTTCTGAGTTAACCCTTTTTTCTTACGTAATTCTCCCTTACTCACTTCTCTCACAGTGTAATTCGTAAGTTCATGGTTTCTATCAAGAGTTTTTTTACTGGTAAGTTACCTTAGGGTTTTCACTTATGAGAGTACCTCTACCTTCTTAGAATATTTTTCTCTTCAATTTTGTACGAGGATACAATCAATAACTAAGAAAGTCGCATCACCAACTCTAACCTCTAGAATTTTTGTGTTTTGAATCAATCTGGAAGTAGTCCTACTCATGTTCAAATATCTAGAGGCCTACTCATGTTCAAATATCTAGAGGCATCACCTGTACGCTCGTAGTGTAGGAGGATACAAGCAATAATAAAGAAAGTCCCTTCACCAACTCTAACCTTTGGAATTTTGGTTTTCGGAATTGATATACAGATAGTCCCACCCGTGTTCACAAAACTAATGTTTCCTATTGTATTGTACGTATACACAAGTTAATTTTTTTCCAACCCAAACCTCACAGGAGAGAAATTGCTTCAAGCTTGTTGGCTCCTCATGACACCACTCTTAAACCTACAAGTGTTCATTTAATCTTTATAATTATTTCCTGACGGTAAACAATTATGCTATAAACTCAAAGTTTTTTTTGGGAAAAACTTCCTTCCCAAGTTATGGGTGATTGAAATATTCTATTTATTAACAAATATTTGTGCTAAATAAGTGGTTTCATCCTGTACTAGAGAATCTGTTTGTATAAAGAGTTTGTAATTAAAACTTTTGTTTTATCTCCACTCTAAATTTAATGGAAATTCAATCTGTGGCTTGTAAATGGCATCATTTTGCACATCTGTTATTTTCCCTTATGTTTAATCTTTTAATACATGGTTTTCTTCTCTATTACTATAATATGTGCAAAAATTTAGATGTTTTTGTCAAAATATGAATAGAGTTTTATTATTACTAGTCCTTCCGTCCTTCATCATACAACTAGTTTTTTGTTCCGAGATATCTTTTGCATTGGTTTCTCGTATGTAATCAGTTTCAATGTTTGGTTATAGGGATTCTGGTCGGCAAAACCCTCCTACTTATACATGGCTTACTCAAACTCCAGGATTGTTGTTAGTTTTCTCGATTGTTTCAACTAGGCCATATGACTAACCATGGTCTATATATATTATATATTTTATTGATTAGGGTACCATCGCTACTATTTGAACTAAGTTTTCCTGATAGTCTTCACCACTACAATTCTCATCCATTTGGCAAAGAGTTACCTATATTCTTCTAGTTAGTTATAAATATGTTTATCCACTTTTGATTGATTTTGAGTGGCTCTATTTTCCCTATTTCAGAGTATGTTGGTTCTTACTCCCCAACACCCAAGGGATTTTGTTTATCCTAAGGGGTTCTGCATAGAGATGCATTTTTCCAGAGGATTAGTATTAATAGTAGCATCAAGGGTTTTGTTTACCTCAAGGGGTTCTGCATAGAGATGACACTACTTTTTTCCAAAGGATTAGTATTAACGATTGTTATTTATTGTTCATATTTCTATACTATCTGTAAGTTTATTATCATTTACCTTAAGGAGTTCTGCCTAGAGATGGCAGAACATTTTTCTAGAGGATTAGCATTAATGATTATTATGTATTGTTCATAATCCCATACTATCTGTAAGACTATATGTAAGTTTATTATCTTGGTTATCTATATGTTTAGAAAATCGTAAGTCACTGCAATTGCAAAAGAAAAAGAAAAGTAATTGCTTACACACAATCCTCATTTAATTTAATGAATTTTATTTTAGAGAAACACTTCACCATTATTTCAAATATTTATTGATTTGTTCATAATTTCCCCTCAAAAGACTACATATAAAACCATAATTTTTAAAACAAAACTACTAGTAATTTAAATTTTAGTTTTACTTATTTACATAGGCTCCTCCTGCATAGGAATTAATTTACGAAAAAGACTTCTCCACCCAACCAGTGAGATTGGAAATTATGTCCAAATTTCATCCCAAGGCTCCTTAATTTCTAGATTAATTGCTTAACAATATCTTCCTGGAGAGGCTCCTTAATTTTTAGATTAATTTCTTAACAATAACTTCCATCGGACAGTCCTTAGTTTCTAGATTAATTGGTTAACAATAACTTCTTCTTAGGCCTCAAGATTCCTGGTCCAATCTAGAACCATGAAACTTCAGGGTTTCCACTGGCTCCTATCCATTTCAAAAACACCCCGCCACAATGTCACGACATCCTACTTAACCTTGGCAACATCCTACTTAAGATTTTCTTCACATCTTTTGTTCCTCAGGTCTCCCCTCTGTCCCCCAACAAAGATGTTTTCCATCTATATATGAGGAGGAAATAACTCTCAAACTACTCGGAAACTAAAAAAAATATTTTAGAGCCTTTAAACTAATTCCTTGCCTTGCTACTAGTAAACAAAAAAAAACTTTAAACATCTAATGTTTCTCTAATAAAGGCCATTTACTAGACTTCACCTGTCTCGAATTTACCAAATCTTAGCATCATAAAAATCCATTTACTAGACTTCACCTAGTCTAGAATTTACCAAGTCTTGCATCATAAAGTAAATAAGAAATATTTACCTGACGAATGGGTAATGCATAGTATTTTGAAACATTTTACATGAATTTATGTAGCAAAGTTGTCAATAATTAAATTTAGTAATTACTTTTTTAAATGTTTTTTTTTTTATTTTAATAATTCTTTTTGAGAAAAAATATTTTATATTTAAAATAGATATAATTTTATGGAAATGATATAGAGATATTAAATAATAGAATTTTCTTATAAAAAATATTTTTAAAATTAGTATGTTAATAATAAATAATTCATAAAATTTGAAATTTTATATATTTTTAAGATAAACAGATTATTCTATATTTTTAAGATAAGCATATTATAAAACGAAAGTTAGCTCAAAGATTTATGTTTCATTCTATTCAGCTTTCAGTGTTTCCAAATGCATGTTTTAATTAAATTGGTCCAGGCATATTGTGAAATTAAAGAATAAAAGTATAATATATTAGATTTTTTTTAATTATCCTAAGTTCTCTATATTAAAAATAAATCAAATTAATAAAATTTACGGACCCTTATATTAAAAAAAAATCTCTAAACAAAATGAATAGTTACTATTCACATTAAAAAATTATATCCCAGAGTAAAAATATTAAATATTAAAATTCAAAAAAAATTAATAAATAAAATTTCCAAGATAAAAATAAATAAAATTTAGCAACTTGAATATATATTTCAAAACCAATTTTCAAACTTTCTGTATTAAAAAGCATTAACCATTCTCAAAATAAATTATAAAATGAGGCAAAAACCTTAAAAAATGTCAAAAAAATTATTTTTAAGTGAGCTAGCATAAATAAAACGAAGTATTCAACATTCAGGGTTCGTAAATGCATGTTTTGATTAAATTATTCAATGTGTGAAACTCAAAATGAAATCCATCTAAATCAATCCACGAATATTTTTAATACTTAGCGACTATCCATCCATTATTTAAATAACGGCCAAATGTTAAAAACTATAGAGGCAGTAACAGTCCGAGGACATGAAAAAAACAAATGTTAAAGGACAACTACGAAAAAGAAAGATAATCTCAGGTGAGACCTGCAACAGAAGGACAAGGATGAAGAAGAAAGATGCAGCTCCGTGAGACTTGCTGAAATTGGAGAGTGCACGCACTCGACTTTACATTTAATGAGTCAGAAAGCTCATACATATATAAGATTACAAATCAGTTAAGGAGTTCACACAATCTCTTTATTAATCAAATGGTAAACTAAATAAAACCCACAGGTTGAACTAGACAAAATAAACAACTAATAATTACCTAATCTAAAAACTACTGCATTTCTCCATTAACTTGGAAGTAAAAATAATAAAAATACAAAAATTGAGTTATTGTTAAAATAAAAAAAACTGCTTACAATGTTCTCAAAGAAAATTTTTACCATATGATAGCAAGACCAAGAATACCAGTGCTGTCAACCCAAGAAACATTTTCAGCTTCATAGTCCCTGCATTCACTCTCGCTATTGTCAATCTCAAACTCGAACTCAAGATAACCAAACCAACGTCTCTTTATTCTTGCTTCCGTGAGAGAAAATGGGAAGGAGGAGCTCATAACTGCAGGTCTGTCAGTCGCAATAATGTCACTGAGACAGTACTGTTTCCCAATATGTCGCTGTCAGTGGCAATAATATGACTGCTGTAGTAATGTTTCCCAATATATCCCACATGCAACGGGAAAAATGCAATCGTATATATATTCAATTTGTATATAACTCGCATGTAGGAATGCAATCATTCCTTCTTTTGATCCACTCGATTGCGAAACGCAGGGGATCCAAGATGCAATCGTTCCTTTCCTTTCATCCACTGGTTTGCGAAACGCAAGCGAAGGGAACGAAAATGCAATGATATTTGGCAAACGCAATGGTAAAACGAATATTTTATATTTATTTATACGATTTTGTAGGGATATTTTGAAATTTGATGGAAAAGTTCATTGGTTCATTTTTGTCACGATCCAAATCTAACTTATACCAACCTAAAAAAATTTTTAATGTTACCAACCCCTTACAGGTCATCATGGTACTTTGCTATAATATAAGTGCAGATATTATGTTTCAAAATAATATATGGTTTATGTTTTACCCCTCGCACGTTAATAGTCATGCGTTGATAATACATTCCACCAACCCACGCTAACATTATGCACAGTCTTAATTGAGTTGGGTACTGGTTCATTAAACACGGTGCCACATGGTGAGCGGGTGTTAATCCAACTCACCCGTTCCGTGGCCAGGTGGCTGAGAACCAAGTGCGGCCATGTGATTACGCAGAGGGTTGTACTTTAGGGTTTGCGTGCCCATGCTCCCGCTCAAACGAACGATGCTGATCGCTCCTCCAAATCGGATGGCTCAGATTGTTTTGAGGGTTTGGTTGACATTATATTATCTGCCGGGTTCTTCGGTCTCGATCCATTTGCGTCACGGGCAAACCTCGGCTCATCCGACATCTCCCTCCACCATACCAGATCCGCCATTCGCACAGGTATGAGAGCATTTCGCCCATGGCAATTTAAAAGGTTTACAGTCTTGCGCTTGACAGAGTATTAATTAGTTCTTTGATTCTTCGATTTACCACCGATACAGTTGATAATGGTGACTGTTCTGTGCAGGAGGGTTTGGACTCCACGGCTTCCACTGTCAGGAAGGAGGTTCTGCAAATCTGCGTTTTATCCAGGTGAGTCCTCGATGCTGTTATGCATTGCCCTGTAGGATAACTATTATGGAAGGAATGGAAGTCTTCCATGGCCAGAACGAGACTCATGTATGGTTATTCATGTGTCTCAGGGGCGGCCTTCTCATACCGAGCCTGTATACATGAAGCTCTGAGGGTTAGATAGTTTCTTGTTTACGGCTACAGGCCATTGAGGGTTTAATGTTTGTTTATACTATTACCCGTCGGCTATGTAAACAAGCTCCGTTATCAATATTACAGTTCAATGTTCTGTTTCCATTCACATGCAGATACATTCTACGGGGTTTACCCAACATGACTGTTACTACTGTTTAACATTGTTATCCTTAAAGAATTATACCCTACGGGGCTTACTACAGTAATGAATACATTTTGATCTGTTTGACATGTTTGTCGACTCCTGTATATTGCGTGGTTTCTCCAGTCTTTATGGAACTATAGTTAAATTATTTCAATATTCGCAAATATTACACAGTTTATGTTATGCTGGTGTGGTCTCAGGGTTTACGGCTTGCTTTCGAAATAATGAAGGCAAGTCAAACCCTCCTCGCATACACAGATATTGGTTTGCATGTTAATTTTGTTGGAGTCTGTTAGATGGTAAATATGTCTTGTTCAGTTTGCTCAAGATCTAATAGTGTTAATCTCTGGTTATTGGCTTGCGAGTGGCGTTAACGCTCCATTCGCACAGCCATATGATGCTCTTATCTTTACACGGCCATGAGACGTGTCTTTACATTCGCGCGGCCATATGATGTTCTTTACGGTTTACATGATAGTGTGAGGTTTAACTATGAGCAAATCCTTCACTGCTAGATATGGTCTCTTTTACTCCAGCTTACACGGCATCTTTGTTTATTACAGAGCCTCGGTTCTTCAATAATATTTTCTTTATAATTCTTTTCGCTTTATTCGTTAATGTCTCGGCTCTGAGCACGACATCATAATTGTATGTTAATAAGATTTGAGCTTAGTGAAACTGGTTATTTTCTTCGTATGTGTTCGTAACCTATAGTTCTGCATACGCTCTGCTGCATATCTACTTCTTGTTGTATTCTACGATTTAATAATCACTTCAGATCTAAGTCTGTTCTGGCATTTCCTTACTAAGCACTTGCGTCTGTACATAGTGAATTTAATCACTGAGTTCTACCCTGCAGACGAAGTTTGGTGTTTAATTCTTGATTACAGTTACGGTTACTCCCCGTTTTCTGCCTAATGAATGACTTCATTTATATCTGTATTTCTCATTAACTCCATAAAAGATTCACAGCCGAATATATTTATATAAAACTGTAGTTTTATTCACTCATTAAAGAAACATACAGGCAACCGTATATACAACTGTATTTCATTATCTCATTAAAGGAAAATACAGGCAACTGCAAATATATATACATATCTATATTCTCTTAGTTTAATAAAGAAACACAGACCACTGCATATGTATATATATAACTGTATTCCCTTAGTTTAATAAAGAAACACAGACCACTGCATATGTATATATAACTGTATGCCATCATTACCTGTGCCTCAATTTAAACTATTTAAGGATACATACCTGGTAGTCTGCTACTGTCGCTCCTATTCCAAGAGTTCACCTGCAACGATTTTGCTCTTAACCTCCCAACCTTGAGATCCACTGCACTGGATTCTCCCCCCGAGCCGTCTTGCAGGCCTGCAGCCCTCAACAAGACTCATGCACCACTGTGCTGGGTTATCTGATCACAACCAGACTTAACCCACTTTTTCCACTCTGCTCTCTCTCTCTGGAATCTTTCCTCTGCCTGTTCATCAACAGCCCAGAGGTTTTCCTCCCAGGACTTTTCCTTGGGTGAGAGGCAGTTGTTTTTCAGTTTCATAACTGATTTATTTTCTTTTAATAGAAAATCCTCCTTTTGGAGGCTGCCAGCATTTCATCAATACACATGTGCAAAATAGTCTATTATATTCACTTTCAAAATTAACAATGTCTTTTAATAATAACAAGTTACCACTCATATTGTTTTCACCACAGTAATTATCTAGAATTACAAGTTACCGGGGTCATTACATCTTCCCCCCCTGGGATTGGACATCGTCCCGATGTCCATTCTCGTTAAATAAATTCGGGTAAGCCTTTCTGAAAGGTTCCTCGTCTTCCCACGTAGCCTCCTCAGGGCCATAGTGCTGCCACAACACCTTAATTTGGGTAATAACCCGTTTCCGCAGCCGCACTTCTCTCCGGTCGAGAATGCTCTGTGGTTCGACCAGGACCTCGCCTTCCGGTTCGACCTGCAGACAACCAGTACTTAATCAATTTCCTATTGAATATAGCTGCATAATCAAAACAACCGGATCAATTCTTACCCGCACATCTTGCCATTGAATAACATGTTTAGGGTCATACACATATTTCTTTAGGACAAAAACATGGAACACATTGTGAATCTTAATATGACTGGGCAAAGCAAGTTGGTAGGCCACAGGCCCCACTCTAGCTAAAATCTGAAACGGTCCAAAGTATCGAGGAGCCAGCTTGGCGCACCCACTCCACTGCAGTGTGCTCCTTCTGGTTTGAATCCTTACAAACACATGGTCACCAACATTGTACTCTGTGAATCTTCTTTTCCTGTCTGCGAAACTTTTCTGTCTGTCTTGTGCAGCCTTTAAATTTGCTCGCACTCTCTTCACCATATCTTCCATGTCTTTTAACATTTCCGGACCCAAACTCAGCTTATCCTCCAGTCCACCCCAACTTGAGGGTGTGCGGCACTTTCGCCCATACAGGACCTCAAAGGGACTTAGCTGGGTTGAGGTATGATACCCATTATTGTAGGCAAATTCGACCAGATGCAAATACTCTTCCCATTGACTAGGTTTTAGCATCACATTCGCCCTCAACATGTCTTCCAATACCTGATTGACTCGCTCAGCTTGACCATCGGTCTGTGGGTGATAAGCCGTGCTAAAATTCAACCGAGTGCCCAACTCGGCAAACAATGTTCTCCAAAAGGTGGAAGTGAATTTCACATCACGGTCTGATATGATTACCTTTGGCAATCCATGCAAACGGAACACATTTTGCATAAAGAGATGCGCGATTTGTACCGCCTTGTAAGTGGACTGCACAGGTATGAAGTGCGCTGCTTTACTCAATTTATCAACCACGACCATAATAGAATCATTGCCCTTCTTTGTTCGTGGTAACCCGGTTATAAAATCCATGGAAATGATTTCCCATTTCCATTCCGGAATAGGCAAAGGCTGCAACAGTCCCGCTGGGTGTTGATGTTCAGCCTTAATTTGCTGGCATTCCAAACACCTTGCCAAGTATTCCACTACCTGCTTCTTCATTCCTGGCCAGTAATACTCTTTCTTGAGTGCCGTGACCATCTTTTGGTACCCTGGGTGGCCAGTGTAGTGGCTGATGTGGAACTCATCTAGAATCAGCTTCTTAAGGTCATTTGAGTCAGGTACATACATTTTCTTATTAAAACACAGCAATCCAGCATTATCTAATGTGTACCCTTGCTGTAACTTTCCATTATCAGATTGCTGTACCTGCTGTTTTAAATGCTGATATTCAGTGTCGTCACTGGCTGCTGCTTTTATTTGTTCAACCAGCGAACTCCGCCACCTGCTGGCTGAAAGTTCACATAAGCAATGAACCTTTCGACTTAAGGCATCTGCCACCCGATTTTCTTTGCCCTTTAAATGCTTTATTTCAAAGTCAAACCCACTTAGAAAATATGCCCAACGGCCTTGCCTCGCATTCAAGGTAGGTTGGCTGAAATAATGCGTCAAACTGTGATGATCTGTTAACAACAGAAATTTCTTCCCAAGAAGGTAATGTCGCCACATCTTTAGTGCGTGAATCACAGCAGTTAACTCTAAATCGTAAGCAGAGTATCTCTGCTCATGCTCTTTTAGTTTCCTTGATTCATATGCTATTACTTTTCCTTCCTGCATTAGTACTCCTCCCACACCCTCCTTGCTTGCATCGGTGCACACCACGTAATCCTTATTAGGATCAGCGATCCTCAGGATGGGTGCAGTGGTGAGGAGGTGCTTCAAGCGGTCAAAACTCTGTTGACACTCTGCTGTCCATCTAAATATCTTTCCTTTCTTTTGCAATGAGGTGATAGGATAGGCTATCCTAGAAAAGCCTTCCACAAACCTCCGGTAATAGCCAGCTAACCCCATAAAGGATCTGATATCAGCAACGTCTTTGGGTATAGGCCATTCCATAATAGATTTTATCTTCTCGGGGTCAACTGCAATTCCCTCTTTCGTAATCACGTGGCCCAAATACTGAATTTCCTCTTTGAAGAAATCGCATTTGCTAAACTTAGCATATAGCTGATGCTCCCGAAGAGTTTGTAACACCAATCTAAGGTGCTCCTCATGTTCCTGTTGGGAATGAGAATATATCAATATATCGTCAATGAATATCAGTACAAACTTGTCCAAAAACCTGTGAAACACGCTATTCATCATGCACATAAAAGTAGCAGGTGCATTGGTCAAACCAAAAGGTAGCACTACAAATTCGTAGTGCCCATAGCGTGTCCGGAAAGCAGTTTTGGCAATGTCCTCATCCTTAATCCCGATCTGATGATAACCAGATCGCAGATCAATTTTGGAAAACACTTTTGCTCCTTTCACTTGATCAAAGAGTTCATCTATTCTGGGTAAAGGGTACTTGTTTTTGACCGTGAGCTTATTCAGCTGCCGGTAATCTATGCACATGCGAAGGGTCCCATCCTTCTTCTTCACGAACAATACTGGAGCTCCCCAGGGTGACACACTGGGTCGAATGTACTGTTTCTCCAACAGCTCTTGGAGCTGCATTTTCAACTCCGTTAACTCTGGTATGCTCATCCGGTACGGTGCCCGCGATACTGGTGCTGCCCCCGGTATTAACTCTATAGTGAAGTCTATGTCCCTTCTTGGAGGCAAACCCGGTACCTCTTCAGGAAAGACATCTGTAAATTCCTGTACCACTGGAATATCGTCTAATGCAGACATCTTATCTTTCTGGTTCGCATAGCCAACTTGTATGGCATAGATCTGACATTTCTTTCTAATACATTTAGCTAACTGAGTTGCAGTGATAGGTCGAATCTGAACAGGATGTTTAATTCCCTGCAATTCCTGCTGCTGCCCCAAATCATCTTTGTAGTATATGGTCTTGGTTTTGCAATTCACCAACGACCAGTGCTTTTCCAGCCAATCCATACCAATAAGAATGTCATAGGAGCCTAACGGAAGTACATTCAGGTCTGCCGTTACGGGCTGTCCAGCTATACTGAAAGAACAATTATTAACTTTAGCTAAAACCCGCCTTTTGGCTCCCGTAGCTAACTGGACCAACCATGGGTTTTTGAACTTTTCTGGTGGTAGCTTACAGTGTTCCACTACTTTTGGACTAACATAACTTAAAGTAGCTCCTGGATCAATAAGTACAGCTACAGAAAGGTTTGAAATCTTACCTTCGAATTCCACCATGGAAGGTTGGTATTCCGCCTGCCGGTCCTCTAATGCTGCATTGATCCTTGGTACGCTGCGTGCCACATCCCCAACAGTTGAGGCTTCATGGACTTGAGATATTTGATCAGTTCTTTTACGCTGTGGACAATTTCTAGCGTAGTGCGGTCCTTCACACACCCAACACTGAACTGGAGGTCTGGTTCCCTCAACCTCCGATCTAGCAGGTGGTTCGTTGATCCTGCTCTCGCTTGGCTTAGCCCGGAAGGTGCCCTTATTTGTGCTTCTGTTAAACTGCCCCTTTCCAGCTCCTTTACTACCATTTCCACGGCTTCCTTTGTTGTTTCCAGCAACTCTGCTGCCTTTTCTTTCATTCCATTTCTTGTTTGGAACTTCTCCTTTTTGTTTGTTCTGATGGTAACAAATTCTAGCCTTCCGAATTGCCTCATCCATAGTTCGGGGATTGTCAAACTCAATTCGTTCCCTTATATAAGCTGGTAGGCTACTCACGAACCTCTGCACCTTGGCCTTCTCCTCTTTTATGTATGGCACATAACGAAGCAGAGAAGTGAAGCGATTTATGAATTCGTCCATGGACTGCTGTCCTAGCCGTAAGTCATGGAATTCTCGCGCCTTCTCATCATAAAAGCGCTCAGTTAAATACCTCTCCTTGAAGTATTTCTGAAATTTTTCCCAGGTTATACTTTGCTCACTTACCCCCTTCACAATTTTAATCTCTTCCCACCACAAGGTGGCTTTGCCCTGCAACTGGAAAATAGCCAGCCGCGCCTTCAGATTTTGGTCATATTCATAAAGTTGAAAATATTTATTAATATTAATCAACCAGGCTTCTGCTGCTTCTTCCTGCTCTCCATCGAAAAGTGGAGGTTTGATTTTTCGAAATTCTCCCTGTAATTCCACTTTCTGTCGCTTGGAGGTTCGCTGCTCTTGCACATTATCAGAATGGTCTTCCTGTTCTTCTGAAAGCTCAGGTGCGTAATCCCGTTCCTCAGTGCCCCTTTGCTGTTCTGCACTAGGGCTGGCTAAGGGTGGATTTTGTTTATCTGACAAGCTTTTCAGTATTCTCTCTTGTTCCATTGTTAATCGCGCATTGTCCTCTCATAAACGCGCCATTTCACCTTTCAGCTCCTGAACAATTTGCAGTATCGCCAGATTGGTACTGCGTGTCTCAGCACCAAGCTATACCCACAGTTCAGCATTTTCTTGAGGGATGCCGCCAGCTCCCGGCATTTCCTCCATCTTACTATTAGCTGCTAGCAGGTAGCTGTCTCTGTATGGTTCTCCTGGTAGTACACAAGAAAGGCAATTAGTTGCATTGTTTATATATATACATTATAAAATGATCTTGCTGTTCCAGAGGCCACAGTTTTGAAACCTCTGCTCTGATACCACATTGTCACGATCCAAATCTAACTTATACCAACCTAAATTTTTTTTTAATGTTACCAACCCCTTACAGGTCATCATGGTACTTTGCTATAATATAAGTGCAGATATTATGTTTCAAACATTATAATATATGGTTTATGTTTTACCCCTCGCACGTTAATAGTCATGCGTTGATAATACATTCCACCAACCCACGCTAACATTATGCACAGTCTTAATTGAGTTGGGTACTGGTTCATTAAACACGGTGCCACATGGTGAGCGGGTGTTAATCCAACTCACCCGTTCCGTGGCCAGGTGGCTGAGAACCAAGTGCGGCCATGTGATTACGCAGAGGGTTGTACTTTAGGGTTTGCGTGCCCATGCTCCCGCTCAAACGAACGATGCTGATCGCTCCTCCAAATCGGATGGCTCTGATTGTTTTGAGGGTTTGGTTGACATTATATTATCTGCCGGGTTCTTCGGTCTCGATCCGTTTGCGTCACGGGCAAACCTCGGCTCATCCGACATCTCCCTCCACCATACCAGATCCGCCATTCGCACAGGTATGAGAGCATTTCGCCCATGGCAATTTAAAAGGTTTACAGTCTTGCGCTTGACAGAGTATTAATTAGTTCTTTGATTCTTCGATTTACCACCGATACAGTTGATAATGGTGACTGTTCTGTGCAGGAGGGTTTGGACTCCACGGCTTCCACTGTCAGGAAGGAGGTTCTGCAAATCTGCGTTTTATCCAGGTGAGTCCTCGATGCTGTTATGCATTGCCCTATAGGATAACTATTATGGAAGGAATGGAAGTCTTCCATGGCCAGAACGAGACTCATGTATGGTTATTCATGTGTCTCAGGGGCGGCCTTCTCATACCGAGCCTGTATACATGAAGCTCTGAGGGTTAGACAGTTTCTTGTTTACGGCTACAGGCCATTGAGGGTTTAATGTTTGTTTATACTATTACCCGTCGGCTATGTAAACGAGCTCCGTTATCAATATTATAGTTCAATGTTCTGTTTCCATTCACATGCAGATACATTCTACAGGGTTTACCCAACATGACTGCTACTACTGTTTAACATTGTTATCCTTAAAGAATTATACCCTACGGGGCTTACTACAGTAATGAATACATTTTGATCTGTTTGACATGTTTGTCGACTCCTGTATATTGCGTGGTTTCTCCAGTCTTTATGGAACTATAGTTAAATTATTTCAATATTCGCAAATATTACACAGTTTATGTTATGCTGGTGCGGTCTCAGGGTTTACGGCTTGCTTTCGAAATAATGAAGGCAAGTCAAACCCTCCTCGCATACACGGATATTGGTTTGCATGTTAATTTTGTTTGAGTCTGTTAGATGGTAAATATGTCTTGTTCAGTTTGCTCAAGATCTAATAGTGTTAATCTCTGGTTATTGGCTTGCGAGTGGCGTTAACGCTCCATTCGCACAGCCATATGATGCTCTTATCTTTACACGGCCATGAGACGTGTCTTTACATTCGCGCGGCCATATGATGTTCTTTACGGTTTACATGATAGTGTGAGGTTTAACTATGAGCAAATCCTTCACTGCTAGATATGGTCTCTTTTACTCCAGCTTACACGGCATCTTTGTTTATTACAGAGCCTCGGTTCTTCAATAATATTTTCTTTATAAATCTTTTCGCTTTATTCGTTAATGTCTCGGCTCTGAGCACGACATCATAACTGTATGTTAATAAGATTTGAGCTTAGTGAAACTGGTTATTTTCTTCGTATGTGTTCGTAACCTATGGTTCTGTATACGCTCTGCTGCATATCTACTTCTTGTTGTATTCTACGATTTAATAATCACTTCAGATCTAAGTCTGTTCTGGCATTTCCTTACTAAGCACTTGAGTCTGTACATAGTGAATTTAATCACTGAGTTCTACCCTGCAGACGAGGTTTTGTGTTTAATTCTTGATTACAGTTACGGTTACTCCCCGTTTTCTGCCTAATGAATGACTTCATTTATATCTGTATTTCTCATTAACTCCATAAAAGATTCACAGCCGAATATATTTATATAAAACTGTAGTTTTATTCACTCATTAAAGAAACATACAGGCAACCGTATATACAACTGTATTTCATTATCTCATTAAAGGAAAATACAGGCAACTGCAAATATATATACATATCTATATTCTCTTAGTTTAATAAAGAAACACAGACCACTGCATATGTATATATATAACTGTATTCCCTTAGTTTAATAAAGAAACACAGACCACTGCATATGTATATATAACTGTATGCCATCATTACCTGTGCCTCAATTTAAACTATTTAAGGATACATACCTGGTAGTCTGCTACTGTCGCTCCTATTCCAAGAGTTCACCTGCAACGATTTTGCTCTTAACCTCCCAACCTTGAGATCCACTTGCACTGGATTCTCCCCCCGAGCCGTCTTGCAGGCCTGCAGCCCTCAACAAGACTCATGCACCATTGTGCTGGGTTATCTGATCACAACCAGACTTAACCCACTTTTTCCACTCTGCTCTCTCTCTCTGGAATCTTTCCTCTGCCTGTTCATCAACAGCCCAGAGGTTTTCCTCCCAGGACTTTTCCTTGGGTGAGAGGCAGTTGTTTTTTTTCAGTTTCATAACTGATTTATATTCTTTTAATAGAAAATCCTCCTTTTGGAGGCTGCCAGCATTTCATCAATACACATGTGCAAAATAGTCTATTATATTCACTTTCAAAATTAACAATGTCTTTTAATAATAACAAGTTACCACTCATATTGTTTTCACCACAGTAATTATCTAGAATTACAAGTTACCGGGGTCATTACAATTTTCATTTTTAAATATGAATATTTCGGATTTTATATATATTTATAGGTTTATTTTGAAATTCGATGGACAAAATCATTTGTTCATTTTCATTTTAAATATGAATATTTTGAATTTTAAAATATTTTACATTTATTTATATGTTTTTTTATGGACATTTTAGAATTTGACGAATAAGATGATTCATTCATTTTCATTTTTAAATATGAATATTTTGGATTTTAGATCTTAGCGATATTTTGAAATTTGACAGAAAAATGATTTTATTTACTTTTATTTAATATGAATATTTTGGAATCGAGTTGTTTTTTATGGTGGGTTTTTTGGTCAAATTTTTTTAAAAGTTGGCAAGAATTTATTGAAATTGCAAGTTTGATGAGTAACCCTTGCACAATCCAAGAGTCATGAGGTTTCTTAGGGCACTGAATCCATATATACAGTAAAAAAAATAGTTTAAATAACACAAATCGAGATTCCACTTCAAATTTCAAACTAATTTAGATACGGGAAAGTCCAAAAAATCACACTAAAAACACTAGATATATTTTATTTTTTAATATCAAAAGTAAAATTAAATTAAATTGGGCATTACCTTAATGGAGTCCAATTAAATTAAATTGAGCATTATCTTAATGGAGTCTCGACTAGCATTCCATTTTGAGGAGTCCCGTAGCTTTTTGTATTCAGCATCGAAGAAGGATCGAACCTTTCTATATGGATATGGAAAAAACCAAACCTTTTACTTATGGAAGAAGTATGCGTAGAGTAATTTAGAAATTACTAAATAGATATTCACGCAGAGGTTGATGGAGAAACAAAAAAAAATTATAAATAGAAAGCTCAAAATTAAGAAATTAAAATAGAAAAATAAGAGAAAACCTATAAGCCATTTTTTTAAAATTCATTTTGTAAAAAGGTTAGGGCAATATTATATTTACATATGAATGATAATAATAGTGTGAGTATATGATATATATTTATATTTTTTATTAGTTGTATAATATTAATTGTTGTTAGTTTATTTATATAAGTTAAGTTGTTGATGAATGTTTATAGATATAGATGTAATTATGATTATAATTGTGGTAATAGGGTTAGCAAAAATTTATATTTTAAAATTGGAAGCTATTTATTTGGTCAAAAAGGACTTAATAATATAAATAATCAGATGATCATCAGTTTCAAACCATTGGTAACGTGTGTCTAATTCTAAATAACAAGTGTCCGTAATTTAAAAACTAACTTGGGAAGGTAAAGGGGGTTTTCTCTTAACAACATGTTTAACACTTCGTTAAATTTCCTTGTAGAATAACCTATTATACATTTAGTTAGAAAGGATAAATTTTCCTTAATCTCTTTCTTATTAAGCTAGAAAACATATGTTACCATTTAATCTTTAATTTTTTCCCAGCAATAAACTTTGTGAATGTAACTATATTCACATTCTTTTAGGATGAAAATTTACAATGCCAATTAATTTGTATTTTTTTAAAGAAGTATTATTAGTATGCATGAGTTTTTTTGGTATTCATTCATTTTATGAATCTCCTCATTTCAATTGACATTTAATAATTTCTTTTCTGTTGACTTATATTTTTCATTTTACCAACTATTACAAGTCGTCTTATTGTTTATTTTTGTACCTATCTTGAATGCATTCTTTCTTTATCCACACATAGGTAAATTTCACTATTTTTCTCATAATTTACTTTATAATAAAATGATTTGCAGCATATAAATTATGTAATTATATAATTACTTCAAATATAATATAAAATATAATTAGATGTTGAGATAAACTAACGATGAAATATTGTGAATATGTAGTTATTGGAATAAAATAATGAAGAAATGTGTTGAATAGCATATGTAGATATTGATATATAATGAGATGTCAATATATAATAATTTAATGCTTATGAAGTTTTTAAGTTGTTAGAAAATTTAATTTAAACGAAGGACAAAGTATTTTTTTTTTAAATTAATTTTTGAGTTTATGGATAAACTAATATATTAATAAACAATGATAAATTTCTTCCATTCGTTCTCTATTTGATTCTTGAATTAATAATTAGTTTGCTAATTAATTGATTTTTCTTACATATTCCACATTAGAGTAATTAGTCTACAATGTGCTATTGAAAAAGCCTTATAGAAGATTTTATATTATATCATTTTTTAATTCTCCCTTTAATACTTCGAAACTCCTTTATATTCTTCGATTAAATAACTCAGTTTTTTCCTTTAGATTCTTACTTCCACTTAAGATATATCACTTTATTTTCTTTTATTCTACATTTATATATATATTGACAGATTAAACACTCGATGTAATTCAATAAACTTTATTCACTTGCATGATAATTGTTTTTATTCTTTAGATGATTTTCTTTACAACCTTAACTAATTTTCTAGAAATGAGAATTTTGGTGATTTCAGTTTTGTTTTTCCAATGGTTTTTTTGTTCTTGCTTCGTGCATGAATATACACCACCCTTCCAACTAATTTCACCTTCATAACACTTTTATTTTTTCTAATTGAGGGTAAGATTAAATGAAAAGAAAAGTTAAAGTGAATAGTGTGTATATTTCTAATTATTTAAATGAATTCACAGATAAGAGGGATAGTGATAATGATAGTGATAGTGATAGTCATAAAGATTTTTCTACCATTTTAAAATTTAGATATGAATTGAGTGTATGGATGAACTAATATATTAATAAATAATGATAAATATATTCCTTTCCTTCTCTACTTGATTCTGGAATTAATAATTAGTTTGCTAATTAATTGATTTTCCTTAGATATTCCCCTTTATTGTAATTAGTCTACAATGTGCTACTAGAAAATCCTAATAGAAGATTCTCTATTATGTCATATTATGTCATTTTTTAATTCTCCATTTTATAGTTCAAAAATCCTTTATATTCTTTGATTAAATAATTCTTTTTTTTCCTTCAATTCTCTTACTTCCACTTAATATATATCATTTTTTTTTTCTCTCTCTCTCTCTCTATATATATATTTAATGTTTTGGCAAATGAAACACTCTATGTAATTCAATAAACTTTATTCACTTGCATGATAATTGTTTTTATACTTTAGTTGATTTTCTTTACAACCTTTAACTAATTTTCTAGAAATGAGAATTTTGGTGATTTTAGTTTTGTTTTTAGAAAGGTATGACATTTTTGTTGTTCCTTCCTGCATGAATATACACCATCCCTCAAACTAATTGAACCTTCATAACACTTTTCTTTTCTTAATTTAGGGTAAGATTAAATGGGAAAAGTTAAAGTTAATAGTGTGTATATTTTTAATTATTTAAAAGAATTCATGGATAAGAGGGATAGTGTGTATATTATTAATTATTTGAAAATTTTGAATGATAAGAGGGATAGTGAGAATGATAGTGATAGTGATATTTGTAAACATTTTTCTACCATTTTAAAATTTAGATATGAAATTATAGTATATGTTTTTATTTATTTAATTGTCTTGTAATAAGCTCATCATCCGTTTCAAACCATTTGTGACCTGTCCAATTCAAAATAAAAGTTTTATGTGGTTTCATTAAATTGTACATCAATTGCACCCTTTCGTATTGTTAATAACTCCAAAGAACAGGTGTCTCTATCACTCCAAAAAACAGGTTCCATCCATTTCACCATTCCAACAATCATTCCATTAATCCGCAATGGAAATAATAACTTCAAAAAACAAGTGTCCATCAATTTCACCATTCATGCTCTTAATAATAACTCTGCGACTCCATCTGTGATTGTAACATGGAGGAGTAATAGAATAACTCTCCCACTCCATGCTCGATTGTAACCTTGAGCAACAATAGAATAACATTGCCACTTGAGCGTTTCAAATTGTCATTAAATATTTATTGTACTTATTATTCATTACCATTACATCTATGGGACATGTTCTTGGAAAAACTGGACCAGCGGCTCCGGCTGTTGGAAACGTATATAGGAGTGAAAAGTGGGGCTAAAAAAATAAGAAACGGGGCGGTGCGAAACCTGAGGGACCCCAGGATGGCAAGAAGCCACCAAATGACAAGCTTCCTTAGTGTAAAATTATAATCAAAGGCTCTGTGGATGCATGCATTTCTTTGTTAGCACTTGGGTTGTTGGAATTGTTGAAGGATTACTTGAATGTTGGAAGGATTACTCTAAAGATTTGAAGGGATTCTCTTGGCTTCTATCTACTAGAAAAGGTGAAAAATCTTTCATAGACTTCCTTTTCTCTACCTAGTATTTTTTCAGGCTTCCCTCAAGATGCATTGGAGGAACCCTTTCTTAGTGATTACATTGTTGGAATTGTTGAAGGATTACTGAAAGGATTGATGCAAGGATTACCGGAACTATTTGAAGAAGCTTCTCTTTGCTTCTATATCCTAAAAAAGATACACAATTTGTCTCACGTACCCAACTAAATGCACGTTATATATGAAAAGAGAGAATTACAAAAAAAAAAAAATGAGACATTACAACTATAACGTAATGCACATATTCATTTAAGAAATTACAACTATAACGTAATGCACATATCCATTTATTATTAAGTCATGGTACAGTTATCAAAGTTAAATACAATACTCTATTCACGTGTTATAACTCTGACATTTGGCCTTTCCATGCGATCCGAGAGTACTCCTCTACTGATTATTCTGATGGTCACATTCATTTGGGTTAGATTTTATCGAGGTTCACCACAGTCACTTGCTCCAGCTAGAATCTATCCACTCATTTTGGCATTTAATCCCTCTACCTAGACATGGAAACGTGGCGTGGCAGGACTGTACCTCAGCTTTTAGTACCCTTGGGGCTTTCATCGCATCAACGATGCAGTCTTTGAGACTTTCATCGTAAGGCTGGGAGATCTATGGGAGTTTGTTTGTGCTTGTCTGCTCGTATTTTGTTTCTTTATGCTTCCTCGCGCCT
This sequence comes from Pinus tabuliformis, assembly GCA_031772625.1. Taxonomy (NCBI): domain Eukaryota; kingdom Viridiplantae; phylum Streptophyta; class Pinopsida; order Pinales; family Pinaceae; genus Pinus; species Pinus tabuliformis. The sequence continues at coordinate 853,532,598 of CM062818.1, read as the reverse complement.
CAACGCCTGGTTCGATTCTCTGGCTGGAATGCTTGGCCTAGTTTATCATGTGGCTAGGTGTTAACATAGACAGAACTAAGAAATTTCTCCCTGGATATTGTTTGACTCTCGTTCTGCAACTCAGGTGAGTGTTTTTGTGACTTTTGATTTTCTATTTGGTTATTTCCACCATAGATTAATGACCTCGGGTCTGATTGGTGTTACAATCTCCTGCTTAATTCTGCAGGAACAATGGTGGATGGTTCGAGGGTTTCAAACAACTGGCCTAGAAGAGTATGGCTCCCTTACCAGATTTCTACGCTCAAAGATTTCCGAGTTAGCCATCGGCAGTCCTATGGTCATTGACAGATAGGAATATATACGTGATAAATTTCATACTACCTGATACATTCCTCAGCTTAGCACTGGTTCTTGTATTTTTGTTTAAGGGTTTCGGGCAACTACCGGAAAGGCTCCTTTGTAATGGAGAATCTCTAATTATGCATTACGAGTGCTGTAAGTCTATTTTTCATGGGATTGTAATGAGGGTTTCGATCGATTATGGCCTTGAAACCATGGTCGCTTCGATGTAACTATAACTGGCTTATTTTCTGGTTTTGTCCTAGTAATTACAAGAAGTATTAGACTCTCTGTTCTAACTTTTAATGGACTGTCGGTTGTTATATTTAAGTTTCCTTTATGTCGATACTATGCATTTCTCTTTCTTTCCTTAGGAGTACTTAGGTTTATTATTGGACTGTTATGTATTTATCTAAGAGAAAGTATGATTACACTATTTTTCTTTATGCACATTACGTGTTGTGCAACCTCCGTGTCATTTTCTTGAAATACTCTGAGCCTTCCTATGTGCTCGACTCTGATTTAATTACTGTGCAAAGTTTAGTATATAGTTTGGAATGGAAAAATCTCATCATTCATTATGTATATGGAAAATTTGCATTACCTGTTCATGTATGTAACTCTGACAATGTTAACTACTATGGCCTCACAACTCTGTCATTAATGATTTTACAGTAGGGTTTCAAAATTTGTAAAGAACCTCCAAATGAATTTCTTAGTGTTTTACTTTTTGTTTCTTTACTCGGTAAATGTCAGTTCCGCCCTAGCTCTACCAACCTTGGTTACATATACAACTATTTAGCTCTAGAGTTCTTTTCATTGCTTGCCTATGGGCTAGGAAGTTAATTATATTTTCACTCTCTGCTTACACTATTACAGTTGTGCTATTTGGGTGTTTTGTGATAATTGGTTCAGTGTGAACACTTAAATTTCTCTACTAAAATTTGTTTAGGAAAGAAGGGAATCAACTCTATTTAATTAACCTGTTTCAGAAAATGAAATAATAGAACTACTGAATCTTTAATTTTCTGTGCACATTTTTCACTATAGAATTTACCAAGTCTTGACAGTTAAGTAAAGATGACTGTTTTCTAATGGTAGTTCCTCAAAGACCTACGGTTGATCTCCTAATGGTAGTTCCTCAAAGCCTAACATCTCCCCCTATGTTAGGCTTTATAAAAATGACCCTTACAACCAATTTAGTTGGATAGAGATCAGAGACATTAATAATAAAAAGTGCTACATAACAATATGTTATTTCCCCCCAATTAATTCTAACTTCTATAAGAAGAAGAATCTAGATAAAACTAACCCTTACAATAGGTTAGAGAACGATATTTCTAGCCTAAGGAATGATGGTAATATCCTTTTAATAGGTGACTTCAATGCCCGAACTTCAAGCAACCAAGCTATTATTTTAAGCAATCGTTCCAACCCTAATCCTCTTTGGTTAGACGAAGACCCTACCCTGGCTAGTAGGTACAAAAGGAGCTCTGAAGACCTCGGGAAAAATTTGTTTGGGTCAGAGCTCGTCAAGCTCTGTAGTGCTCAGGATCTCATAATTTGCAACGGTCTAAAAAAGTGGCCCAATTCCAGCAAGATGACCTGCATCCATGGACTTGGTAGCAGCGTGGTAGACTGCGTTATCTCTGATCTTCCATTATACAACGAAATGATAAACTTTGACATCTTAAACGACCACGAGCCTGACTCCGATCATAGGCCTTTACTTATAACCCTCAATTTAGTCATGCATAGAGTTCCCATAGAAAATAATACTTACAACCAAAAGAACTTAATATTTGATAAAAATAAAAAGGACCTTTTTCTAAATGAATTAAAAACTAATTTGCCTCCTTTATCTAGTATAGATAACATAGAAGACCTATACCATAATTTTACTACAACCCTCTCATATTCTATTAAAAAGTTCTCAATTGAAGTCTCAAATAATAAAAGAAATAGCAAAACCAATCCTTGGTATGACAAAGATTGTAAAAATGCGAGGAGAGCAATTAAGGAAGTTGTTGATGATTCTCTTAAAATGGACAAGATAAGAATATACAAAGCCCTAATTAAAAGGAAAAAGAGGCAGTACATTCGTCAAAAACAGGAGAACCTCTTACGCCTCTTTAAGGTAGCTCCTAAGAAATTTTGGAGGCAGATTCTGACTAGGAAGACTAAGGATAATAATAAAATTGCTCTTCACGATTGGAATTCTTATCTTAAAATGCTTTATGAATCTCCTAATGTCACGGATAATTTGGAAACCCTGCTCACAAGGAAAGAAGTCTTCTCTTTAGAAGACATTAAGTTTGGGGTTAATCGCCTCGCGAATGGGAAAGCTAAGGACATTGAAGGTTACCAGGCAGAAATCTTAAAAATTGGAGGCCCTGTCCTCATCCCCCACATCCACAAGCTCTTCAATCAAGCTGTTAGGCAAGGGTTCCGTAAACCCTTGCCTGAGAGCCTCATTATCCATATTTTTAAAAGTGGAGATACAAATAACCCCTCTAATTATCGAACAATTATGATCAGCCCTCTCTTAGCCAAATTATATGGTAGTATTCTGGAAAAAAAGTTAAGCATATGGCTTGAAAGTGAAGGTAAGCGGGCTAAAGGCCAAGCAGGTTTCAGAAGGCATCACTCAACAACAGACCACCTTGTTATGCTAAGGATCATTGCGGAGGAATTTCGTAATGATAAATCCAATTTATTTTGCTGCTCTGTAGACTTTAGAAAGGCTTTCGATACGGTTCCTAGATACAACCTTTGGAATAGGTTAGAAGAGCTAAAGGTTCCTCTTGAGTTAAGAGCTGCTGCTATAAGGCTATATGAGAATGTAATTGCCAAGCTAAAGAACAATGAGGGGTGGTCAAAAGATATTAAGTGTAACATCGGAGTTAAACAAGGTTTCCCCCTCTCCCCTACTCTATTTGGAATTTACATCGATAAGCTCGAAGGTTATTTAGAAGAAGCAGGATGTGGTGGCACAATCTTAGCTGGGATAGTCATTATCCTTCTTCTCTATGCTGACGATATTGTTCTTCTGGCAAGGTGCCCTTCTGATCTTGATAAGCAACTCAAGCTTCTTAAGGATTTCTGCTCTACCATGGGTATGACTGTTAACACAGACAAAACAAAAGTTATGATTATCAAATCTAAGAAGGAAACTTGCGCTAATTTTACGTATGACAATAATAACTTGGAGGAAGTGTATTCTTACAAGTACCTAGGAATTGATATCCATCACAAGCTCAACTGGAACCATAGCATTGAGAAAAGGATCAATGGGGATGGAAAGCTTATTTTGGTCTTGAAAATAATTGTAAAACAGCAAACCTCGTAATGTGGGATAAAAAGAAGTTCCTCTTTGAAACTTTAGTCACTCCTGTTATCTTATATGGCTGTGAAGTTCGGGGCTGCAGCATCTCCAGAGAATCATGGAGGAAGATTGAGCAAATCCAGAAGCATTTTATAACTTATAACCTAAAAATTAAAAGTAATACACCCTATCCTATTCTCCTTATAGAAGCAGGTCTTTCTTCTATTGAGAGCCTAGCTATGCTCAGGTTTCTGATGTACAAGCACAAGCTCAATAACATAGACAATCACAGACTTCCTAAGCTAGCTTTAAATTCCAGTCAAAATCACCTAAGGCTTAACCGAGGATGGCATAAGGACACAAGGGCCTGGTTAAACTATTGGGAGATCAATGAGAATGATGCTTTGCAAAACATAAATAACATTAAAGATATTGTTACTTCTAAGTTCAAAGAAAAATTGGTGTGTGAGAAAGATTTAGCGTCTAAAAGAAAATTAAGTTATTATAAGAAGGTCATCAACCCCACCCTTGAAGATCAAAAGTATCTCTCTATTCTAACTAGCTCAAAAAAGAAAATTAATATAGCAAAGATTAGAACGAATTATCATGAGCTCCATAGTGAAACTGGCCGCTGGGTAGTTCCTAAAACGCCATGGATGGAAAGGATCTGTCATATTTGTGAGAATAGGAGCATCGAGGATGAAAACCACTTCCTCTTAGAGTGCCCTGCATACAACCACATTAGATCTCAATTTCACAACCTTTGTTACAATACTGACCTTCCTAGCCTTTTACAATGCCAAAATTATAGTGAACTCGGGAGGCTTCTCTCCAAGATTTTTGAGCATAGGAATAAAATCTTAAATCAAAATAAATAATTTGTCTTTTTAGGTCCGATAGATCATTATTTGGTCTCAGCGGACGTTAACCATCATCATCATCATCATCAATTAAAAATCGTTCTATCTTTAATTTGTTATGATATCGAGGGTTGAGGAGTAAGTAGGACATAACTGTTTCTTTCTTATAGTTTCATGTGTTTCCTTCTCCTAATCTTTCATACATCATATTCTGGAGGTAAGGCTCCCTTCTCTCCATTCACATGTAAAGAATTCATAAGTTCAACTGAGCAAGAAAATGATTTAAGAAGGTGTTGCATACTTGGTTCTTTTAAGAGGAGAGAACTCAGTAGTAGAAGTCAACTTTTCATCAGCTGCTCTTTATCCACCCATCCATGAGATTTGTTCTCTAGACCAGATCTCTCCCCAAGCTTGCTCGCAAGACCTCTTTCTTCTACAACTCTATTCACACATAGTGTTATGCTATCTGGTCATCACCAGACTTAGCATCTATTCCCCTCTTTCCGTCTAACCTTTCAGCACATTTTTTTCCTCCCCTCCACTCCTTTTCTTTTGGAGCATCACACAGTTAGGGGAGGTAGTTAGGGTTTTTTCAGGCAACTTCCCTTTTCCAACTTCCCCTCTTGAGAAGTTACAAAATCTGCTATATTCAAAACATTTTCTATTTCAAAGTTAACAACATTTTTTAACTTAACAATAACAACCATAATTATCCAGTTTTCTTTTTATTGTGATAAAATAAAATATTACAGTATATCTACCTTACCATGGTAAAATAAAATATTTACAATATATCAGTCTTACTTTGGTAAAATAAAATATTTACAGTATATCTGGGGACATCACATCTCCCCCCCTGAAATCAAACATCATCCTGATGTTTTCCAGTCATAAATAGACCCAGATATGCTTCTTTCATGAGTTGTTCATCGCCTGGTAGCCTCATCTGGTCCAAAGTGTTGCCATTGCACTTTAAACTGGGTGATGGCTCATTTCTGTAGCATTACTTCTCTCCGTTTGAGTACATTCAATGGCTTAACAGAGAATTCTCCTTCCGGCTCGACTTGAAACAAGCAGAACCTATGTTAGTTTTTCCTTTGATAGCAAAAGTATTAGAACTACCTATGTTACCCTCTTTACTTGGATGTCTTTCCAACTGACTATATGCTTAGGATCATAAATATATCTCTTTAAGACAGACACATGAAAGACATTGTGGACCCAAATATGGCTTCGTAGGGTGAGTTGGTATGCCACTGGCCCAACTCTTGCTAATATTTGAAATGGCCAGCAAAATTGGGGTACCAGTTTGCTACAACCACTCGATTGTAGCATACTCTTTTTAGCTTGTATTCTCACATACACGTGATCACCTACTTGATATTCTCTAAAACTTCTTGTCCTATTGGCGAAATGCTTCTGCCTATCTTGGGCTACCTTTAAGTTGGTTTGTACCTTCTTGACCATTTCTTCGATCTCTTTTAACATTTCAGGCCTTAGCAACAACTTGTCTTCTAGTCCCCCCCAACTAGAGGGTGTGTAGCATTTTCTTCTATGCAACACTTCAAATGGGCTCATTTCGAAAGAAGTATGATAATTGTTGTTGTATGAAAATTCGACCAAATGCATATAATCTTCCCATTTCAATGGCTGTTGCATTACATATGACCTCAGCATGTCTTCCAATAATTGGTTCACCCATTCTGTTTGTCCGTTTGTTTGAGGGTGATAGGCGGTAGTGAAATTTAATTGAGTCCCCAACCCCTCAAACAAAGTCCTCCCGAAGGCTGATGTAAATTTTACATTACGATCAGAAATTATGGTTTTTGGTAACCTATGTAGCTTGAAAATGTTTTGCATGAAGGTATTGGCAATCTGTACTGCTCTGAAAGTGGATTGTACCGGTATAAAATGGGTTGATTTGCTTAATTTGTCTACCACCACCTTGATGGAGTCATTATTTCTTTTGGATTTGGGTAATCCTATTATAAAATCCATAGAGATGGTTTCCCACTTCCATTCTGGAATTGGTAGTGGCTGCAATAGTCCCATAGGGTGCTGATGTTTCTCTTTGACTTGTTGGAATTCCAAACATTGTGCCAAATATTCTGCTACACCTTTCTTCATGCGAGGCCAATAGAATTCCTTCTGGAGTGCGTATTCAGTTTTTGATACCTTGGATGTCCCACGTAGGGACTCTTATGAAATTAATCTAAAATCAAACCTTTAATGTTACCTTGGTTGGGCACATATAGTATTCTTTTATATCTCAACACACTAGTAGTATCCAATGCATAACCTTCCTGATATTCATTGCTGGTTGGATTTTGAGCTTACTGTCCTATTTCCTGATATTTTAGGTCCTGATCTGCTACCTCTTCAATCATTTCATCGAAGGTAGTCCGCCCTTCGCTGCAAGAAATTTCATAGAGGCAATGTACCTTTTGACTTAAGTCGTCCACTACTTGGTACTCTTTCCCTTTCAAATGTTTAATCTCGAAATCAAATCCACTCAGAAAATCTACCCACTATGCCTGCCTAGCATTTAAGGTAGGTTGATTAAAGTAACTAGTCAGGCTGTGGTGGTCTATCATCAGCAGAAACTTCCTTCCCATCAGATAGTGATGCCACATCTTTAAAGTGTGAATGACAGCTGCCAACTCCAAATCATAGGTAGAATATTTCTGCTCATGTTCCTTTAACTTCCTTGACTCATAGGCGATTACCTTACCTTCCTGCATTAGTACTCCTCCTACCCCTTCCTTACTTGCATCTGTGCACACCACATAGTCCTTACCTAGATCTGCTATGCTTAATATAGGTGTAGTGGTGAGCAGATGCTTGAGTTGTTCAAAACATTTTTGGCACTCAGCGGTCCATTTAAAAATTTTCCCTTTTTTCTGCAGGAAGGTGATAAGATAGGCCACACTAGAGAATCCTTCCACAAACCATCTATAGTAAGCTGCTAACCCATTAAAGGATCTTGTATCTGCTACATTCTTCGATACTATCCATTCCATTATGCTATTAACCTTTTCGGGATCCACCGCAATTCCATCTTTTATAATAATATGTCCTAAGTTCTAAATTTCTTCATGAAAGAAATCGCACTTGCTATATTTGGCGTATAATTGATGTTCCCAGAGACTTTGCAATACTAGTCTAAGGTGTTCCTCGTGTTCCTCAATATTTCGGGAGTATATCAGTATGTCATCAATAAAAATTAACACAAATTTTTCTAAATACTAATGAAATATGTTGTTCTTTAAGCACATAAAGGTTGAGGGGGAATTGGTTAACCCAAAGGGTAATACTACGAACTTGTAGTGCCCATAGCAAGTCCTAAAGATAGTTTTGGCATTATCTTCCTCTTTGACTCTAATCTGATGGTATCCCAAACGTAAATCAATTTTTGAGAATACAGTAGCCCCTTTTACTTGATCGAATAGTTCATAAATATGGGGTAATGGGTACGTGTTCTCAATTGTCAACTTATTCAGTTGACAGTAGTCCATGCACATGCAAAGGGTTCCATCCTTCTTTTTGACGAACAATGCGGGAGCTCCCCAGGGTGACACGCTGGGACGGATATAATTTTTATCTAATAACTCCTACAATTTCATTTTTAGCTCTGTTGATTCCAGCGTGCTCATACAATAAGGAGCTCGAGGCACTGGGGCTGCTCCTGGCATCAATTCAATATTGAAATCTATGGCTCTCTTGGGTGGTAGTCCTAGTATCTCTTCAGGGAACACATATGCAAACTATTGAACTACTGGAATACTTTCTAAGGTGGCAACCTTGTCCTTTGAGTTGGCGTAACTGACCTTAATAGCATATACCTAAGATCCTTTACTGATACACTTTGCTAATTGCGAAGCGGTTATTGACTGAATCTGTACTGACCTCAAAATGCCTTGCATCACCTGCTGCTCTCCCAATTCATTCTTATAGCAGATTGTTTTTGTTTTACAGTTTATAATGGACCAACATTTTTCCAGCCAGTCCATGCCTATCAAAACATCATATGAACCAAGGGGAAGTATGTTTAGATCTGGCTTCAAAGGCTGACTTGCTATTTTAAAAGGGCATTCATTGACCTTGGCTAACACATGTCTCTTTGCCCCTGTTACAAGCTGTACTATCCAAGAGTTTTTAAACTTGAGAGACTATAATTTACACTGTCCCGCAACCTTTGGACTTAAATAACTTAACGTAGCTCCGAGATCAATTAAAACAGATACAGGGTGATCAAATATCTTACCTTCAAACTCCACCATTGTCGGCTGATATTAGCCCTGATGGTCTTCGAGGGCGCCATTAATTTTTAGAATGCTCCGGGCCATGTGGCCCACCATAGATGCCTTGTGGATCTATGAAACTTGGTCAGTTCCTTTCCGATGAGGACAATTTTTAATGTAATGAGGCCCTCCACATCCCAAGCGTTGTACTGGGGGTCTTGCTGTCCCCTCGTTATCAACTTTACTAGATTTCTCACCGAATCTGGATTTAGCAGGTGGTCTAAATTTGAGTTGGTTTTTATGTAGATTTCTGTTATTTTTCCCTTTGGAAAACCCCTTGCTAATACTGCCACAATTTCCCTTATTTCCCACAGAAATCTTGTTATCCTTCTTTTTTGTCCACCTCTTTCCTATAAGCTCTCCCTTCTACTTACTTTGTTGATAGCATAACCTAGCCTTACGTATAACCTCATCCATCATTTTTGGGTTATCAAACTCAATTCTTTCTCTCATTGCGATAGGTAAATTGCTGACAAATCATTATACCTTAACCTTTTCCTCTCATATGTAAGGTACATATCGGAGTAAAGAGGTAAATCGGGTGATAAACTCATCCATTGTTTGCTACCCAAGCTACAGATCGTGAAATTCCTTGGCTTTCTCATCATAAAATCATTCAGTCAAATATCTTTCCTTGAAATATTTTTGGAACTTCTCCCAAATTATGCTTTGTTCACTTACCCCTCACACAATCTTAACCTCTTCCCACCACAAGGTGGCCTTTCCTTGCAGTTGGAAGATGGCCAGCCAAGCTTTTAGGTTGTGATAATATTCATATAATTAGAAGTACTTGTTCATGTTAATAAGTCAGGCCTCAGCTACCTCTTCCAAATCTCCATTGAAGTGTGGCGGTTTATTTTTCAAAACTCCCCTTGTAATTCTATCCGTTGCCTTTTTGATGTGGGGTGCTCTGAAGCGTTATCCAATTTATCTTCCCGAATTTCTTCCCCTCCTCCAGTTCCTTCAAGTTTTGTGTGGTAACCTTGTTCTTTTGACATTCATTCCTGTTCAGGGCTAGGAATTGGCTGGCACTGATTCTACTTATCAAACAGGCTTTCCATAATTTTTTCCTGTTCTATGGTTGCCTTGCATTGTCGTCTCGCAGGTGGGCCATCTCATTCTTTAATTCCTGGAATATTTCCAATATTGTAAGATTAGTGTTGCGTGTCGCATTATTTTTAGGGAATGTCAAGGTCCTAGGCCAGCCATATTCCTGGGTGGAACACTATCCGTTCTTCTCATAATCTGCTGTTGTCCTGTACTTAATATGTTAGTGAGTTAAAAATCATCAAGAAACATTAAGAAACAATAATTAATTGCCAGAGGAGTAGTTTTGTAATCTGAGCTCTGATACCACTGTCACATCTCCAACTAAATGCACGTTATATATGAAAAGAGAGAATTAAAAAAAAAAAAAAATCGAGATATTACATCTATAAGGTAACGCACTTATGCATTTAAGCCATTACAACTATAACGTAATTTACACATATTCATTTAATATTAAGTCATGGTACAGTTATCGAAGTTGAATACAATACTCTATTCACATGCAATAGCTCTAATATTTAGCCTTTCTGTGTGATTCGGTTGTACTCCTCTACTGACTATGCTGATGGTCACATTTATTTGGGTTATATTTTATTGAGGTTCACCACAGTCACTTGCTCGAGCTAGACTATCCACTCATTCTGGCATTTAATCTCTCTGCCTGGACATGGAAATGTGGCATGGCAGGACTGTACCTCGGCTTTCGGTTGCCTGGGGGCTCTCATCACATCAACGGTGTAGTCTTTGAGACTTTCATCTTAAGGCTGGGAGATCTATAGGAGTTTTTTCGTGCTTTTTTGCTAGCGTTTTGTTTCTTTATGCTTTCTCGCTCCTTGGCACCTAGTTCGATTTGTAGCTGGAATGCTTGGCATAGTTTATCATGCGGTTGGGTGTTAACAGAGATGGAACCATGAAATTCCCCCTGGATATTGTTTGACTCCCATTCTGTAACTCAGGTGAGGGTTTTTTGTGACTTTTGATTTTCTATTTGGTTATTTCCACCATAGTTTAATGACCTAAGGTTTGATTGGTGTTACAATCTTGTGCTTTCTTTTGCAGGAATAAGGGTGGACAGTTCGAGGGTTTCAAACAACTGGCCCAGAAGAGTATGGCTCCCTTACCAGACCTCTATGCTCAAGGGTTTCCAGGTAGGCCATCGACAATCCTATGCTCATTGACAGACAGGAATATATATGCGATCAATTTCAGACTACCTAATACGTTCCTCAACTTAGCATTGGTTCTTCTATTTTTGTTTAAGTGTTTTGGGCAACTGCTGGAAAGACTCGTTTGTAATGGAGAATCTCTATATATGAAGTAGAAGTGTTGTAATTCTATTTTTGATTGGATTGTACTACGGGTTTCGGTTGATTATGGCCTGGAAACCATGGTCGCTTAGATGTAACTATTCCTGGATTGTTTTCTGATTTTGTCTTGGTAACTACCAGAAGTATTAGATTCTCTGTTGTAACTTTTAATGGACTATTAGTTGTTATATTCAAGTTTCCTTTCTGTTGATACTACGTGTTTCTCTTTCTTTTGTAAGGATTATTTATGTTTATTATTGGACTGTTATGTATTTATCGAAGCGAAAGTATGATTACATTGTTTCTCTTTATGCGCATTATGTGTTGTGCATCCTCTGTGTCATTTTCTTTAAATAATCCAAGCCTTCCTATGTGCTCGACTCTTATTTAATTATTATGAAACGTTTAGTCTATAGTTTGGAATGGAATAATCTCATCATTCATTATGTATCTAAAAAAGTTGTATTACTTGTTCATGTATGTAACTCTAGCAATGTTAACTACTAGGGGTTTGCAGCTTTGTCATTAATGATTTTATAGTAGGGTTTCGAAATTTGTAAAGAACCTCCAAATGAATTTCTCACTGTTTTACTTTTTGTTTCTTTACTCGGTAAATGTCTGTTCCACCCTAGCTCTACTAGCCCTAGTTACATATATGACTATTTAGCTCTAGAGTTCTTTTTGTTGCTTTCCTATGGGCTAGGGAGTTAAATATATTTGCACTCTTTGCTTACACTATTACAGTTGTGCTATTTGGGGGTTTTTCAATAACTGGCTTAATGTGAACTCTTAAATTTCTCTACTGCAATTTGTTTAGGAAAGAAGGTAATCAACTCGATTTAATTAACCTTTTTCAGAAAATGAGATAACAGAACTACTCAATCTTTAATTTTCTACAGACATTTACCACTATAGAGAATCTACCACGTGTTGACATTTAAATAAATAGGATTGTTTTCTAATGGTAGTTCGTCAGAGACCTAGGGTTGATCAATAAATAATTAAAACTGGTTCTATCTTTAACTTCTTATGATATTGAGGGTTGAGCAGTAAGTAGGATAGAACTATTTCTTTCTTATAGTTTCATGTGTTTCTTTCTCCTAATCTTTCAAACATCGTATTCTAGAGCAAAGGCTCCCTTCTCTCCATTCACACGTAAAGAATTCATAAATTCAACTGAGCAACAAAATGATTCAAGAAGGTGCTACATAGTTGGTTCTTTTAAGAGGAGAGAACTCAATGGTAGAAGTCACCTTTTCATCTCCTACTATTTATCCACCCATCCATGAGATTTGTCCTCCATACTAAATCTCCCCCCAAGCTTACTCACAAGACCTCTGTCTTCTGCAAGTCTATTCGCACATAGTGTTATGCTATCTGGTCATCACCAGACTTAGCATCTATTCCCCTCTTCCAATCTGGCCTTTCAGCATGGTTTTTTCCTCCCCTCCGCTCCTTTTCTTTTGGAGCATCACACAGTTAGGGGAGGTAGTTAGGGTTTTTTCAGGAAACTGCCCTTTTCCAACTTCCTCTCTTGGGAAGTTACAAAGTCTGTTATATTCAAAACTTTTTCTATTTCAAAGTCAACAAAATTGTTTAACTTAACAATCACAACCAGAATTATCTAGTTTTCTTCTTACTATGATAAAATAAAATATTACAATATATCTGCCTTACTATGGTAAAATAAAATATTACAATATATCTTCCTTACTATGGTAAAATAAAATATTTACAATATATTTGTCTTATTATCGTAAAATAAAATATTTACAGTATATCTAGGGACATCGCATCTTCCCCCCATACAATCAAACATCGTCACGATGTTTTCTTGTCACAAACAGACCCAGATATGCTTCTTTCATGAGTTGTTCATCCTCTTAGGTAGCCTCGTTTGGTCCAAAGTACTACCATTGCACTTTAACCTAGGTGATGGCTCATTTCCGTAGCATTACTTCTCTTTTTTTGAGTATATACAACAGCTCGATCGAGAATTGTCCTTCTGGCTTGACCTGAAACAAACAGAACATATGTCAGTTTTTCCTTTAGTATCAAAATTATTAGGTCTACCTAAGTTACCCTCTTTACCTGGATATCTTCCCAACTGACTATATGCTTGGCATCATAAATGTATCTTTTTAGGATAGACACATGAAAGACATTATGGACCCAATATGGCTTGGTAGGGTGAGTTGATATGCCACTGGCCTAACTCTTGCTAATATTTGAAATGGCCCACAAAACCAGGATGCCAGTTTGTTGCACCCACTCCATTGTAGCTGTTGAGTCATGGAAAAGGTATATATATATATATATATATATATATATATATATATATATATATATATATATATATTATTTATTTCATTATCCTTTTCTTTCGTTATATCCATTCTACACCCTAAAGCATTAACATATCAAAGGATTAGGGTAAAAATAAAGAAATTATCTATCATCACGATTTAGCTAATCGATATCACTCCTTATGCAGGAAAAGGATGAAATGGAACAACTGTTGTTCCCTAGCAAAGATACAGTGTACAGATAGGAAGCCAAGGATGGAGCATGTAGTTATGGATAAGAACAAAGGAGATCACAACATCAGCGTAAGGAAATAAAGTTAACTGAAGACGAAAGATTGCGGGAATCCCTCAGGATCTCTTGATCCTGAGGGATCGTTGTTACTATTTCACCCTTCTTACCGCTTGGCCATTATAAAAGGAAGTGATTGTAAATAGAACGAGGATGGGAGATTATTTAGAAATTACTATTATATTTAGTTTGATCATTGACTCTCACTTTTGAAACAAAGTACAAATTGGTTGTAACTATTTTGCAACTCATTAATAAATAATACAGTTGTTGTTCCTTCTCTCACAATGAAGTAATCCGGCAGTGTTCACTAGCGGCTAAGGGCTTGACCCTAGTGGATTCACTTGTTGTTCTTGTATCATTCTTTTATGATTTCTACCATGTAATGGTTTGGTTTGATTTGGATTTATCGCATCACTTTTCTATTTTATATTCTTGGACTTAATGCAATTACTTTGTTTTACACACTGTAGAAGTATTGGTTCAAGTTGTTATTCAGTTACTTGTTTTAGTATTTCCTTATCATGATTTCAGATTTAGTCATTTGAGTTCAGCATTCTATTTCCAATCTAGTAATTTAGTTTAGAATGCTATCTTGAGATTCTCCACTGTAAAGAGCATTGACTACTACTGTCTACGCTCTCAGACCGAGACCCCTACTGTTCAAATTAGAAAATACTTTTGCAATGTCAATCAGTTAAAAGAGAAATGATTTATTTTTACTATATTCTTGACGAATACTTGAATGAATGTTTGGATTAGCAAGTTAAGCTTTCTTTTAATTGTAATTTTATTTCACTAGCTGCATTCATTTACTCTCGTATTTGAGAGCACTATACTGCAATTTAGAAACATTACTCTTAAATAAATAGCCACCACAAATTGGGTACACTCTTGAAATAGAAATTCTTTCCCGGATTGATAACTAATGTGAATATAATTAAGAGTTAAAAGGACATCTTTTATACCTCAACATTTTAGCGCCATGTTAGGGAGAGTGTAGCCATTTCTAAGTAGTAGTGTGCATCTGATGAGTGCCTATTAGGAGAGAATTGGGTATTCGAAATGGGAGGTAAGAACCTGTGTACGGAGCAGGTAAAATCATTGCTCCCCCACCCGCTTTCTAGCATAATTGTTTAGAACATAGGGTAGAAGTAAATATTTGATTTGTGTGTATGACTAAGGAGAAAAAAACCTGAAAGCAATCCAAATCCTCTACCCAAATCTGACAAAGCTAAGGGGCTCGTGACCCTTGGTTGATCAACCTTCATAGACGACATCATTATGAAAACCGAATCTTAAGAAAGCCATCAGTAAGCCCTAGGAAAGTTGCTTCCAAACAACCTACTGGCTCCCTTCGGGCCATAGATTCACCATCCATAGCCTTTGCTGAGGTGCATAGCAAAACAGAAGAGACTAAGCAAAGTTTTCAAGAAATTGAAAATTCTTGCCCAATTTCTTTACAAGAAGGGAATTCTAGTAATCTCTTTGAAGGAGCAGGAGAAACAAGGGAAATAGAGGAGTGAATATCCCCTCATGAAATAATTCAAACACTCAGCAACCCAGATAAGGGGAGTGCTGTTAAAATTATCCAAGAAGAAACAGAAGAAACTGAGGAGCCAAGATCCCCCCAGGTGGTAGTTCAACAAGGAACACTCATCGTCCCAGACCAAGGGAGTGCTGTTAAGCTCATCCCCATCCCTTCCTATCATCCTAGGAACAACTCTCTGGAAATCCCAGAAGGGTATTGGCACATATTTGATCAAATGGCTCAAAACCAACCAACACCTCAGACCTCCACACTGCAATATCCCATCATGCACACGACAATCAACACACTTATGAAAGCCATTCCTCTGTAGAATATTATTACCTTCCATGGGCTAACATCAAAGGATCTAGATGCATTTCTGTTTGAGTTTGATGTATTGTGCCGAGGGTATGACTATACCACTGATCCCCAAAAACTAAAGTTATATCCCTCCACATTAAAAGGAGAAGATTTACGATGGTTTATGGGGTTAGGTGGGGGCATTATAAATGATAGGGATCAGATGAAAATTGCCTTCCTAAAGAAATATTAGGACTATTGCATATCCAAGGAATTAAAAAATGAGATATTTCAAATGACAGCAAGACCTAGTGAAACACTGGAGGAATATATAGAACGCTTTCAATACAATCTCCAGAGGTCTCCTTATGCATCTTTTCCCTTGCCTAACAATGTGTTGAAAACTACACTAATTAAAGGGATGAAAGAACAATGGATTGAAACATTAAAAATTATGGGCAAAGGTGACATATATCAGGAAAATTTTGTTAATATCATTAATTTGTGCATCATGTGTTCAAGAGGTAGCACAAGACTGAAGCTAGCAGAACAGGACATGATCACAAGGGATAACAAAGTCTCTAGTGGAGGAATAACTCGAATAGAAATTGGCAATCTTTTAGAGGATTTCAAAACTGATATCCTAGGGACTCTGACAATGTAGTTGGAGATTATGTAGGCCAAACAAAAGCAAGCAGAAGCAGAACAAAACTTGGTAATATTCTGTCCTAGATGCATAAATAAGCATAGCCATAAAGAGTGCCCGCTAAATACGCTCAAAATCTGTGCCATCTATACGAAAGATCATGCCACAGAAAGCTTCCCATCACTCTCAGGACTTAAAGCAGTCTACAAAGAAGCAGAAGAAGAAACAAAGCTAGTTTACCTACTAAATCAGTGCTGCCAATGGTAGTCGCGACAAACAGGTATGCCCATTGATCCATCCTCTTCTTTTCAACCTCCTCAATATAATGCTCAATAGTATAATGGAATGTGGTAGAATCAACCACCTTTCCCCAGTTGGTCACAACAGCCATTCCCCATGTCACCATGGCCAAATCAAACAAATCAAACCAACTGGCCGAACTTTCCTTACTGTCCACTATTTTGGAAAAATAAAGCATATTCAACACAATGGTCACCCTACACCTCACAGAGTCAAAATTGGTAGTCGAATTGGCACAGAACCATAAATCATCTAGTAGGGATGATCCACCTCCCTCAACTCACACTGCCAACATGTTATACATTACAACAAAACTCATAGAAAAACTTATGACTGCAGCTCCCAACACAACCCAACCTGAACCCCAACAACAAACTGGTTAAATCTGTGTGAATTATTGAAGGACCAAAACCAGAAACCGAGTTAAGGGAGTGCAATGACCTTCAATTAATATCTAGCCATATAATAGAATCAAAGGGGGATAAAAATGTTCACATTGAAAATCCATTACCTATAGAACAAACACCACAAGAAGAGAATATGGTTAGATAGAAAACTCATGAACAAGCAACCACCTCTTCTCCACCATTCCTAGAATGACTAATCATACCTGACCCAATAGAACACCCTGATTTTGATCTTCTGGGAGAATTGAAAAAATTGTGTATAAAAATACCATTCCTCCAAGCTATTCAATATATCCCAATTTATGCAAAAACCATCATGGAGTTATGTATGAAAAATCCAAAGAGGAAAATAACAACAAATCCAACTGTCGATGTAGTCGGTACCTTATCTGACTTACTATTAGGGAGAGAAAGACCTATAAAATATGAGGACCCAGGAAACCCTATAGTAACCATGCAAATAAATGGATGCTCCTTTCCCAATGCCTTAGTTGATTTAGGAGCAACAATCAATATTCTTACAACCACCACTTGTCAAAAGCTTGGCATTACATCATTAGACCCAACCACAACCTTATTGGAGTTGGCCGATGAATCGGTAGTCATACTAGAAGGCACATTGCATGATGTAATGGTGTCTGTAGACTCTTGTGAATACCCTGCAGACTTTATGATCATCTATCCTAGAAACTGACTGGATGGACACCGCTTAATTCTAGGTAGACTTTGGCTAGCAATAGTGGATGCTTACATTAGCTGTTGAATAGGTAGCATCACTATATCAAGAGGAAGAAATGTAATGAATTTAGCCTTATATCCTCCAGCTCAACCAAGTTTAACAATAATCAAAACCAGAAAACAACCTATATCATACCTAACTGAAAACATGATATCATCACTAACCATAGAAGATGCTCTTGAATTTAATGATCAAACAGAAGATGACATCATTAACAGCTTCATTAACTAACTAGAAGCCGGATCCCATTTAAAATGTCACATGATCAAAGCAGCATTCGAGAATGAATTAGAAGAAGATCCCCTAAAACATACTAATGATCAATCAATACCAACCACCTTTGTTTATAATAGAAAAACCATAAAAATTGATCCAAGAAAAAATTTCAACATTAACAAAAACCTGACTACTGACCAAGAGCAAAAGCTTGTTCAACACTTGAGAAAATATAAAGAAGCCTTTGCATGGGATTACCCAGACATGAAGGAATTGATCCCTAGTTGTGTATGCACCACATCTATACAGAAAAGGATGCTAGACCTGTTCACCAACCCCAGTGGAGATTAAATCTTCATCTTAAGGATATTGTGAAAGCTGAATTGCAAAACGTTTTAGACGTAAACTTTATCTACCCAATATCTGACAGCAAGTGGGTCTCTCGATTAGTAGTGGTGCCGAGAAAGAATGGAAAGTGGTGGATATGTGTTGAATATAGGGAACTGAATAAAGCAACCTAGAAATACCACTTCCCATTCCATTCATTAACCAGGTCTTGGACACATTGGCAAGGAAGAAATTATTTTCTTTCCTAGATGGCTTTAGTGGATACAATCAAATTTAGATCACCCCTCAAGATCATGATAAAACTACCTCTACTTGCCCTTGGGGAACATTTGCTTACAGGGTCTTACCCTTTGGGCTGTGCAATGCACTTGCCATATTTCAGAGGGCTATACATATCATTTTTTTAGATCTGATAAATGAAGGGATCGAAGCGTATATGGATGACTTCACACCTTATGGGGTTAACTTTGAGCCAACATTACAAACATTAGAAAAAATGCTGCAAAGATGCATTGGCGCTAGGCTCTGTTTAAGCGATGAAAAGTGTCATTTCATGATGATTGAGGTACTCATCTTAGGTCATTATATCTCAGTAGCTGGAATATAGGTATATCCAGCTAAAATTTAGATAATTCTATTAATACCTACCCCCACCACGTAAACAAAGGTGCGCATTCTTTTGAGATTTGCTGGTTATTATAGAAGATTTATGAAGAATTTTTCTCAGATTGTTGCACCATTATATGCAGTAATAGGAAATATTGATTTCATTTGGATAGATAAATGTGACAGTACTTTAGAGGATTTAGAAAGGCTTATATCAACAGCTCCAGTGCTAAGGGGCCCAAACTGGAATTTGACATTCTAGATTTCATTTGATGCTTCAGACACACCAATCAGAGTAGTTCTTCGATAGGAAGAAGATAAAAAGCCATATGCAATATATTATATCAGCAAAATTCTATCTCCTATTGAATTAAACTATACTGTGACTGAAAAAGAATTTTTAGTTGTAATATATGTTGTAAATAAATTTAGACATTATATAACTGGATATCATGTAGTTTTATATATAGATCACTCTGCCATTAAATATCTCGCAAATAAACCTGTTATAAATGGAAGAGTGACAAGATGGTTGACTCTCTTGTAGGAATGTGACATCACAATTAAGGATCGACCTGGAAAAGAGAACCCTGTCGCTTATTTTCTCTCACGAATGCCAAAGCCAGCTGACGTAGCAGCAGTTGAGGATCAATTTCCTGATGAACATTTATTTGTTGTTACTGTTAGAACACCATGGTATGCGGACGTTGCAAATTACTTGGCAGTAGGCAAATTATCTAAGCACCTAATGCCTAATGAAAGAAAACAAATAGTGTGGCACAGTAACTGATTCTCTTGGATCAGGGGCTACTTATTCCACACAGGAACATATATGAACATTAGAAGATGTGTCTGGGAATATGAAGTGTTTGACATTCTAAAAGCATGCCATGATGGGCCGTGCAGCGGACATTTTACAGACTACAAAACTGGTCACAAAGTTTTACAAAGAGGCTATTACTGGCCCACTATCTTTAAAGATGCTAAAAAGTTTGTTCAAGCTTGTGATAGCTGCCAGATGGCGGGACGCCCTGAACAATCTGACGAGGTGCCTTTAAACCCATAATTAGTAATCGAGCCGTTTGAGCAGTGGGCGCTGGATTTCATTGGTCCTATCAACCCCTGGTTGCAACCGAATATGTTACTAAATTGGTTGAGGCAGAGGCAGTACCAAGAGCTACTGAAGATTCAGTGATACATTTTCTTTTCCAATTATTTTTGCAATATGGCCTGCTGAGAGACAAATTATAGATAGAGGACCATAATTCTTGGGTAAGAAGATTGCTACAACGTTGAGAAATTACCATATTCTCCACAAAATTACAACTCCATACCACCCACAGGCACATGGCCAAGTAGAAAGTATTAATAAGGTAATTGATGCAATACCTACAAAAATAGTTGCATCACAAAGACATGATTGGGCTTCGAGATTGCCAGAAGCCTTGTGGGCATACTGCACAACATGGAGAAATATAATGGGATATTCACCATATTAGTTAGTATTTGGTAAAGAACCCATCTTCCCAATCGAATTCGAGATTCAAACATTAAGAATAGCCCAAGAGGTGGGTTTGAATTTAAATGAATCCCAAATCAACAGATTACAATAAATCAATGAATTAGATGAAATCAGGCTATCTGCTCTTCAACGCACTGCACTAATCCAACAGCAGAGAGCAAAATGGCAAGA
Source organism: Pinus tabuliformis (assembly GCA_031772625.1). Lineage (NCBI taxonomy): Eukaryota > Viridiplantae > Streptophyta > Pinopsida > Pinales > Pinaceae > Pinus > Pinus tabuliformis. The sequence goes on along the minus strand of CM062818.1, from coordinate 853,512,035 downwards.
TGCCCGTATTAAAAAGAAGATATTCCATGAAGGAGATTGGGCACTCCTATATGATTCCAAGTTCCAGGATTTTCTTGGAAAACTCCAGACCAGATGGTTAGGACCTTAAGAGATACAAAAAGTACATGATAATGGCACCATTACATTGGCAACCATTGATGGCCCTGGCTATTCATTTAAAGCGAATGGTCATTGAGTGCCAATGTATCACAAATCACTTGCCAGGGAGTCCTTTTTCCAATAGTTACGGGAATATTCCACCATGCAAATTCTCATTGAAGAGGATAACCCATCCTCAACATCAATTCAGTGAACAACTCATTTGTTTTTGAATTTTGTATAGGGATTTTTCTTTCTATTTAATTTTTCTTGTATAAATTGTATTTTTTGTACAGATTTTCATGTTGTTCCATCTAAGGAACAAATGTTGTTCATCTTAAGGAACAACAGCCGTTCCATTTAAGGAACAACAATTTTCTCTTTATTTAATTTTTTTTGTTTTTCTATTTAAGCGATAACTGTTGTTCCTTCTAAGGAATTTACAGAATAGCAATCCCCTGTATATATGATTTTCGTGCTGTTCGATTTAAGGAATAGCTGCTGTTCCACTTAAGCAACAACAACCATTCCATTTAAGGAACAACATTTTTGCGTGTGTATTATTTTTGTTGTTCCTCTTAAGGAATAGTTTTTGTTCCCCTTAAGGAACAACAACCATTCCATTTAAGGAACATCACTTTTGCATGTGTTTCTTTTTGTTGTTCCTCTTAAGGAACATGAACCGTTCCATTTAAGGAACAACAATTTTGCGTGTGTTTTCCTTTTGCTATTCCTCTTAAGAATAATTGTTGTTCCTCTTAAGGAACAACAGTCATTCTATTTAAGGAACAATAGTTTCGCATGTGTTTTCTTTTTACTCTTCCTCTTAAGGAACAATAGCTGTTCCATTTAAGGAACAACAATTTTGCATGTGTTTTATTTTTGCTATTCCTCTTAAGGAACAACTGATGTTCCTCTTAATGAATAGCTATTGTTCCTCTTAAGGAATAGCTGTTGTTCCTCTTAAGTAACAAAAGTCGTTCCATATAAGGAACAACAGTTTTGCGTGTGTTTTCTTATTTTTGTTCCATTTAAGGGACAGTTGCTGTCCCTCTTAAGGAACAACAGCTGTTCCATTTAAGGAACAATAGTTTTGCATATGTTTTGTTTTTTTTGTTCCTCTTAAGGAACAACTGTTGTCCCTCTTAAGAAACAACAACTGTTCCATTTAAAGAATAACAGTTCCACGTGTGTTTTCTTTTTGTTGTTCCTCTTAAGGAATAGTTGTTGTTCCTCTTAAGGAACAACCGTTGTTCCATTTAAGGAACAACAGTTTTGGGGATGTTTTCTTTTTGCTGTTCCATTTAAATAATAGCAGCCATTCCATTTAGGGAGCAACAGATTTGCGTGTGTTGTTCCTCTTAAGGAATGATAGTTTCACATGTTTGTATTTTTTCTATTCCATTTGAGGAAAAACTACTACTCCTCTTAAGGAACAACAACCATTCCATTTAAGGAACAAAAATCTCTCCTGTTTGTATTTTTTTTGTTGTTCCATTTAGGAACAACTGTTGTTCCTCTTAAGGAACAACAACCATTCCACTTAAGGAACAGTTGTTGTTCCTCTTAAGGAACAACAACCGGTTCATTTAAGGAACATTAGTTTCACGTGTGTTTCTTTATGCTGTTCCATTTAAGGAACTGCTATTGTTCCCTCTAAGGAACAATAGTTGTTCCATTTAAGGAACAACAGTTCCATTTACATTTGTTTTCGCTGTTCCATTTAGGTAACAATTGCTATTCCCTTTAAAGGAATAACAACGGTTCCATCTAAGGAACAAAAGTTTTATATGAGAGTGCTTTACACTATTCCATTTAAGGAATAGTTTCTCTTCCTGCTAGGGAACAACTGTCATTCCTTCTAAGGAAAAACAGTTTCATCATTATTTGTTGTTCCCCCGAAGGATCACCACTTTCGCGTACGCTCATTTTTCAGATGTTCCTCTTAAAGAACAACAGTTTCGTTTTCAATTTTTTTGTTTTTTTTGTTCCTCCTAAGGAACAAGAGTTTTGTGTGTTTTTTTTCTTTCTGTTGTTCCTCTTAAGGAACAACAATGGATCCTTTTAAGGAATGACAGCTTCTTTTGTGTGAATTTTCTTTTTGTTGTTCCTCCTAAAGAACAACACACTTTTTGAGAAGTTTTTCTTGTGAATATTGTTTCACTTTTTGTGATCCTTTGAAGGCAAGAATATAAACATATATGCAAGGATACAAAATTTAAATGTTACTGGAATAAACAAATCAAAGAGAAATTATCATCTCTAATGAGATTAATTTGTATTGATTAGAAAAGTGGAGGAAACAACTATCTATATCCCTTTCCTGTCCTTATTTTCACTATAACTCAAATTGATTGATTACTTTTACCATGCTGGTTCTTTCCTAATTCTCATAGTTCTCTTTGCTTATTATCATTGAATAAGAATAAGGGCATATTTTCTTCTATTGATATGTTCATACTTCTTCCACCATCCCTACTCTAAAAAGCTATATATGAATTACATGAAGGACATACATGACACATTTTTGAAACCTTGCCCAAGAATCATGCGTTCAGCCCACTTCATGACAAACCTTCTCTAGCCTATTCCTTGACTACTCTACACACAAACTATATGGTTTTCATGAGGACATGGGAAAGGGTAAGCAGTGGAGTATGTTGAGTCATGGAAAAGGTATATATATATTATTTATTTAATTATCGTTTTCTTTAGTTATATCCCTTCTACACCCTAAAGTGTCAATGTATCAAAGGATTATGGTAAAAATAAGGAAATTATCTATCGTGATTATCGCTCCTTATGTAGGAAAAGGACAAAATGGAACAAGTGCTATTCCCTAGCCACGAAACAACGTACAAGCAGCAAGCCAAGGATGGAGCTGGTAGTTATGGATAAGAACAAAGAAGATCAAAGCATTAGCGCAAGGAAATAAAGTTAATTGAAGATGGAAGAGTGCGCGAATCCCTTAGGATATCTTGATCCTCAAGGATCGTTGTCACTATTTTACCCTTCTTACCACTTGGCCACTATAAAAAGAAACGATTAGAAAGAGAATAGGGATGGGAGATTATTTAGAAATTAGTATTGTATTTTTACTTTGATCATCGACTTTTGTTGTTGAAACAGAGTATGAATTGGCTGTAACTATTTCGCAACTGATTAATATATAATACAGTTGTTGTTCCTTCTCTCATACTGAAGTAATCTAGTGGTGTTCACTGGCGGTTAAGGGCTCGGCGCTAGTGGATTCACTTGTTGTTCCTGTATCATTCTTTTATGATTTTTCCATGTGATGGTTTTGTTTGATTTCCATTTATTGCATCACTTTGCTATTTCATATTCTTGGACTTAACATAATTACTTTGTTTTACACACTGCAGAAGTATTGGTTCAATTTGTTATTCAATTACCTGTTTCAGTATTTCCTTATCATGATTTCAGATTTAGTCATTTGAGTTCAACGTTCTATTTCTAATATAGTAATTTAGTTTAGCATGCTATCTTGAGATTCTCCACTGTAAAGAGCATTGACTTCTACTATCTATGCTCTCAGATCAAGATCTGTTATGAAACCAACTCACAAAAAGATAGAAAAGATAGATCAATGCCTTAGAATTAAGCCTCTTCGAGGGGGAAACCTCCTTTACATTACACAAATGAATGATTCTTTGATGATTCAAAAGACAAAACCTCCTTTCTACATATAGGAGTGTAAGGAGTTCCAATATAAACCAGCCGACCTAACAATAATAATATAAAGGCACAAAAATAACAATAGAGGGATTCTATGGGGCATAGTAATAACAATATGGGGACAATAGGGGCACAACAATATTAATAAGGGATACAAGTACAATAGTAATGGGGTAATCACTAGTATTATAGGGACCTAACATGCCCCTCTCCTTCAAAAAAGTGTTTTCCTCAACGCTTGAGTAGTTTTGGATGCTTCTGTATAAAATTCTCATCCTCCCATGTGGAATCTTTAGCGGATAAGTTCTTCCAGTTGATGAGATACTCTAAAATTGATCGATTTCGTAGCTGTCGAGTTCTTGTTTCTATGACTGCTTCTGGTTCTAATATAATTTTTCCTTCCTCATCAAGTTCTGGCAATATTGTTTGAACTGGGAGCTTGTCGCTTATAACCTTCTTTAAACATGAAACATGGAAAGCTGGGTGCACTCGAGAAGTTGCAGGAAGCTCCAATTTGTATGCCATAGTACCAATCTTTTGCAACACCTTGTATGGACCATAATACTTTGGCGATAATTTATTATCCTTCTTAGCTTGCTTGAGCGACATTTGTTTATATGGTTGTAGCCATAGGAATACCCAATCAACTACATTAATACTTCTTTCACTGTGATGTTGATTTGCCTGTTGTTTCATTCTATTCTGCGCCAACACAAGGTTATCCTTTAAGAGTTGGAGGACTTGTTGTTGACGCTCAATGTGATGTTCCACTGCTTGAACCTTAGAATTTTCTCTTAAATATAATGTGATGTATGGTGGCTGATATCCATAAAGTGCCATAAATGGGGTCATTTTTGTTGCTGTATGGAAGGAAGTGTTATACAACCATTCAGCCAGAGGAAACCATTTGACCCATTGTGTCTGTTTATCAGATATAAAGCAGCAAAGATATCCTTCCAAAAATTTGTTTACTATCTCAGTTTGCCCATTAGATTGAGGATGGTAAGATGAGCTATGAGCTACTGAGTACCGAGACAAGAAAATAATTATGTCCAAAAATTTCCAGTGAAAATGGGATCTCTGACACTCAGTATAATCTTTGGGTTTCCACGTAGCTTTTGAATTGTTTCCATAAATGCAGTAGAAATTGTACTAGCTTTAAATGGATGTGATAATGCACAAAAGTGAGCATACTTTGTAAGTCTGTCAACTACCACCATCATGAAACTCTTTCCCTTATAATTGGTTAAACCTGTGACAAAATCCATTGAAACCTCCTCCCAACGTTGGCTTGGAATGGATAAAGGTTATAATAGACCCAGGGTCTTAATTGTTTCAGCTTTATTTTGTTGGCAAACCAAACATTCCACCAGAAAATTTTGAATATCTGATTTAAGTCCATCCCAAAAAATTGGTTCTTAGCCCTGTGGTAAGTTTTTAAAAATCCTGAGTGTCGTCCTAAGGGACAAGTGTGTAATTCCATAAGAATATTTTGTTTGAGTTGGGAATTCTTACAGGAGTATAAGAGATCTTTGTACCATAACGAATCATTTTGCTAGCAAAATGTATCAGATGCACTAGAATCTTGTTGTAACTTTCGAATAAGTGCCCACACTTCTTCATCATTCTTCCATTCCTCCCTTGGTTCATTTATCCAATCTGGTTGGATAATAGAAATGGAGCATGACAATGCTTCACATCCTCATCCTTTCTTGAGAGTGCATCTGCCACCACATTTTCCTTCCCTTTTTTGTACATGATTTCAAAGTCATAACCCAACATCTTTGTGACCCACTTTTGTTGCTCTTCAAAGGATAATCTTTGTTGTAAAAATTATTTAAGGCTATCATGATCCGTTTTTACCTTGCAATATCTTCCCATTAGGTAGGGTTACCATTTCTTAAGTGCTTGTAGTATTGCCAACATTTCCTCCTCATAAATAGCTTTGTGTAAAAACTTTCCTTCGATTGGATGACTTTCAAAGCAATGTGTCTTTCATTTTGCATTAAAACAACAACAATTCCATTCACTGAAGCATCACATTCCACAATAAAGGTTTTTGTGAAGTCTGGTGTAGCTAAGATTGGTGCTTGGCACATTGCCTCTTTAAGATGTTCGAAGGCCTTTGTTGCCTATAGAGTCTGTGAAAATGCATATTTCTTCAATGATGTTGTTAGAGGTGCTGCTATTCTCCCATAATTATTGACAAACTTGTGATAATACCCTGTCAACCTAAGAAATCCTTGTAGATGCTTTATAGATGTGGGAATTTTCCATTCCTTAATGGCTTTAATTTTGCTAGGGTCTACCTTAACTCCTTCATGAGATACAATATGACCCAAATATTCCACCTCTTCTACTCCAAAGAAATATTTGGATCTTTTTGCATATAGTTGTCTCCTCCAATAGTTGTAGCACCCTGTCAATATGTTCAACATGATTCTTCCAAGACATGTTGTAGATTAGTATATCATCAAAAAATATTAACACAAATTTTCTACGGAATGGTTTGAAAATGGAATTCATCAAACTTTAAATGTAGAAGGTGCATTGGTAAGTCCAAAAGGCAGGACAAAAAATTCATAATGACCCTCATGAGTTCTAAATGTTGTTTTCGAAATGTCTTCAGTCTTCGTTCTGATTTGATGATATCCTAAATGGAGATCCAACTTGGTGAAGTAAATTGATCCATGCAATTCATCCAGTAATTCATCAATGACAAGAATTGGAAACTTATCTTTAATAGTGAGCTTGTTGAGTTCCCTACAATCCGTACACATGCACCATGATCCATCCTTCTTGTGCACCAATATTGCTGGAGTAGAGAAAGAACTTTGACTAGGTTCAATTATACCATCCTCTAGTATTGCTGCAACCATACATTCAATTTCACTCTTTTGGGCATAGGGATATCTGTACGGCATGATGTCTGGAGTAACACTTCCTGGATTCAAATGAATAGCATGATCATGATCACAAATAGATGGCAGACCTTTGGGAGTCTCAAATACCTTGGAATGATTGTCCAAGGCTTTTTGGAGATCTGGAGAAATAGATGATTTCAATGTGGAAACATCTAGCGAACATAATTGTGCAATTACTCCTCTTTTTTTCTTTTTTAGAATCTTTGTCATAATGTTAGAGCTAATTATATTTTCCGGTTTCCATGCAATACCCATTAATTCAACTTGCTTTTCTTCCGTAGAAAATTTCATGCAAAGTTCTTGAAAACTAAAAGCTATTGTACCCAACGATTGTAGCCATTAGAATCATAGTACAACATCAACACCTCCCATTGGAATGGAAAGCATTGGGCTAGTCAGTACATATTCTCCCATGGATAGCTTGATATTGTCGCACTTTCCAAAGCAATTTATTGTTCCTCCATTTGCAACCGTCACTTGATACTCTTGTGCTAGATATAGGAAGAAATTCAATTCTTTTGCTATCTTACAATGAATAAAATTGTGGGTACTTCCTGAATCAATCAACACTATTACCTTTTTCTTCTTGATTTGTCCTTGTATCTTGATGGTTTGAGGAATGGTAATTCTAGCCAATGCATTACAAAATATGGTCGGATTCATTTCTTCTTTATCTAGGCTTTGTTCCTGGAGTATATCCTCTTCTTTTACGTTTCTTGCTCCTTTTCTTCTTCCTCTTCACAATCTATGTAGAATAATTTCTTCTCATCACACTTATGGCCTTTAGTGTATTTGCTATCACAACTGTAACAAAGCCCTTTTTTCTCTCTTTTCTTTCAATCGTTGTGGTGTCAACCTTATAGGTTGTGGAAGACTAGGGGCAACAACACTTCCATCTTTATAGTTGTTAGTGGTATACTTCCTGGTTGCTATAATTTTGCTTTCCATTTTTCTTGCTAACCTGAATGCCTTCTCCAATGAATTAGGTTCCCAAAGGTGAACATCATGTTGGATATTATCCCTTAAAGTCCCTATGAACAAATCAATCCTATGCTGCTATGGAATATTTTTTAACCTTATGTTCAACTTTTGGAACTCCTCAATGTTCTCCATTATTGAACTCTTTTGTTTGAGACTTATTAATTTGCTAAAAAATGTGTTGCTTTTTGCATCATCATAATGTGCTCTCAATTATTCCGTAAAAATTTCCCAAGTGATAATTTGCTGACGAGAGCAAAGCCATTGATACCATACAAACTGATTTGGTTCCAAATATAAAGCTGCAATACGCAGGTTTTGTGTGTTTTACACATTATTGAGATTGAAAAATTGCTTCATCTGTAATATCCATGTTGTGGGATCCTTGCTATCAAAATTCCTCATATCGATTTTTGGAATATGGTGGGTTTTCGATCCAACATTAGAGTCTATGAAATCACGATTAACATTTCTTTTTTTCACATCATGAGTTTCCTTTACTACCCTTTCACCAATAGTAAGTATTTCTTCTAGAAAATTTGTCAAATTTGTCTTCAAATCTTCCATGCCTGTCTTCAAATCTACCTTCAAATCATCCATCTTAGCTTCCATGCTATTCATCTTAACTTCCATGCCCATTATCTTAGATTCCATTCCATTTATCTTAGCTTCTATTAGCTTTTGTGAGAGTGACATTTGTTGCACTTAGTCTTGTAATTTTGATATATCATGTAGCATTTCTTCCTCTTCTTCGTGAGTCACGCTAGAGATTTCAGGTCGCTTACTAGGTGTTTGCATTTTCCTTCCTTGGGGCATAAATTACTAATAATAATGCTCTACTATGCCCTTTGAATTCCTTCAAAATAAATTTTCAAACCAAGCTTAAGCAAAAATTTAAAAAAATCTAAACACCTTTTTTTTACATTGTAGGAGCTCAATATCGCCTTTGATGTATCTCTGTAATTGCGGATCATCCATTTTTGAAATTGCGACCTGTAGTAGACCTCTGTGTCCTCTTCCCAATGCCACCAGTTTGATCCAAATTTGATTCTCCAAGGAAGAGTTATGCCAAATCTCCCACAATGACCTAATTATAGACTAGTTCAGTAGAGTGAACTTGTAGGACATGCCACGTGTCCCAGTTTCGACCTTTGGCTCTGAAAAATATATACAAGAAACTAAACTATGTTCTCTTTCTATACATTCTAATGAAATTCCTATTCGATTCTCAGAGAGAAATTTATGATGATTTTCCCTAGGTCACCTATTTGGAATGTAATTCAGGAGTCTGCAAAAAGACCAACTTCCTTAGATCATATCTCCACAAATATAGTGCGAAGATCTCTGAAATTTGGACCTGAGGTTCAGTGCGATTTCATCTCAAATGGGTTTTTTTTTTCTTCCTAAACATCATGGAAAAAGATTTATAGCGAAAATTCCATGATGACCTATTTGGAGTAGTGAAACCCTAGAATCCAAAGCTCTGATACCAAATGTTATGAAACTAGCTCACAAAAATATAGAAAAGATAGATCAATGCCTTAGAATTCAGACTCTTCAAGGGGGAAACCTCCTTTACTTTAGATAAATGAATGATTCTTTGATGATTCAAATGACAAAACCTCCTTTCCATATATAGGAGTCTAAGGTGTCACAATATAACCCAGCCAACCTAACAATAATAATATAAAGGCACAAAAATAACAATAGAGGGATTCTATGGGGCACAGTAATAAAAATATGGGGACAATAGGGGCACAACAATATTAATAAGGGATACAAGTACAATAGTAATGGGGTAATCACTAGTATTATAGGGACCTAACAAGTTCCCTGCTGTTCAGATTAGAAATTACTTTTGGAATATCAATCAGTTAAAAGGTAAGTGAGTTATTGTTACTATATTCTTGACTAATACTTGAATGAATGTTTAGATTAGAAAGTTAAGATTTCTTTTAATTTTAATTTGAGTTCACTAGCTGGATCCATTTACTATTCTATTTGAGAGCACTGCACTATAATTTAGAAACATTACTCTTGAATAAATAGCCGCCACAAACTATGTACACTTTTGAAATAGAAAGTCTTGCCTAGATTGATAATTAATGTGAAGATAATTAGGAGTTAAAAAGACACCTTTTATACCTCAATAGTAGCGTACTCTTTTTAGCTCATATTCTCACATACACATGGTCACCTACTTGATATTCTCTAAAACCCCTCTTCCTATCGGCAAAATTCTTCTACCTATCCTAGGTTGCCTTTAAGTTGGTCTGTACCTTCTCGACCATTTCTTCCATCTCTTTTAACATTTCGGGCCCTAGCAACAGCTTGTCCTCTGGTCCCCCTCAACTAGAGGGTGTGCGCCATTTTCTTCCATACAACACTTCAAATGGGTTCATTTGAAAAGAAGTATGATAGTTGTTGTTGTACGCAAATTCCACCAAATGCAGATAATCTTCCCATTTCGATGGTTGTTGCATTACGTATGACCTTAGCATGTCCTCCACTACTTAGTTCACTCGTTCTATTTACATATCTGTTTCAGGGTGATAGGTGGTACTGAAATTTAATTGAGTCCCCAACCCCTCAAACAGGGTCCTCCATAAGGCTAATGTAAATTTTACATCACGATAAAAAATTATGGTTTTTGGTAACCCATGTAGCCTGAAAATGTTTTGCATGAAGGTATTGGCAATCTGTGCTACTTTGAAAGTGGATTGTACCAGTATAAAATGGCCTTATTTGCTTAATTTGTCTACCACCACCATGATAGAGTTTTTGTTTCTTTTAGATTTGGGTAATCCTATTATAAAATCCACAGAGATGGTTTCCCACTTCCATTCCAAAATTGGTAGTGGCTGCAATAGTCCGCAGGGAGCTGATGTTTGTGCTTTGACTTGTTGGCATTCCAAACATTGTGCCACATATTTTGCTACATCTTTCTTCATGCCACGCTAATAGTACTCCTTCTAAAGTACGGTAATCAATTTTTGGTGCCCTGGATATCCTACGTAGGGACTCTTATGAAATTAATCTAAAATCAAACCTTTAATGTTACCTTGGTTGGGCACATATAGTCTTTTTTATATCTCAGCAGGCCAACAACATCCATCACATAACCTTGCTAATATTCATTGCTGGTTAGATTTTGAGCTTACTGTAGTATTTGCGGATATTTTATATCTTGATCTACTGCCTCTTTAATCATGTCATTGAAGGTATTCCGCCCTTCACTGCAAGAAATTTTGTAGGGGCAATGTACCTTTTGACTTAAGGCGTCCACTACCCGGTTTTCTTTCCCTTTTAGATGTTTAATCTCAAAATCAAATCCACTCAGAAAATCTACCGACCATGCCTTCCTAGCATTTAAGGTAGGTTGATTAAAGTAACTAGTTAGGCTGTGGTGGTCTGTCATCAACATAAAATTCCTACCCATCAGATAGTGATGGCACATCTTTAAAGTGTCAATGACAGCTGCCAAATCCAAATCGAAGGAAGAATATTATTGCTCATGTTCATTTAACTTACTTGACTCATAGGTGATTAACTTACCTTCTTGCATCAGTACTCCTCCTACCCCTTCCTTACCTGCATCTGTGCACACCACATAGTCCTTATGTGGATCTGCTATGTTTAATATAGGCATAGTGGTGAGGAGATTCTTGAGTTGTTCAAAAATTTTTTGGCACTCGACGGTCCATTTAAAAATTTTCCCTTTTTTCTGCAGGGAGGTGATAGGATAGGCCACTCTGGAGAATTCTTCCACAAACCATCTATAGTAGCCTACTAACCCCATAAAGAATCTTATATCCGCTACGTCCTTCATTACTGGTCATTCCATTATGGTCTTAATCTTCTCAAGATCCACTGCAATTCCATATTTAGTAATAATATGTCCTAAGTAGTGAATTTGTTCCTTAAATAAATCGTACTTGCTATATTTGGCGTATAATTGATGTTCCCAGAGAGTTTGTAATACCAATCTAAGGTGTTCCATGTGTTCCTCAATATTTTGAGAGTATATCAGTATGTTGTCAATAAAAACTAACACAAATTTGCCTAAATACTGATGAAATATTTTATTCATTAAGCAAGTAAAGGTTGCGGGGGCATTGGTTAACCCAAAGGGTAATACTACAAACTCATAGTGCCCATAGCGAGTCCTAAAGGAAATTTTGGCTATATATTCCTCTTGGATTCTCGTCTGATGGTATCCCGAAAGCAAATCAATTTTTGAGAATACAGTAGCCCCTTTTACCTGATCAAATAGTTCATTAATATAGGGTAACGCGTACTTGTTCTTAATTGTTATCTTATTCAGTCGACGATAGTCCATGCACATGTGAAGGGTTCCATCCTTCTTTTTGATGAACAACATGGGAGCTCCCCAGGGTGACACGTTGGGGCAAATATAGTTTTTATATAATAACTCCTATAATTGCATTTTAATCTCTGTCAATTCTAGCATGCTCATATGATAAGGAGCTCAGGATAGCGGGGCTACTCTTGACATCAATTCAATAGTGGAATCTATGTCTCTCTTGGGTGGCAGTCTTGGTATCTCTTTAGGGAACAAATATGCAAACTCTTAAACTACTCGAATACTTTCTAAGGTGGCAGTCTTGTCCTTTGAGTTGGCATAACTGACCTGAATAGAATATACCTGACATCCTTTCCTGATACACTTTTCCATTTGCGAAGCGGTTATTGGATGAATCTCTATTTGCCCCAAAATGCCTTGCATCACCTGCTGCTCTCCCAATTCATTCTTGTAGCAGATTGTTTTTGTTTTACAATTTATAATGGACCAATGTTCTTCTAGCCAATCCATGCCTATCAACACATCATATGACCCAAGGGTAAGTATGTTTAGATCTATCTTCAAAGGCTGACCTTGTGTTTGAAGAAGCCAATCATTGACATTGGCTAACACACGTCTCTTTACCCTTGTTACCAGCTATACTAGCCAAGAGTTTTTAAACTTGACAGACTATAATTTACACTGTTCCACAACCTTTGGACTTACATAACTTAACGTAGCTCCGAGATCAATTAAAACAGATATAGGGTGATCAAAGATCTTACCTTCAAACTCCACCATTGTCAGCTGATATTCGGCCTGATGGTCTTCGAGAGCTTAGTTAGTTTTAGAAATGCTCTGGGCCACATTGCCCCACTATAGATGCCTCATGGATATTTGAAACCTAGTTAGTTCCTTTCCGATGAGGATAATTTTTAATGTAATTAGGCCCTCCACATCCCCAATATTGTACTGGGGATCTTGTTGTCCCCTCATTATCAGCTTTATTAGATTGCTCATCAAATCTGGATTCACGAGGTGGTCTAAATTTGAGGTGGATTTTATGTAGATTTCTATTGTTTTTCCCTTTGGAAAACCCCTTGCTAACACTACCATGATTTCCCTTATTGCCCACAGAAATCTTGTTACCATTCTTGTCAGTCCACCACTTTCCTATAAGCTCTCCCTTCTGCTTACTTTGCTAATAGCATAACTTGGCGTTATGTATAACCTCATCCATCACTTTTGGGTTATCAACCTCATTTCCACGGGTAAACTATTGTCGAATCATTTTAAGTTAGCCTTTTCCTCTCATATGTAAGGTACATATCATAGTAAAGAGGTAAATTGGGTGATAAACTCATCCATTTTTTGCTGCCCAAGCCGCAGATCATGAAATTTCTTGGCTTTCTCATCATAAAATCGTTCTGTCAAATATCATTCGTTGAAATATTTTTGGAACTTCTCCCATGTTATGCTTTGTTTGCTTACCCCTCACATAATCTTAACCTCTTCACACCACAAGGTAGGCTTTCCTTGCAGTTGGAAGATGGACAGCCGAGCTTTTATGTTGTGATCATATTTATATAATTGGAAGTACTTGTTCATGTTAATAAGCCAAGCCTCGGCTACCTCTTCCAACTCTCCATCAAAGTATGGTAGTTTATTTATCAAATCCCCCCTTGTAATTCTATTCGCTACCTTTTTGATGTGGGATGCTCTGAAAGATTATACGATTTCTTTTCCTGATTTTCTTCCCCTTCTTCAGTTCCTTAAAGTTCTCTGTGGTAACCTTGTTCTTCTGACATTCATTCCTGTTCAGGGCTGGGAATCGGCTGGCGCTGATTTTGCTTATCAAACAGGCTTTTCATAATTTTTTCCTATTCAATGGCTAGCCTTGCATTGTCCTCCTGCAGGCCGACCATCTCATTCTTGAATTCCTGAACTGTTTCCAATATTGTAAGATTAGTGTTGTGCGCCTCCTCTCCTAATTGCATCCATATTTCAGGATTTTTTTCAGGGAATGTCGCAGGTCCTAGGCCAACCATATTCCTGGGTGGAACATTGTCCATTCTTCTCATAATATACTGTTTTCCCGTACTTAATACGTCAGTGAGTTAACAATCATCAAGAAACATCAGGAAACAATAATTAATTGCCAGAGACCACGGTTTTGTAATCTGGGCTCTGATACCACTGTGACATCTCCAACTAAATGCACGTTATATATGAAAAGAGAGAATTACAAAATAAAAAATAAAAAATTCGAGACATACAACTATAACATAATGCACATAAGCATTTAAGACATTACAACTATAATGTAATGCAAATATCCATTTAATATTAAGCCATGGTACACTTATCGAAGTTCAATACAATACTTTGTTCACATGCTATAGCTTTGATATTTTCCCTTTCTGTGCGATTCAGGTGTACTCCTCTACTGATTATGTTGACGATCACATTTATTTGTGTTAGATTTTGTCGTGGTTCACCATACTCACTCGCTCTAGCTCTACTATCCACTCATTCTGGCATTTAATCCCTCTGCCTGGACATGGAAACATGACATGGTAGGATTGTACCTCTGCTTCTAGTCACCTTGGGGCTATCAACGCATCAATGGTATAGTCTTTGAGACTTTCATCTTAAGGTTGGGAGATCTACTAGAGTTTGTTTGAGCTTATCTCTTGGTATTTTGTTTCTTTATTTTTCCTCACTCCTCGGTGCTTCGTTCGATTCTCTCGCTGGAATGCTTGGCCTGGTTTATCATGCAGGTGGGTGTTAAGAGAGACAGAACCATGAATTTTCTACCTGTATATTGTTTGATTCCCATTCTGCAACTCAAGTGAGGCTTTTTGTGACTTTTGATTTTCTATTTGGTTATTTCCGCCATAGTTTAATGACCTCAGGTCTGATTGGTGTTACAATCTCGTGCTTTCTTCTACAGGAACAAAGGTGGATGGTTTGAGGGTTTCGAACAACTGGCCCAGAAGAGTATGGCTCCCTTACCAGACTTCTACGCTCAAGGGTTTTCGGGTAAGCCATCAACAGTCCTATGCTCATTGATAGACATGAATATATACAATAAATTTCAGTGTACCTGATATGTTCCCCAGCTTAGCGCTACTTCTTGTATTTTTGTTTAAGGGTTTTGCGAAACTGCCGGAAAGACTCCTTTGTAATGGAGAATCTCTATATATGCATTAGGAGTGTTGTAATTTTGTTTTTGATGGGATTGTACTGAGGGTTTCGGTGGATTATGGCCTGGAAACCATGGTCGCTTAGATGTAACTGTTCACATCTTGTTTTGCAGTTTTGTCTTAGTAACTACCAAAAGTATTAGACTCTCTATTGTAACTTTTAATGGACTAATGATTTTTATATTTAAGTTTCCTTTATGTCGATACTACGTGTTTCTCTTTCTTTCCTAAGGAGTATTTATGTTTATTATTGGACTGTTATGTATTTATATGAGCGAAAGTATGATTACACTATTTTTCTTTGTGCGCATTACGAGTTGTGCATCCTCTGTGTTCTTTTCTTGAAATACTCTGAGCCTTCCCATGTGCTGAACTCTGATTTAATTATTCTGAAAAGTTTAGTCTATAGTTAGGAATGGCAGAATCTCATCATTCATTATGTATCTAGAAAAATTGTATTACTTGTTCATGTATGTAACTCTGACAATGTTAACTACTACAAGCTCACAACTTTGTGATTAATAATTTTATAGTAGGGTTTCAAAATTTGTAAAGAACCTCCGAATGAATTTCTCAGTCTTTTACTCTTTGTTTCTTTACTTGCTAAATGTCAGTTCTACCCTAGCTCTACCAGCCCTAGTTACATATATGACTATTTATCTCCTACTTTCTTTTTGTTTCTTGCCTATGGGCCAGGGAGTTAATTATATTTGCACTCTCTGCTTACACTATTACAGTTGTGCTATTTGGGGGTTTTTCGATAAATGGTTCAGTGTGAAAACTTAAATTTCTCTATTGCAATTTTCTTAGGAAAGAAGGTAATCGACTCTATTTAATTAACCTTTTTCAGAAAATGAAATAATAGAACTGCTCAATCTTTAATTTTCTACAGACATTTATCACTATAGAGAATTTACCAGGTGTTGACAGTTTAATAAGCATGAGTGTTTTCTAATGGTAGTTCCTCAAAGACCTAGGGTTTATCAATAAATAATTAACACTCATTCTGTTTTTAATTTGTTATGATATCGAGGGTTGAGGAGTAAGTAGGACATAACTGTTTCTTTTTTATAGTTTCATGTGTTTCCTTCTCCTAATCTTTCAAACATCATATTCTGGAGGTATGGCTCCCTTCTATCCATCCACACGTAAAGAATTCATAAATTCAACTGAGAAAAAAAATGATTTAATAAGGTGTTGCATACTTGGTTCTTTTAAGAGGAGAGAACTCAATGGTAGAAGTCACCTTTTCATCTGCTGCTCTTTATCCACCCATCCATGAGATTTTTTCTCCAGACCAAATCTCGCCCAAGCTTACTCGCAAGACCTCTGTCTTTTTCAAGTCTATTTGCACACAGTGCTATGCTATCTGGTCATCACCAGACTTAGCATCTATTCCCCTCTTCCCATCTGACCTCTTAGCACAGTTTTTTCCTCACATCCACTCCTTTTCTTTTGGAGCATCACACACTTAGGGGAGGTAGTTAGGGTTTTTTCAGGCAACTGCCCTTTTCCAACTTCCCCTCCTAAGAAGTTGTAAAGTGTGCTATATTCAAAACATTGTCTACTTCAAATTTCACAACATTGTTTAACTTAATAATAACAACTATAATTATCCAATTTGCTTCTTACTGTGATAAAATAAAATATTACAACATCTCTGCCTTACTGTGGTAATGTAAAATATTTATAGTATATATGTCTTACTGTGATAAAATAAAATATTTACAGTATATCTGGGGACATCACAATTTGTAACCTAGATTTGTTTTCAATGGCCACTCTTAACTAGACTTGTCATTACTCTAATGTGGAATGACTTTGTTTATTTTTATATATATATATATATATATATATATATATATATATATATATATATTATAATATAATATATAGATTTATGACAACCATTGTTCATATTTAAAAAAAAAACCTAACCCTAAACATAGCTAACCACTTTTGATTGGATTGTATGCGCAAAGGATGTCGCGCCATGATTCTGGAACAACCTCAAATTTATCACCATCTGGGAATGAGAAGCTGATCTCCACTTGAGTTGTATGTTACAAAGTCTGTCCATTAGCCTCCTGCTTTCCTGTTCTATCTCTCACATCAACATCTTACCTTGTTGAAAAAAAAAGCATCAATATCTCTCACATCAAAATCTTACCTTGTTTAAAAAAAGGCATCAATACAATGTGCTAGGCAAGTGCATCCATGTCATATGCGACATCTTTAATGCCTTTATAATCCTTTGGCGGCAAGGTTGTGGACATGGCTACCATTCCTTTACGAAGCTGAGACAACCTTCGTCCCATTCCTTAGCTACAAAGTCTCTAGCTCTTAATTGATTAGACTTCAGGGTGAGACAAACTTCATCGCATTCCTTAGCTACAAAGTCTTCAGCTCTTAATTGATTAGTCTCCAGGATTTCTAACTCTATTGCTTGATAAAAAAATTATGAAGTATTTGATTTATATAATTAAACTAATTTCAATCTTAATAGTTCAACAAATATGATACCAATATTTTTGTTTTAAAAGAGAAAATGATTTACTATCAAATATTTTTAAATTTATTCAATTTTGTTTTCTAAGTCAAAAAATATATAATTATTGATTTTTTAATTTTTTTTTTAAATTATCATTCTTTATGTTTTTAATAAATCTTTTAATAAAGTTTTTTTCAAAACGCCCATTAATGCACTCTGTAGTCAAAAAAATTTCGCCGATTTCATCGTCACTTGTTTTTGGTCATTTTATTTTTAATGTGAGGGAAAAAATAGATGAATTTAATCCATTGGAGCATTTCAATTTAATATTTTAATAAAATTATATATTTATAAGAAGGGATATGTAATTTTTTTTACAAATTAAAGAAGGATTTTTATTTACAATTTATGAGGTGTATTGTTGAAATTTTTTAATAAATTTATGACAGTTTTATGATTTTGATAAGTTAATAAGTTGTTAAAATAAAATATTTTAAAATTAAAGGATTTTTATAAAAAAAAATATTAGGTATTTGATTTATATAATTAAATTAATTTCAATTTTAATAGTTTAATTAATATGGTACCAATTATTTTTCTAAAAGAAAAAGTGATTTACTATCAAATATTTTTAAATTTATTCAATTCTGCTTTCCATGTAAAAAATATATATATAATTATTGATTTTTGTGAATTTATTTAAATTATCATATTTTTCTTTTTAATAAATTTTTTAATATTATAATTTTAAATAATAAAAATATGGTTTTTTTGAAAATTTTAAATATCTTAAAAAATATGTTATAAAAATTTAAATATTTTATAAAAAATATTTAAATTAGTTTAATTTATCATATATTATTTTGTTTAATAAGAAAGATATAAACATTTAATTAAAACCATTGTATCTCTTTAATATTATGAAAGATAATAATACATCATATAAAAAATATATAAAATCAAACGAAAATGAGTAAGTAAATCAAAGTGTGAATGATATCACCTAATTCATTTAAATAAATAAATAACGTCAAATTTGTCAACATTTGGGAATAAGAAGCTGATCTCCAATTGCGTTGTATATTATACCATGTCTCCATTAGCCTCCTGCTTATTACACCTTGTCTGTCAATACAATGTGCTGGGAAAATGCATCCATGTCATGGCAACATATGGGACTCATTTTACAACCAACTAGGATGTGTAAGCTCTAGGTCATCAAACTTGAAATTTTTTTCATCTCTGTCAAAAGAAAACAAATTAAATAAATATAGAAACATTTAAATAAGATAGACTCATACAAAAAATTATACCTCAAGAAAATGGATTCTTCTAAAGAAATTGAATCTTCTCCGCACTTTAGATCTACATTTAAGATAAATCTATGTTGATTAAAAGTTCATTACATATAAGAAAGAAAAATCATTTTGTAATACTAGGTCTTATTTATTTATACTAATTTTAATGAAATTAATTAAGATTTTTAATAATGGTTAGAAAAAGCATTTATTAAATGAGAAATTGTTTAAATTCTAAATAATTAATAAATATTTATACCATAATTATTTATTAAATCAGAAATTGTTTATTCACATACCTAAATTAGTATAAATTACTCCTAAACCTGAAAACTAAAACATAAAATTAGGGCATTACTCATAAGCTAAATAACTCATAGTTAATGATAATTAGTAATAAACCTAAGTTACTTATAATTCATGATTTAGTTTGACAATGATCTTAATGCTTATACTAATGAAATGAGATAAGTTTTGCAATAATGATTAAAACTATATTTATTAAATGAGAAATTGTGTAAATCACAAATAATTAATAAATCTTTAAATCGTAACTATTTATTAAATAACCTGCTTACTCATATACTTGAATTACTATAAATTACTCATAAACCTAAAAAGTGAAACATAGAATTAGTCAATTACTCATAAACCTAAATAACACATAGAATTAGTAAATTACTCATAAGCAAAAAAAGCCATAGTTATTTATAATTAATCATAATTATTCATTAATCTAAATTACTCATAATTAACCTAAATTAATTGTTCACTATAAATTAACTATGTGGCCCTATAAATTAACTTTGGCACCTAAACAAGTGGAATATGTTGTTCTATTAACTATTCATTGTAAAGAATGTCACACCTTTTTCTACTTGTTTAACAGCCTTGTAATTATTTTAAAAAAAATTTGATATAGCTCATAAACACTTTTCTATTCAATTGGATGGAAGTCTTACTTCTGAAATTCTCACATTGCATATATTAGCAAGGCATCAATATATTTTAATTTAACCTCCTTATACCCCATAATCATAAAAGTGGATGAAGAAATCTAACTTTCATGCTAATTGATAATGTCAAATCTAATGTGTGTGTCGTTTCTTGATTGAGGAAAGTTTGTTGGATTCAAAAAAGGGTGTGAGGTATAATTATGAATATTTACATGTGTATTGATGAATAAAAATTTCATTGACTAATGAACAAATATGGGTTTTAAATGTAATTGGTTGTCATTAATATTGTATGAATTTAGATGATGTATATGTGTAATATGGTTAATGTAATTGGTTGTTGTTAATATTATAGGAATTTGTATAATGTATATGTCTTTAGCTAGAATATATTAATTTAAATAATTAAATGTATTTAATATGTTATTTAGAATTCTTTGAACATTTTTATTTTTAATGTTTTGAAAGAAATAAAATAATATAATGATATAAGAGAATAATGAAAAATCTCTTCTCACTAGATTACACACATATTTACAATATGTTAGAAAAATAAGATATGGATTTTATAAAAATGTATCATAAAGGTTATATTAAATCTCTTACTGTAACCTTTTTTATGTTTTTTCATAAATTATAATTACATTATAATAAAAATATGTATAATAATAGATTGATTCAATAAAACAAATCTTTTCAATATTTTTTAGAGAAAATTTAAACACCTATTTTTTTCATTTCTTTCATAAATTATAATTACACAAAAACATTGTATAATAAAATATCTATAAGAATAGATTAATTCAATAAAACAAATATTCTCCATTTTTTTGAGAAACTTTAAACACCTTACTTAATATATGTTTAAATTCATGTCCTTTTATATTTTCTATTGTTTATAATTTGGCAGAAATTGTTTGGAATTACAAGTAAATTTGATTCAACAAAAAAGATTAAAAATTACAAGTAAATTTGAGTAAACAATAAAAATTAAGATTGAGTCAACAAAAAAATGTAGTTAGTGCCAACCAAAAATTTCTTAGTATCTATGTGTAAGACAACCCATTAAAAATATTTATAAACACATAAAATAAAAATAATAATTCAATTTTAGTATTAAGATCAAGTTATATAACATTATTTTTTAAAAACAATGGAGACATATAGAATTAATTGTTTTAGAAACACATTTTCTTAATGGTTAAGAACATTTAAATTATAATTATTATGATTAGAGTATGATTAAAAATTACATTATTAAATAAGAAATACTATTTTAATAAATATTAAGAAATTCAAATAATTAAAGAAGTTATAAATAAATAAAATTATGTTGAAAAATCTCACAAACTTAAAACATATTAAATTTTTTATTATTTAAATTTCCTAATATTTATTAATTTAACCTCCATATACCACATAATTATAATCATGTAGATATTATTGTAGTCAATTAGAATGCTTAAGTTGTGATATTAATGCAGTCCATTACAAGGATTTTCTTATGATATTAATAATCTGTTGTTTTCTTAATAAATAAGTAAAATGATTTTAGATTCATTTTAAATATGAAAAAATTTAATATATATGAATGTGTTGTTTTAGAAATTTAGTAATATAATTTTAATTTGATATTTTCCCATTCATTATGATTGAGTCAATTTTTATATTTTCAAATTCCAACCAGAAATTATCTTCGTCATTCACATTACATACATAATTAAAACATATAAATAAAATAAATTCACCACTATACAAACCAGGCAGCCATGTTATCTTGAATCTAGAAAAAAAGGCAAGATGTTCACCAACTATTTTTTATTAGTTCAAATTTCACTCTTACGCAACCATTAACATTTTTTGTCCTTAACAAAATGGAAAATTGTGTATGGTAAATTATGTTTGTACGTTACATTTAATTTTATTCGATATCAAATTATTTTGTTGATATCATCTGTGTTTTCTTTTACTATTAGGTGATTTCATTGTTTCGTCATAGATCTAGGTATTTGGAGTTGTCTTCCATTTGAAGTTCTTGAACTTGTCTTCCTGTGGCTCCCTTTATCGGTTGTGATAAAGTTTAGCACTGTTTGTAAAAAATGGAATAATGCTTTGTAAAACCCTTCTTTCTTTTTACGTTGCAAGAATGTCTCTAAGAATGAATTTGGTTTTCTCATTCCTTTCCTCAATAGTGAAGACAATTGCTTTGCTGCTTAATACCTTAATCAGAATGGCCATATATCTCAATTTCATTTGCAACTCATAGATTCAAGATACAGAGTAGAGTGTGTTGTTGGACCAATGGTGGTTTTATCCTTACCAAGAAAATGCTCCCAAACACATAACTATTTTGTGACGAATCCATTTATAAAGGCATTTAAAAACATAGGGCCAATACGAATTGGAGACTGGGGATTCTTTTCATCATTGGAAAATGTAAGTAGCAGAAGATATGACTTGGTTGTTCTAAAATATATATATATGACAGAATGCAGTCTAAATTTTATGTTTGTAGTATCCTTGATAGGTTATGACAAAGGGTTGTTGTTCCATTTCGTAGAACTTTAGCCCCTAACAATGTAGTGTTTTATAAAAGTAATTTTTTTTGATTGTATCTCGATAAGGAGTATGAATATTATCCTCAGTACAGGGATACAATCTAATGGTTTGACATAATAAAAAATGAGTGGGATTTTTCATTTGGTCAAGTCAGTGACATATGGTGTATGTCTTTAGCAATATAAATGAATTAGTTCATATGCGTTGTTAATGATGGCTCCACATCTGTATGGTTAATTGAAGAATTAGACCATTTCCAATTTGTTCAACCGTGTGTTGAATGAAGAATTGACTACTTTGAAGATGATTCGGGTTTGTGATGGAAGTTGTTGGAAGAAATTTCTACAGATATAAACAACAAATATCTTGGTTATCTTGTTTGTAACAGTCCATGGTCTGGTTCTTATGTGCAACTGTAGTGACGTTGCTTTCCTATTATGTGACATGATGACTCACATATGTTTTCCATTAGATATTGATAATTCAACTAATGTGAAAATGTCTCTGTTTTGGTACCCAACATTGGAGGATTGCAATGATTTGATTGAGTACGGAAATGTTTTTTCAATTGCTCCCAATATGGATTCTGTTGATGAGATTCCATCATTGGATATGGATATGGATTCTTAGGATATTAGAATTCTAAGGAGTTCTTATAAACATTTCTATTTTATATACTCTCTATGGTTGTGGAAAATATTTTTATTTTTTTCTCCATACATACTATGGGTCTTTATGGTAATATTTTAAAATTATGTTTGTATCAATCTTTGTGATGTAAAATATTTCATATTGTTTCCCCTAAATTTTTCTTATTTACATGTAAATGTTTCTCGATGTTATGCATTCTTCTTTCTTTGTATAATTATAATTTCTATGAGTTATGCTATACATATTATTTGTATTGGTTTTTGTCATTGATTCTCAAGCAATGTTATATCTTTATGTTCATTTTAATATTTACATTTATATTTTGATAGTATATAGTTCCAATTTTTTATATATACTTCCAATTCTTATATAGTTCTTAGAGTATTGTGTTCCAAAAGTATGGGTTTCATTTTGATACTAATATGATACATGGAAATTTAGAGTGTTATGTTTAAGCTATTTGGAACAATTGATTGATTTTTTTTTCCATTTTGATTTTTTTTGTTTTGTTTTTAGCCATTTGGAAAATGCCCTATACATTTTGATAAGTTTATATGGTTAGAAAAAAATAACATGTACACTTTTTATGTTTTTTATGATTTCCAAAAATAACTTGTGCCTTTTTCATTCTTTTTTGTTTGTTTATATTATATAATTTTTATTCCATGTTTATGATTCCATAATAAATATTTTATTATTTATAGTAGACATGTCATCTGAAGGCACAAGCAAGCATACAAGAAAATAAAATTTGTCACCAAAATCACATGAGAGGTCTAATGAAAGTCTTCGTTTACGGTATCAACAAAATAAGGATGTTATAAATGACCATAGGAGAGCTAGATATAATAGAAAAACGAGTGAAGCCACTATTGAAAATGATTTTATAATTCCTCATAAGTATCATATTATGGATGATATAATGGAAATAACATTTCATGTTGATAGTTCATTATCAAGATATGCTCCTCGTCAGCATAATCTTGTTGTTCAATGCTCTTTTGAAAATTTTCATAGTATTAGGGAAACATCTTGCAACCGGGAAGAACGCCATATCGATATTGTGGATGCAAATGTCCACCCTAACCCTTCTGTGTGTCCAATTGCATGTTTTGATGGCCACGAGTTGCAAAACATCCACAGTGGAGGTAATGATGACATTTTGTGTGAGGATTTGGATGATAGTTTACTTGGCCATTTGTTTGATAATTTGGATATAGTTGCTCGAAACTTCAGATCTCCAAATCCCGCTTCTCAAAGTAATGTGGTCCCACCAAGAGAAACAGTCATCCTTGATAGCATTTCACATGGAACAATGGAGGTAACACAATTATATTTTGATTTTCACTGCAATAGTGGTTGTTTTATTACATTCCTATATTTACAAAGTCTTGTTTATTGAACTTATTTTATTTTATTCTCTTCGAATAGGATACACCTTGTTTTAATAGAGGTCTATAAATTAAATACCAAAGTGTTCCATCTACTAATCTGAGAAGTGAAGACGAATCATGTCATAATCTTCCTATTCATTCTCCTCGATGATCAAATTGTGAGAGTAATGTAAATGTTCAATGTTTTTGATTTTCTTTTCATTTTTTGATTTTCTAGTTGCTTGGACATTGAATTCTATGGCGTATTTTATTTTCTTTAAACAGGACACAAGTAATTTAAATAGAGGAATACAATTTAACTTCATAGATGTGCAATCTGCTGATGTTAGAAGTGAAGAGAAACCATCTCATAGCATTCATCCACATCACCAAACAAATGTAAATGTTGGGTGCATTTCATATTTTTCTCATTTTTCCATTTACAGTTGCTTGGAAATTGTATTTTGTAACCTTTCATGGAGAAACTGTTATCTCATCTCATTAGGTTGGAGAATTAGAAACAAAAGCATCAAATTGTAAAACTAATGTAGATGTTCAATGTATTTGATTAATTTTCAATTTTTAAATATCTCTTTTTTGGACATTTATTTTTATAACGTATTTTATTTTCTTGAAACATAAAACAACTCATTTGAATAGAGGCATAGAAACTACATCCCAAAATGTTCCATCCACTAATCCTAGAATCCAAGAGCAACCATCTCATAACCCTCATCCACATGAAGACACAAATGTAAATTTTGAATGCATTTTATTCTTTGTCATTTTTTTCATTTATAACTAGTTGGAAATTAAATTTTAAATTCCTTTATGAAAAAGATACCTTTAAATCCTCTCAGGTTCATGAAATGCACACGATAAATTTGGAAAGACATTCTCATAGATCCATTCCACATGCTTCAAATTTGCGAAGAGAATCTCATGTTCTTGAAGATAAAGTAAATGTTAGAAGAAATTTTACTCATTGAAATGGTTTTCAACATGGTTCGACCAGTAGATATCATATTCATTTTGATGAAAACATCATTTCAGTGCATAAAAGGTTTCGAGCAAAGATAGGTAGCTTGTCAGTTGTCCAAATGGGTCACATTTTACGAGAATCATATCCGGGAATCCATGTTGTGAGACATTCTGAAGGACTTGTTTGCAGACGATGTAAGAGTGAAAGAGGAGCCCATTGTTTTTATCAATATAATAAAATGGATACTAGTGAGAAACCTCATATTCTAAGAGTTCTTAATCAAGTCGAAGAAATGCTAATAGCATGTGTGAATCCTATTTTGCAAGTGACACATGCTCGAGGTGGGAAATATAAGTATAGTGGTCATACAATTAGCTTTCCTCAAGATATTTCTACAATTGTACTTTCCCATTCAAAGGATATATCAAAGTCCCTTTGACCAAGGGTGTGAAGATCAGAAACATTCACAACATTTGGTGTAACCAAGTGAGAGAAAATCTGCCATTCTTGAAAATGATCTACAAGATTCATTTCGTAGTTAGAAAAATCACCATCTTCTTCATCTTCAATATTGTCTATAATTGATGGGTTTTGATCAACATGCCATGCTCAATATCAAAAATTCCTCCAACATCTATCTTTGATAGAAATAACAAGATCTTGGACATTTGATAGCAAGCGTAAACAAGATCCATGGAAGCCTAGAGATGTTCATGCTATTCTTCGGGTTTTACCATGATTCTATTCTATTCCCAGTGAGGGTTTAGAGAAATTTGAATCCTTTTACTGGAAATAATTGCTCGTGCACAAGCCATTTCGTGACATTCCTACAGAAATTTTCCTTTCAGTTGCAATTATTATTGAAAATTGGAGGAATTTTTGATATCGATCATGGAATGTTGATTAAAATCCATCAATTATAGACAACATTGAAGATGAATAAGATGGTGATTTTTCTAACCAGGAAATGAATCTTGAAGATGACTTTCAAGAATGGAAGATTTTCTCTCACTTGGTTCCACCAAATGATGTAAATGTTTCAGATCTTTACACCATTGGTTGAAGGGACTTTGATATATCATTTGACTGAGAAAGAACAACTATTACAGTTAATAAATATGGTTACTTCGTGAATTTTCATATTATCTTCTTGTTTTCTGTCTTTTCCTAGAAGAAGTAATCATTAGAATTTGTTCAAGTCTATTATGAAGAAGTGTGTAAATTCCTCTCGATGTTATATATTTGAGCATGTTGATCTTATATTACTATCAGTAGGTTAACTCCTTTTTTCTATTTCATTTAAGACAATGCACAAAGTCATAACCATGTCGAGTTAGGAGAAGCACCCGAGGGTTATTGGGGTTCACAACATTCCAATGTGGAAAATGGTTCTGAACTTTTATTGTTACAAGGTTTGGACAACCCCTGGAGATGAACCCGAGTTTTCTCACTATAGTTAACTACTTTCCGCCCTACTAATATTATTACTCACTTTCGTTATATTATGTAAACCTCTGGTCCATGCAATATTTTGTTGATTATTTTTTTCCTAGTTACATATCAATAATTGCCTTTCAACATTAATTCAACCCTTCTTTCATATTTCAATTTATGTATAAAAATGTTAAATTATAGAAAGATTAAATTATGACTGAAGGATTTTGAATCCTTAGAGACAATGAATAACTAAAAGGAGCTTCTTAAAAATTTATTTTGAGGTTCCAATCATCCAATCATATTCTACAATAAAAGAAAATTCGTATGCATTCACTGAACTATAACACAATTAGAACAAAAGTTTCTAAGTGTACTTATCTACATAGTTTCACTTAATTTGGAAATTGATTTAGGAGAGGCTCCACCACTTAACCTATGATACTCGCGATTACATCCTAGTGTCCCCCTGAACCTCTTTAGTTTCCCGAGCAAGTGTCCAGAGCAGTTTTAGAGAGTAACAATTCTCAGACCTCAAGACCACCAATCGAATCTAGAAACTTTCTTCGAGGGCTTCCACTGGCCAGCTAAAGGACACCCTATAACAATAATTTTGCTCACCTTAATAGTGACATGTTAAAGGTTATCCTCTTTTTCTTGATTACCTCTCACTTCCTCACTTGCAACCCTTCATTTTTTTCTCTGATTTTTTTCCGTTTCAATCTCTGAAGGAAGAGGAAGTAACTCTTTAAATACTTGGAAACTGAAGATTCCTCTTTTGGGGTCTTCTCTGGTAATTTTTCCATGATTTAATATTGTATTTTTTGTTATATATTTTTAAGGAAGAAAAACTAACTAAAATAACTTAAATGTCTAAAGTTATTTTTCTAAACTTTCACCTTGTCCAAAATTACCAAGTCTTAGATAATAAAAGTAAATGACTCATATTTGCATGGTCAGGGATTGTTAGATCCTCCCTTGTGTGAAATATCGTCTCCAGTGCTTATACTCACCCCTTAGTACATGTTAGGGTATGCTTCTAGTATAAGATTCCTATCTTCGTAGATGGACTCTTTCGAGCTAAAGTTCCTCCAATACACCTTAACCTCAGTGATAACCTACCTTCGTAACATTGTTTCTCTCTAATCAAGAATACACTGAGGCTCTACTGAGAATTCTTAGTATGACTTAACTTGTTCCATATGAAGGAAGACTCTCATTAATTACAGTAAATTTTAGTAGGAATTATTGATTAATAAAAATGTATTTATTCGTTCATTACTTACACATCTTGCTAGTTAATTACATGCTTAGAATCATATGCATATTTCTTTATTAGAGAGACATGAAATAAATTATGGAATCAAATGTGGCTAGGTAATGTAAGTTGATACACCACAGGTCCAATTGTTTCTAGGATTTGGATGGTCGGTCCATGGTATTGAGGGGCTAATTTTCAGCACCCACCCTACCTTAGAGTTATTTTCTTAGGTTTCACTTGAACACATACATGGTCTCCTACATTAAACTCCCTGTAAGTCATTTCCTTATTCACATATGCCTTCTGTCTATCTTTGGAAGCTTTCACGTTCTACCAAATATTTTTCATTGTCTGATCTATTTCTCCTAAGATGTCTAGTCCTAGTAGTAACTTATCCTTAGGGCTATTCTAATTAATAGACGTTTTTAACCTCATTCCATTCAGAAACTCAAAGGGACTCATTATTAACAATTCATGGTAGTTATTATTATCTGCGAACTCCACTAAGTGAATGTATTCTTCCCATTTAATGGTTACTGCATTACATACATTCTTACAATATCACCTAGTATTTGATTTACACATTCAGTTTGTCCATTTTTCTGGGGGTGATATGCAGTGCTAAATTGAACCTATGTGGACAATTGGGTAAAAAGAGTTTTCCAAAATGCTAATATGAACTTTACATCCATGTTAGAAATGATTACCTTTGGCATCCCATCTAGTTTTAATATCTCTCACATGAATATGTCTGCTATTTGCATGACTTTTTATCTGGATTGAACTGGGATAAAATGGGTGAGCTTCTTAGTTTATATAACACCACCATGATTGATTCATTTTGTTTTTTGGTCTAAGGAAGATTTGTTATTAAATCTAACATGATAACTTCCCATTTCCATTGTGGAATGGGTAATGGATGTAGCAAACCAACTGGTTGTTAGTGTTCAACCTTAATTTGTTGGCATTCCAGACACTTAGCTAAATATTTAGCAATATCTTTTCTCATTCCAAGACAAAAATAATATTTTTTATAGTAGAATTTATTTTTTTTATATCTAGTGTGAGCTATATAAGGACCAGTATGAAATTCATCCAATATTAATTGTCTAACAGTTATTTGGCTAGGGACATAAAACTTCCCTCTAAAATTCAGAAAGTTGTCCTTGTTTATGCATATTCAGTTTGATTTTTAAGGCTTCTCATTTGTTTAGTTTGTTTCCATAAGAACATATATTATGGATCTTTAATTTCAACTTCCTTAATTTGTGATGGAAAATTAAATTCCACTTGACTATAATATATTTCATCTCTCTTTCTCTCTCTCTCTCTCTCTCTCTCTCTCTCTCTCTCTCTCTCTATATATATATATATATATATATATATATATATATATATATATATATAATGTAATTTTTGACTTAGTGCATTAGCCACATGAGTCTCCTTGCCCTTTAAATGTCTAATATCAAAGTCGAATTCACTTAGGAAGGTTTTCCATCTAGCTTGTTGTGCATTGAGGTTGGGTTGTTTGAAGAAGTTAGTCAAGCTACTATTGCCTATCATCAAAACAAACTTTTCGCCTAGTAAATGATTTCTCCATACCTTTAGGGCATGTACCACTACGGTCAACTCTAAATCATAAGCAGAGTGATTTTTCTCCCGTTCCTTCAAATTATGAGATTCATAGGAAATTAATTGCCCTCTTACATCATTACTTCCCCACTCATTCTTTACGTGTGTCAGTGCAAACGATAAATTACTTTTCTACTTCTATAATTTTTAATACTAGGGTAGTGCTTAGTAACTATCTCAACTCAATGTTTTGTTGACATTATACTTTCCATTTGAATACTTTTACCTTCTTTTGTGGGGAGGTTATACGATAAGCTATTTTAGAGAATCCTTAAATAAAGTGATGATAAATATCCTACTAGTCTCCTGAAAGATTGTATATCAACAAAATTACTGGGGACAAGCCATTTCATGCTACTTTTGATTTTCTCAAGGTCTACAAGAATTTTGTCTACATAATTATATGCCCTAAATATTGTATTTTATCCTTGTAAAAGTCACACTTGTTGTATTTGGCATACAATTGATGTTCCTTGAGCAATTGCAAGGCTACTTGTAAAAAAAAAATATCTTCCTTGAAATTATTCGAGTATATGAGAATATCATTGGTAAATATTAAAATAAATTTATGAAGATAAGGGTGGAAAATAACATTCATAAGACTCATGAAAGTTTTTGCGACATTGGTAAGCCCGAAGGGTAGCACAAAAAACTCGTAATGACTTTCTCGTAATGACCATAACAAGTCCTAAAGTTGTCTTAGGAATGTTCTCATCTCTCATTCTTATCTTATAATATCCTGATTGTAAATCAGTCTTACAGAATATCGTAGCACCCTTGATTTGATCAAATAAGTCACCAATTATTGGCAGCGAGTATTTATTCTTAATAGTCAACTTATTAAGTTATCTGTATTAAATGTATAATCTCATCGTACCATCCTTCTTACTAACAAACAACATATGAGATCCCCAATGTATCCACTTTGGAAAATCTACCCTTTATGAAGTAGTTATTACAGTTTTGTTTCACCTCACTCAATTTAGATATACTCATTTAATAAGGGGTTTTTGATAAAGGTGCAACCCTCGAAATTAATTCTATGGTAAATTCTAAATCGTGTTTAGGAGGTAGTCCCAAAACTTCTTCTGGAAGCACATTAGAAGGGTCTTGGGTTACTAGAAAACTCTCCAAGTTAGGGGTTTTATCATTTGAATTAGTATATCCCACTTAGATAACATAAATTTGGCATCCTTTCCTAATACACTTACTCAGTTTTGAGGCAGTGATTATTCATAGCTTTATGGGTCCCTTGACTCCCTGAATCTCTTCTCTGACACCCTCGTCAGCAAGATAACTCATGTTTTCATTTTTTTGGTTCACTTACGACTAATGTCCTTCTAACCAGTCCATACTGATTAAGATATCATATCAAGCAAGCAGTAGTACATTTAAATTCACACAGATTTGTTCACATCCTATTTCAATAGGAAAGTAATCTACTTTTATGATTACACTTCTTTTAGCCTTGGTGACCAGCTACACCAGCCAAGGGGTTTTGAATTTATGGGTTTGTATATCACACATATATTTTACTTTATGACTAATATAACTTGATCTTGCTCTGAGATCTACTAAAATAGACAACTTACCTTCAAGTTTTATCATAGTAGATTGATATTTTGCATGATGATCATCTAGGGAAACATTGATTTTAGGTATACTTCGTTCCACCTCGCCCACTATAAAGGCCTCCTGAACGTTTTCAGTATGTTTAGTCCTAGTAGAGTGAGGGTTTTTTTAATAATAATAGGGCTCCCCACAACCCCAAAACTATAATGACGGTCTTTGTGACTGACCAATCTTAGGTTTACTAGATGCTTCCACCCATTTAGGCTCATCCTGTGATTTGAAACTTTATAATTCCTTCCAAAGAGTCTATTATCTTGGTCTTTATGTAGATTTCTAGTGTTTACCTTTCTTGTATTTTTAGTACCTAGAGGGCTTTTCTACCATTTTTTATTCATCCAACTCTTACTACCCTCTCCCTTTTGCTTCATTTGTTGATAACAGATTTGTGCTTTTTGAATAACCTCATCCGTAGTTTTTTAGTTATCAAAGTCTAAGAGTTTTGTCATAAATACTGGTAAATTTCTCATCAGGTTTTGTACCTTGGCCTTTTCTTCCCTTATATAAGGCACATACATCAATAGGGAGGCGAACTTAGTCACAAATTCATCTATTGAAATTTGTCCCAGCCAAAGTTCATGAAATTCCGTCCCCTTGTCATCATAGAACCACTCAGTCAAATATTTTCCTTTCGAATTATTTTTGGAACCCTCCCCAAGACACTCCTTTCTCATCAACTGCATGAACAATTTTTACCTCTTCCGGCCACAACATGGGTTTTCCTTAAGGTTGGTAAATTACTAGCCTAGATTTTATATTATCATTGTAATCATAAATATGGAAATATTTTTTCATATTAATTAGCCAAGCCATACGGGCTTCCTCTCTCTCTCCATAAAAACTAGGAGGTTTAATTTTCTTTAGTTCTCCTTTTAATTTTGCCTTTTTCTTCTTATGCTTCCTATCGTAAAAAAAATTATCAAATTCTTCCCCATTTTCACCCTTAACCCCTTCCTACCTCTGAGTGGGACTCCCAACATGTAATTTCTCATCTCTATGCCCTTCCTCTTCATCCATTTCTTCATTTCTAGAGCTTGGTGCAAATTTTCTATGCGTCTGTCGATCTGAAAGGATTTTCCAGATTCAATTTGGATCTCTCATCAATATTTCATTCTTAGATTGTAAATGATCCATATCATATTTTAACTGTTGAATTGTCCCTAATAGCATCATAATGGAATTTTTTGTTCTCTTCCTAGTGGAACGCACACTTTCGCATTAGCTCCTAGAACTGATATAGGACCTGATTCCACAGATGACCTTAATGGTTGTGTACTTCCAACTCCTCTCCACATTGTGCTTTCTCTATGAACGTAGTATAGATATTTTTACTTAATCACCCAATCAGGAAACAATGTTTTAACATGGGTCTAATACCACTTGTAATATACATTAGGCACCTATAATTACCATTAAAAAAAATAACATGCCAATTAAAATTACGCTATGTCCAACCTATAAAATTATTCACACTTAATTCATATAATAACCTAATATTTACACTTCAGACCCCTGCAATACTACGGATGTTTCACATCACCCGAAATAACATGTCTTATTGGATGCATGTAATAACAAACTAACAACTGAATGTATATAGGTGTCCACAATGTTTTATTAATAACCTTGTCCTATGGTTGAATGATTATATATATATATATATATATATATTGTGCTCTGACATTAATAATTTTTCATGTTTAATTCATATCAGAAGGAGGATTAGAAAATATTTCAACATGACTTCAATACTAGTTTGGTTGAATGTTATCCATGTACAATGAATACCTAGTGACTGATCCAGTAGTGATACACCACCGCTTGACTTGATAGTCTCAAATCTCACTAAGTGGTTTAGGGTAATTAACTCAGCCAAATCGTGTTGATTTTTCGATCTTTTGGCCGACTATCACTGGGATATCAGGGCTCTGCATTTGCATCCCTATCAGTTAGGCTTTGAAGTTGTCAATTTCTCTACCCATGTGTCTAGGTATGGCTCGCTTCATTTATACACTTTCTTTGTTCACTTTCCTTTTTTAAAGTGTTATTTGATGTGGATTCAAATTCTTATGCATTTTTTATCTTGTAGGGTTTGAATGGGGTTCAACTTCTCTCCTGGAAATATACTTAATGGAAGCTTAGTTCTTTACACAAGTAAGAAGATCTCCCATAAGCCACCTTTTCCTTTCAACCTTATGAGGGTTTGGGTGATTGGTCTCGGACCAAAGTTAATTGACTCTAGTTTGGTCTGTAGTGACACCCATGGCATTGTTCTCATAGGTATACACTTATTCTATTTATGCCTTTTATATATTGACTTTCTCTCGTTCAAATTAAGGTTTGTTAATGAGAGGGTTTGGTCTATGCGGGTTGGAACCCTAATTCCTTCCCTTACTACTCTTCAGATTTCATTCTTTTATGTGTTATTAAGCTCACACTTCCTGGTCTTCTTCTTTTCCATGATCTTTTGTTTCCCTCCCATGCTTATGCACAAGTCTTAATATGAGGATTCTGGAACTCTCGGTTGAATTATGGGTTCTGGGTATTAGTTAGAATAGTTATTTAACTAGAATCACTTAATCTTTCTAGAGTCATAGGGTTTCCAAATTGAATCATTTATGTTATTGGTATTTAAAATAGTCCGCTACATCGCTCTATAATAACAGTATCATTCGAGAGTTTCTTTAATTACATAATATCATGTGATGTTTGTTTTAAGCCTGAGAGTAATTTTTTTTATTTTTCAGTGATTGTATATGTATACCTTGTTCATTACTTCTTATTAAGGAGAGTTTTGTAGAATATAGTTAATAATGATGTTTACTTCATGCATTTTCATATGCTTTGTTTGTTCCTTATATTTTCCGAGAAGGAATTAATTTGTTCAACTATGTTTGAAAGAAGTGTATAAATTCCTTTGGTTGTTTTATATATTTAGCATGTTGATCTTATCTTACTATCGATAAGTTAATTGTTCTTTTCTATTTCATTTAAGATAATACTAGTCATAACCTTGCCTGGTAAGGAGAGGAACCCGCGGGTCCTTGGGGTTCGCTATCTGCCCATGCAACAAATTGTTCTTTACTTTTCTTGTTATAGGGTCTAGACTACCTCTCGAGACAAAATCAAGTACGTTCACTCTAGTTAACCAATCCCCGCCCCACTAATAATATTAATAAATTTCCCAAGATTATGTAAGCCTCGTCCATGCACTATTTTACTAATTTTTTTTTCCTAGTTACGTATAAATACATGTATTTAGACATTAATTCAACTCTCCTTTCATATTTCATTTTATGTATAAAAATGGTAAGCAATAAAAGTATTAAATTATGGCTAAAGGACTTGGAGTCCTTAGAGACAACAAATAACTAAAAGGAACTTCTTAAAACTTTAGTGTTAGGTTCTAATCAATCAGTAATATTCTACATTAAAACAAAATTAATTTTCATTCATTGAACTGTAACATAATCAAAACAAAAGTTTCTAAGTTTACTTATCTACACAATTTCACTTAGTCTAGAAATTGACTCGGGAGAAAGGCTCCACCACCCAACCTATGAGACTGGGCATCATGGTCTCCCCCTAAGCCTCTTTATTTTCCAAAGTATTTTTAAACTATAATAGTTTTGGGACCTGAAGACCACCAGTCCAATCTAGTCTAGAAACTTTCTTCCATGGTTTCCATTGGTTTGTAACTAACTCAAGAAAACCCTGCAATAGTATTTATACTCACCTTGACAAAATTCGGTTAAAGGCTATCCACTTCTCTTAATTACCTCTCACTTCCTCACTTGCTGTAACATACCCCGGTAACCTCACATGTAAAAGCAGGGAGTTAGGATTTTTCGCACAAGTTACCTAAAAGTAATTGTGCAAATCACAACTCCACATTCCTCATTAACCATTAGATATAATTTTCATTAGTACATAAGGAAAATTTCAATAGAGGACAGTAAGTTGCATAACCATTGTCAACCACTATTGTTGTATATTAACATAATTTGTCTATTGAACCTTGCATCCATTTCATGATTTCCTTAACCATATTACTTAATCACATACTTATTTGATTATCACATCAAATAAGGAATCAACATCAACAAGGATTTCAACATCATCAAACTGACGCAATAAAAAATCACATCATTGAACACCGATATACCCTAGAAACCCTGTATGGTGAAAACCAGCAAATGTTTAATCTTATTATTAGATTCTCATGAGGGTTTTCACCCCTCACTCAATGGCTTATAAGGGATTCCATCCCTTATCCATTGTTATAATTATTACAATGAAATATCATTAAATTATCACATAACTAGCTA
The DNA here is from genome assembly GCA_031772625.1 of Pinus tabuliformis. Lineage (NCBI taxonomy): Eukaryota > Viridiplantae > Streptophyta > Pinopsida > Pinales > Pinaceae > Pinus > Pinus tabuliformis. The sequence continues at coordinate 853,476,232 of CM062818.1, read as the reverse complement.
AAGCTATTACATTTTCCATGAAACCATTTACCTACACATCTCCACTCTCTACATCCTTGTGGCATGAATTTCCTATCCATGTATGATTTCGAAACTCATACTCATGAGCATTGACCATTAGTTCTTCACCTACAAGAATGTTAAATATAACCTATACTTTGCGTAAGTAATCCAAATTTTCTTGCCAATGTTGTCATTAACAATAGTGATATAATGATTACATTTATACATAATCATATTAACTAATATTTCCCTTCGCATAAGCACATATTCTTAGAGGACAAAACACTAGGGCATTCCTTTGAAGGAACTAGCTAAAACATCTAATCTTCTTACATGAAAATTTACATAAATTTTATGAAAAGAAATAGTCCTTTAGCTATTACTTTTGATTCATGCAAATATGCAAAGCAATCTAACACAACTTTTTGTCTCTTCCAGCATGTGAATCTATATCCTTTCTAATGAAAGCTAACACAAATCTCACGTGCATACACATCTCATTCAACAAGAAACTAAGATAATAGTTATGTTAGCATAAAATCGCATATCATCTTCCTAAAGAAATATGGCTCAATATTTCCTCTATCCATACAAAGAACATATCTCTATAACACAATGACTATTATTTGTGCATCCAATCACCTATCATAATAGCCTTTCTTCAATGTATGCAACACATGTTCCCTTCTATAGAAGTTTACCATCCTTTGATGTAAACAATTACATACTTCTCCCTTAAAAGGAAGTCATTATAACCTCATTTCTCTATCTTCCTATATGTAGGTTTCTCATGCTTCCCTTTCAAGAAATTATTATAGATACCCATATTTATGCATAAAAATCAAGAAACAATAACAAGGTTAACTTAACCTTTTATGCACCAAAATCAAGAAATCAACACAACTCATCTAGCAAGACAATCTTTTCAATAGATTATAATTTTCAAGAAAGTTAACATAATCACTTTCTCTGAGTAGGAACAAAATCATATTTCCAATGTTACAATGGCTACCCCTTTTGTGCATGTAGAATGTGTTTTTCCTAACACAATTACTTTTACCTCAAATCACATAATCTTTTCATGAAACAAGTATGTATTTTTGTTCTTGTATGAACACTATTCATATATGTCCTTTAAGAAAAGAATCTCTATTTTTGTTTCAAGGAATCTCTCATAAAAGCCATTATTTTCATACATGAAGTATGCACACTTTTTCTAAAAGGAAACTATCTTAATGACTATTATTTATGTGTATACAAAACATACTTTTTCTTCCAGAAAGTTGGTAATGATTGTCTATGGGCCTAGAAGAACATTACATATTTTATTCAAGAAGATATTTTGGGTACTTAGCAAGAACCTTGTGTAATTTATTCCAAAGAATAATGAAGCTACTTAGCTTTTAACACTCTCAAGAAATCACAAAACTAGTTAGCTTTTACTATGCTATGTGCATAAACTTAAGCAACAAATATTCCCAAGAGGACTTATATCCCTGCCATGTTTTAATAAATGGAAACATGTCATTCTTGGCAATCATAATGAAATTATACTATGTACATCAAAATAAAGAATTTAATTTAAAGAACATGGACATTATTAACCATATCCTTTTGTGCACATAAACCAAAAATATTTCAAGAAATTAACTTATCTTTTTCAGTTGTACCACCACAAGCCGTCCAAAATAAAACAATGTTGCCCATTATGGAAATCTTAGCAAGCCGAGGTCTGGGGCCATGTGGTAACCAACAGACCTAGGCTAGAAAAGAAGCGAGCAAGACCGAGGACCTCCTTGAGCGGCTAAATCATCGAAGGCAACCTTGGAACCTCACACTCACCTAGATTATATTGAACACCTGCCTTCACACTGTAGTGACTATCGAATCCCGTCGGATTACCCAACATATTGAATACAAAAATAGGTGCAAGAAAAAATTATTTTATAAACTGTGTGTGTACAATTTCTACAAGCTATAATAGAAAATATTCAACACAATTCCAAACTTCCATTAAAGTTTTAGTTCAACCCTATGTGGGGAGAGGCGCCACCACAAAAGATCGAAAATTCTTAAATCAAAAAGACTGTAATTTACAAGGCAACATGTTAGCCACACTTCTTTGAAATATAAAGGTTTTCATCCCAAAAACATAATAGGCTCACGGCCTTGCACTATTTTCTAATCTGCAGGAAATAAATGAAAACTACGAGATACACACTCCCCCCGGGATCTTGTTTTCCTTCATCCTTATATTCAGTTTTCATGGAAATCAAGAATCAGTTTTTGAAGTGATATGTAACTCTTTTAAAAATTACTATTCTTAATTGATTTTACAACGAGTTAATTTTAGGGAAGTTACATACCCCTCCCCTCCCCTTAACAAGAACATTGTCCTCAGTGTTCATCTCTTGTTGGAACTTTAGATTTTACTCATTAATGTTATAACCATCTAAACCACAGAAAAAGTGATCCTTCGTCTTTAAAATCAAGGATTTCATTCTGAGAAATGACAATAAACAAAACGTTAATTTTATAACATAATAAAAATCAATAGTTATACGCATTTATAATTGCAAAATATGCAAGTTCTAAAGACAAATCTCTACATCAACTTACTATTACTTATTAATTACTCTTGAAAATCATGAACACTTTCATGTAAGCATTTTAATAGTGATTGAACAACCCATCAACCCTCCATGGTAAGTAACCTATAATGTATGACTAATAAATTCAATCGCATTAGTCACAATATTTTGAGTGAAATCAAATACTCTTAACTATCAATCAATTGTGCAATGTTAGATGATTTTTAAATCACAGTACTTTTAAAAGTACCTAAAAAGCACAAACACTAATCATCAAAATGATAAATCACTGCTGCACATGCACACTGAATTAATTCTCACTAAACACATCCACAAAGTACTTCTAAAAGTACAAAAAGAGCACCTAGATATCTAATCATCAAAATAGTCAATCATTGCATCAAGTGAAAATTGTCTTAACCCCTACTAAAATGTTCAGAAGATTGGCAATACAATAAAGGATCTAAAATTCCAATAACTCCTTACTGAGCACTAAGCTCCTTTCGTGTTAAATTTGGATAACATATTTTACAAAACTATATATAGAATTCATTTTTAACATCACATATAGCTGATTAGTTAATTTCTTTAGCTATGAAAACCACAATAGGCTAAAGAATTCCCAACCCATGGGAACTGGTTTCCACAACCAGATCAAGCCATTTTCACATCCAGATAATTTCTTTGATAGAGACGTTACTGAGTCTAACATCGAATTCCACTAGCCTTCCAGCTCAAGAATTCCAATGACCATATAGGGTCCAATATAGGATTACTCTCGGTAGCATCCTACCTATTCCTCTGACAGCGTCCCGTCTATGAGGAATTTTGGGCTTCCTCGAACAGGCTCCAAATCAATAAAGTTGCCTCAGGTTTTTTACCTTCTTCACCATCTTGGAAAACTCTTTTCCCTTACTGAGATAACTTATCACTAAGGAGAGGAAATCTAGATAGGCAAGTACCATCAACCCCTCCGGGCAGGTAACTTCCATCAACCCAAGGCATTCTAGCCTTTCACAACTATCTGCAACTATCTGGCATGCTAAATTTCTCTTTTATGACATTTTCCTAAGCAATTTACATAATGAACCATATGAACATTATCATTGACAAAGTAAACATGCATTTACACTTAACCCTTAACATGGGTCCACAACATCTAGACTGACAGGAATCATAACTAACATACATGTTATATCCATTCTGATTTTCCAAATAACATAATCATGAATATCATATAACATTATAATTTCTCATTTGTGATTGCAATTCACATTGCAACAATTTACGTGACGAGTTTTCTTGTTGCCATTAAGCTACCACTACTTAATCCCATTGGCAACATTAGTTATACATATGCATTATTTAACAAGTATTCACATTCCAAATCATTTTAGTTTGAGGCACTATACTATCATGCATAAAAGTATTTGCAAATATTCATTAGTGTGTAAATGCTAATGATGGTTGAGGTAACACTCTAAACATTTCAAATTTCCCACATTGTATAGTCATCAACAGACCGATACATGAAGTAACTACCATAATCACTTGGTTACAAATTGTAATAATCTCAAATCCAATTCAATTAATGCATATAAGTTCTATTAGCTAGTCATACAACACTAAGCAATCATAGCCGCGAACCATCTTAATGCATCCATGACATGACTTAATCAAAAATTAGTTATTACAATCAAGTCTCATTACTCGACTCACTGTTTATCTTCAATATCTAAAGGGGTTCTTCCATTGTCTTTCTTAAAACACTATATCATCATATTCACGGAGATTCCCCGTATTTTACATTCATGCATTGGCCCCTTAAAATTAGTTCATTGTAACTTCAATCATGTTCATTAAATGTATCATTATTATTGTCATATTTGCAAAGCAAAAGTTGGTAGTTGATTGTCACTTCCTTAATGAGTGCTCAATAATGTTCATAGCTCTAATGAGTGTTCAATATTGTTCATAAGTGTGACAAAGGTTTTATTGTCTTTTAACCTCATCAAAAATCCAATGTCATGAACACAGTTATGAAACAAACTTTATTACTTACTACTCAAAGCAGTTATAAACATCAATCACACATATCATGTCAAAGGTAGTGTACTACATAAATCAATATGTAAATTGTTAAACTCATACCTGAGTTAATGCCCACTAGTGGCATACCTCAATTTCTTTTCCGCTTACCAATTCACAAAAGCACCAGTGTTGCAACCTTTATCTCTGATACCACTTGTAACGTACCCCGGTAACCTTGCATGCAAAAGAAGGGAGTTAGAATTTTTCACACAAGTTACCCACAAGTAATTATCCAAATCACAACTCCAGATTCCTTATTAACCATTAGATATAATGTTCATTAGTACATAAAGTAAATTTCAATAGACGACAATAAGTTGCATAACCATTGTCAACTGCTGTTTTAGTATATTAACATAATTTTCCTGTTGAACCTTGCATCCATTTCATGATTTCCTTAACCATATTACTTAATCACATACTTGACGTTTGATTATCACATCAAATAAGGAATCAACATCAACAAGGATTTCCACATCATCAAACTGACACAATAAACAATCACATCATTGAACACCGATATACACTGAAAATCCCATAGGGTGAAAACCAGCAGACGTTTAATCTTATTATTAAACTCTTGTGAGGGTTTTCACCCCACTCAATGGCTTATAAGGTATTCCATCCCTTATCCATTGTTATCAATTATTACAATGAAATATCATTAAACTATCACATAAGTAGCTAAAGCTATTACATTTTCCATGAAACCCTTTACCTACACATCTCCACTCTCTACTTCCTTGTGGCATGAATGTTCTATCCATGTACAACTCCGCAACTCGTACTCATGAGCGTCGACCATTAGTTCTTCACCTACGACAATGATAAGTATAAGCTATACTTTGTGTAAGTAATCCAACTTTGGCTGCCAATGTTGTCATTAACAATAGTGATATCATGATTACATTTATACATAATCATATTAACTAATATTTCCCTTCACATAAGCACATATATTCTTAGAGGACAAAACACTAAGGCATTCCTTTGAAAGAACTAACTAAAACATCAGTTATAACCTTCTTACATGAAAATTTACATAAGCTTTATTAAAAGAAATAGTCCTTTAGCTGTTACTTTTGATGCAGGAAAATATGTAAAGCAATCTAACACAACTTCTTGTCTCCTCTCGCAGCAAATGTATATCCTTTCCAATTAAAGCTAACACAAATCTCGCATGTGTACACATCTCATTCAACAAGAAACTAAGATAATAGTTATGTTAGCATAAATTCACATATCATTTTCCTAAAAAAATATGGATCAATAATTCCTATATCCATACAAAGAACATATCTCTATAATACAATGACTATTCTTTGTGCATCCAATAGCCTATCATAATAGCCCTTCTTCAATGTATGAAAGACATGTTCCCTTCTCTAGAATTCTACCATCCTTTTATGTAAACAATTACCTACTTCTCTCTTAAAAGGAAATCATTATAACCTCATTTCTCTATTTTCCTATATGTATGTTTATCATGCTTCCCTTTCAAGAAATTATTATAGATACCCATATTTATGCATAAAAATCAAGAAACAATAACAAGGTTAACTAAACCTTTTATGCACCAAAATCAAGAAATCAACACAACTCATCTAGCAAGACAATCTTTTCAAGAGATTATAATTTTCAAGAAAGTTAACATAATCACTTTCTCTGAGTAGGAACAAAATCATATTTCCAATGTTACAATGGCTACCCCTTTTGTGCATGCAGAATGTGTTTTTCCTAACACAATTACTTTTACCTCAAATCACATAATCTTTTCATGAAACAAGTATGGATTTTTGTTCCTGTATGAACACTATTCATATATGTCTTTTAAGAAAAGAATCTCTATTTTTTTTTCAAGGCATCTCTCATAAAAGCCATTATTTTGATACATGAAGTATGCACACTTTTCCTAAAAGGAAACTATCTTAATGACTATTATTTATGTGTATACAAAACATACTTTTTCTTCCAGAAAGTTGGTAATGATTATCTATGGGCCTAGAAGAACATTACATATTTTATTCAAGAAGATATTTTGGGTACTTAGCAAGAACCTTTTGTAATTTATTCCAAAGAATAATGAAGCTACTTAGCTTTTAACACTCTCAAGAAATCAGAAAACTAGTTAGCTTTTACTATGCTATGTGCATAAACTTAAGCAACAAATATTCCCAAGAGGACTTATATCCCTGCCATGTTTTAATAAATGGAAAGATGTCATTCTTGGCAATCATAATGAAATTATACTATGTACATCAAAATAAATAATTTAATTTAAAGAACATGGACATTATTAACCATATCCTTTTGTGCACATAAACCAAAAATATTTCAAGAAATTAACTTATCTTTTTCAGTTGTACCACCACAAGCCGTCCAAAATAAAACAATGTTGCCCATTATGGAAATCTTAGCAAGCCGAGGTCTGGGGCCATGTGGTAACCAACAGACCTAGGCTAGAAAAGAAGCAAGAGCAAGACCGAGGACCTCCTTGAGCGGCTAAATCATCGAAGGCAACATTGGAACCTCACACTCACCTAGATTATACTGAACACCTGCCTTCACACTGTAGTGACTATCGAATCCCGTCGGATTACCCAACATATTAAATACAAAAATAGGTGCAAGAAAAAAATATTTTATAAACTCTGTGTGTACAATTTCTACAAGCTATAATAGAAAATATTCAACACAATTCCAAACTTCCATTAAAGTTTTAGTTCAACCCTATGTGGGGAGAGGCGCCACCACAAAAGATCGAAAATTCTTAAATCAAAAAGACTGTAATTTACAAGGCAACATGTTAGCCAAACTTCTTTGAAATATAAAGGTTTTCATCCCAAAAACATAACAGGCTCACGGCCTTGCACTATTTTCTAATCTGCAGGAAATAAATGAAAACTACGAGATACACACTCCCCCCGGGATCTTGTTTTCCTTCATCCTTATATTCAGTTTTCATGGAAATCAAGAATCAGTTTTTGAAGTGATATGTAACTCTTTTAAAAATTACTATTCATAATTGATTTTACAACGAGTTAATTTTAGGGAAGTTACATACCCCTCCCCTCCCCGTAACAAGAACATTGTCCTCAATGTTCATCTCTTGTTGGAACTTTAGATTTTACTCATGAATGTTATAACCATCTAAACCACAGAAAAAGTGATCCTTCGTCTTTAAAATCAAGGATTTCCTTCTGAGAAATGACAATAAACAAAACGTTAATGTTATAACATAATAAAAATCAATAGTTATACGCATTTATAACTGCAAAATATGCAAGTTCTAAAGACAAATCTCTACATCAACTTACTATTACTTATTAATTACTCTTGAAAATCATGAACACTTTCATGTAAGCATTTTAATAGTGATTGAACAACCCATCAACCCTCCATGGTAAGTAACCTATAATGTATGACTAATAAATTCAATCGCATTAGTCACAATATTTTGAGTGAAATGAAATACTTTTAACTATCAATCAATTGTGCAATGTTAGATGATTTTTAAATCACAATACTTTTAAAAGTACCTAAAAAGCACTAACACTAATCATCAAAATGATAAATCACTGCTGCACATGCACACTGAATTAATTCTCACTAAACACATCCACAGAGTACTTCTAAAAGTACAAAAAGAGCACCTAGATATCTAATCATCAAAATAGTCAATCATTGCATCAAGTGAAAATTGTCTTAACCCCTACTAAAATGTTCACGAGATTGGCAATACAATAAAGGAACTAAAATTCCAATAACTCCTTACTGAGCACTAAGCTCCTTTCGTGTTAAATGTGGATAACATATTTTACACAACTATATATAGAATTCATTTTTAACATCACATATAGTTGATTAGTTAATTTCTTTAGCTATGAAAACCACAATAGGCTAAAGAATTCCCAACCCATGGGAACTGGTTTCCACAACCAGATCAAGCCATTTTCACATCCAGATAATTTCTTTGATAGAGACGTTACCGAGTCTAACATTGAATTCCACTAGCCTTCCAGCTCAAGAATTCCAATGACCATATAGGGTCCAATATAGGATTACTCTCGGTAGCATCCTACCTATTCCTCTGACAGTGTCCCGTCTATGAGGAATTTTGGGCTTCCTCCAACAGGCTCCAAATCAATAAAGTTGCCTCAGGTTTTTTACCCTCTTCACCATCTTGGCAAACTCTTTTCCCTTACTGAGATAACTTATCACTAAGGAGAGGAAATCTAGATAGGCAAGTACCATCAACCCCTCCAGGCAGGTAACTTCCATCAACCCAAGGCATTCTAGCCTTTCACAACTATCTGCAACTATCTGGCATGCTAAATTTCTCTTTTATGACATTTTCCCAAGCAATTTACATAATGAACCATATGAACATTATCATTGACAAAGTAAACATGCATTTACACTTAACCCTTAACATGGGTCCACAACATCTAGATTGACAGGAATCATAACTAACATACATGTTATATGCATTCTGATTTTCCAAATAACATAATCATGAATATCATATAACATTATAATTTCTCATTTGTGATTGCAATTCACATTGCAACAATTTACATGACGAGTTTTCTTGTTTCCATTAAGCTACCACTACTTAATCCCATTGGCAACGTTAGTTATACATATGCATCATTTAACAAGTATTCACATTCCAAATCATTTTAGTTTGAGGCACTATACTGTCATGCATAAAAGTATTTGCAAATATTCATTAGTGTGTAAATGCTAATGATGGTTGAGGTAACACTCTAAACATTTCAAATTTCCCACATTGTATAGTCATCAACAGACCGATACATGAAGTAACTACCATAATCACTTGGTTACGAATTGTAATAATCTCAAATCCAATTCAATTAATGCATATAAGTTCTATTAGTTAGTCATACAACACTAAGCAATCATAGCCACGAACCATCTTAATGCATCCATGACATGACTTAATCAAAAATTAGTTATTACAATCAAGTCTCATTACTCGACTCACTGTTTATCTTCAATATCTAAAGGGGTTCTTCCATTGTCTTTCTTAAAACACTATATCATCATATTCACGAAGATTCCCCGTATTTTACATTCATGCATTGGCCCCTTAAAATTAGTTCATTGTAACTTCAATCATGTTCATTAAATGTATCATTATTATTGCTATATTTGCAAAGCAAAAGTTGGTAGTTGATTGTCACTTCCTTAATGAGTGCTCAATAATGTTCATAACTCTAATGAGTGTTCAATATTGTTCATAAGTGTGACAAAGGTTTTATTGTCTTTTAACCTCATCAAAAATCCAATGTCATGAACACAGTTATGAAACAAACTTTATTACTTACTACTCAAAGCAGTTATAAACATCAATCACACATATCATGTCAAAGGTAGTGTACTACATAAATCAATATGTAAATTGTTAAACTCATACCTGAGTTAATGCCCACTAGTGGCATACCTCAATTTCTTTTCCGCTTACCAATTCACAAAAGCACCAGTGTTGCAACCTTTATCTCTGATACCACTTGTAACGTACCCTGGTAACCTTGCATGTAAAAGAAGGGAGTTAGAAATTTTCACACACGTTACCCACAAGTAATTATCCAAATCAAAACTCCAGATTCCTTATTAACCATTAGATATAATGTTCATTAGTACATAAAGTAAATTTCAATAGACGAAAATAAGTTGCATAACCATTGTCAACTGCTGTTTTAGTATATTAACATAATTTTCTTGTTGAACCTTGCATCCATTTCATGATTTCCTTAACCATATTACTTAGTCACATACTTGACGTTTGATTATCACATCAAATAAGGAATCAACATCAACAAGGATTTCCACATCATCAAACTGACACAATAAACAATCACATCATTGAACACCGATATACACTGAAAATCCCATAGGGTGAAAACCAGCAAATGTTTAATCTTATTATTAAATGCTTGTGAGGGTTTTCACCCCACTCAATGGCTTATAAGGGATTCCATCCCTTATCCATTGTTATCAATTATTACAATGAAATATCATTAAACTATCACATAAGTAGCTAAAGCTATTACATTTTCCATGAAACCCTTTACCTACACATCTCCACTCTCTACTTCCTTGTGGCATGAATGTTCTATCCATGTACAACTCCACAACTCGTACTCATGAGCGTGGACCATTAGTTCTTCACCTACGACAATGATAAGTATAACCTATACTTTTTGTAAGTAATCCAACTTTGGCTGCCAATGTTGTCATTAACAATAGTGATATCATGATTACATTTATACATAATCATATTAACTAATATTTCCCTTCACATAAGCACATATATTCTTAGAGGACAAAACACTAAGGCATTCCTTTGAAGGAACTAACTAAAACATCAGTTATAACCTTCTTACATGAAAATTTACATAAGCTTTATTAAAAGAAATAGTCCTTTAGCTATTACTTTTGATGCAGGAAAATATGTAAAGCAATCTAACACAACTTGTTGTCTCCTCTCGCAGCAAATGTATATCCTTTCCAATTAAAGCTAACACAAATCTCGCATGTGTACACATCTCATTCAACAAGAAACTAAGATAATAGTTATGTTAGCATAAATTCACATATCATTTTCCTAAAAAAATATGGATCAATAATTCCTATATCCATACAAAGAACATATCTCTATAATACAATGACTATTCTTCGTGCATCCAATAGCCTATCATAATAGCCTTCTTCAATGTATGAAAGACATGTTCCCTTCTCTAGAATTCTACCATCCTTTCATGTAAACAATTACCTACTTCTCTCTTAAAAGGAAGTCATTATAACCTCATTTCTCTATTTTCCTATATGTATGTTTATCATGCATCCCTTTCAAGAAATTATTATAGATACCCATCTTTATGCATAAAAATCAAGAAACAATAACAAGGTTAACTTAACTTTTTATGCACCAAAATGAAGAAATCGACACAACTCATCTATTTTTGTTTCAAGAGATCTCTCATAAAAGCCATTATTTTCATACACGAAGTATGCACACGTTTTCTAAAAGGAAACTATTTTAATGACTATTGTTTTTGTGCATATAAAACATATTTTTTCTTCAAAAAAGTTGGTAATGATTATCTATGTGCCTAGAAGCACACTACATATTTTATCCAAAGAAAACTTGGTCATTTTTCATACTATGTCCTCAAGAAGTTTACATGTCTCAACATCTTTTCTCAAGAAGATATTTTGGATACTTAGAAGGAACCTTGCATAATTTATTCCAAAGAATAGTGAAGCTACTTAGCATTTAACACTCTCAAGAAATCACAAAACTACTTAAATTTTACTGTGATATGTGCATAAACTTAAGCAACAAATATTCCCAAAAAGACTTATATCCCTGCAATATTTTAATACACAGAACCTTGCCATTCGTAACCATCATAACCAAACTATACTATGTGCATCAAAATAAGAAATTTATTTTAAACAACATGGATCTTATTAACCATATGTTTCTGTGCACATAAACCAAAAAGATTTCAAGAAATTAACTTATCTTTTTCAGTTTCCGTCAAAAATAAAACAACGCTGTCCATTATGGAAATCTTAGGTCCGAGACCATGTGATAACCAATAGACCTGGGCGGGAAAAGAAGCAAGAGCAAGACCGAGGACCTCCTTGAGCGGCTGAATCATCGGAGGCAACCTTGGAACCTCACGCTCACCTGGATTATATTGAACACCTGCCTTCACATTGTAGTGACTGTCGAATCCCGTCGGCTGGGTACCCAGCATATCGAATACAAACATAGGCGCAAGAAAACATTATTTGATAAACTCTGTGTGTACAATATCTACAAGTTATAACAGAAAATATTCAACACAATTCCAAACTTCCATTAAGGTTTCAGTTCAACCCTTTGTGGGGAGAGGTGCCAGTACAAAAGAGCGGAAATTCTTAAATCAACAAGACTGTAATTTCCAGGGCAACTTGTTAGCCACAGTTCTTTGAAATATAAAGGTTATCATCCCAAAAACATAACAGGCTCACGGCCTTGCACAATTTGCTAATCTGCAAGCAAGAAAGGAAAACTATGAGATACGCACACCCCCCGGATCTTGTTTTCCTTCATCGTTATATTTAGTTTTTACGAAAATCAGGGTTCAATTTTTGAACTAATTCGTAACTCTTTTAAAAATTACTATTCATAACTAATTTTACAATGAGTTATTTTTCGGAATGTTACACTTAGTTTTTACGAAAATCAGGGTTCAATTTTTGAACTAATTCGTAACTCTTTTAAAAATTACTATTCATAACTAATTTTACAATGAGTTATTTTTCGGAATGTTACACTTGCCGCCCTTGGTTTTTTTCCTCATATAATTTCCCTTTCAATCTCTGAAGTAAGATGAAGTAACTATCTAATTACCTGGAAACTGAAAATTCCTCTTTTGGGGTCTTAGACTTGACATTGTATTTTTTTTATTATCTATTTTTAAGAAATCAAAACAAATAAAACAACTTAAATATTTAATTTTTTTTCTAGACTTTTACCTTGTCCATAATTACCAAGTCTTGTATAGTAAAAGTAAATGATACATATTTATATGGGTATGGGATCTTATAATTTGATATCTCTAGAGTTACCATGGATCTATGATAGTTTTGAGAAAAATACTATAAATCTCTCTCTCTCTATATCTCTCTTTATATATATATATGATTCTCCACATTAAAATGTTAATACAAACCCCATTATATTGGTAGTAATGCCCCCTCTCTCTATATATTATTATTATTTCTTAAAATATTGTATGTAAACTTTGAAGGAATTATAAATATTCCTTATACATTGAGTTGAAAAAAAATAATTAATGGAATAAGAAAATACTCTCTCTCCCTATATATGTCAATGATGTTAGAATCGTTTTAAATTGATTTAGGATCTAAATTAAACTATATTTTCTTATTAACATTTTTTAAATATTATATATCTATTTCATATTAATGATAGACTAAAGTACACATCTCCCTCATAATGAAAGTTAAAACTATAAGATTTTATTTATGAGTAACATTAATTTTTTGTTATTAATACTTCATTGTTTTAAATATTACATGTAAACTAAACATAAAATGAATCACACATTATATATTATCAATAAAACCAACACAATCAAATTTATAAATAATTTAAAAGCATCAACTTTCCATGAATAATCGAGATTAAAATATGTTGATGTTTAATAGTAACTTTCAATGTTATTCAACTTTGTTTCTAATAACAAGTTCATTTTACAATATGTCGTAGAAGCCATGATGCAATGAATTAATTATGAAATATCTATTCAAAATAAATTAATTAGTATTAGATTTTATACAAATAATCTATTAAACTTTTATATTATAAATTAATATTAAGATTTATATAAATAATTACTCTTAATATAGAAGCAGATTCTAATATAGACCTTAATACTAATTTATAACTTAAAAGTTTAACATATTTATATAAAATTTAATATTAATTTATTTATTATAAGTAAATATTTTTATAATTTATTTATTTGTATCAGGGTTGTTAAGATATTTTATGAAAGTGATCTTGTTGTAGAAACATAATAAGGAATCACATCACATGTTGCAAAGAAAATGCAGTAAGGCAATAGCATAGGAAAGAGTAATATAGAAGAAAGAAGTATTAATTTTATTCAATTTTGTTATATTTACTTGTGTATCGGAGAAAGTTTGAAATTTAATTGCATAATTGAGCTACAACAGTTAAGAAGGATATATATTAATATTGTTGGTACAGAGATGTCATCTCCATCTTCATATTCACAACATAACTCGATGTCTAAATGATGATGAGTATTTGTAACTATCTCTCTGTATGATATGCCTTTTACCAGGTTTATTACCTTCTTATCCAATATTTCTATGGTTGGGCAATAAGACATTGTAAATCAATGCGTTGTAGAATGACACACTGTGGGCATCCAAGGCTTTATCTTGGAACTAGTCCAATATGGCTTGCACAGTTGAATTTCCATGTATTAAACATAAATCCTATTTATACTAGGTCATTCCCATGTTTAGTTACCTGTTGGGGAATAGGTACATCCATAGAAAATAGAGGGAGTGTCAAGTTCACAAAATTTTTGCAGTACTTTTTGACCTTGTGGCCTAATATAACCTCATAAACATCCAAACACACTAGACTAGTTGCCATGGCATTGGTAGTTACAATATCCACTTCATTTTGAAAGAAAATAATTTTCTTTAGTTGGAGTTTTTTGTACGAGTCCTTCAAATTTAGACATTACCCATGTGAGACAATGGTGAATATTATGTGGAAATGAACGAAGAGTGAAAATGGGTGCCTGCTTTCTAGGAGGATTTCATGATGCTCTATAGTTCTTAGTGAAGTGAGCGATAACCATTTGGGTGTTGCACTTGGTTTGTAATGTTTCAAACTCTAGAAATGGCTTCTGGAGGTAAACACGCCTTGAATCTACATACAAAATGGCATTGACATTGTCCAGAGCATTTAAAACAACATCAACCTCACTATTTGATCCGAATCGGATCCATAAACGACTGTCATGGAACCATGATTATATCGGGACGAAACAAATCCTTGAAGAATCCAAAACAATAATAAAAAATACCCTGAACTAGTGGCCATGGCAACCGGTGTAGAACGACAAGGACCTCGGTCAAAGCACGCTAATCGAGGCCCATGGAGACTGCGCAGGAGGTCAAAATAGCCCCTGGGAGCCCCGAATCGGGAAAAGGAGCTGATTTTCGAAGCACCACATTGCTGGGCAAACAGGGCTGAAAAGGAGGTGCCTTAAGCACTCGGTCGCATGGGGAACCAGAGGACCATAGGTGGAAAAAGGTAAACGAGCTAAAGTACAAAGGCAGGACCCACGCCCTAGAAACCGGTGGTATTGATCGGGGCGCCCTTGAACGGTAAGCAGTTTTGGAGAAAGCAGAGCGATCACAATCAGCGATCGATGCGTGGTAGTGGAGGTGAGAGAAAAACCGTCGTGATTGTGCGTTATCAGTCGAGCAAGTCAACCGTGCTCGATGTGCAAATGACATTGGATCTGGAGGAGCCCAGATCGAGCAACTGAGATTGTGGCCGATAGACAGAAGTGGAATTGATAGGGGATTAAGCTGCGATTTAAGGTGATTTGGAATCCATTGACTGCCACGATGGAGAAAGAAATGAATCGATGAACAGGCTAGCACTGTTCCGATGGAGACATTTGGCTACTTCCCGAGTGTTCATGCTGATGTTGAACAAGGAACTCCCAGCACGCAGGCGACAGGCGAATCGATGCGGGAAGGAGAGGAACCGAAGAGGTGTGGAGGTCGAATGGCTAAAGCCATGAACAAAGGTAGAGAATAGAGATTCGGAGAGAGAGAACGAGGAGTCCAAGCAACCAAGAGAGATAGTGAACAGTGATCCCTGAGAGGAGGACTAAGCACAAAGAGCAGTAAAGCCAAGGAGAGGAGACAGAGGGCTGAGCTGACCACAGGCAGCATCAAGCACCAGAGAGCTTGAGGAATCAAGCCTTCCCATAGAGGAATCTATCCGGATTGAGCATCACAGTTGGCTCTTTCCACTGTAGACCGAGGGTCACAGAACTGGTAGGAAGAACAAGAGTCTGTGTACTCCAAGTGGCTTGGGGAATCTAAGAACCACCCTGCCAAGAAAAATTTGCTTCAGGAGAACTCGTATTGAGTCCCTGCATTGTAATTTCTCTGCTGAAAGACATAATAAAACAAGGCCACCACTGAAGCTGGACTGGAGACATAGCCCTTGAGAATAAGGTGAACTCCTTATTAAAAAATTGTTTGTGTATTTATGTTGCTTACTGTGTTTCTCTACTGTCTTTCCATTTATTTTCTTTGTATTGGAAATCTGATCGATCCGTTGTTTCAATAACATAGAACACACACACCAACACTGAGGTCACTCATAGGGTGATTATCAGATCACTATTCCAAAAGGAATTACCCAAGAAATTTTAGGTTTTCAGGCTCACAAAATTCTCCATTGCTTGAACTTGTAAATGTGGGTTGATTGCAATGGTTGTTGATGCTAGCACTCAAACATTTCCTATCTAATTTTCCAATCCTGAAAGAGGAGTCATCAACTAAAATTTCTCTTCTCAATAATGTCATCATCCATTATAGTCATGTTTCCCTGGATCCACAGGAGACTCCCATGAGGGGTAAGTCCTTTAGAAGCTCACATTTGAAAGCACCACCCCCCACAAAAAGAAAAATGCATCTTCCAAATTTTTATGGACCTCTTTTCCAGATAGAGAAATGTGGGCATCGTAACGGCTATTCAAAGGCATCACATCCTCTGCCCCAAGGGTTCTATAGGAAGAGATTCTAATGAATCAAAACTACATAGGCAGGACTATAGGAATCAATATCAGAAAGTAAATATTGAATGCTTTGTTGCCCTACCCTGCCTTGCCTATATAAAAGGGTAAAATTGCAAAGAATACATAAAAATAGTAAGTAGGGTGCCAAAGAAATAAAACTTGGAAAAGTGGATGAAACTTGTCAGAACATGATTTCACAACCTACTACCCAACAATTACACCAAACATAGTTGCCATGGGATTCAACCTTGTTTGGGGATCACTTGCAAAAGGTTTGAAAACATTTACATTCTCCTCAATGCCACTAGCATCCAACTTCATTAGGAAACTCATACTATCATTCAAAGCCCTTACTACATCAATAAATATGCTCTTATCTCCCTCTAATGCAGCACAAGGGAAGCACCCAATTTGCTGAACAAATTTATCTAGAGCTCAGAAAGCCATGTATAAAGTGGAGGGAAATCAAACTTTGAAAAATCATTGAGAAGAAACTCCCTAGGATTTTCAATTACTTCCTTTTGTGTGGGCAAAGTGGAGACACCTTCAAATTAAACAAAAAGGAGCAATGTCTACACAATATTCAAGATCAGGAAATCATTCAGATCAATCACTTAAAACAAAATATCGTCCATTTTTATGTTCCTATCACTAATGGACTGAATAGAATCATATAATGCACATGCAATATTAACTTTGGAAATGATCAACAAAGCACTCCATTTAGGATACATACTTCCGGATGTAAACTCCTCTCCCAACATACTAGTTTGCAATGACTATGCAAGTTATACATTTTCAACATACTCAGACAATAGCACTATAATGCAAATATGTTATATAAAAGTTAGGAATTTGTAAAATAATAAAAAATAATAAACAATCACATTGGAATTGGTGTCTTTAGGTAATCAACTCTAAATTATAGTGTGATGAACAACTAAAATGGAAATTCTAATATTGTTTAATGAAGAGATGACACCCAAAGTTTTAGGTGACAGAAAGTGACAATGTTGTTTTACATTGTTGTTACGAAGGTTCATAGAACCCAAAGATCACTTAAAAAAGTGAAGGTTCGTTTTACAGAGAGAAGCCATAAAAACTTCAGCAAGACTTCCATTTCTAAAATGGTAAAGACTCTGATAAATCCAAGTCCCATAGCCATAATACATATGACTATCCTTTGAGAATTAGAATTAATCAAGTGAAATAGAAGAAGAGATAAGACAAAGATCAAAGATTTGGAAATACGAATACAATTCTCTTTGTCTCATACCAAGCATCAAGGTCTCACTATGCACACTTACTAAAGTTGTGCCATTATTTCTTGATTTTGTGATTTTTGTTGCTCATAGACATTTTTTTAATCATTTTCAGATTTAGTTATACTCCTTCTGGTAATAATTCCTCACAAATTAACCTTCTGACTAATTTTCCTCTTCCCTCCAATGTCCTTAGATCCATGTCCATTTTTATGCCCCTACTGTTGTTGGATTGATTAGAATCATGTAATGCACAAACAATATCAACTTTGACAACTATCAACAAAGAAATCCATTTAGGATGCATACTTCTCGATGTAAACTCTACTACAATGCACTAGTTTGCAATGACTATACAAGCTATACATTTTCAACATATCTAGAACAATAACATTATATATACAAGTCACCAGTTTTTCAAATGAAGAAAAATAATAAACAATCACATTGACGTTGATGTGTTTAGGTGAACAATTAAAACATGAAATTTACTATGGACAAGTCAATCATTTGTCAAGGAACTGAAAATAACAATCTCGTTAGCAATCATGAGCTTAAGTAATCAGTATATATGCTTTATATTGGTCAATTCAACATTTGTGATTGTTTCTATGGACAAATCTGCCTAG
Source organism: Pinus tabuliformis (assembly GCA_031772625.1). Classification (NCBI taxonomy): domain Eukaryota; kingdom Viridiplantae; phylum Streptophyta; class Pinopsida; order Pinales; family Pinaceae; genus Pinus; species Pinus tabuliformis. Next base: position 853,457,246 of record CM062818.1, on the reverse strand, counting down.
TGAAGGATAAGTGGCTGAATGGTGGGATTTCCATATTTCTTAGCTTATTTTGGTTACATTTATGTTGTTTTTTCTTATTTTTAATGGGGAAAAGTTATCATTAGTGAGGGCTTTTGACTGTGAATGTAGGTTGATTTATTATTGTTATTTGAGGACCATTATTCGATGAAAAGCACAACGCGTGGACTTACCTATCGTGTTCCTAAGGGGTATGTTTTCATTCCTATCTAGTGACTTTAAATGTTGTTAACTTTTTTCCTTACATCTTAGGAAAGCAAGCTCTTAGAAAATCATATGCAATTTTAAGGAATACTCCAAATCCACCTCTATATCAGTTTATAGGACGATTATTTTATTAGTTTTTTTCTTGTGATAATATTTTTCTAAGAACTTGCACCTTTTAATCTGCAAAGAAATCTCTTGTCACGTTATTTTCCTATTTTTCCAACCACCTTCACTATCTTTTTGAAGCAAATGAATTTTTTTATATAACTATTATATGTCACTTACGTCAAACAAGCTAAAACTTGACTATGATATCTATGTGGTGAACATGGCAACAATTTGATAAAACTTATTATGTTTCATGAAAAAAATAGATGTTACAGAAATTGAATCTAAATTATCTAATTTATATGGAATAGATAAATATGATAGAAGAGAAATATATAGTAGAATTTAAAATTTAATGATTGAACACTAAGTAATCTTTCTTTGAAGCCCAGTATGAAAGAAATAACCCATAGATTCCTAAAAAATTTAAAACATATTAATACAAAAGATAGGGATCTATGAATGTACGTATTACAAACTTCTCCATTACATCAGAGTTGGCTATGACACATTAATGTGAGTCATCTGACCAATTTTCTTCGCCATAGTAATTAGAGAAGACAAATACTCAACTCTTGTTTCAACCTGTTAGCCATGATCTTCATAGATAATTTTAAAATTCTTTTTTCCATTGTCAATAATCATGCTTACAAGAATGAGGTGCCTTTCGTACAACTAATCTAGTAAAATAATCAACTCTAAATTGTAGTGTGATGAAAAACTAAAATGTCAATTCTAATATTGTTTGCTAAAGAGATGAGCCCGAAATTTTTAGGTGAAAAAAAGTGGCGATGTTCTTTTTCATCGCTATTATTAAGGTTCATAGAAACCAGAGTCCATTTTAAAGAAAATGAAGGTTCATTTTAGAAAGAGAAGCCATAAAAACTTCAGCAAGACTTCCATTTGCAAAATGGTAAGGATTATTATAAATATGAGTTCTATAGCCATAATATATATGATTGAATATCCTTTCAGGATTAGAATTGATTAAGTGAAATAGAACGAGAGTTAATACAAAGATAAAATATTCGGAAATATGAATACAATTCTCCTTGTCTCATACCAAGCATCAGGGTGTGACTATGAACACTCGCCAGTGTGTCACGTTGTGCCATCATTTGTTAATTTTGTTTTTTTTGTTGCTCGAAGACATTTTTCATCATTTTTACATTCAATTATACTCCTCTTGGTAATAGTTTATGCTAAATTTACCTTTGGATGACTTTGTTGCCTCCCTTAAGTGTCCTTGGATTGATGTTCTTTATCTTTATGGGCATCTTTTGTCTCCTTTTTTTAACCGCCCTTGTTTAGCTAGGAAAGGATCCTCTTGAGGCTAGTGTTGAAGCTGTTTGATAGGCCTCGAATGTGCATACCATTTCCAGGTTCATGTGCATCCTTCACCTTCGATTTCGCTAGATCCTATTGAACTGCACATGGGTCCTCCACATCTGTCTTTTCCAACGCCTTTTCAAGAGCAGGTTGTTCATCGACATTCAAATCTTCTAGACCATTTTCAGTTGACTGAGATTCATTTCCTCCCAAGAATCTATTAGTAGATGTCAAGCTGGTCTCTTTGGTTTAGATTTGTTATCATCACACTCTGAATTAGAGCGTTTGGAACCATTATTTACATTATTGCATTCTGAATGGGGGCGTTAGGAACCATTATTTCCAATCAATTTTAAAGGGGATAAAACATGAAATCAGATTCCCATGTAAAGGAAGTACCTCAACTAGATTAAGAGGTACTACCAGTTTAAGTCCCTATATCCAAGCTTGCATTCCTTCCATTTTAGGAAGCATCAGCCGCAGAAGTAGGGGCATCAATCCCATCAACATGACCAATAGAAAAATCTGAGAAAGCTGTATAAAAGGAAGCACATGTAGTTTCAGTTCAATTAGAGTCATAGCCAACTCCCTTTTTTGATCCATAATAAGAAGAACCCATTTCAGCCCTCACAGATCCAATCAAAGATCATCTAGTTATAGATCGTCCAGTAGGAAAAACCCCATATAAAAGTGAATGAACAAATGGGATTTGAAGAAGCTGACATGAGTGATGTGCACACGTCAATTAATAGATCAATTGTCACTTAGTTGGAATCATATGGGTACTCGAAAGCAAGACGTATAGGATTTCCCCTCTTCTATACTTAAACTATTACCCTACTCTAGCTTGGCTTATCTATTCCCATTTCATCTCTACCTCTTTAGATGTCAGGTAACCAATTGATGTCGGGAAGAGGATGCTTCCATTTGAGGCACTACAAACCTACCTGGGCTAACCTTTTGGAGTACATAATACCATGTTCCAACTTTTGGTACATATCTATAGTATTGTCTATTCATGCACTACTGCCTTGTTTCGGGTTTTGGAACAGTTGTTCCTACATTCTCCTTGAACATTCCGTAGAATCATCTAAGCTAGTAATAGATTGATATGGAGTTCGATCCAGTGTTTTCTCATGTTTTTCTTGACCTAGTTGATTGAATTGGCTGTGTGAACCCATAACCACGTGCAGAGACATGGGTAAAGGATTTTCCTTTCCAACTTTGTAAGACTCTCTACATATGATTTCCTTTTCATGATTCCTTGTGCTAGTTCTATTAGAAGCTACCATATCCCCATCTTGAATCCACTGATTCAATGCATGCTTTAGATCTGGGTGGAAGAGAAGATACATCAAATTAAATAAAACCCTTACCTCCTTGTGGGTTGGTCTTGTTACACTGAATTCACTCGAATGACTGAAACCCTCTTTGACAAATTAAATAGAATGTCCATAAGAGGAGTTGGTTGGCCTCATTATAGTGTGAACTCGATGAGTTGAATAAAAGCCTCGTTTAGAAATTAAAAAGAATGGTGTCTAGAAGAGGAGTTAGAGGAGTATTTTTACCACTGGTCGGGACTCTGTATGGAAGGGGTTACCCACCAATAAACCCTGGATGATCTATATTCTCCGCGATCTCATTTGGTTGTGCTGCTACAGTCGCTAGGAAAGGCATGCACTAATATAGAGTTTGAAATAGTGTTGTTATGCATGTAGAGAGGTTCGATGCAGTTACATCTTGACAAAGGTAAAGTAGGAACTGTTGAGAAAGTCCCAATCATCACAGACCAATTCAAATCAACGGGTGAGGATAATCTAATAGTTTAACAAAGGATTGAAGGGTGCAAAGTGATGACAGAAAAATGGAAGGAAAGTTCTTTTCATAGGAACCCCTTACAACGTAATTAAAGAAGATTAATATACACTATTAAATATCAATATATTTTAAATATAAATTATTTATGAAAAATTGATATTTACATTATGTATAGATCACATTTATAAATATGATTGTTCTAATTATAATAATAAAACAAACTTTTTTAAAATATGTACATGAAGTATGTTACACCTCAATAGCTGAAAACATTTATCCCATACATTAAAACATTAGATTCTTATAATGCATATTAAGAAACATAATTTCAATATCATATGTCCAAACCTTATATTCAAATAAATTATTTAAATTTTGTAAATTTTTGAAAATTTTACATACTAAAAATTTAATCCTTTATGTTCTCTCATTTTACATATGTTAATTAAATGTATTTAAGAAATTTATGTTAATAAATATCACTAGATATTTTGATGTTTTTATTATCGAGACATCTAAGTCAATAAATTTGTTTAAACTTTTTAAGTTTTAATTTATTTAATACAAAAAAATTTAACATACCTAATAGTTTATTTCATATTTGTTATATAATTATATATATATATATATATATATATATATATTTATTTTGAAAAAATTTAAGATGAAGAATTGGATCATGATATCACATTAAATAGGATAACAATCTAAATAATCAATTTTTGACCATTAAAATATAACAATCATTTAGAAGGGTCGATGAAATGTCCTTGATGTGATTATTACTAAAAGATAGCATTCATAATATGTATCACAGAAACCTGAATTCGAATCTGATTTTATTTTTTTTTAAATATAACTTTTTAAATTATATGTGTTCAAAATTTAGCTAGAAATTGTTGACACCTAAAAATTAAGGACTGAGAAATTTTTAAAATTTTTAAATTACAAATTTCAGTTATTAAAATTTTACAACCCAAATAATTTACAAATATTTTAATGCTTTTATATCTACTTCTATTTTTAAAAATAAAATTTAAGAAATAACAAATTATCCTTTCACAAACAATTATAGCACCAAATATTAATTATAATTATAATTATATGTATATGTATGTGTGTGTATATATATATATATATATATATATATATATATATATATATAGAGAGAGAGAGAGAGAGAGAGAGAGAGAGATTTCATAATAATCTTTCATGAGTTTATAAAGGGTTGGGGAGATTATTTAAATTTTTATGTAAGTCAAATTAGATAACTACTGTCATATTGTCATCCTTCCATTTGTGACCTTTGCACTTATCTGAAATAGGTAAGGTAATGCCATTTTTAGCAACCTATTATTTCTTTACATATGCTAACACCGATTTAGGTAGAAAAAATGCATATCACATCATAAAAAAGTATAAATATATTTCTCTAGGTAGATTGCAGGATAAAATTGTCGAAGAATAAATATAATATATTCAACCTTAGTTACAGTAATTATGTTGTAAGGCATTCCTCTCAAAAGAACTCCCCTCCCATACCACCTGTGCCTTCGGGTTCCGTTAATTCGGATGTTAGACGATAGAAATACTTTGGGCCATAGGATTATCGAACGTTATTAGTCAGTTACAAAATCTTGCATACACTCGAAAACTAACAAAGGTGGTTGAGGTGAGACTCGTCACACAGTAGTCGAGGTTACGAGAGACTCGTCGCACAACAATCAGGTGGTGGATCAAAACATAAACCCATGTTTCTGATATTAACTTCAAAAAGCTCTAGAATGATCTCTTCTATTGTGTCTGCCATGCTGGCAAGCACCGAGTGGCCCATTTGATCAACAACCTTACTTCTCTGATTCGAACCCTCTACTTTGCCCTCACTTGACACTCTTCTAGGTGTTTCTTTTAATCACCCTCGGTCCACACTACTTCCAAGTGTTTCTTTTAATCATGGAACACAAACGGAGTGGAATTTATCATTTACGCTTAGACAAATTCTATCTCATGCTCAAATGATCTCTTGATCATATTTTTCTTCCTTTAAATGACCATGGGTGGTATTGTCCATTGAAAAAAGAGTTCATGGTGGATTTGAGGGATGTAACTCTTTTGACCAAAGATAATTACTCAAAGACATGTCTGTTTAGGATTCTCCTCAAAATTTATACTATGAAGGGAAATTCCTTAATGGTTTTCCTCCACTGTAAACACAAGCCATGATAAATGTTGTTTTTTCTATTATATCTAGTGGTCAAAACACCACAACAATGTCTGGAAAATAAAAGAGTCATGGGATCAATACAGTTGCTTCAATGAGTCTTGAAGACTTGTTTGCCTTCGAGGTAACATCTCTTAGAGTAGCAGTTCTTGAATCTTCCATCTTTCCTCAGCTGAGTCCCCAAATGCAAGCTCATAATACTACCTCGGTATATATGCATATTCAAAACCAATGCTACCTCCTGTAAATAAATAAGAATTTTCATAGGGAATTACACACATGCAGCAGGTTGCAATAGAACATTAGATCCCTAGTCATTCTTTGATGCAATCACCTTTCCAATCTTCCTTGTATGGGTTAGGATCCACTATACATGTGGGTCTCCTTTATCATCGGCTATGGCTGCAACCATAAATTCAAGAATTGTTGATTTTATAGGAGAAAATAGAGCCATAGTTCTCATGACCTCGTACCTAATGTGAATCCCAATTCATGGTATGATTGCAGCTCTCCTACAGGTAAATTTGATTGGGGATTTCAAGGAGAAGAGTTGAGAAAATTAAGAAAGTCAGCCTCATTTGGTCCCCACAGTTATGAAAAGCTTGAAATATATTTGTCTTGGGTTCAAACATTGGTAAAGGAAACTACACCAAAGGGTAAAGATGGAGGAAATGTAGGTTGTTCTGGGGAAACGCCACACAAGGGGAAAATATAAAATGTTGACCATTCAGTTTTGGGTGCCTAGATTGAACAGATGCATCTTGATCAGATTGTAGCTTGAGATTAGGATTATTTATTTAGAGTGGTGGTAGGGTGGGATAGGCTCATTTAAAATTCAATTTTTCATTTTTTACTATTTCTTTTATAAAATTCCCCATTTTAGTTTAAGAAATAGTATGGTTTTCTACCTATTATCAGAATTAAACCTGTAGGAAATTTGGGAGGAAAGCATGCAAAAAGAAGATAGGGATGTTATTCCTATCAACAGGTTGACAAGCTGAAAATCACTTGGGTGGTAGACCAGAGAATGACACTATTTTTTGTTGACATTGCAACTGAAGATGTTGTTTTCTCTACTTATCATTAACACCTATATATATATATATATATATATATATATATATATATATATATATATATATATATATATATATATATATATATATATATATTTGTTTTGAAAGAATTGAGCAGAGAAATGTTGTCAGTTGGTTCCTCTGCGCAAGGCCTTGGAAAAATTCCATGATGTGACACCTTGGTGCATTTTTAATTTATCAAATGTGAAATCCATAACAGGTTTCAGTGAGTGACTTCTAAGGTTGTATTTGGGAAAACCTATGATGTTGGATGTCTACTACTATTTTTTTGTGCCTAAATTGTCAATTAAAGTTTGTAGGTGGCAGTTTTGTGGCAACATTTTTTCACATTGAAGTGGATGGTCTGCACTTGCTATAAAAAAATTGAGTCTATAGAATTTGATGGCACAACATGATTTTCTAGTTGATATATTTGGTAGGCTTTTCCAAAGTAGTGGCATGTACATTTTGCAAAAATTTAAAGGATGGCAATCCATTGTTTTTCCATGTAGCTTCACTTTATTGATTAGGTGGAAAGGAATTTTGAGACACTACAATGTGTGCATATTTTTGTTCTAAACTGCAATAACAACCTCTTGTGATGTCCTTAAGGTTAATATGCTCTAAAGGGATTTCCATAAAACCATAAGTGGCCTTAGATTTTAGAACTTTTTATTTATAAAAGTTAATTTATTTTATAATTCTATTAGCTTGATGAGCTTCTTTCTCATTGTCTTGTCTTTGGCTAGGAGAATATTTTGTTTTCAAATCATGTTTAGCTCTAGTTTGAATTGTGTGGAAGGATTTTCAAAAGCCTCATATGAAATTGGAAATTGAAATTATGTTGGAAAAGGATTAGTATACATAACCTTGAAGGACAAGTCTGTACAATGATTGTTTTAACCAATAATACTATTAGGGTCCTAAAATTTATAGGATCTCAAGGTATTTGAGTATTTTATCTCAGGAATCATATTTTGTAAATACTTGTCAATCTGCCAATGATTTCCAACTAAAATAAAAAATAGAATAAAAAATGAAAAGAGGGTATAAATAAGAAAAAGAGAAAAAGCTAAAATATTGAAAAAGAATGAAAAATAGAACCCAATCAAAAGAAAAAGGAATAATATTGAAAGTGTTGCAATTCTAAATGCCACTACTGATAGTTAATTTTTTTCATCATCGTTAAATAAAGATTGTGTGTAGCTTGTTTAAAATGCCACAATGTCTATTGACTTGTTGAATCGTATAGTGTAATCATGGTTAAACTTCTTTAAATTTCTCTAAATTAGGTTAGAGAATAAAGATTTTCCCAATAGTTTAATCTAGGTAAATCAGTAGCTAGGTAGAAAATGACATTGATTCAACTATTTAATATGAATGAATAGGAGAAATAAAGGATAGGCTAGATAGCTTTTCATTTTGTATAAAACAAAATAAAGTGGGTTTGCTAGTCTAAGTGCACCATTTACAAAAAATAAAATGTTAGTTTAGCTAAGGGTGGGTAGATTAGATGATTTCATACATATTTTCCTATATCATTTTTATCCAATGTTTTAATCATAGGCTAAAATGAAAATATGCGCACCATGGGATAAAGTACCTTCATATGTTTATTTTTTAACCTTTATCCTATGTCAGAAAGAAAAAGTGAAAAAGCACATGGTGACAAAGCTTCTTTGTCATTTTTAGTTAAAGGATAGTGCCATCGAAACAATGGGATCCACTTCCACTCACAATCTATGACCCTCATCCACTTTTGGCCCCCCTCTCCATCTTGTCTTTACCATCGGGTGGCGGGGGGTCCGAAAAGTTGTTTCTCCCATCGGGCCCCATCCCCTACGTGTCATCCTACCCTGATTTCACACTCCCCCATTGCAATCCTTCTTACCCCATTAACCCCTTTGAAACCATTGTTCACTTGCCTACTTGACTATGTCCCAACCACTACTCCTCTACCCCTCACCTCGTGCCACATCACCTAGCCATTATCTAATTAAATGCATTCCCAACAAACAAGCGTTCAACATTAAATTTTCATTCCCATGATAACCATTCAGGCTTAACTGTCATGTGCCATTTTCAACGATAATTTCAGAACAATGTTTAAAAGTTGTTGAAACCATCACTCTCCTCCCTTTTCACTACTTATCCTTTGTAAATTGATAGTTTTTATACAACGACCGTTCCTGGAGCATTTCGTGTGACTAGACCAACTAAGAAACTGATAGTTCCTTGTTTTCTTCCCCTAACAATTTTTTATCACAATTGTTTCCCCAGTAAGCTTTCTATTAATTCCTTCCTACTATTGCTCTTAGTTGATACAACCATGCCTCTAAAGACCAAAACTCGAGATAAAATGGTCAATCCATTAGTTGCTCCTTCTATAGATTTGGATCACCAACCTTTAGTCAATAAGGATTACTAGATTAGTGAAATACAATGTGACTATGACTTTCTTGAATTATACTACTGTTTAGAAGACAAACACATAGATAAAACTCATGAAATTGGGCTCTGGGAGTTCAATATTCCCCATTACATTTTCTCATTAATGTTCCAAGCCCTTGAGTTTACAAGAAAGTCTCAGGCATCTTATCTCCCTACTCAAAGAGCTATCATTGCCCCTACAGGTGACATCCTCTTCAAAATTACTGCCCTATCCATTGACCAAATGACGTTGGCTCCCACTATGGAAAATAATACTCCTTTCTCCTTAGAAGCCCTCACCCAGCTTTATCAGAAGCTGGATTTCACTACCAGAGCTAAAATCTTTGAGATATTCTTGCTAGAGAATGCCCAATTACCTAAAAGGAATCCTCCATATCCTTCATCGATCTTCCCTGATCAAGCCAAAAAAATTATATCCATGATTTCTTATATTTTGGTTTATTATTATGATTAGTGGATAGATGAGCCCATTTTAGGTTTCCTCTCCATATTTTCCACAAACAATAAGCCATCCATTATGTCCAATTTCTATCAATTGTTAGCTGACAACATTAATGAACAATTCATAAAGTTTCCCATAGAGAAGGTGTTTAGTTACACCTATATTTTAATTTACATGTTTCTCTACTATCAAATAGACAGATTCAATTTTTCATTCATGAAGCTTGATGATGCAGGTAATGAATAGCTAGTGACCTTTTGGACATCATTGGTCATGAAAGAATAACATGAGTTTTCTTATAAGTAGCTCATTGAGGATTTGGTTCACCCAACCATGAACATTATGAATAGTTTCCTAAAACCCAGAAGCGGTAAAGAAATCAAGAGAATTTCACAGCTAACTAATCAGGCAAAGACTGGGGTTTGGTATTTATACCAAAACTACACAAAAGTAAGAGTTTATGGTTGAAAATTGGCACCATAGAAACTCCCTAAATACCTACCCATGATGCATTTTTCCCTGGGGTACAGACACATGTTAAACTTGGATGACATCCATTTTGTAGTGGCCAAGAAGAAATCACAGTTTAGAATAAAGACACAAGTGGGCCCATTTGTATGTAATACTAGGATAACAGGTGATGAAAAAGACAAGATGCTTAAAGAAATGAGGTTTAGTCTGATATTTACATGGTCTTATGACCCTTGTAGCATTATTTCAAAGCTTAGAGTAGAGAATAAAAGTACTCCTTACATTCATATTTCCAACCTTGAAATTGAGAAATATGCAAATCAGTTTGAATGGATAGAAAAAACCTTGCAGGAAGCTGAAGAACAACTCTTTTCTACTTCGATTTTTCATACTCCCACTCATCAAGAAAAATAAAGAAATATACATAGGGAGGAAGGATCTTCATCAAAAAATGGGAGTGAATCCATAGAGTTCAAGATTAACTACAGGAAGAGGACAAAGTTGACTCCTAGAGTAGAGGTGGACAAAGAGACAGAAGAGCAAGCTGCCATCATAATCACAGATTCACCAACTCCAACCAGTAAATTCACAACATATCGTACTGGAGCTTCATCATCACAAGCTGAGAAGGAAACTGAGATAGAACAACAGAATTTCCAAACAAAATGAGAGAAGACAATTTTTGATAGGTACAGGGAGATTAAGATTAGAAGTGGGATTGTAAAAAAAAGTACTTATAATAAGTTTTGGAAGCATACCTCCAACTCACAGAATATATTGTTATCAGTGTTTGACACAGAGCATGGAACAATGCAAATGGCCCTCCTTGAGGCCCAAATTCCACAATCAAATAGCAAGAGACTACAAGAGCAATACCTTTGAGTTCAACACCAAAGACATTCATCCCATAGATCAAATGGAGATGCACAAGAAAACTTGTGAGATGATATCTTCTACATTGACTAACACTGCTATGTCACTATACAAATTGCAGATATAATTTGATAATGTTCAATCTCATTTGAAAATGGAGAAGGTGTCCTCCTTGGAAAAGGATAACATGATCAAGTCTTTGGACGATTTGGTGGTAAAGATAGGGTATGATCCTAAATATGTAAATGCTACTAAGGATATTATTAAAAAGAAGAATTTGGACATTGCAACCTTTAGAAAGTAGCTCAAGCTGCCAGTCAAAAAGGACCCATTGACCAAGGACATTGAAGAAAGTGAAACACATAAGGCACACATGATGAAGCTGATCATAGAGCAGAATATACAGATGAGAAAAATGGAGGCAAAGATGGAGAAAGTGATAAAGGAGAAAGAAGAAAGTTAGAAGATAACTATTGCCCCCCTGCATGCCATACCCATTTCTAAACTTTCAGCCACAAGAACAACCACTGCAACAATTTCTTCTACTCATGCTGTAAATGTTGAATAGGTGACCAAGACAATAGAGAACATGTCGATCCAGTCAAAAGAAATCAAGACCTTGGAGGATCAGCTCAAAGCTTTAGAAGTACAAAAGGCCAAATCTGAAGCTTCTTGGGTTACTCAAATGCAGAAATCACAAAGATTGTTGGAGAAGTTGCAGAAGGTAGAAAGAGACACTTCAATTGTTCAGACCTTGGTCCAAGCCAAGGAAACCATTTGGATGAATATACTAGACTTTATGAATGAGATTTGGGCTTCTATCCAAATCATTTTTTAGCAGAACGAGATGATAGAAAAGGCTACAGAAACTATTGTGCAGGAAAGGGAGAAGCTTCGAGAAATACCCACAGAAGCCTCCAACATTATCAGATTCCTGAATTCTAAGTCAAAATAAGAGCTTAAGGAATTAGGAATCAGTGGTAGAACTGCCACTATTTTGGAGGTCAAGAAAGATTTTATCAAAAGGAACCTTATTGATCAGTTGGAAAAAATATGTGAAACAATGGAGCTTCATGTAAATAGGTTTACTAACAGAATTGAAGCACTAATCCAGAAAGGACTAGCCAACATTTATGTAATATATGATAAATTGATCACTCAGGAAGACTATGTCCTAAAGTTGAAAGAAATGGCTAGAAGCATCATCAAATTCAGTACGATTAAGGGTAGTATGACAACAACGGCATTTTTGGAAGCCATGTCAAATTATTTCTACATGCAAAATGAGGTAAAACAAATTTTTACAATGAAACCAACTTTTGCCATTTACACATAGGTAGATGAAATCTACCAGAGGGTAATAAAATTGACTATACTAGATTAAAAGAGATGAGAAGAACTAATTGATTTACTTGACTAAAGGGTAATTCAGGAGTAGTAAGACAATTTCCAACACAACAACTAGCACAACTGCCAGCACATCAATTGTTATGAAACCAGCTCAAGAAAAGATAGAAAAGATAGATCAATGCCTTAGAATTCAGCCTCTTCGAGGGGGCAACCTCCTTTACATTACATAAATGAACAATTCTTGGATGATACAAATGACAAAACCTCCTTTCTATATATAGAAGTCTAAGGAGTCACAATATAATCCAGCCGACCTAACAATAATAATATAAAGCCACAAAAATAACAATAGAGGGATTCTATGGGCACATAAATAACAATATGGGGGTAATAGGGGCACAACAATATAAATAAGGGGTATAACTACAATAGTAATGGGGTAATCACTAGTATTATAGGGACCCAACATGCCCCTCTCCTTCAAAAAAGTGTTGTCCTCAACGCTTGAGTAGTTTTGGATACTTCTGCATAAAATTCTCATCCTCCCATGTGGAATCTTCAGCGGATAAGTTCTTCCACTTGATAAGATACTCTGAAATTGATCGATTTCGTAGCTGTCGAGTTCTTGTTTCTGTGACTGCTTCTGGTTCCAATATAATTTTTCCTTCCTCGTCAAGTTCTGGAAATATTGTTTGAATTGGGAGCTTGTCACCTATAACCTTCTTTAAACATGAAACATGGAAAACTGGGTGCAATCGAGAAGCTGCAGGAAGCTCCAATTTGTATGCCATAGTACCAATCTTTTGCAACACCTTGTACGGACCATAATACTTTGGTGATAATTTATTATCCTTCTTAACTTGCTTTAGGGACATTTGCTTATATGGTTGTAGCCGTAGGAATACCCAATCACCTACATCAAAACTTCTTTCACTGCGATGTTGATCTGCCTGTTGTTTCATTCTATTTTGTGCCAATACGAGGTTATCCTTTAAGAGTTGGAGGACTTGTTGTTGATGTTCGATGTGATGTTCCACTACCTGAACCTTAGAATTTTCTCTTAAATATGATGTGATGGATGGTGGTTGATACCCATAAAGTGCCATAAATGGGGTCATTTTTGTTGCTGTATGGAAGGAAGTGTTATACCACCATTCAACCAGAGGCAACCATTTGACCCATTGTGTCTGTTTATCAGATACAAAGCAACAAAGATATCCTTCCAAACATTTGTTTACTATCTCAGTTTGCCCATCAGATTGAGGATGATAAGATGAGCTATGAGCTAACTGAGTACCAAGACAAGAAAATAATTTTGTCCAAAAATTTCCAGTGAAAATGGGATCTCTGTCACTTACAATAATCTTTGGGTTTCCATGTAGCTTTTGAACTGTTTCCATAAATGCAGTAGAAACTGTACTGGCTTTACATGGATGTGATAATGCACAAAAGTGTGCATACTTGGTAAGTCTGTCAACTACCACCATGATGACACTCTTTCCCTCAGACTTGGGTAAACCTGTGATAAAATCCATTGAAACCTCCTCCCAACTTTGGCTTGGAATGGATAAAGGTTGTAATAGACTCGGTGTCTTAATTGTTTCAACTTTATTTTGCTGGCAAACCAAACATTCCGCCACAAACTTTTGAATATCTGATTTAAGGCCATCCCAAAAAAATTCCTTCTTAACCCTGTGGTAAGTTTTTAAAAATCCTGAGTGCCCTCCTAAGGGAGAAGTGTGCAATTCCATAAGAATCTTTTGTTTTAGCTGGGAATTCTTACAAAGGTATAAGCGATCTTTGTACCATAACGAATCATTTTGCCAGCTAAATGTATCAGAAGTACTGGAATCTTGTTGTAGCTTTCCAATAAGTTCCCACACTTCTTCATCATTCTTCCATTCCTCCCTTGCTTCGTTTATCCAATCTGGTTGGATAATAGAAATGGCACACAACAATGCTTCCACATCCTCATCCTTTCTTGAGAGTGCATCTGCCACCACATTTTGCTTCCCTTTTTTGTAGATGATTTCAAAGTCATAACCCAACATCTTTGTGACCCACTTTTGTTGCTCTTCAGAGGATAATCTTTGTTCTAAAAAGTATTTAAGGCTATCATGATCCGTTTTTACCTTGAAGTGTCTTCCCATTAGGTAGGGTCGCCATTTCTTAAGTGCATGGAGTATTGCCAACATTTCCTTCTCATAAATAGCTTTACTTAAAAACTTTCCCTTGATTGGACGACTTTCAAAAGCAATGGGTCTTTCATCTTGCATTAGAACAGCACCAATTCCATTTCCTGAAGCATCACATTCCATAATAAAGGTTTTTGTGAAGTCCGGTGTAGCTAATACCAGTGCTTGGCACATTGCCTCTTTAAGATGTTCAAAGGCCTTTGTTGCTTCCGGAGTCCATGAAAATGAATCTTTCTTCAATAATGTTGTTAGAGGTGCTGCTATTCTCCCATAATTCTTAACAAACTTGCGATAATACCCTGTCAACCCAAGAAATACTCACAGATGCTTTATGGATGTGGGGATTTTCCATTCCTTAATGGCTTTAATTTTGCTAGGGTCTACCTTAACTCCTTCATGAGATACAATATGACCCAAATATTCCACCTCCTGGACTCCAAAGAAACATTTGGATCTTTTTGCATATAATTGTTTCTCCTCCAATAGTTGTAGCACCTTGTCAACATGTTCAACATGATCCTTCCAAGACTTGCTGTAGATTAGTATATCATCAAAAAATACTAACACAAATTTTCTAAGGAATGGTTTGAAAATGGAATTCATCAAACCTTGAAATGTTGAAGGTGCATTGGTAAGGCCAAAAGGCATGACCAAAAATTCATAATGACCCTCATGAGTTCTAAATGCCGTTTTCGGAATGTCTTCAATCTTCATTCTGATTTGATGATATCCCGAACGAAGATCCAACTTGGTGAAGTAAATTGATCCATGCAATTCATCCAGTAATTCATCAATAACAGGAATGGGGAACTTATCTTTAATAGTGAGCTTGTTGAGCTCCCTATAATCCGAACACATGCGCCATGATCCATCCTTCTTGTGCACCAATACTACTGGAGCTGAGAAAGAACTTTGACTCGGTTGAATTATACCAGCTTCTAGCATTTCTGCAACCATACGTTCAATTTCACTTTTTTGGACATAGCGATATCTGTACGGCCTGATGTTTGGAGGAACACTTCCTGGAATCAGATGAATAGCATGATCATGATCACACATAGGTGGGAGACCCTTGGGAGTCTCAAATACCTTGGAATGATTGTCCAGGACTTTTTGGAGATCTGGAGAAATAGATGATTCCAATGTGGAAACAACTAGCGAGCATAATTGTGCAATTACACCCCTTTGCTCCTTTTTTAGAAGCTTTGTCATACCATGAGAGCTGATTATCTTTCCTGGTTTTCCTGAAATACCCCTTAATTCAACTTCCTTTCCTTCCGTAGAAAATTTGATGAAAAGTTTTTGAAAATTAAAAGCTATTGTACCCAAGGATTGTAGCCATTGGACTCCTAGTACAACATCCACACCTCCCATTGGAATGGAAAGCATTGGGCTAGTCAATACATATTCTCCCATGGATAGCTTGATATTATGGCACTTTCCAGAGCAATTTATTGTTCCTCCATTTGCAATCATCACTTGACACTCTGGTGTTGGATATAAGAAGCAATTCAATTCTTTTGCTACCCTACAATGAATAAAATTGTGGGTGCTTCCTGAATCAATCAACACTATTACCTTTTTCTTCTTGATTTGTCCTTCTATCTTGATGGTTTGAGTGGTAGTTCCTGCCAATGCATTACAAGATATGGTCGGATTTATTTGTTCTTCATCTAGGCTTTGTTCCTAGAGTATATCTTCTTCTTTTGACTTTTCTTGCTCCTTTTCTTCTTCCTCTTCACAATCTATGTAAATAATTTCTTCTCAACACACTTATGACCTTTAGTGTATTTGCTATCACAACTGTAACAAAGCCCTTTTGCTCTTTTTTCTTCCAATTGTTGTGGTGTCAACCTTATAGGTTGTGGAAGACTAGGGGCAACAACACTTCTGTCTTTATAGTTGTGAGTGGTATGCTTCCTGGTTGCCATAATTTTGCTTTCCATTTTTCTTGCTAACCTGAATGCCTTCTCTAATGAATCAGGTTCCCAAAGGCGAACATCATGTTGGATATTATCCTTTAAAGACCCTATGAACACATCAATCCTATGCTCCTATGGAATATCTTTTACCCTTATGTTCAATTTTTGGAACTCCTCAATGTGCTCCATTACTGAACCCTTTTGTTTGAGACTTATCAATTGGCTAAAAAAAGTGTTGCTTTTTGTATCTTCATAATGTGCTATCAATTCTTCCGTAAAAATTGCCCAAGTAATAAATTGTTTACGAGAACAAAGCCATTGATACCATACAAACTGATTTGGTTCCAAATATACAGTTGCCATACGTACCTTTTGTGTGTTTTGCACATTATTGAGATCGAAGAATTGCTCCATTTGTAATATCCATGTGGCGGGATCCTTGCCATCAAACTTCCTCATATCGATTTTTGGAATATGGTGATTCTTCGATCCAACATTAGCATCTATGGAATCATGATTAACATTTCTTTTGTTCTCATCATGAGTTTCCTTTACTACCTTTTCACCATTAGTGACCCTTTCTTGTAGCAACTTCTTCAATTCTTCCATGTCTGTCTTCAAATCTATCTTCAAATCTGCCATGTATCTCTTCAAATCTGTCTTCGAATCATCCATCTTAGCTTCCATGCCCTTTATCTTAGATTCCACGCCATTTACCTTAGATTCCACACCACTTATCTTAGCTTCCACGCCATTTATCTTAGCATCTGTTAACTTTTGTGAGCGTGACATTTGTTGCACTTGTTCTTGTAATTTTGATATATCATGTAGCATTTCTTCCTCTTCTTCATGAGTCATGCTAGAGCTTTCAGGTTCCTTACTAGGTGTTTTCATTTTCTTTCCTCGAGGCATCAGTTACCGATAATAATGCTTTACTATGCCCTTTGAATTCCGTTAAACCAAGCTTACACAAAAATTAAAAAAAAAACTACACACCTTTTTTCACTTTATAGAAGCCTGATATTGAATCTGATGTATCTCTGTAATTTCGGATCATCTAGTTCTAAAATTGCTACCTATAGTAGCCTTCTACGTCCTCTTTCAAATGCCACAAGTCCGAGACAAATTGGATTCTCCAAGGAAGAGTTATGTGAAATCTCCCACAGTGACTTTCTTTTAGACTGGTTCAGTAGAGCGAAATTGTACGACGTGCCACGAGTCACTATTTCAACCTTTGAATCTGAAACACACATACAAGACGCTACAGTCCATCCTCTTTGTGTACCTTCTTACAAAATTTCAATCCGATCCCCAGAGAGAAAGTTATGACGATTTTCCCCAGGTCACCTGTTTTGAATGTAATTGAGGAGTCTGCAAAAAGACCAACTTCCTCAGATCATATCGCCGCAAATATCACGCGAAAAGCTCTGAAATTCGGTCCCAAGGTTTAGCGCAATTGCTTCTCAAATGGGTTTTTTGCGCGACTTCTGAAACATCACAGAAAAAAAGTTATAGCGACAATTCCACGATGACCTGGTTGGAGCAGCGAAACCCTAGAATCCAAAGCTCTAATACCAAATGTTATGAAACCAGCTCAAGAAAAGATAGAAAAGATAGATCAATGCCTTAGAATTCAGCCTCTTCGAGGGGGCAACCTCCTTTACATTACATAAATGAACAATTCTTGGATGATACAAATGACAAAATCTCCTTTCTATATATAGGAGTCTAAGGAGTCACAATATAATCCAGCCGACCTAACAATAATAATATAAAGCCACAAAAAAAACAATAGAGGGATTCTATGGGCACATAAATAACAATATGGGGGTAATAGGGGCACAACAATATAAATAAGGGGTATAACTACAATAGTAATGGGGTAATCACTAGTATTATAGGGACCCAACATCAATGAGGCAGAGTTTAACGATGACTCAATAACCAAATCCATTAAAAGAGAGCCACCTCTCCTTCCAGATGTCTACGTAGCCTATTTTGCTGCCAGGAATAAATCATATTGTTTGTAATTAGGATAATAATACATTGTGTAATTATTAGTATAAATGCTTCACTGTTCAAAGTATTAATGGTTGATTTCTGAATGTAATTTATTATGCATATTGTATTTTAAAAAGTATTGGAGCATTAATAATACAAGCACATTTCACAGGATTCATGTGGTGTACCAAATGGTCATGTGTCTCTTCTGTTTATTTGTTTAAACAATTTATTTATCAGAGAAACTACGATAAATAGGATTTCTTACTTAAAGCACCCTATTTTGGTTGTTGGTAATTTTAATGTTTTCTGCTGAAGTCAAATCAAGGAATTCTTAATTTCTCCTTTATTTCTACTGAACCTTACACTTTTGTTATTTCACCATCCATTTAGTTTCTGAAAAGATCCAAATAATGAAACCTAAATTTCCCTATGAGAAATCCTCTAAAATATTACGCAAAATCCAGTTTAATTTATAAACTTCATAGCCTAGTGGAATTATAACACTTCAATCAACCAAACCAATCAAATCAAAACAAACTAGTACATTCATAACTAGAATAAGTTTACATAAAACAAAGGTAAATTTCATAGAGAGATCCCTCTCTGGAGCTGGAAGGGCTAGATCCCAGCTTCCAAAGTGGTTTTGATGGTGTCCTATGTGTTTACTCCTCCAACATCTAAAATATAGAACCACAACATAGTGATGACCATACTGGGGAACAAATAGTAATTAAGTTGAAAAATCATTATTCCCTAGTATTCAATAATTACTTATATAAATTAAATATTACATATCATCAAGAAATATATGATCTGAGGTTACTATCTTGTATACATTTGAGTGCTTTTTTAATTTTGATTTTATTAGTTGTATCATGAATTTTTAGTAGACTTGGCTCCTAAAAGAATCTTCACTGGAGCTCACCCTAATCCCAACCATATAGAATTTTTACATAATCTAGAGAAATTGGTGTGAAATAAGAGTCTTACAGAGAGTCAAGGTAGTATTAGTCCATTATATAGGTTCAATTATCTTCTTGGTAATAGTCCTTTGTGAAGGTCTAAATCTCTTCCAATGAAATTTGAAACTATTCAAGGTATAGAGTTTGATTTGCCTTTCCAGAATAATTTGTTTAAATCAAAATATGAGACGTTTGTAGATAAGATTGTTATTGGAAAAACCATCCTACAACCGTATATACCCCAGACTCGACCTTCTCAAACAGATCCTGATCTTTAATCACAATAGGGATTTGATAAATTACAGGATCTAGTTTCGGTTTTGAACCAAGCCCTTGATGAAGCTTATATTCAACAATATGTTGAATTTTAAGCTTTAATTGTTGCATCAACTTCTTTGTCTAATCAATCCTCCCAGTATATCAATCCACAACCCGCTATTCCTACTCATTCTATAGTTTCTATTTCCTCACCTGTGATATCTCATACTCTTATTCCTACTATCCCTGTAGTTATCACATCTACACCTACCACATGACCAACTTTTACTCAATATTTTAGACCAACTATGGTAGGTAGGTATACAGTTTTAGTGTTTCCAGGCCTACTGAATACTATGCCTACAGATTACCAATCCAAAATCTCGACCTTTGATAACATCGGTATTGGGCTAATTTATTAACACAAAGTAACACAAGTATTCATTATCAATCTAGGTTTGTAAAACTTGGAGGCATGTCAACAATGTATGGATATCAGATGTATCCAAGCTTAGAAGATAAAATATGAGGAATTAAGGAAGTGCATATTAGAAATATAAATCTATTTAAACAATTTTTAATTCACTTCTGCAATGTATGAGAGATGAAGTGGCTCTTAACTTAAGAGATCAATTTGCGTCATTCTTCTACAATATCACTTGATGAATAGAAATAAAAAATCATTAATTAAAAACAACATAAGATGCATAAATAAACAATGATGGAGACTCCTAAATTAATACAACATTGATATTCCTCATCATAATTGACTCATCATTATTGTATTTCTAGAAAACTGAAAATGCACAAAACTGCTTGAACACAATAAGGATGAACTCTAGTTTTGATCCATTAATTTAATAGGAGGATTCAACTTGAACACTTTGTTGTCCCTTCTTATAAAAATGATAAACAAACTAAGATTCATCAGCAACATAAATCATTACACATCAATTCAAGCAAGCAAATCTGAAATGAAACAAATAATAAATCTGAAGCAACTAGTTCATGAAAATTAGGCTAGTTTAACAATACAATGTACTTTGCTTGGAGTGCAGTCCCTCCACCCTTGCCATTCACAGTTGACGATGTTATCAACTACTGCAACTTTAGTCAGTCATCCACACCAATGAAAAACAAAAATTGAAGTAGAAAAACTTCTTCAAATTAACATCAAATATTCAAATGTCTCAGCATAAAATTATACAAAAACTACATACGTAAGCCTTCAAGGTTTTGGCTTTAAATAGAATATCATGAAACAAAATGATTTAAAGTCTCTCTAAAAGCTATATCTAGTCATATCCATCTATCCAAGTCGAATCCATCCATTCTATCACTAAAAATATTGACAATCCCATGAAATCATAAAATTTCCCTATTTCCAAGGGGTTTTCTGGATGACTGGTCCTGTTTGACTAGCTTTGGCCAGGCATGATTTAGCTTGTTTTGACCGAACAAATTGGAGATAGTGTAGTCCTAGTTCCAAAGATTTCTATACATGTATCCATCTCGAGCCCAGGTGTCCTGCAATATGACATCCATATAGCTATTATGGGAGTTTTTGATTCTGTCAAAAAATTGCACTTGAAATTCAATTTTCATAAAACTTCTAGAAATTGAAAAATTAAAATTAAATACCTGAATTTACATAAAATACAACAAAATGAGGTAGATGTGATGGAGAAAAGATGTATGATATAAGATTTAAGTAAGTTTCTGTAAGAAAAATGGACCAAAAATGAGTGCAAACATCTCCCCCTTGTTGATCCTCAAGCATGTCCTCATGCTTGTTTCTTCCTCTTGGATCTCCTAACCCTTGCTGTTAATCTTGTTTCTGACCATGATGCCCCTTCCTGTGTTGTGTCTAATAGACAATCTATCCATGTGTTGTGTTCTTCTTTATACATACATAAATTTATAAACATGTTACATTTAAAAGACATTGTGAAATAATTTCTATAAATATACTAGTTCTACAAGGCTATAATTTCTTGCTATATATATCATTACAAAAATATAATAGATATAATACAACACCCAATTTTATAACATAATCATCAAATAACTTTTTTGTGTGAAATAATATCAAAAAACATTAGTAGGGGAAAAAATAAAAAGGGACGATGGGTGATGTTAGTTCCCTTGGGTTAAATACAAGATCTTACATATCATAAGAGTTTTAAAAGAAACAACTAAAACAAATAATAGGTGACATGCGAATATTTTTGAGTGATCGAAGGAATATCATCCCTTTTTAAGCTGTATATTCAATATATATTGTCTTTTTATTAATTGTATTTGTAAAATTTATATTATTATAATATTTATTCTGTAGACTAATGTTGCATGATTGTCTTTTATTTTTAAAGTCATCTTGGCTCCCTAGCTTCCCAAAGGCACGAAGTGGTAGTAGAAATGATGCTGTACAAGTTGAGGAATATGGAGCAAATATTGAAGATCAAGTTAATGATCCTAAAAAGTTAATATTTTTAAAAGTTATTTGAATATTAATCCCTTGATATCTAATGCATCAAATTATATTCATGATCAGTTGTTAGTACCTCTATCAAATTTTGTATACTTGGTCTATTAAATTTTCCTATCGAATAATTACAAAAACTTATATTGACCATGGTCTATATTGTTTAACATAATGTTGACAAGCATTAAAGAAGGTTTAATATTAAAATTGGAACATAACATCATAAGTATGGTTTGGAGATACTTTTTACAAAATCCCTCTATCATTTGTTGTAACCATTGTGAGGTTATGTGTGATGACTATGGGATTTTTGTTATCAGTTTGTGGTAATATATAACAAGGACTTAGCATTATGATCCATTTTTTCTGTGCTAATCTAACAATTACCCACACTCTTATGTGTCTTCATCATAATATGTAGTACCTCCTTCTTGATTATCCATCTCCAAAAACTAATGTTAGGGTTTAGGGATCGAATTGACCTCCATCTATGTAATTCTCCCTTTTCTAGACGTTACCCTATCGATCTCAAGAGTTAGGGTTTTGAGGGTTCCCCCTTGTTGCATGACCATCCTTTGGTTTTGGATTTCTATCCTAATTGTGAACCTCTTGAGAGTTTAACAATGGATTCCATTGTTTGAATCAATGTCATTGGTACAAATATGCTTGAAGAATATGAAGAATGCACTCAACATTTTCACAATTATGGATATTTCAATATTCTACAACATTTTCAGGGGTTTATTTAAGGTGTGTTGAAGCTTTTACCTTTTCCTCCAATGGTCAGAATTCCAAAATGGGAGATATAGAAATGATTATAAATGTTTAATTTATAGCATAATCAACTAGCCTACCTATTGATGGGAAAGAATGGTAAATAAACAATAGATTTCATGACATTCCCTGGAGGATATTGCTAGAAAAGAAAAAATATGCTTATAATGTATATGGTATGCCTATTACCTTTTTAAAAAAAGTGGCAGAATATTGTGTTGTTTTTGCATTGTTATATAACCCATGAGAGACACTACAATCTACTCTTCCTTTATCAAATAAGGTTTTTGATGGTATTTTTAGGTTATACGTTAAACTTTACTTACATTTTGCATAGGAGTATGGTGAAAATGTCTTTTGTTTACTAGAAGCAATGCCAAAATGCTAAAAATTCTCTAATTCACCATATTTTTATTTCTATTATAGTTAAACAATAATTGGGAGATCTTAGGGATGACTGTGAATTGTTTGTAGCCCGGAACCATTTCGATAAAACCTTGTCTTCTTAGGAGCTTGACTCTTAGATATCCTAGGAGTCAAACCCTGTTCTTAAAAACATGGTGTCATGCAATTTGATGACCAAGAATCCTATAAAGAGACTAATCTGTGTCTCTCGAAAGATGATAGGGATTGAAGATTGAAACTATTTTAAATCATTGAGAAGCTACTAAGAATCCTGTTGGTCAAGAAGAGGTAAAATGAAATCTCAATAGTGATGGTAATTTTGGCCTTTCTAAGGTTAAATCCAAATGTAAATCTTCCTCCCTAGAACATGAATGTCAACATAGAAGGAATCAGCAAAAAACATTTTTTGACTCTCATATTAAAGACATCTTGGAAACAAGAAATCTTTCTAGGTTGTGGCGAAATAAACACAGGGTTTCTCTTGATGATAAATGTGTTGATCCAGAAACCAATGTAGATTGAGATTCTAAAAATAATAGGTCGTAATATCCATGGAATTACCACTTCCCTGGTGATGTGAAAGGCACACTAAAAGTGGATAATGATTCTGATAAAATTTCTTCGGAGGCCCTAATGGATCTCTTCTGGAATAAATACATTTTGTTTAATATTCCATGATTGAATGAATGAATTGGTTAGCCCCTTAAGGAAAATGAACAACTTAGAGGTACATGTTTCCTTAATGAGATAATTGAGCAACAAAATTCTATCATTTCAATCAATCATTCACATGTCTGTGATACTTATATTATTGTCAAATATTCAATAGTTAAGGTCAGAATCTCTCCTGATCCTAATGATGGTAAATAAAGGTTTTTATTGATAATATATCTTAGTTATTGGAAATATAAGGTATTCTTATATTTTTCATTTCATTTTCTACAAGTGAAATGGTGTTACAAAATATTAGATTCTGTAATGACCCTTTTTATTTTCTTATATCATAAATAATCCCCTTTTTTAATTATTCATAGGTATTTACACTAGTTGGGTTCCTAATCTCACCTTTTATGGAGCAAGCACCTGTAATATCTCCAACTCCTAAGGGTGTTAGTGAAGGATTTCCTGTTACTTATTTTTTTCATTGTCTATTATCATGAAATTTTTTTCATTGTCTATTATCATGAAGCACAAAACTCAACAATTAACAACAATGATATATATATTAGTAGGAATTGAATGATATGGATTATAGAGTGACAGTCCCTAGCTTAAATATAGACTTGGGTTCCTCTTGGTGAATGGGCATGATATTTGATCATGCCCTTTGCTTATTAAAATAATAATTAAAAGACACTGATTTTTATATAACATTACCTTCCTCCCAAAAAAACTATTTTTTCCTCAAAGCATACGTAACGATGGATGTGGTTGACGAAATGCTTCATTCTCCCAAGAATCTTATTCTTCTAGTAATTCCTTCTACTTGATTAGGTATTCCTTGATTACATGAGATCAAATCTTCTTTTCCTTGGTGGATATGATACCTTCTGGATATAAAATTACCCTACCTTCATCATCTAATGATCTAAGCATTTTTCTGTAGATTGATGATCACCAAGTGCCCTTTCGAGGCACGATACATGGAAGACATTTTGGACATGACTTTTATTCGGAAGGCTTAAACTATATGCAACTTGGTTGATCTTTTTATTCATATACTACAGTCCACAGATGTTTGGTGCCAAATTACTTTTTCCTTTCTGTTTTAAGGGAAACTATTTGTATGGTTTGAGCTTGAAAAATACCCATTATCCAACTTTAAATTTCTATGGGTTATGTTTCAATCAACTTACTGCTCCATACGGTTTCTTGCATTGTTTAATTTTCCTTTTACGGTTTGGATGACCTTTTGGGATTATTCTAGAAGGTTTTTAATAGCTGGTAGTTTTGTCTGGATGATAGATAGGTCCTTCCATTTTAAAGGTTTGTACCTGTAGAGAGCTTGAAATGGATTCATTTTTGTTGACGTGTGGTAAGTAGAATTGTACCACCATTCAATGAGATGTAACAAGTGAACCCACTTATTTTACTTGTCTATGGCATAACAATGTAGGTAAGATTCCAAAAATTTATTTACAACCTATGTTTGGCCACATGTTTGAGGACGGTAGGAAAAACTCATATTGAAGTAGGTTCTTATATGATTTAATAATTCCTTCCCAAAATTACCCTTAAATTTGGCATCTCTATCGCTCACAATCATCTTTTGAAATTCATGTAATTTTTAAATATTTTTGCAAATTATATCAGAAATTTGTTTTTCTATGTCTGATTTCTTCATTACACTAAAGTGAGAATACTTGATGAGTTTGTCGACTACTACAAGAATCTTATCCTGATCAGAATCTATATTAGGGGAAAAAATTTGCTGAAAAATAAAAGTGTTTAGAATCTCCAAAAACTTCAATGATCATGTTTGCCTTGGTGATACAATCCCAACGCAACTTTTTTCACTCAAAACAGAGCTCGTATGAGAAAGATAGAGACTTTTGTCCGTTTTGTGAAATAGACAAAATTTTTGGTACAGGGTTGACTGTGGTGCTGACTAGGCATCTGTATTGTCCAGTCAACATAAATAATACTCCAAAGAATATTCCTTGGAATAATTTTGGAATATTCCCACAGGTGGCTCAATCGAATTGTGACAAATGTCAGCGTGTTATTGGTGTAAGGTATTTGGGAGGGCTAATGAGAGGCTGACACATGGCAAACCTAGACACCACCACGTGCTCTGTCAAAGGTCAGGTAGAATTTTATCTGGGAGGCTGGCAGAGTTGAATCCACGACCTCACCCACATAAGACCAAATCCTTAACACCACGCTGCAAACATATATCTTAACGATATAAATTTTCATTTATATTTAAATGTTAATGCTGACAAGTTTTGAGGTAAGGGGTGATCCCAAGGGGACCATACCCAGCTCAATGGGTGCCATACGACCCAATACTGAATTTGGAGGGTGCTAGTTGGAAGTTGGCAGCAGTTTTATCCGGCCCAAAAAATCCGACACGGCTCCAAATTTGGCAGGATTAACTGGAGTTTCTCCAGATTTGGTGGAGCATTTCTAGGGAAAACTGAAGAGACCATAACTTTTGCTAAATTCAACGAATTTTGGCTCAGAAAGAGTCATTCCTAGATGATTTAGATGCTCTAAACACAATGGAATAGGTTGTAGAGGTAGAAAGGCACTTCTGTATGTGAGTTTTCTATGTTGAATTATAAGGAATCCCAGGGCCACCGAGAGAGGAGGTCAAGCCTAGATCAGCTGAAGTCCAATTATAGAGCTTGGATAGTCATTTTTGCAGTTTTTGGGTCTTTTGAATTCACTTGAGCAAGTTTCGAAGACATTGGAGAACCATATGTGCATGTAATAAGATAGTTTACAATTAATCCAAAGAGGTCCTATCCATTGAAGCAGGTCAAAGGAGATGTAGTCCAAGAGGGGTGAACTGCTTTATCGGCTTTGTGTTATGAGTAACTATTTTTTACTTCTCTCCAATTTAATTTATTTATATGTGTTTTAAACAACAATTAACCTCGTAAATTTCTCATAAAATACACTCAATACTTGACACATAATTCCTCACATTTTGGTTAATTTGAGACGATCCTAAATAGATGCATTTTTAATACTGATGAGGGAGCTTACATACCATTGAAAAGTTTGCCCAACATTTAGATCAAGTTGGTATCAGAGGATTGTTGGTCCATTTTGACACTGAGATGGTTTGCTATGGTTAGCTAGAAAATTAGCTCTTGGTTTTGTATTTTTGCAAGGAGAATTTAACTGTGTGCCAGTTTATGCCTATAAGCTGAAGAAGGGAGATGCTTCTTTGTTGAGAAACTTTTTGAAGCATTGTGAAGCTTTTTGATGCATTACAAGTGTGATGGAAACTTCAACAAGTGATGTTTTTAATTCATCTTCCTTAGCAAGACTATTTGATTTAGAGATGTTGCAAGAGCTTATCATCATGAGAGATACGGTGCAAGAGATGAATGAAGATAGGAAGGAGAACACTATACTTCAAGAGGAGTTGATGCTCATGAAGCAGGAGAATCAAGAACTTCTTGAAAATATGCATGAGATGGATATTCAACCCCATGATGCCAAGGAAACCCCAGCCATGTATGTGCATGAAGATGAGGTATGAAATTCAATTTTATCTTCAATTTCCTCTCAAAATGAATGTTTTCTTGTTTTTCAAAGACACAGTAGAGGAATAGGGTCCAAATTATTGATGAATATGGTTTATGAAGGTAAAGGGTTAGGCAAACATGCACAAGACATAGTTGAGCCAATTTTTGTTAAGGAAAGGCCTAGGTATTTGGGTCCTGGTTATGGACAGCATGATGGAGAATGCTCCAAAGCCAAGGAGGCATAAAACGATGTTCCAAGAAGGATATTCATTACATATTCATTACCTCAAGCATTTTAAGTTTGTGCTCATGAGGAATGCAAAAGTTTTATACACACTTTGCAAGAAGATTCTCATAAGCATGCAACTAGTGGAAATGGAAAACAAGAGCATGTTGAAAGCTCTAAGGTCATTGAAACCATTGTTGGTATTTGGAAGAGATCCACTACCTCAACAAATTCGCCTCTTCAAGAAGGTGACAAAGGTGAATGTGCAAGGTACAAATCTGCCTTTAACCATGTTTCTTTTGATTATGATAAACATAGTAAATCTTCACATAAGATTTGGAGAAAATTTACCTGTTCCTTTTGTGGTTTGAATGACCATACTATTTCAAGGTGTTGAAAGAGGATAACCATAAATCGGAAACTTTAAAAATAAAAGAGACAGAAAGCCGAAGGTCCATTGGATAATGGAAACCTTGTTGAAAAGAAGATGCAATTATTTTTCACTCATTTCCATAACCAGGGTCATCTTGTAGACAATTGTTGGACTTTGCATCCAAGAAGTCATCTAGGACAGTTGAGGAAGATGGAGAGATATTTTGGCAAGAATGGAAAAGAGGATTCCACAATTGATGTGGGTCAGGGAGATACACATGATGATGTGCAACTGAAAGAAGCGCCATTGAAATGGTTTGGAAAGAGATGGTTAGATTTCTTAACCAATTAAGGCCTTGCATTTATTTTGATAATTGATGCAAATCTTTGCTTATTGATGCATTTCCTTGTTATTTGGATGCGTTTTTTTTCTCTTGAAATTATGTTGCATATTGGATGAAGCAAGATGTTGGAAAAGTAGAGTCATGTTGACTCACTTATATGCATCAAATATGGAAATTTGCAAGTAAAAATTTGCATGCATGTTGCATTCTTGAACTTCCATGTTTACGCCAGGATGGTGTTCAAAAGTGGAGTATGTTTACTCACTTTATTGCAGCAAATTTGGTCATTTCAGCTTTTTA
Source organism: Pinus tabuliformis (assembly GCA_031772625.1). NCBI lineage: Eukaryota > Viridiplantae > Streptophyta > Pinopsida > Pinales > Pinaceae > Pinus > Pinus tabuliformis. Next base: position 853,428,433 of record CM062818.1, on the reverse strand, counting down.
AGTACTCATACATACCAATGGGATTCTTGTACTTGTAATTTTACTCGTGAGAGAGTTGAGAATTGTTATACAAGCAGGAGAATTTGTGTTTGTAAACAATGGAATTTTTAGTAATGTCATTGTGCTTGAACATGCATGAGTGATTGACTTGAGTTGGTTGATTGGTTTGTTAACATGTATGTTGTCAACTTGAGAATTTTGATCATTTGTACATGCATGAGCATCGGCTTGTGTGGTTGATTGATTGTCACATGTATGTCATATCGACCTGGAAGAGTTGATTTTATGTCCAAAGATGAAAGAGAGATGTGACGAATTGTTTCATGAGAATGTGGAATTCTTTTTGTAAGTTGTCAAGTCCTTGTACATGATTTTTCTTGATTGAATGTCAATTGTTTGAAGAAGCATGTTTTTTTGACTTTTGTTTAGTTGATGATTTATACACCAAGATGTAAGAGTACATGTCAATGTTCACATGATGTGACATTTGTTTCTTTGAAGAAGAAAAGGGAAGAGGTCACCAATTTATATTCTTTGCATGAGTGTTTTTTAAGCTTAATGGCATTTCTTGTGATAAGGTGTCGCAGGATTTTAGAAGGTCCACTCTTGAGCAAGAGGCTCATGATTAGTCTTCATTCTAAAATCATGACATGAGAAACATGTTAATACTTGAGGATGATGGAATCAAGAAGCAAAAGCAGACAAAATATTCCAAAAGAATTTATAGCCATTGTAGAGAATTTGATGTGCTGACACCAAGAAGCAAAAGAGATGGTGAATGCATTCTTCTAGATGTGGAATTTGGAACCGTCGAGGTAAAAGAATGGTTATTTATTTTCCTGTTATTACTGGTATTTGAACTCATTTTTGTAGTTCACTCAGATGGGCTTAACTTGGAAAAGTGGTTTACAAGGAGAAGTTTGCATTGAATTCATGTGTTGCAAAGGAGGAACATGCTTCTCAGTGGGAAGGCCATTAGGCAACTTTCCAAGCATCGAGGCATCACTTTGGTACGATAGGGTTTTTAACCAGTGAGCATCCAACAAGTGTTGGATTGAGTTAGCAGTAAAAGGAGAACACTAATTGGTTGAAGTGTCAAGCCATTTGGAAGGCAAGGCATGTTAGTGAACCCAAGTGGTTGCCATGGATATTTTTTCATGTAGAATAAATTGATAGAACTTGGGAAGGAGAAGGCTATTCATCTCTCATTAGATAACCATATTTTGTGGGTCCAAAAGCCTGTCAATGGGAAGGAGTGATTAAAATCTCGATTAGGGCCAAAAATTTGCTCAAAAATAAAAGTGCTCACAATTTGTCAAAACCTAAATGAATATTTGCATCTCAGCAATACAATCCCAACCCAATGCTTTTCACTCAAAACAAAGCTCGTATGAGAATGATAAATACTTTTTCCTATTTTGTCAAACATGTAAAATCTTCGGTACAAGGTGGACTGGGATGCTGACTAGGCATCTGTATAGCCTAGTCAAAAAAAAGAATATTCCCACAAGAGGCTCAATCGGATTATGACAAATGGCAACATGTTATTGGTTAAATCTATTTGGGAGGACTAATGAGACTTTGACATGTGGCAAGCCCAAAGGCCACCACGTTCCCTTTGAAGGGTCGAGTGGAATGTTATTTGGAATGCTGGGGGAGTTGAACCCATGACCTCACCCACAGAATCCCCATGCCTTACCGCTATGTCACAACCATTTGTCTTAATCATATACATTTTCATTTATATTTAAATTTTAATGCCAATGTTAGGTCCCATTACTATTCTCATTATAACTCTTATTGTTATTATTGTGTCCCATAGAATCCCATTATTGTTATCTTTGTGCCTTTAGATTATTATTGTTAGGTCGGCTTGGTTATATTGTAACCCCTTAGACTGCTACATATAGAAAGGAGGTTTTGTCATTTGTATCATCCAAGAATTGTTCATTTGTGTAATGTAAAGGAGGTTTCCCCCTCAAAAAAGTTGAATTCTAAGGCGTTTATGTATGTTTTCTATCTTTTTGTAAGATGGTTTCATAACATTTGGCATTAGAGCTTTGGATTCCAGTGTTTTTCTACTCCAAATAGATCATCGTGGAATTTTCACTATAACTTTTTTTCTACGACATTTCAAAAGAAAAAATAAAAACCCATTTGAGAAAAAATATTGCTGAACCTTAGGTATAAATTTCATATATTGTCTCGCTATATTTTCAGATATATGATGTGAGGAAGTTAGGGCTTTTGCAAGATCGGTGATTTCATCTAAAATAGGTCATCATGAAATGCTTGCTATAACTCTTTCTCTACGAAGTTTCAGAGGGTAACAAAAAAAACCATTTGAGAATATATTGGTATGAACTATGGCTAAAAATTTCAGATCCTGTCTTACTATATTTTCGGAGATACAATCTAAAGAAGTTAGGGTTGTTGCAGATCCACGAATTACATTCCAAGAAGGTGAACTTGGGAAAATCATCATAACTTTCTCTCTTAGCATCAGATTGAATTTTCGTAAGAAGTTGTAGAAGGAGGACACACTCTAGCTTGTTGCGTACAATTTTCAGAGCCTAAGGTTAAAACAGTGATCCGCGGCACGTCGTACAAGTTCATTCTATTGAACAAGTCTATACTCAGGCCATTATGGGAGATTTGGCATGACTCTTCATTGGAGAATCCAATCTTGATTAGACTTATGGGGTTGGAAATATTACTTAGAGGGTTATGGCAGGAAGAAATTATAGACCTGGGGGATCAAAAATTACAGAGATATATCAGATTGAATATCAAGCTCCTACAAAGTGAAAAAAGGTGTGTAGTTTTTCTTAAATTTTTGCATAAGCTTGGTTTGAAAAATTAGTTTGAAAGAATTCAAAGGGCATAGAAAAGCATTATTATCGGTAATTGATGCCCCAAAGGAAGAAAATGGAAACACCTAGTAAGAAACCTGAAAGCTCATAGCTCATCTTATCATCCTCAATCTAATGGGAAAACTGAGATAGTAAACAAATGTTTGGAAGGATATCTTCATTGCTTTGTATCTAATAAATAGACACAATGGGTCAAATGGTTGCCTCTAGCTGAATGGTGGTATAACACTTCCTTCCACACTGCAAAAAAAATGACCCCATTTATGACACTTTATGGATATCATGCACCATCCATCACATCATATTTAAAAGAAAATTCTAAGGTTCAAGTAGTGGAAGATCACGATGAGCGTCAGAACAAGTTCTCCAACTCTTAAAGGATAACCTCACCTTGGCGTAGAATAGAATGAAATGGCAGGAAAATCAACATCATAGAAAAAGAAGTTTTGATGTAGGTGATTGGGTATTCCTACGGCTGCAACCATATAAACAAATGTCCATCAAGCAGGGTAAGAAGGATAATAAATTATCACCAAAGTATTATGGTCGATACAAGGTGTTGCAAAAGACAGGTACTATAGCATACAAATTGGAGCTTCATGCAGCTTCCCAAGTGCAACCATTTTTCCATGTTTTGTGCTTAAAGAAGGCTATAGGTGACAAGATTCCAGTTCAAACAATATTGCTAGAACTTGATGAAGAAGGAAAAATCATATTCGAACCTAAAGCAGTCAAAGAAAAAAGAACTCGACAGCTACAAAATCAATCAACTTCAAAGCATCTCATCAAGTGGAAGAACTTACCCGTTGAAGATTCCACATGGGAGGATGAGAATTTTATACATAAGCATCCAGAACTACTCAAGCATTCAGGACAACACTTTTTCCAAGGAGAGGGGCATGTTAGGACCCTATAATAATAGTGATTCCCCCATTACTATTGTCATTGTATCCCTTATTATTGTTATTGTGCCCCATAGAATCACACTATTGTTATTTTTGTGCCTTTGTATTGTTATTGTTAGGTCGGCTTGGTTATATTGTGACCCCTTAGACTCCTATATATAGAAAGGAGGTTTTTTCATTTGTATCATCCAAGAATTGTTCATTTGTATAATGTAAATGAGGTTGCCCCCTCGAAGAGGCTGAATTCTAAGGCGTTTATCTCTCTTTTCTATCTTTTTGTAAGTTCATTTCATAACAGTCGTCGAGTTCGAAGGTAAGGGGACAACCCAAGGGGACTAGCCCAGGTTCCATCGGTGACATACAATCCAGTTCTTAACACAGATGGTGCTAGATGGTAGTTGGTGATAGTTTTAATAGGCCCAAGAAATCCAACACTGCTACAATTTTAGTAGGGTTAACTGGAGTTTCTCCAGATTTGGTGGAGTTTTCCTAGGGAAAACTGAAGAGACCGTAACTTTTGCTAAATTAGACTAATTTTTGCTTTGAAATAGTCATTCCTAAATGATTTGGATGCTCTAAACACAATTGAATATGTTGCAGAGGCATAAATGCACCTCATTACATGATTTTTCTACGTTTAATTTTAAGGAAACCTAGGGCCACCAGAGAGGAGATCAAGCCTAGATCAATTGAAGTCTAATTAGAGAGTTTGGATAGTCATTTTTGGGTATTTTGGGTCTTTTGAATCTAACGGAGTAGGTTGAAAAGCGATTGGAGCAATGTAGTTGCATGTAATTAGATAATTGACCATTAATCCAAAGAGGGCCTAGCCATTCAAGCAGGTCCAGGGAGAAGTAACCTAGTAGGGGTGAACTCCTTTATCATCTTTGTGCTATGAGTTCCTGTGTTTTACTTCTATACAATTTAAATTTTTTTATATGTGTTTTAAAGACATAATTAGCCTCATAGATTTCTCATAAACGTCACTCAATACTTGAAACATAATTCCTCAAATTTAGGTTAATTTGAGACGATCCTAAACACATGTTTTTTAATAGTGATGAGGGATATTACATAGCATTAACAAGTTTTCCCAACATTTAGATCATATCCTTAACATCAGATATAGGTAAACCTTCAATAAAGTCCATTGATATTTCTTCCCATTTGTGATTCAGAATGTTTAAGGGATGAAGTAGTCCAGGTGTCATAATATTTTAACTTTTGTTCCTTTGACATTTATCGCATTCTGCTACATATTTCAAAATATCGTGACTCATTCCCTTCCAAACGAATGACTGACGTGCATTATAGTAAGTGTTAAAGAACCCTACATGTTCAGCTGATAGTGAATCATGTGACTCTTTGAGTATCTTGGTTTTAATCTTGGAGTTGGATTTCAGATAGATTCTTCCCTTGTACCTTAGAATTCCATTCTTCCATTACCATTTTGAGTTGTGCAGAAGGTTATTTATTATAATGCTTTTTCTGTGTCTTTTTCATATTCACTTCAAATCTCATTAAGTCATTTAGGAACAAGAACTGAACTGACAAGTAGTGTCGGCTCTTCGTCATTCCTAGATAGAGCATTTGCCACTACATTCTCCTTTCCTGTTTTGTGTAATATCTCCATGTCAAAGGTAGCATTTTTTTCAATCCTCTTTTGTTGTTCTTCGGAAAGTGTAAAAAGGTAAAAATATTAAAAAAAATAAAGTAATAAAACTACTTTTTAAACTTGTATTTTCAAGTTATCTCCCTCAAATTTTACTGAAATTTTGAGTGGGAGTACTTTTTGGATGCAAAATTTAATTCCTCATCCAAGGAGTACCCATGTTGCATACTTTTGATCGACCTTACTACACGAAAAATGATAAATAAATGAAACATCATGATTGAAATAACATTTTTGATGTATTCCTTATTTTTTGTGTAGTGGGCTCCATAAAAAATATGCAACATGGGTACTCCTTGGACGAGGAATCAAATTATTCATCCAACAAGTGCTCCTACTTGAAATCTGAGCAAACCCATAGGGAGATAAGTTGAAAATACGAGTTGAAAAAGTAGTTTTATTTTTTTCCTCTAAAACATGATGATTTAATCTAATCATATTTTATTATTTACACTATTGTTTTATAATTTAGTTAGGAGGCCCATTTTAGCTTTCCTTTGTTTTAAGATTGTATAAAAATGAAACCTATCTCTAGTCCATTTCGGTTTTTATTAAACTCATGAAAGTCATGGACTTCTTTTGCTATCTTTTCATTCTCATAAAATTCCCATGAGAATGTCGATTTCTTTCCATATTTTCCTACACATTAATTAAATTGAAAGTAAGCAATATGAGTACACTTTTGTCACTTTTTTGGTCTCGTTAATCTATTACAAAAAATGAACCGTCTTGAAATATTCCATGCTTTATCCCTTGTGATTTCCATTTTTATTATCCAGTTTCTAGAATGAGCCTTGGTTTTGTCTTTCCATCATCACAGTCTTCTCGGCTAATCATTCGCTTTCACTTGGTGTTTTTACCCTTTCCAGAGGAACCACAATGATGAGTGGTTCTGTTAGCCTCCCTCTTGACCTATATGTGTTTTTTGAGTAGTTCCATCATGAGAAGAACTAGTTGCTACCCTTTATACCACTCATTCCTCTAGGATGACTCCTCTTTAAGCTATTTTCATACTCCCAAAACATGAAAATATTGTTGAGCACTTGTCTTTTAAAATTCGTTAAAGTAAATGAAAATTTTTTCTTCCCAATATAAGTTTAACCCTTTTCTCAAATTAGATAGACTATTTATGAAAAATGAATACTTTAGTTGAACATGGTTAGGAGGTTCTCTTGGGTATTTTTTTTTTCCTTTTCCAATCCAAGGGACAAGTTTACGAAAAGGATCCTCTTGGAGTTTTCTTTTTTTTTCCTCTTTTTGAAACTCACTACACATGAAAAAATAGTCAAGTTATGCCTTCACTCGACTTCTAAAACTATTATATAATGTTGGACTCATCAAGCATGATGATACTGAACCACTTTTTTTCAAGGTTCATTAAAAATATTCAGAATGTTTCATTTAATGAATGGAATTATATATCAAGCGTATACTATCCTCCTCAATCTCGCTAAAATTAAAGAGGTACTGGCTCAAAATGGTTGGGAAATTTCGAAAATAGGGAATCAAACCTATTAATCGTAGAATGTTTCTCTTGAGAATGATGCTCTTTCACTTAATCTCCATGATTTGTTTGGGTTGGGGAAATCTTCTTGCCTCTCTATTCATCACACCTTATTGAAAGTATTCGTGATGGGTCTTTGAGTCAATGTTTCCAACTCAATATTAGTGTCATCGATATGTTCAAAATAAATTCCACCCTCAGTTGACATCTTCTATAATAGCCTTAAGCCTTACTTCATGTTTGTCACAATTGAACCAACTTTGTATCATGAAATTCTGTTTAAAATCTTGATACCCATTTTGTGTCGTTTATGGGGCATATTTTATGTTCCTATACCAATAGGTGTCATATATCATGATTGACTTGGTTTAGCTCTGAAATATCTGCATACCTTTTCTTTCTGCAAATGTTTTCCATATTTTAAAAAAATCAAAAAATTTAAAAATGTAAAGAGGGTATGTCCTAAAAAAGAATAAAAGGAAAAAAAGAATGAAAGTTCAGAAAAAAAAAAAAATGAACCTCAAGAAAAATAAAAAGACCATGAAAGTGTGCAAGTCAAAATTCCACTACTATTTCACTTTTTGTATAAATGACTGTGTGCAACTTGTTACTTATGCCATAATCCGCGATAATCAAACAATTTAATCTTGGTTATTCCATGTTTTGAATTTCATGCTTAGATATAGAGAATAAAATCTGACCAAACTATTTAATCTTGGTAGATAGGTAGACAGGTAGAGTGAATAAAAGGATGCTCAACAGTTTATTCTAAGCCCTTGGATGTAATAAGGATATACATAGACAAATTTCCATTGTAAAAGAAAAGAAAAGGTTTTAATAAGGGTTTGCCAGTTTAAGTGCACCCTAATAAAAGAAGAAAAATGGTAGGACAAGTAGGTAGGGTAAGTAGATGAATGGTTGCATAATTTGTTGTGTGTGGAGCATGATTGTTCAGAGGTCTTTGTTTCAGCCGGATGTATACCCCAGGAGTTTTTGTACACCCCTCCATGCGGGGCGGTGCGGGGGGGACTTGTCCCCCCCACGGGGGTTCGGGGGGGGCCATCCCCCCCAGTTGGGGGGTCCGGGGACCAGCGGTCCCCCGGCGGGGGCTCGGGGACAATACCCCTGAAGCAAAAAATAAATGTAAAATTGCCTTGTAAAAGTATAGTAATTTCTAGTCAATCTGGGTCGTTCATCAGGCGGATGATCTAACAGTAGAACTTATGTTTAGTTTAGGGTTTTTTTCCGTAGAAGGAAACCCCTCTCTTTGTATGAGGGCATTGTATTTGAGGTTGCGTGATAGATGTGTATTCTGAGAGCGAGAAACAAAGAGGTGAGACTGTGAGAGAAAACAGATGATATTACAGCGGATTTGTTGTAGGTTGTGTCTCTTCATTTTGCTGGATAATAGAAAGGAAGGACTGGCTGTTCGGGGTGGACGTAGCCCAAACTGGGTGAACCACGTATATCTATGTCTCTCTTGTTTTGTGTGTTTTCTGTGTTTATATTTCTGCAATATTTTATGTGTTCCATTGCTTCGTAATATATAATTTTCTAACAACTGGTATCAGAGCCGAAGGTCTATTTGGCTGATAAACTCGCAGGAAAGAAGGGTTCCTGGTTCGAGTGGGAGCAATGGCGGAAGATGGTAAGTTTAAGGTCGAGAAATTTAATGGCCAAAACTTCTCGCTGTGGAAGATGCAGATGGAAGATTATCTGTATCAGAAAGATCTATACCTACCATTGGGTGGAAAAACAAAGATGCCGACGGGTATGAAAGACGAAGAATGGAACCTTCTCGATAGAAAGGCACTCAGAACAATACGGTTGTGCCTTGCTGCGTCAGTCGCATTCAACATTTCGAAGGAAACCACGACAGAGGGTTTGATGAAGACGTTGTCGAAACTATATGAAAAACCCTCGGCCTCAAACAAGGTATTTCTTATGAAACGGTTATTTAATATGAATATGTCGGAAGGTGGATATGTTGCAAACCATTTAAATGATTTTAATACAGTTACAAGTCAGTTAAGTTCTGTAGGGGTAAACTTTGATGATGAAGTTAGAGCTCTGTTATTCTTGTGCTCATTACCAGAAAGTTGGAATGGTTTGGTAATGGCCATTAGTAACTCCGTTTCTGGATCTAGTACTTTAAAGTTTGATGATGTTGTCGGTGCTATCCTTAGTGAGGAAATGCGACGGAAAAGCTCCGGTGAGACATCGAGAAATGCTTTGAGTGCAGATTCTAGAGGAAGAAAAATGGAAAGAGGAAAGAGCTTAGGATATCGCAGTAAATCAAGGAAAGGCAGATCCAAGTCTAGATCGGGGATAGTGTGCTGGAAATGTGGAAAGAAAGGACACCTAAAGAAAGAATGTAGATCTTGGAAGGGAAAAGAAGGAGATGCACAACAAGAAAACGATCATGAAGCAAATGTGATAGGTGAGGTGTTACAAGATGCTTTGATTCTTTCTTTCGAAAATATTACTGATTCCTGGGTGGTAGATTCAGGGGCTTCATTCCATGCCACACCTGATAAGAAATACTTTCATGACTATGTTCAAGGAGATTTTGGACAAGTTCGTCTGGGTGATGATAAACCCTGTAAAATCGTTGGAATGGGTAAGGTTCTTGTAAACCAGCAGAATGGAAACCAATGGCTATTAAAGGAGGTAAGGCATGTTCCAGATCTAGAGAAAAATATGATTTCAACAGGGCAGTTAGGCGGTGAAGGTTGTGTGACAACTTTTACAGATAAAGCTTGGAAGGTCACCAAAGGAGCCATGGTAATAGCAAAAGGTGAAAAGGTTGGTACATTGTATTTATGTAATGGTATTTCTAACTCTGTTAATGCTTTAACTTCCAAAGGAGTAGATGCAGCATTATGGCATCATAGGCTCGGACACATGAGTGAAAAGGGGATGAAGATTCTTCACTCAAGGAATTTGTTGTCGGGTTTGAAGAATGTTGATTTGGACTTCTGTGAGAACTGCATTTATGGAAAACAGAAGAGAGTCAGATTTCTCAGAGTTGGGAAAGAAAAGAAGAATGAAAAATTAGAGCTTGTGCATACAGATGTATGGGGACCTGCTCAGGTATCATCTCTCGGTGGCTCTCGTTATTATGTTACTTTTATTGATGATGCAACTAGAAAAACATGGATTTATTGCATTAAGAATAAATCTGATGTATTTGATACTTTCAAGAAATGGAAAGCTTTGGTTGAGATTGAGACAGGAAAGAAATTGAAGTGTCTTAGATCAGACAATGGAGGTGAATATTGCAGCAAAGAGTTTGATAGGTATTGTTCAGAGCATGGAATTCACAGAGAGAAGACAGTTCCAAGAACACCACAAGAAAATGGTGTGTTAGAAAGGATGAACAGAACAATCATGGAGCATGCAAGGTGCACGAGATTGCATGCAGGATTGCCTTTACAGTTTTGGGCAGATGTTGTAGATACTGTTGTTTATCTAATAAACAGAGGGCCTTCAAGTTCCTTGGATGGTGGTGTTCCAGAGCAATCATGGACAGGTAAAAAGGTAAACTATTGTTTTTTAAAGCCTTTTGGTTGTGAGGCCTTTGTCCATATTGATAAAGAAAATAGAACAAAGCTTGAGGCAAAGTCAAAGAAATGTACCTTTATTTGATATGGTGTTAATGATTTTGGTTATCGCTTATATGATTACGAAAATCACAAAATCATTAGGAGCAGAGATGTAATATTTAATGAAAAGGTCTTGTATAAGAATCAGTTGCAGGAAAAGAAACAGGAAAAAGACAACAAGGAATACGCAGTTCTTGATGAAATCAGTGAAAAGGTAAAGGTGCCTGAAAATAACAATAATCAACAACAACAACCACCACAACAGCAACAGGCACCCCAAACACCTGAAAGTGGTGTTAGAAGATCTACCAGGATAAGTAGACCCCCTGACTGATTCTGGTGAACCCGAATGTTATGAAGAAGCAATGCAGGTTGAAAGTAGGAACAAGTGGGAGGTAGCCATGGAAGAAGAGATGGACTCCTTAATGCATAACCAGACTTGGGATTTAGTCAGGTTGCCCGCAGGAAAAACTACATTGAAGAATAAATGGGTTTACAGGCTGAAGGAAGAAGATGGAGGAAAACAGAGCTACAAAGCTAGACTTGTGGTGAAGGGGTTTGCACAGAAGAAAGGTATTGATTTTGATGAAATATTTTCTCCTGTTGTTAAAATGACTTCAATCAGAACTATTTTAAGTCTTGTAGCAGCTGAAGATTTGCATGTTGAGTAGTTAGATGTAAAGACAACCTTTCTCCATGGGGATTTGGAGGAAGAGATATATATGCAGTAGCCACAAGGATATGAGGTGAAAGGGAAGGAGAAACTAGTGTGCATGTTGAAGAAGAGCTTGTATGGCTTAAAACAGGCTCCAAGGCAGTGGTATCTAAAATTTGACAAGTTTATGTCTGAACAAGGTTATACTAGATGTCACTCTGATCATTGTGTTTATTTGAAAAAGCAAAATGATGGCAGCTGTATTATATTGTTATTGTATGTAGATGACATGCTTGTTGCAGGATCTAACATGCAGGAAATAAATGTACTCAAAAGAAAATTGGCAAATTCATTTGCAATGAAGGATTTGGGAGCTGCAAAACAAATCCTTGGTATGAGAATCACTAGAGACAAGACAAATCACAAATTAAAATTGTCTCAGAATGAGGACATACAAAAGGTGTTGAAAAGATTTAATATGCACAATGCAAAACCAGTTAGTACACCTTTTGCTAGCCATTTCAAACTTAGCAAGGAAATGTGCCCAAAGACCCAAGAAGACATGGATTATATGTCTAAAGTTCCATATGCATCAATAGTTGGAAGCTTAATGTATGCAATGGTCTGCACAAGGCCTGATATTGCACATGCAGTGGGAGTTGTAAGCAGGTACATGAACAATCCAGGAAAGGAACATTGGATGGCAATGAAATGGATTCTCAGATATTTGAAAGGTACCACAAATCAAGCATTATGCTTTGGTGGTTCAAACATCTACCTACAAGGATATGTTGATGCAGATATGGCAGGTGACAGAGATAACAGGAGGAGCACTACAGGATATGTATTTACTATTGGAGGAACAGCTGTAATTTGGGTTTCAAAAATCCAAAGTGTTGTTGCACTTTCAACAACAGAAGCAGAGTATGTTGCTGCTACAGAGGCTAGTAAAGAAATGATTTGGTTACAAAGGTTTATGGGTGAGTTGGGTAAGAAGCATGATATGGGCACGTTATATAGTGATAGCCAAAGTGCCATTCATCTTGCAAAGAACTCAGCATTTCATTCCAGGACTAAACACATACATCTCAAGTATCATTTCATACGATCAGTGTTGGAAGATGGAGAATTGAAGCTGGAAAAGATACACACTAGCCAGAATCCTGCAGATATGCTAACAAAAGTTGTAACCAGGGAGAAACTGAGAACATGCTCAGTTTCAATTGGTCTTCAAGGATGACGATGAAGATGAGAAATAGTCAGGAGTCATTGTTCAACAAATGAAGCAGCAGTGGAGTTGCTACAATCATTCTCCAAGTGGGAGATTGTTGTGTGTGGAGCATGATTGTTCAGAGGTCTTTGTTTCAGCCGGATGTATACCCTAGGAATTTTTGTACACCCCTCCACGCGGGGGGGTGCGGGGGGAACTTGTCCCCCCCGCGGGGGTCCAGGGGGGGCCATCCCCCTCGGCTGGGGGGTCCGGGGGCCAGCAGTCCCTCGGCGGGGGCTCGGGGATAGCGCCCCGAAGCCAAAAATAAATTTAAAATTGCCTTGTAAAAGTATAGTAATTTCTAGTCAATCTGGGCCGTTCATCAGGCGGATGATCTGACGGTAGAACTTATGTTTAATTTAGGGTTTTTTTCCCTAGAAGGCAACCCCTCTCTTTGTATGAGGGCATTGTATTTGAGGCTGTGTGATAGATGTGTATTCTGAGAGAGAGAAATAGAGAGGTGAGACTGTGAGAGAAAACAAAGGATATTATAGCGGATTTGTTGTAGGTTGTGTCTCTTCATTTTGCTGGATAATAGAAAGGAAGGACTGGCTGTTCAGGGTGGACGTAGCCCAAACTGGGTGAACCACGTATATCTGTGTCTCTCTTGTTTTGTGCGTTTTTTGTGTTTATATTTCTGCAATATTTTATGTGTTCCATTGCTCCGTAATATATAATTTTCTAACATAATTATGTATGATCAATGATTATCCAGATATCATGTCATATACTTTCATCATCAAAAGCACTTAAAGATATGGATAACTATGAAGACATTTACATCATAGATAAAAGTCACACTAGTTAACCTCCTCACTCATTTTTTCCTTAAAATTTACTAATTTCCCATAAGTACTAAAGTCCCCAACAACCTGAAAGTTAAAGGGGCTTAGAGCATATCTTTGACTTTTGGAGGGACCAGACCCTCGGCCCAATAACTTGTAATGCCTAAGTGTTAAAGCCCCTTCATCAAAATTCATCCCCTCCATAATTCATTCATTCCCTTCAAATCCTTTTTGGAGGGTAAAATCACTCTTTTACTTAGGAAAAATAAATCGTTCTTTATAAACCCTCCCCCCCCCCAAACAAATTTTAGCCTAAGTCATAATGTTGGATGATGAATGTATTTTTTGGAAACATTTACTTAGTGCATTTTCTTTTTCCATGGTCATATTAACTCTTAATCCTTATTATTTATTTAACTCCCGAAATAAATTACCCTTTCCGTATTATTAATAAAAATACCAAAATAAATAAATATCCTATCCCAATGGTTTGGAAAATAAACCATAATAAAGATAATTAAGATGGATTAATTAATCAAACCATGATTAATAAGAACCAAAACCCCCCAATATGTTAAAAAGGAATTAATTAATCACCTGGATTAATTAATAGCCTCTCTACCAATACAATCACCCCCGATATCGTTAAAGTTATTAATCCTTTATTCGTCCAATCATATCATCCCTGATATAATTAAATTCATTTTAATTATGTTGACTGTGCCATTGGGCCCCCTCCATTAACTCTCTAATACTTTCCGCTATCGACTACAGCACGATCTGCCTTCCCTCATCCAATGACTCTAGCTCATATCACGTGGGCCTTTTGGTCAAGTTTTAACCACCCGATACAAGTTGTTTTGACTTTTTGCCAATGCTAATGTCATCCAATTTATGGCATCATGCGACCCTCCAACAAAACCACCAACCTACCAAAAGTGGTGCAATCGATCCTGCTTACTGCTTCCACTAAATGACAAAGTGTCTTGTCGGTTAGTTGACACCAACTGTCATTTTCCCATTCACCCATCAAAGTCATTGACTTTGTGCATAAAAAAAAAAAAATTCATTGTTTTCCCGTTTTACTAAGAAAGAAACTACTGCCTTCCATGCATGCACGAAGTATGTCCAGACCACCACCATTTGTTGCTGAACTCCAGGCCACTGCAGACTACTGTGCACACCCAGCAAAGCATTCACCATAGCCATTTGTCCCTTCAATCAACCATAGCCAGGTATTTACCGCATTTCCTTCTTAGAAACCCTATTTTTGTATTGAAACCTCCACCAAATTACTCTAAACTCATGTAATCCAGTACAATTAAGCTGTTTCTTAGCTCCAAAGCTTCCCCAAGCACCTTTTTTATCTAAAAACCTTGAGAACCCAACTTTCTTCCTTGAATACGGAAGAACCAAGTATGGAAGCTCCTATTGCCCTGAATGTCATGCCAATCACTACTCCCCACAGAGATTTGGATCACCTTCCCTTGGTCGATAAATATTTCCAAATCAAGAACTTACCTTTGATGAAACCCCCTTGAAGCTACACCACAAGTACCGGGACAATTATCTAAACAATGCCGATAAAATAGGTCTTTAGGAGTCAAACCTGCCAAAATATCAATTCCCCACTATCCATATTTTCCCAGATATTGTGCACCAATGCCATGCAAACTATGACCCCAATATGAGAGTTGTAATGTCCCCTGACTAGAAAGTCCCTTTCACCATTACAACTAAGTCTATAAATGAAGTGTTGCAATTATAGCCTGGCCAAGATCTCACTCCCCTTTCCATTGCCGATTTACTTGAAAAATCTTCACGGCTGTCCAATTTTGAAATTAACCAAGTCAGTCAGACTTTCATTGAAGAAAAATACACATCTAAAGACCCCCCTCCTTACATGACATGCACCTTTACTAGTCTCGGCAAGGATATTGTCACCATGTTTTCTTGCATTCTGGGTTTTACCACTAATGAGTATGTAGATGAAATGACCTTTGCCTACATGTCTATTTTCATCCCTGGCAAACCTCCTGCAACCAAATTTCACTTTGTTGCATTCATTGCTGATAAGATCCATGATGAATTCATGAGATTAGAGAATGAGAGAGTATTTAAATATTCTTTAGTGTTGTATCATCTTTTCCTCTTCTACCAAACTGATAAATTCCCTTTCTCTTTACAAAATCTTGACACTAGAGGGAACCCTAGGCCAGTCATCTTCTGGACTTCCATTTTTCACAATTCAACTTCTTCTCCCTATCCTTATACAAATTTTATTGATTATTTTTTGCATCTAGTAACTACCATGTTGATAGGAAGTCCCCCTCCCAGAACCAGTGATGATATTAAGAAATTCTTCAGTTATCAAAGCAATACAAGGTTGGGGATTGGTACTTGTACCAGAACCATACTGAGATGATAATTTATGGGTGTGACCTGCCTCCCTTTAAACTGTCCAAATACCTCCCCATGTGATTATTTTCCCTAGAGTATTACAGGCAAATGATCAATTCTGATGAAATCCACTTTATGAAGACTAAGAAGAAAGCTCAACTATGGATAAAGGATCACCTAGGCCCATTTATTTGCAACAATATAAAAGCAAGGAAACGGCAGAGGAAATCCTTAAGAGATTGAGATTGAAAAAGAGTTTCATTTGGCCTTATGATCCTCATAGCTTCGTTTGTGACAGAAGGCAAAAGCATAAGCTATCACCCTACATCCATCATAAAATTCCAAAGATAGAACAGTATGCAAATCAAAATGAATGGGTGGAGGGAACACTTATAAAACAAGATAGTATACAAGTTGAAGTAGAAAATGTTTTGAAATATTTGGAAAGAAGAGTTGATCTGGATTCCTTTGTATAGGTGCCTGGATAATCTTGACAGAGACTAACACAGGAGGATAGCGCACAAACATCAAGACAACCAGAGGCTTCATGATAGGGAAAGGATTCAGGGTCGCAGAGCATTTTTGAGGAGTTGACCTAGACTGATACAAACATGGACAACCCTCTAGTATTGCAAACCCCTCTTAATGAGAAGTGAATTCAAAAAAAGTCCAAATGAGGCTAGCTCCTATACAATACCATTAGACCAGGTATATATAAAGAGGAAAAGATTGAATCCTCTATTCGAACAGGAATATGAAGAGACAAGAAGTGACATAGTGCAGACAACACTAGAAGGGGAGACACCATCTACCTCTCAAACACAGGCACTAAGCAGGTAGCAAAGTGTAGAAGTGTGATCACTAAGGACAACTTCAGAGCAAAGCTAGGATTTGAAAGAAAAGTACAAAGAGATTAAAGCTAGGAATGAGAAGCTCAAAGCTCAAACCTATGCCCAATAACCAAAAATGGCTCCTACAAATCAGATAAGGTTGATGTCAGCCTTTGACATCAAAGACGAAAAGATGCAGATGAGCTTTTTGAAGCCAATAGTACAATAGCCAAAGTCCATGGTTGATTATTTAAAAACAAATTTTGAAGTTCTTGCCAGAGACATCCACCCAATTGATTAGATTGAGCTCCATAAGCAAATGGGTGAGATGGTCTATTTCACATTGACTAGTAAAGCCATCACTGCACATTAGTTTCAGAATTCTCTGATTAATACTACAACACAATTACAGATGGAAAAAGCCTCTTCCCAGGCTAAGGACAGTAGGATAAAAACATTCGAAGACCTAGTGATTGAGCTGGGACATGATCCCAAAGATGTTAAAGTAGCTGAAATATTGATAAAGAAAAATAATGGTGGACCAATATGATCGATATCCTATAATTTACTATGGAACTCTAAGGTAAATAGAAAATATTTACTGAGGTAAAGGTTGGTAAAAAGGTAAAGAGTATCAGTAGGGAAAAGTAAGAAAAGATCCAGCACACAATTACAAAAGCAGCAGAAAGAGGCAAATATGAGTTTCAACCTCTAGCTCATTCATAAATAAAGGGACATCAACAGTCAATTTTCCATTTGTCTCTATCGTTTTGTAAAAGATACTTTATATTCCCTATAATAAATCTCATGTGGTTATGAGATATTTTGATGCGATTTCTTTATAAATATTTCTCCACTAGAAGTATTGTGGGTGGATTCTATAACATCTCTATAAATCTATGCTATCAAGCTGAGAAAGCTTTTGCACTGAAAATTGGATTTTTACTGGAAAAGGAATGAAAGTTGAGGAAATTTCATCAAATTCCTGTGCAGTATAATTACAAATAAGTATTCTATCCTTGTGATTTTATGTTTTCTATATGTTTCAATGTTTCATGTGTCTTAAATCTAAATGGTAAAATAGTCAAAGTATATAAGAATTAGCTTTATTTCTCTCTCCTATCAACAGTCTAACATTTCTATGTTTTCTTCAAAACTATCTCGATAAAGGAATTCTTAACTGTTCCTCTATCTCTGTAGTTCTTCTCTAATAAGTCATTGGCATAGGATTCTTAATTTCCCTCTGCTAGTTGACCTATCTTCCCGTCCTCTTTCTAATCCTAACTTGAAGATTCTTGATTGCCCTCTAGTTTTGAGCAGAACTATCACCCATTCAAGGCCCAAATTTTGTTTTTTCTCTATTATCCCACCTGTTGAACTCATGCCTCCGCAATTTGACTTAATCCAGTGAATTATCCCTGATTGACTTCATAGCCCAATGGCCTAAAAGCCTAGTTTTCCCATTTGTTTCAGAACTCCACCACTCTCAAACAAAACAACCTCACTGAACATTAATACTAGCCTAAAATCTTTTCAAACAAAGCTAAATGATAAGGACAGAGCCCTCTCTGGACTTAGGTGGGATAGCACCCGAGTCTAAAAGTTGGTTTGTAGTTACCTTGGATCCTTTCCTTCTTTTAATAACTTCTAAGGAAAATCTGAGTTATAATAGGATACATAAAGTCCCTCCTATGGCAGGTCACTTCTTATCAGCAGGTCACTTCTTGTCGACATCAACACATTATGTAGGAAGTTGATCTGAAAACTCCCTTTACTTCCTTGGAGCTTGGATAGCTCAATGGGAGGTTTCCTCGCTTTCGATGACACGATTTTGTCATCGGCCTTTGACTGAGTGTTGTTTTATCCCTTGAAAAATCTTTCAAGGAACATCCTTAATATATTTGTGTATCAAAAAATTATTGATTTACATGCTAATTACTGAAAGTTTTCTTTCAATTTGTTCTTAATATGCAATTCCTTTACTCAAAGGTATCCTTCAATCTGTTTTAAAAGAAAAATGCAGGAGCTCTTTATGTTCACTTTTATTCAGAGGAATTGATGTTTTGTATTAAAAGGGTTATTACTTAACTATGTTATTTATAGTTGGAAAAGGTAAAGTTTTTGTTCCTTGCCACATCTTAAGGAGCATATTTCCCTCCCTAATTGTTAAGTTGATAATTTTTTTTTTAATTGTAATACGAAATATAAAATAGTTGATTTGAAGATAGGAGGTCTCATTATGATCCAATCCACCATGATCACGGATGATAACAAAAGAAACATTACCATTATCTAGTCACTAAGCTATGGTAATGACTTTTAGTTGTAAAATTGGAAGAAAAGTAGTCCCATCATGAGAAAACTTGCTCAACTTTTGTAAATTTTTGTGAATGTTGTTGTTGGTATTTGGTTACCAAGCTAGGGAAGTGGCTTTCAATTACTCTTGAAT
Source organism: Pinus tabuliformis (assembly GCA_031772625.1). Taxonomy (NCBI): domain Eukaryota; kingdom Viridiplantae; phylum Streptophyta; class Pinopsida; order Pinales; family Pinaceae; genus Pinus; species Pinus tabuliformis. The sequence continues at coordinate 853,409,485 of CM062818.1, read as the reverse complement.
AATAATAATAATAATAATAATAATAATAATAATCATCTCATTGACAACTCTAAATTCATTTTTAATGGATGGGATACTCACACATTTGATGGATGAAAGATAACCATGTCGAGGCTATGAATGCCTACTGGAAGAAGTGACTCTATCTATGGTATTGAAGTATTAATATGATACCAACATTCCTAGTTGTTGTTTATCATTTTAGTCTGTTACATTTTTTAATCCTTCTAGATACTTACTGAATTTTTTTTACTTCAAAACCTACAAAATGTTTTCTTTTCGGAAGGTAATGATGAATACTAGTGTTTATTTGTAGAGAGAACTAGAAAGAAATTAAACCTTCAGTACATGATGTGTGATGTTGATTTTATCTTATCTTACTTTAATATCTCAAGTAGAGATAACTACTCTGACCTATCACGTCATCAATTGTTTGTAAGACAACCACCTACCCTCTCATTTTCCATCAAATGCCAAGGTACCTCTCAATTTTTCATTTTCCGTTTTTATTCTGATTTGGTTTTACAACATTATGTGTAGCCAATTTTATTTTTATGGAGAAGTTTTGTGATATACATTTGATTGCTTTTATGACTTTTATATTTTTTTTTTGTATTTTTTTTGGTGACTTATGCATTCCGTTTCGATATACTTCCTTTGAGAATGAGGAACCTTGATTTATGATCTTATAACAAGAGAAACTTACCAAAGACTTCTTCCTTTACTATTCATTTCTATATGTGAAGTGAAATATGCTTTAGGGTTTCCATTCCATAGTAGCCTCAACTTGTGTTACAGATTTTATATTTTTAAAAGTTGTTTGAATATTAATCCCTTATTATCTAACGTGTAAAATTGTATTCATTGTTAGTCCTTACTACCTTTCTTAAATTATGTATGCCTGTTTTATTAAAATTTCCTATTGAATTATTGCAAAACCTTATATCGGCCTTCGTTTATATTGTTTGTGATAATGTTATTGAGCATTGAACATGGTTTAGTATTAAAATTGGAACCTATGCTCATAACTATGGTTTGGGTATGTTTTTGTAAAAGTCCATCAATCTTCTGTTGTAGTCATTAAGAGGTTATGTCTGATGACTGTGGAAATTGTATCATCAGATTCTGGTAATCTCTATCAAGGACTTAACATCCCAATTCATTCCAACCGTGCTAACCCAAACATTATCCACACTCTTAATTGTCTTCATCATAGTATTTTATAACTCGTTCTTGATTATCCATCTCTGCAAACGATCGTTAGGTTTTTTGGGTCGAATTGACCTCCTACTATGTCATTCTCTCTTCTCCAAATAGGATTGCGAGGGTTCCTCCCTGTTTCACGACCATCCTTTCATTTTGGGTTTCTATCTTGACTGTGAACCTCTCTAGAGTTTAAAAGTGTCTTGATTTATTCGAATCAAGGAAATTGGACAGTTAAAGTTTTCACTATTTTTCATGGCTTAAGTGAAGGTGTGCTTGAATTGTTTTCCTCTTCATTCAATGGTGAGAAGGTCTAAGTGGGAGATATACAAATTGATACAAGAAGCAACTAGATTACGTGTTCATGGGAGAAAATGGTAAAAAAACCACCCAATTCATGACATTCCCTCGAGGAGGTTGTTGGCAAAAATGGAGTAGGCTTATCCATTACCTATTTAAAACCTAAGTGGAAGATAATGGTGTTTTTTTTGTGTCATTATATAACCTGTGAGGCATGTTACATTCTAGTCTTCATTTATCACATAAGGTTGTTGACACTATTTTTAGGTTATAAGTTAAAATTTCTTCCATTTACAAGAAATGCCAAAATTCTACGCATTCTCTAATTCACGATAGTTTTATTTTTATTCTTGTTAAACATCAATTTTCCAAGCTTAGGGATGCTTGGTAAGATTTTCTAGCCCTAAATTATTTTGATAAAACCATTTCTTCTGAGGAGATTGGCTCTCATATATCCTCAGAGCCGAAACATCTTCCTGAAAATTTTTGACCTTCACCATTGCATGATTTCATGTAATATTATGACCAATAATCTTGTCAAGAATCTAATCCCTGTCCCTTAGAAGAGGATATGGCTTTGAAGCACAAAATTATATGTACTCACCGAGAAGATTCTCAAGATACTCCTGTCAATTAGGACAGGGTAGAATGAAAGCTCAGAGGTGAGGGTATTTTTCAACCTTTTTGAGGTTAAACCTCGATCTAAATTTTCCTCTCTAGAACCTGCATGTCAAAAAATAGAGAGTCAATGAAAATAAAATTTTGACTCTCATATTAAAGACTAATTGATCGCAAGAAATCTTTGTAGGTTGTGACGAAATAAACAGAGGGTTTCTCCTTACAAGAAATTTGTCGTTCTCGAGACCAATGTAGAGATAGAGTTGAAAAAGACTAGGCTGGAATCTCCAAGGAATTACAACTTCCCTAATGATGTGAAAGGCACACTAGAAGTGGACAACGATTCTAATAAAATTGTTTCGGAGGTCACTTTGGATCTTTTCTAGCACGGACAATTATCCTTTCATATTCCATCACTAAATAGCCAAATTTGTCGTCTCCTTAATGGAAATAAACAACTTGGAGCTACCCATAGGCTTAATGAGACACTTGGGAAACAAAATTATGCTAGTTTAGTACATAAGTCATAGTCCTTTGAGACTAATATCATTGTCAAATCTTCAAAGGTCAGGGTCACAATCTCTCTAGATCTGGATGATTGTAAACAATGGTTTTTATTATTAATATCTCCCATATTTTGGAAAGATAAGGTATGCTTATATTTCGATTTTATTCTCTGAAATTGAAAGGGTGTCACAAAATCTCACATTCTATAATGCCACTTTTTAACTTTTTTATATCATAAATGATTCTTTTTTCTTAATTTGTCACAGGTACTTACCTTGGTTGGGTACTTTCTCTTGCCTTTACTGGAGCAAGTACCTACAACATATCTCTAACTCTTAAGGATGTTAATGAATGATCTCATGTTAGTTAGTTTTCAATTCTATGTTATCTGTTGCGATGGTTCAGACACATAAATAAACAATTATATTTATTTTGTAAAAAAAGTATTATATTTTCATTCTCTTATAAACATATAAGAGTAAACACTATATATATATATGTATATATATAGATATAATCCCTTAATTTTGTAAAAAGGACATTTTCAGAGGGAGAAACTGCGAACAAAGGAACGCTATTTCTTTTTTTTATGGTGGAATATGCAGTGAAATGAATTGGTTGAACTTAATCTATTACTAGTGTTTATTTCATGTTCCATGCTCTTGTTTCTGTCATTTTATGTCTCTGTAAATGGATTTCTGAGAATTAGAAGATAGTGATTTATTTTGTTTAATGATGGAAATTCTTAAACAAAAAAAATTGTGATCACATTTCTTTATTGATTAAGTGTTTTCTATTTGTCTTGATTAATACAAATCAATACCAATATCAAGTGTCTAGTGCCATGAGAGTGTTATCAATTGAGGCATTTGAAGGTTTTGGGTGTCTGTGGGTGGTTCCTTGATGTATAAATATGTATATCATTTTTCTCTTGTTACAAATTGCACAAATATTGTGACTATAACTTACTGGAAGACTATATCATTTTTTTGGTTGAATTTGTCTATTGGTTGCATCCATAAACCAAAATGATATAAGTATATCAGATAATCATTTATAGTTCTCATTATTTTCACTTGTTTAAGCAACGAGTAATATATATACATATATTAGTTAACTTTGTGTATCTACAATTACATTCAATCTTAATGTGCAATATTTAAATAGACATTGTTATTTCTTTGTTTTAATAATTAAAATAAGTAACTTGTATTTTCATAGTTACTGATTTGTTCATTATCCACATTGAAAATTGTCTGATAGCTAATCGCATTCAGAAATAGAATTTTATTTCATTATATTCAATATTTCATGTCTTTTTATAGATCATTTTATATTGAAACAATTTCATTTTGATCTAGTCTTTGACATCTATATAATATAATTGTACATGTATTTTATTTTGATTTCATATCAATAGATATCAAATTGTTTTTCTTAATTCTAATTTATAAATAGAATATGTAAATTAGAATTCTTTTAATTCTTTTTATTAAATTAATAATGAAGTGTTAGTCCTTTTATTAGTATACTTATATTATACTTAGGTTGTCCCATTTCATTAATTTTCATTTAACTTAATCGTAGTATAACTTAGAATAAGAACCATTAGGATTAGTACAGGATAAGTATAGTTTAGGATTAGGATTAGTTTTCGGGATTTAATCCTTCTTTAGAAGAAAGGATATTGTACTAATTAATCTATAAAACCTATCGAGGGTAACTATACCAAACTTCTTGGTCTATTAAAGAGCCTTGTTGCAAGATATTCCATCATTTTTTACTGAGGTGTATAACACCAGTGTCAATAGTACCTATGATAGAAAAAGAAACAACACCAATTTATGATCCTTAAGTCTTTGAATGTGTTTTTAGAAACTTGTATGTTACATACCCTAAGGTATGTAATATGTTTCATCATATATTATACATAAATGTTGATTTTCTTCCTTTTTTTATGGTGTTAATTAAGTGTAAAATAGGAATGCAATATTTACAATTAATATTCTTTACACTAACTAGTGATTTTTTATGTTGTAGAATGTTATATGTATCTTGGTTTACCATTTTCAACCATGTTACCTTGCACATACTAACATGTATATGCCATTATGAAAGAAATTGGAGTGGAGTATCAAGCTATATATGAATGTCCTAATGATGATATTATATATTATGAATAACATGGATTGTAAACAAAATTCCACAATGTTAGGGAAATATATATCGAATGAATAAAATAACAAAAAAGGTGCCTCAAAATGTCCTTCATCATATTCCCATAATTCCATATTTGCAATAATTGTTCAAGTGCGAAAGCATAACATAGATTATGGATTACTATGCATGGAAGAGAAGTGGAGATGGTGTTCTTCGAATACCTAAAAATGGTTATGCATTTAGGAAAATTGAGGGAAAATGGCCATGTTCTAAATACGAACATCATAATTTTAGGCCTTTATTGGAAGTTGGTAGTGTTAATCCATTTGGAGAGCTCAAAACTATTTACTCAGTGTTGACTTTTTTTTTTTATCAACAATAAACTTCCTCCTTGGATGCTAAAAAGAGAGGGAGCATGTAATGTTGACAATGACTGTTCCATGTATTTGTTTACATTATTTTTTTTTATATAACATTTTCATTTGTCTTGCTTGTTCCACAATATCTTATATTTTTTGGAATTATGGTGTCCTTGTATGTAGCTAGATGATGTTGGTATTGGCTTCATTGTGGCAGCTAGCTAATGTTGGTATTGATTTCAAATCTATGTGGTATGCCTGGTGTTTGGGTGTCATCCTTCTAGAATGGCTGCAGTTGGTTGAGTTGGATTTGATATGGTTATGTTGGAATTGATTTCAACCCTTGATGTCAGCCTTTTGATGATGTAGGATGATGTCCAAATGATTTGTGATTGCTCATGTGTTAGTGGTGCTGTCATGTTCAAGACTATGGAAGATTAGGTAATCATGTTCATGTTCCCTTTCATGACATTTTCTTCCTGTCCATGATTTGTTGCAATAATTTCTTGACCTTACCATGACATTAGAGATGCGATTCAATGTGTACACATGTGTTGCATCCTGGCAGGTGTTTTTGGAGAGTGATGACTTGTTCGAAATCTTGTCAACCCTTGTTTGTTGGTTTCTAGGTACATTTGGAAGTGGCACTTGGGAGACTAGTTTTGTTAATTTGTAGAGGTTTCAAAGACTATGAAAGAGGTTTGGAGGCTTGTTCGAGAGCTAGAGAAGGTAACCAATCAAGTGCCAGAAGTCCTGAGCTGAGTTCATATGCTTTTCATTAGGCTCTACACCAGTCACGCCCATGTAGGCTTGTGCATGTAGCCGAAAGGCTTTGGATACATGGAGACAACCCTGTGCATGTAGATGCAGCCGACATACAATATTTTTTCCATGTGACTAAGATTATTCACAAAAATTCTCTGCATTCCTCATGCACATCTCGAATAATTCAAGTTAGAATTTCCTAGAAGGTTCTATACTAATTGAAAAAGGATGAATTCAGTTGAAAGATTACTTTCATGGGTGTGAACACCTTTAATGCAAATGTAGTGATGATTATGGTTGGATTCCATCAAGTTTTTTTTCTCTTAATCCTGGTCCAAAAGGGAATTTTTCGCTACATGTTTTATATTCTTCACTTTGGAGTTCTGTGCAATTTGGTTCGATGTTAGAGTGAGTTAGAGAAGGTTGCATAGAAGAAATATTCTCCACACCTAGTTGTAAGAATATATGCTTCACTATAAGTGTTCTAATCGCAGTAAAATGAGTAGATCTATCTATTGAAGCAATGTTTTGATTCATAATTTCACATTATAGATTAGAGGGTAGAGAATTATAGCAAAGGTGTCAATAGAGATGGAGATCTTGGTATAGATCCATATTTGAGACTCTCAGTTTTGTTTTTTAGGTGTTCCTAGTGCATTTGTCACATAGCCATGGTGTTCTATGCTACTAATTGTATTATTCAAAAATTTCAGTTTGAAGTGAGGGTTTGGTATTATGGTTGAGTGGTAGGTTTATTTTTGCTCTTGGTGATAGTATTTTTCAGTTTTTGTTCATGGATTATGGCCAATATTTTTCTTGGCTTGAGAGGATATGATTATCATGATTTTATTTCATTTATTAATGGTATCTTGCTACTCGAGATCATATTGTGGAGTTCAATTGTGTTGAGCAGAAATTCTTGGGATATAGTATGAAAATAGATGAAATGAGGTCCCTATAGAGTGGAGGAGTAAAAAGTTCATGGGCATTGATTAGTGATTGTAAAGTTTCAGTGAAAGGAACAATTTCTCTATCCAACGTTAGTTGGATAGTCCAATTGGAGTTGGGCAAGGATCGTTGATCATGGTGGCTTTCAACAGATGGTAATCCATAGATCCATGTGAGAACATAGTATTCTGAGTTGATGAGCAAAACGGTTCTCCTGGATTATTGATGTAGGCCTATTTTATATGAGGTAAAATATCCTAGCTGATGGGAGTCAACAAATCAATGTAAAAGACATATTTTTCTTAATAGAAGATTTATAGTGATCCAAATTTAGACAGGAACACACAAATTACAGATATAACCATAAATACATAGATTCAACACAAATAACACTTACTTTCATTAATATCAAATAATGAAATATGCTTACAAACATAATGGAAATGAGACTAGCTCGAATGATGGTAGCTTATTTTTGAAGAGAGATGTGGTAGCTATATGCCTCTGATATAAGTTACAATGATGCTCAAGGGACTTTTTATTATTAAACAATAAAAGAAAACCCTAGAAAACCAAAACCGTAACCCGAGGAGATGTAACACCAAGTGTTTATGGGCCTCATTGAGGTCCGTTCGGCAAACAACTTCCTAAGGTTGTAACTTGATCATATTATCTTCATTTGACACAAATGATGCCTCATTGGAAATATCTCTATGAGTAGTACAACTAAAAACATGATTTCAATTACGTTTCCCAGAGGGATATTGTCAAAAAAATGTCATTTAGGGCCTCAAAACGGCTAAGGAAGTTCAAGACCTGAAAAATTGCTAAAAATAGTAAACTGTGGTACAATTAAGGAAAATGAAATAAAAATGACGGAAAAATGGTGGTGATCAAAGTGGAATAGGTGGGTGCCCATAATATACACCTGGATCATAGAGCAACACAACAATAGTAAGGGTAATTTTTTCCCTGGTGAAGGGATTTCCACGAGATATCTTGTGTCTCTTGTGTGATGGATTTTATGGTTGTTTATGATGGTTTGTTTTTGTATAGCTTCTCTCGATTTCTTTTTATTTATCTACTTACATTGTTTATATTGATGTGATCATACTATGTGTTTTTGGTGAATATATGTGATTTAGTAGAGAAGTTTAAGTTCATGAAAATTTAAAATAAGACACTCAACTGGTTCACCCCCCTCCCCTCTTAGAAGTGCTCAAAGGATTTCAACAATTAGTATCACAACGGGGTTCTTGGTTGCATCTTGATCGTTGGAGATTAGATATGGGGTTTGTTGGTGGAAACTTGGAAAAAGAAAATTAGAATGACTTCTAAGGGAGTGGCTATCCTGGCTACTGCAAATTTCAAGGTATGGAGCAAAAATGTTAAATCTCTATTTTGTCTTATGGATCTAACATTTGGAGATTGGTATGTGAATGATGTGGCAAGGATACAATTGTTCTTGAATTTTTGTGGTTGGATGCGCAAGCTAGATGCACAATATTCAAGAATCTTCATGATGATGACTTGAAGGGGCTGGTAGGTTTGAAATTAGCCAAGGAAATGTGGGACAAGGTAGAATCCATAGTTGGAGATGGTACCAACAACAATATGGAGAATGAGGAAACGAGAAACAAAAGGAAGAGTAAGAATAAGAGTAAGAAGAAGGGCCTTCAAAAATAAGAAGCTCAAGCACAAGAGTCTTATTCCACTAATGCAAATGATTCAACTGATGATGCGCAGAGATCAGAAAATCATGAACCCAAATGTATAAATATTAAGGATTTTATTTTGAGTGACAATTTTTATGATTCATATTTGATAATTCTAAAGTCCCTAGTGAATATGATAATGATATTAAGGGTCTTCAAGATGAGATTTCTAGAATGACAACTGCATGCAAGGATCAAGAAAAAATATTGTAGATTTGTGATGATAAGGTGGCCACATTCAAGGAGGATATTATCATCTTAAAGGTTAAATTGGCATAATAAAAAGGGTTGAAGAAGGCATGAGATAGAAATGAAATGAGAAGGAAAATGAGTGTGAAAGATTAGAAGATGAGGTGATGTCCTTCAGATAACAGTGGAATATGGATAAGAGCACTTTGTCCTTGGATAGCGTGCTTGAGTTCTAGAGATCACCGTTGGATAAATTTGGTCTTGGATTTCAAAAGGTGATTCTAGTTCACATGCAGGCAAAAAAAGTAAGGAAGAACACAAGAAGATTGTAGCAAACAATACTCGTAGCAAGAATAACAGCCAAGGAAAAAGGAAGCAAAACCGATAGTAGATCAACATGCAAAACTAGCAGCAACAAAAATCAAAACCTCAATGAGAAACTACATTTAAACGATATTTTGATCCAAGAGAGGATCGTGGCAGATCTGTAAAATTTCAAAGGAACCAAATTATTTTTTTCCTTTTGTATATAAGTTGGGACGTTACAACTATCATAAATTTTGGCATGTTGCAACTAACTGCAAAAGTAGAACACATAGATCTAATTAGTGGAGCTTACAGTAGTATCAATAGCCAAGGAGATTAAACATCAGGTATAATCATGGGTTTTATGGTTATTTGTATTCATGTATCCTGTTTTCCATAAGTCATCTGATTACATATCTAACTAATGGAGGAGAAGCACATTGCATGCAAGGTATAGATCTGGAATTAAGAACATGAAATTTGATCCTCTTGCTTCATATCTTGCCCACGTGCAGTGATACACATATCATAACTTGGGTCATATGGAAAGCGAATGCTTGTTGCCCCATTATTCAAGGAAAATTTGACAAAAGCTGCTAAAACAAAGAGAAACTGGAAGAAAACTAGTGAAGGAACTAAAAAGTAGCCAAAGACATTGTGGAGAAACAAGTAGCAAATCTTCAAGTATATAAGAGAAAATTCTCATATAGTCCATGATTATTTCTTGCATATTATAGAGGATTGGAGATTTCTTGAGAGGTGCATAACCTCAGGCAGAGCATATGGTAGAAATATGGAAGTTTGATGAGTACAAATTGTTGCAGCAAGATATGATGAGATCAATTGAGCCTCAAACACATTTAGGTCTACAAGATTAGGCTACATTTTAGAAGTATATTGAGGTGATGGGGGATTTATGCATGGTGTGCATTTTGCATGAGTTATTTGAAATTTAATTCATAGTTTTTCACTCAATTATTTGTAGTTTCCTTACACATGATTTTTTAATGAAAATAATACATTTTTTAGCCATATATAAGCTTTTGTTTTTACTGACAAGTTGGTTGAAAATATGGTACAACCATGAATAGAAGGAGTTTATTGGAATAAGTTGTATAGAGATGACGTGAGATATGTGTTATAGTTCATTTTGTCACATCTGTTTAATATGCCTACAAAATGGATCAATCCACTTCAATGAATACATTGTCATCATCCCTAAACAAATCCCTAAGCATGACCATTCCAAATCCCCGATTTTCTAGGTTTGACTACCTCAAGTTAGTGCTTTTAAGGCCAGAGCATTCCAACACTTTAGAGACCTACATTCAACATTAGGTTGCCCAGTTTCGCACCAACACTTGTCAGCATCAGGTTGTCCCTTGTTGGGGGTGCACTGATTCTAAAAATTTGGGAATAATAAAAAGAATATTGAAGCTTCCTCTTATCGAAGCTTCCAAGAGTTGTTTCAACCATTTACCTTGGATAATAACTTTGAATCGTATATGATCCTACTTTAGATATTTCACCTCTTATCCCTTGAGCTCATCATCCCATCAAGAGTGGATCCTAAGCCTAGATTCGTAAATGGATAAGAATTCCTAAACCACCACACTCTCCTATAAATCTAGAACCATCTACAACATCAAGAGTGGATTTTGGAGACTAATCATACCCTCATGTTGTTGCTCTGAACCTAAGATATTTATTATTTCCATGCAATAGGTTCGCATTGAGGTGTGCTTTATGACAAGGAAATATAAGTCAGCTTGGGGAGATCTCTACAAGATCAACTTCCATTTTTGGTTTTAAACTCTCTCCTTTTCATATTAATACAAAGAGTATACCATTTTCCTATATTTTTTATGTTGTGTTTAGATTCATATATTTCAATGTTATGTTGATCCATTGAATAGAGAGATTGGGTAATGCTACATATATGTCATATAACTTTGGCTTGTGTTGATTGTATGTCCATGTTCTAATTATAGAAATTAGAGCTATGATTGGAGCTCACAAGCTGAGAGGAGAGAAGATCTTGTGACAAATCACAAGTAAGAATCTTTCCATTCTCCAATTTCTCTAAGGGAAACTTTATATTATTTACTTTTTGTTGTTCTAGACCAGGCCACTAGGTCTAGGGAAGATACCTCATTCCGCAATCATAAATTATGAATAACACTTGGATGAGCCTTGCAAGGGCTATTATATGTAGTTTGTTACAACAATGTATTTACCATTGTTTAATAATTTCACATTGGCTTTGGGCCTACTCAATAGTTAGTTGAGTCATCATGGTGATAGGCTTGATGTGGAGGAGTTTCATGGAGTAACTTTGTAGCCAATTGTATGGGATAATATTGATGTGGCATCAGGATATTTCATTGAGTCATTTTTCCATACGAGATGAAAATAAAAACCATGTATTTGTTGATATATTCATGTAAATGCTCATAATGCCCTATACTTGTATTGTTTTATCATTGGATCTTCTAGTGGTTTGGTGCTTGAGGATCCTTTGAAAAAAAATATCTACTGCTCAATATTACTTATTAAAATATTTTATTTATAGCTCATATTTATTATTATTATTATTATTATTATTATTATTATTATTATTATTATTATTATTATTGAATTTGACATTAATTTTATATTAAGAATGGAATGATTTAAACATTTTATCTTATGATTCTTATTATAAAGTAATTAAAAAAATGTTTTCAAATACTTCTTTACTATTATTAAATTTAATTCTTTATGTTATAAAGTTGATCTTGGAATAAATTAGTTAACATGGATGCTCAAATATTTTTTTTTGGGTAATGTGAGACTTGACATGATTAACACACATCTAGTCATGGTTGGATTTTTCCCCAAGGATTTTGTAACCAATGTCCTTTACACCAAAAAGTGCCTTAGCATAACACTGTCAGCATCGTCTCTACATGCTATGAGCAACACCGATATTCAAATAGTTAATATAAGTTTTACATTAAATATGGATATTCAAATAGTTAATATAAAATTTAGATTGAAATATTTTTAAGATGTATAAGAAATTTGTGTCTTGTTCATTGTAAAAAGTGAAAAAATACAGTGTTTTTTCATTAATTTATCTTTCCTAAATTTGATATAAAATTAAGTTAATTCCTATTTACATCAAAACATTTCGTTTATGTTAAAGAGTGAGATTAAAATGCTTTTACCACATATCATTATTTCAATTACATTTTTTATTACATAAATGGATACAATACATTGAGAAGTCTCCTAGAAGCCTTGATATAAGCTACATAACTTAAATTTGCATTTTTAACAAATATTTACTAGATATTTTGGAGCAAATTAAGTTTTAATAGTAAGACTATTTAAAATCTTTATATTGTTTTAATCATACAAAATTGTTATTATTATTATTATTAATTACTCAATCTAACATATACGTATTTGTATAGATAAAATTCAAATAGTTTAGAAATTCAAGTATTTTATTTATAGAAAATAAAAGATTTATTTTGTAATTATTTTATCTCTCCAGACATTTAATATAGAAATATTTTATTTGTCCTTTCTATGGTGAAAGCCAATATATTTGTCTCCATATTGGGTTGTAATATTAATAAATAATAATTACTACACCTTCTTCATTTTGAGTGGTAATATTGATAACTAAAGTGAGCAGCATCATGGGAAGCAGCATCATGAGAGTGAGATTATTAATGTTTTATAATGTTTATGTATATTCAATTAAAGTGAACATCATCATGAAAGTAAGATTATTGATATTTTATAATGTTTTTATTTAAAACAAACTAAATATGTATATTCAATTAAAGTAAGCAACATCATGAAAGTGAGATTATTAATGTTTTATAATGTTTTTAATTAAAACAAACTAAATATATATATATATATATATATATAATTCTATTTTTATTATATCCAATATTCTTGTTTTATTAAAAAGATATTAAAATTTTATTTTAAACACGGTATATATCAACTCCACACATTAAACATGCAAAAAAATTACACATAACTCACAAATTAAACTATAAAATACGTCTAAATTGAATAAGAAATCTACACTGAAATATTTGTATACATCTCTTTCACAAAGCTTCTAATATTTAAAATAAAACTATCTAAAACTATATATTTATTTGAACACACCAATGATACATTTGGACTACAACCTATAGGCAGGGGTTAAATTTGATGCCGATATGTTTACTGTTACTAATAATTTTTCAAAACATCATATTGTCGGGCATATTAAAAATGACCCGTCTTAATTTTATTGTTACTAATAATTTTTCAAAACATCATATTGACGGGGATATTAAAAATGACCCGTCTTAATTTTATTTTATATATTAAAAATTACAAGTTTTAATTTTTATTTATATATAACTTGGCAATTTAGCAGAAATAACAACGTTAAAACTTAAAAGTGAGTGTGAATCGTGATTAATACTTTCGTTAATGATCCCTACCATAGCAATTAATAGGGTTGGTGACATCTCAGATACCCACTACCTTTATTTGCTTGGCTTGGAATTTGCAAGTTCCAAATTCCAATCAATTGCTGTCTGCAAGTCATTGCTTCTTGTGAATTTTTGTAAGGAGTAAGGGCATAGGCATAACAGTGCAAAATTTTAAAATTCAAAGGGGCTACATAGCGTGGATCAAACTCAATAGACCACTCACAGTGTCACACAGTCTGAGTCTGATTCCTGGAACTCAACAAACCACTAGTAGTGTGACACAGTCTAACCATGAAGAACTTTCAAGAATAAATAACCAGTAAGTGCATACCTTGTTTTCTGGATTCTGATTATTTTGTTTCGAAATCATTGGTTGACACAATGGTTTTCCCCTTCTCCCCTGCTTTGTTGTGTGTAAGAATAAAATGGTTACAGTTGCAAATTAATTAATGCATAAAAGAAAACAATGTATGTGTTACCATAGCAATGTTATTTGTATAAAAACCTTATTGTCTTATTTCTTCATATTTTCCTTGTCTTATTTCTCCGTCTCTCTCTTATTGTCTTATTTCTTCATATTTTCCTTGTCTTATTTCTCCCTCTCTTTGGTTGTTTTCAGTGAGTCAATCAATCACTCACAAGCCCGAGTCGGTCATGCCCCTATTTGCTTTATTTTATCTATTTTGAGAGGCTGTGGTGTTCAGATTTTTTTAGCTTTCTGTCTACTTAACTACGGTTGTATTGTATATTTTATATTTCTATGTATTTTAACTATGGTTGTATTGTATATTTTATATTTCTATGTATTTTTAGGTGCAATAATTTAGGGAGGTTACATTTCATCAGATGAGGCGTTACTGGTGGCAATAAGTGACGAAGATTAATAGGGTTTTATTTTAAAAAGATTTTAAATGGTTACTTGAATAATGACAAATCTATCATACAATAATCATGTTAAGCCAGTACATATCTTCTCTTTCCTTTATACACATCTCAAATAAAAAAAACTATCATTTATGAGGATCTCAATAAACCATAAACCATTTCAAAAACTCATCAAATCATTTTGTATGATAAAGCTGATCAAATCACTGTGCACTATGTTGACTAGCATACTTACATAAAAATATCATGACTTTTTAAGGACATGATAGGAAAACAATAAATTTATTCCAAATCTTATCTTCAGTTTTTTCACACAACTCATGTACATTTTTTCAATTTAATATTTGCCAGTTAGCATTGGCGTTGTTTCACTTTTTGGAGTTTTAAGTTGAAATCTGGCTAAACAATTTTTTTATTAAATCTTGATATTTAATTATTTAAAATATATTTTAATTATATGTATTGGCATCCTAATTATATGGGTTGATATCTAATTATTTAAAATATATTTTAATTATATGTGTTCGCATCCTAATTATATGGGTTGGCATTTTAAGAAAAATTTCTCATACTTATATATACAATTTACAAAAAATTAGATAAAATGTGTATAAATAAATAATAAAAGTTATATGATGGGGTAATAAATTAGATAAAATGTGTACAAATAAATATTAAAAGTTATATGATGGGGAATTTAAAAATAAAACGGTAATAGAAAATTTCTCTGACGGGTAGGGCACCCATCAAATTTAACCCCTGCCTCCCTGCCTATAGGAACACGGTATTGCTTTTTCCTTGCGTTTCCGAAATACAGCGGAATTAAAAAGTAATGATTAGTGGAAAGGATTGAAATTCATCTATATTTCCGTTGCTTGTGGGATATATTGGGAAAGATTACTGGGTCGATGACGTTATTGCCCCTGACCTCATTTTCTCTCGCCGAGCACTATACCCTTTTTATTGCGTTTCCGAAACGGAGCGGGATCTCCTGAACAGATTGTCAGTGGATAAAAAAGGGAATAATTATATTTTGGAGTGAATTGTATTGAATTTCATCTGCATTGCCATTGCATGTGGGTTATATTGGGAAAGATTAGTGCCACAGTGATATTATTGCTACTGACAGCATTGCAGTCATGAGCCCCTCGGCATTTTTTTTTAAGACTATATAGATGTCGTTCTATTGGCTTCTTATTCAGAGTTGGAACTTTTCTATTGCCTTCTTATTCAGAGTTGGATTGTTTATTCGGAGTTGAAGTTTTAGATTGACAATGGCGAGAGTGAATGCAGGAACCATGAATCCAAAAATGTTTCTTGGATTGGCTGCACTGGCTATTTTGATCTTGCTATCATACGGTACAACTACTTTTTTGAGAGCTTTGTCATTTTTTTTTGAGCTTCAATATTACTGTCTTTAATATTTCAAAATGCCTGCTTATTGTTTTTTATTATTTGCAGGTCCTGAGACTCTAACTGAAGCTAAAACTTTTTACAATTGTGACAAAAGCCAGACGTGCGACCCTAGCAACAACAGTTGCCCCTCTAGTATTCCTTATTGTATGATTCCACCATCAGGTGGTAGTTATGTGTGTTGTGGAAAGAGTAGTGAGTGCTGTGATGGTAGAAAATTTCTGTGAGTTTTTCTTTGTAGGATTTTTTTTAAGTAGACAAGGCTATTGTGAGTACATTTAGCCTTTATTTAAATAATGAATAAAGATAATTTAGTTTAAATATAATTTTGGATGGATTATAATAAGTATTTAGATGTTTCCGGGATAATTGGGCTGAGAAAATCTCTAAGTGTCTGTCATTATTTTTAATGAATAGTATATATTTATTTTTTATAGGATAAATTTCATCAGTAATTATTAAAATGGTGAAGGATTTGATTTTCCCAGTATACTCATTCAATAGTTTAATCCAAGCATATATTGAGAAACACTGAAACTTGATTGGTGTTGTGGTGTGAATTTTAGAGAAACATTTATTTTGATACTTGTTTTTAAAGTCACTGTTTTTTTATAATTACATTTAACAAGTTATTAGGTAAATTATAATCATTTTTACAAATTTTTAATTAATCAGATATTTATTTTTTACAAAATGTTTTGAAATATATATTTTTTACATAGAAATGCATGTTTTTGAAATTAATGTTTGTGAGATCAGGCTGACAATCCTACTAAGATACATATTTTATTAGAAATAATAAAGATATATTAAAAACTAATAGCAAAGGCTTCAATAGAGGTTGCAAAACTATGATATATTTTACGATGTATATTTTTATTCATATTTTGAAATTAATTAATTATATATATATAATTGGATTTCTTCTAGGTAAAGGAAGGCCTAAATGAAGCCCTTCAAAATACTTGAAGAACCTTACATTGAATTTACTTATGTTTGGATACACTTACTTAATGTGACAAGGAATTAATTTGTTTCACTACTTTACATCTCTAACATCTCTCAATAAACCTCATGCGAAAATAAATAGGATTATAAATTTTTACAACATTTACTAGCATGTAATATTCCAAATGACTTTCCTCTTCGTTAACTATCAGGTGCAGCCATTAACATAGTTTTGCAACTTTGCATCATTCACCTCGGAAAATGAATAAAAAATCTTTTTAAGGAACAATTATAGTGCAACTCTTAACATAATGTTGCAACTTTGCATCAGTGACCTCAGAAAATGAATAACACATCTTTTAAGGAAACAATTATCAGTACAACTTGTTAATATAGTGCATTATGTTGCAACTTTGCATCATTCATTTTTCAAGTAATGAGAGCTTATTTATAACCCAATGGGTGATGTGATTTCCAATGTCATGCAAGGTAACATCATGATTAATATAACCAAATATCAAGCAGATAGTTGAACACTAGAAAACCCTAAAAAGAAAAAACCAACAAAATTTTATTTTATTAAATGTTTCATGAGGGATTCACCACTCACCGAATGGAAGTAAGGAAGTTCGCTCCTTGTCCATTGCTAAAATTTTAAAAAGAAATAGCATCTTTAATTTAAGCATAACTAACTACAGGGCATTACATTAATCATGATATAAAGTTTCTGAAAGCCCTTTACCACACAATTCCTTGAGCACTGTGTCTTTATGGCTTGGTTGGTTCCGGCAATGAATTATCTTATATTTGATGATCGCTCACACCCTCATTTCCGGCAAATAGTGTTAATTATAATCCACTTTTAATTGTTTCATAGGGGATGGAATTGAAATTATTATTTCATCCTTCACATAAGTCACAATTTGTTCTTGCAATTACTATTGTCAACAAAATTTTACAACATGACTATATAACATATATGTTTATCAAAACCAAATAAATAATCTCTACTGGATATGCTCTAAACATATTTTCATGTTCCACTTTCTTGCACATGCATAAATGAAATGCATAATGAGTATCATGTCTCTTTATTGACATTAGACATGCATTAATTAAACACACACAATTTAAAAAACATACTTACTTATATATGCATGCATACGACTATTAAACATGTCTAATAATCCAAATCTCATATCCATAAAATAAAATGCATAAATATTATCAAAACATGCCAATCTCTCTACACTTCTCCTGAATTATAAGAAAAAGGAATTGTTACATTTTATCTCTTCCCACAAGAACAATGTAATATTTTTAAAAACTCACCATGGCTATCACTACCTCCTCATACAAGAAGAGGGAAATATTTGTGAAATATAATTGCCAACTATACTACTATTTCTTCAAACAATGCCAGATTCTTTTTAAAAGAAAAGTAACACAATAAATATTATCTTTGTGCATGCAACTACATAATATTGTTATGAAAGAAATTAGTCCAATAACTATTATATTGTGCATGGAAACACATTATTTTTCAAGAAATCTAACACAATAGCTATTCTTTTTATTCACATACACATTTTTTCAAGAATTTAACACAATAGATATTATTTTTTTACAACTAAATACATAACTTTTTTAACGAAATCTAACACAATAGCTAGTCTTTTTGTGCATATAAGCACAATTTTTTTTCAAGAAATATAATCTAATAGATATTATTTTTGTACATATAAATACATATTTCTTTTTCATGAAATCTAACAATAGTTATTCCTTTTGTGGAAATAAACATTTTTTTTTTCTTCAATAAATAAAACACAATAGTTCTTATGTTTGTACATGCAAATACATATTTTATTTTTAATAAATGTAACACAGTAGCTATTCTTCTTGTGCATGAAATACATAATTCGTTTTTAAGAAATCTAACACAACAGATATTTTTTCTACATATAAACACACTTTTTTTCAAGAAATCTAACATGATATATGTTATTATTGTACATAAAAATTCATTTCTTTTTCAATAATTTTAGCATGGATTCACAACTTTTCATACACAAGATGCATATGCAATATTTTCCAAGAAAATCTTTCTTACTCGTCTTTGTAGCCATTATAATCGATGAACACCATCCCAAATTGATTCCCATTTCAAGAAACATTATCTAGAAGAATAAAAAAATATATGAATGGTTCATTTGATGTAACCCTTCACTCATTTTGAGATTTTTTCCTTCGTAGTGGATTTTGAAATCCAATATTGTGATAGTCCCAAAATTTGGATAATAGAAATAGCTTTGGTACATAGAAAACCATAAATTTTTGGTGAATATGTGAAAATTGGTTGCTCTACTATTGTTGGGAAGAAATACTAGAAGGCAAAGTTTTGATGATGCTAGAAAATTGTCAACCAAGGGGGTCTTCACGATTGCTGTGGTAGCCCTTCCAGAAATAATGCCCAACTGCCATATATCCTAAGAGATATGACTTGGCTACAAAGTTAAACATAAGAGAGTAATGCATAGGTACCTTGGGATTAGCAAGTGAGTATTCCCTGTTGAAAGTTTTAGCGGTGAAATGTATCAGGATTCTCCTACCGAAAGGCAACAGAAAAGTGAGACATTTAAAGACAATTAATAGTATTAATCTAGAAAAGATACACGAGTAGGTACATATGAATAAATCATTGGAAAACTAGCAAAACCATTCAAATAGAAGTAACAATTGTTAAAACACATTCACGACACCTTTTGTTATGAAATGAGTTCACAAAAAGATAGAAAAGATAGATCAATGTATTAGAAATAAGCCTCCTCGAAGGGGCAACCTCCTTTTAATTACACAAATGAACAATTCTTGGATGATACAAGTGAAAAGACCTCCTTTCTATATATAGGAGTCTAAGGGGTCATAATATAATCAAAGTCGACATAACAATTATAACGTAAGCGCACAATAATAACAATATGGGGACTACATGGGCACAACAATTTAATAAGGGAATTGTACTAATAAAACCAAGGGGTTACACTCATAGTATAGGGACCTAACATGCCCCTCTCCTTCAAAAGGTGTTCTCCTCAACGCTTGAGTAGTTCTTGATGATTCTGTATAAAAATTTTGTCCTCCCATGGGGAATCTTCAGTAGGTAAGTTCTTCCACTTGATGAGATACTCTAAAATTGATTGATTTCATAGATGTTGGGTTCTTGTTTCTGTGACTGCTCCAAGTTCCAATATGATTTTTCTTTCGTCATAGAGTTCTACAAATATTGTTTGAACTGCAATGTTTTGTAACTTTTGAATGAGTGGACACATGTCTTCATCCTTCTTCCATTCATCCCTTGCTTCATTTACCCAATCTAGTTGGATAATAGAAATAGTAGAAAATAGTGCTTCCACATCCTCATCCTTTCTTGAGAGTGCATCTACAACAACATTTTGGTTCCCTTTTTTGTAGACGATTTCAAAGTCATAACCCAACATATTTGTGACCCAATTTTGTTGTTCTTCTAAAGATAATCTTTGTTCTAAAACATATTTAAGACTATCATGGTCCATTTTTACCTTGAAGTGTCTTCCCAATAGGTAAGGTCACTATTTCTTAAGTGCATTTAGTATTGCCAACATTTCCTTCTCATAAATAGCTTGCCTGAGATGTAGCTGTAAAAATATCCAATCAACACCTCTTTTTCTATGACGTTGATCTGCCTCTTGTTTCATTCAATTCTGCACCAAAGTGGCATTATCCTTTAAATGTTGGAGAACTTGTTGTTGATGCTCGATGTGATCTTTCACTGCTTGAATCTTTTTCTTCTTGGCATATTCTTTTATATTGAGAGTTTGACGAGTGGTAATTTATTCCAATGCATTACAATATATGGTTTTATTAATTTCTTGATGCTCGATGTGATATTTCACTTCTTTAACATTTTCCTTCTTTGTATGTTCTTCTATCTTGATGGTTTGAGGAGTTGTAATTCCAGCCAATGCATTACAAGATATGGTCGGATTCATTTCTTCTTTATTGATATGATCTTTCACTACTTGAACCTTTTTCTTCTTGATATGTCCTTCAATCTTGAGAGTTTGAGGAGTGGTAATTCTTGCAAATGCTTTACAAGATATGGTCAGATTCATTTCCTCTTTCTGTGGTGTTGGTTCCTGGTGTATATCCTTTTCTATTGATGTTTCTTGATCATTTTCTTCCTCCTCTTCATAACCTATGTAAAATAATTTCTTCACAGCACACTTATGATCTTTAGTGTGTTTACTAACACAATTGTAACAAAGACCTTTTTCTCTTTTTTCTTCCAATTTTTGTGGTGTAATCCTTTTAGGTTGTGTAAGGCTAGGAGGAAAAGCACTTCCATAATTATAGTCATGATTGGTGGGATTCTTTGTTTCCATAATTTCTCCTTCAATTTTTCTTACCAACCCGAATGCCTTCTACAATGAATCAAGTTCCCAAAGATGAACCTCATGTTGAATGTTATCCTTTAAATTCCCTATGAAGACATCAATCATTTGTTTCTCTGCTTACATTTAATTTCTGAATTTCCTCAACGTGCTCTATCATTAAACCCTTTTGTTTGAGATTTATCAATTGGCTAAAGAAGGTGTTTCTCCTTCTATCCTTATAATGTGTTATCATTTCCTCTATGAAAATTGACAATGTATCAAGTGGTTTACGAGAACAAAGCCCTTTATACGATAAAAATTAATCTGGTTCAAAATATGAAGATGCCATACGTACCTTTTGTAACAATTACACCTCATGTAGATCAAAATATTGCACCATCTGTAGTATCCAATTTACCAGATCCTTGCCATCAAGCTTCTGCATATCCTTTTTTCTTGATTTTAGGAGCTTGATCTTGGAACGACTATAACACTATAATTTTGTATACTTAAGTTTTGTAATTTCAGCGTGTGATATCCCTTTATGTCCTCCTTATAACCCAAGAAGTTTGATCATAATTGATTCCTAAAGAAAGAGTTAATCTCAATCTCTCATGATGACCTAATTATAGATTCGTTCAGTAGATTGAACTTGTATGACATGCCACGTGTCATTGTTTTGACCTTAGGTTCTGAAATTGATACCCCAGAAGCTATAGCCCGTCTTCTTGCTGTCACTTTTTACAAAATTCCAATCAGATGTTTAGAGAGAGAGTTATGAGGATTTTTCCAAGGTCACCTATTTGGAATGTAATGTGGCGACTTGCCAAAACTCTAAATGTCTTGGACCGTATCTCCGAAAATATAATGAATCAAAATCTAAAATTTAGGCCCGAGATTCACCAAGATTTCATAGTGTAAACCTTCGCAGAAAAAAATTTATAGCAGAAATTCCATGATGACCTGTTTGAGATGAAATTATGGAGCTTGCAAAACCCTAACTTCCTCAGATCATATCTCTAAAAATATAGCAAGACAAGATCTGAAATTCAGACCCGAGGTTTACACTGATTTCTTCTCAAATGGGTTTTGCTTTTATCTTATAAAACTTTGTAGAAAAACTGTTATAGTGAAAATTCCACGATGACCTGTTTGGAGCAGTAAAACCCTAGAATCCAAAGCTTGGATACCAAATGTTATGAAACCAGCTCACAAAAAGATAGAAAAGATAGATCAAAGCCTTAGAAATAAGCCTCTTTAAGGGTTAAACCTCCTTTACGTTACATAAATGAACAATTCTTGGATGATACAAATGAGAAGACCTCCTTTCTATATATAGGAGTCTAAGGGGTCATAATATAATCAGAGCTGACATAACAATAATAATGTAAGGGCACAATAATAACAATATGGGGAGTACATGGGAACAACAATTTAATAAGGGGGTTATACTAATAACAATAAGGGGTTACACTCGTAGTATAGTGACCGAACATCTTCAACAAGATAAGTAACAAGGCCACCAAAATAGTTCAATTCCCTTAGTACATGTTAAAAGAAAATACATTGCACACATTTAATGAATAGGCTTACAATATTGACAACCTATGCATGCAAGTGTGTTAGCTCAGTGAGCTTTTGAATTAAGAAAAAGTTCTAAGATACATGAAGACAATGACAACCACTAGCCCTAATAGTATAGCATTAGAGCAACCAATTGCTCTTTCCCTCTTTAACTCCTGGTAGGAGTAGCCAAGATGAAAAGTCCCTTACATTGGGGTGATTATTCACCTCCCTTGTGACGCTTGGACTACACTCATGACTGTTTGACTTCTTTATGACATTTCGACTTCCTACATGACTTTTCACATTACATGGATGGATCTTAGACTTACACTTCAGATTGTATTTCTTTAATATTGAATTTACATAATCCACAAATGATGTGCCAAATGATGACTCATGAGAAGACATCACATGACACTAATGACATAGACTGCATGATGATGTGGCAGTATCAAGTCATTCTTTGCTACTACTTTCTTTGTGTATTTTGAAAGATGGAACATGTTCTTCTTCTTCCTACTCCATAACAATTGTAGGTAGTCTCCAATGTGATCTTGATTTCCAGGTGTCATTACAATCTATTGTCCCTTTGTCCTTCTTAATTGATCCACTTGTCTTTGCAGCTACAAAGGGGTCTTCTTGTAGGGTCTACTCTCTTATCTTCTTCAACATCATCCTATCATAACATGATATAATGGAAGCAACTAAAATCCACCCGAGACAAGATGACATCAGTCTAATAAAAACCCCTAGTCTAAAATGCTTCATGAAACTCATTAACTAAGTTGTAGCCAGGTGATAAGTTGGATGACAGACTCAACAATTGCGTATTTGAGAATCTTAAGAGGTAAAAGTCCAAGCCTGAGCCTTAATAGTGCATAATTCATAGTTCAGGCATGCCAAGGAAGGATAACTATGCAAGTAAGGGGCTGAAGGGGCTAGGCTTGAGGCTTGAAACTTGAGGTTACCCATTGTGCAGTTCTGGAGGGATTGAGGCCAAGGGATTATTTAGTTGTGCAGTTCAAGAGCTCAAAGTTGAGTATTGATGCTTGAGATTGTGCAATGCATGGAGGAGATGGACTAAAGGTAGGGATTGCACAATTGTTGAGATCGAGGGTCATGATTGAGGGTATTGATTGTGTATTGCTTGGTTCTTGAAGGAAGGGACTGCACAATGCATATTTCCAAGAGGAAAGCTTAAATACTAACGACTAAGACTATGCAGTAAGTAGTTCAGGAAGGTTGAGTGAGGCCAAGTTATTTAGGTGGGAACTTTATCGAATTTGGCTAAGTATGGTATCAATTTATCCAAAGTGAACAAGCATGAGAATTGAGAATGATCCTACACTTAGAAAGTTTTATGACACAAAATGGATCACTCATAACAAATGGATAACATACCTTCCTCAATGCAACGAAATTCCAATGACTTACCCCAAGTGTGATGGAAAAGGTTGAATTTGAGATGATGGTGACAACACTTGTGTGATCGTGCTTAAAACTTTAGGAAAGAGTGGGATAGATGTATAGATGATAATCATGACTCACTAGTAGTAAGGTTACCCATTGAAATAAGCCAAAACCACATTTTTCTAATGTGCGATGATTTCCATCCCAAAGGATGACATTTGCAATAGTAAACCGAAAGTACAAATGACACTTTCAAAATGTGAATGAAATTGAAAGTGATACATGACAAAATGAAGACAATATTAAAATGACACATATTACAATGAAAATGGGAAAAATCAACAATTGTAAAAATGAAAGCGACACTTCTGAAAGTGAAGGTGCACAAAATTGACACATGGAAAAAAACACTGAAACTAGAGAACAATCACAATCAAAAGTGAAATATTCTTGATGAAAGGGCATAATGAATATTGGTACATAGTTTGATCACTGCAGATGAACTATCTTGATGGACTTCTATTATGTATGTTCAAGATTTCATAAAACAAAATTCTCATGAGCTTTTTGTGGATATAACATGTGTGAACACGTACCTTTGTCACTTAGTAATCTAACATAAAGTGACTACAAAAAAAATGATTAGAAGATCCATTGTAGGATCCAAAATTCAAGGGTAGAAAAAATTTTCGAGGGTGTTTATTGCAATGATAACACTTGGCGATACACCGGTAGAATTCCAGCTTCTCTGCCTTGGTAAAATCTTACATGCAGGGTCTACTTTCTCAGAAAGGATTCATTCATCGTTCATATTACTTTGGCTTCCCCAATTTACCCTATGTATAAAAATAGTCCCCTTCATCCTTTCTTGGTTGAACAAAATCACAAAGCAACCTATATTACAATGTTTTGAATCAAGAGAAGGATAATTTCATTTATGAGCTTAAGATATTTACAGTATATTTTTTCATCTCTGGTGTTGCTCTGTTGCGAGTAGGCCTGGACAATACGCTAATGGAGTCACTTTAGGAACAAAAACATTGCTCCATTTCGAGTGAGCCTAAATAGTACCTCGACAAAGTTACTTTGTTAACCTCCCTATTCAAGGAGCCTTTCTCTTCTTTCACCCATTATTTATTTATTTTATAGAGGATTGTGCATTGGCACTTATTCATTTCATGGGTCGAAGAGGGATCTTCAATTATTGAGAGTAGAAGAGCTTCTTCCTTCAGAAGCATATGTAAAACAACAAATAATTTTTTCTCATTTATATTGTTCCCCTTTTCCTTCCCTACTTGCTAGGAGAAGAGTGGAAAACAATGAAACATAAAGAACTGGGCATAAAAATGAGGCTCCTATAAAATATACGAGTGTCATGGTTTCACACAAATCTCTTTTTATGTGAGGGTCATAGTTTCCATCAAAACATCATCGACCAAAATGTATGGAACCAAGATGAATAATAATGACTAAAGGTTTAGCCAAATTTTGTAGTTTCACAAGACCCTTTCCTAGTTAGCCATATTTTTGTTTGATAAGAAGGGAAGATCCTTGATGCGAAGACTTATTAAAAAAACATGAAATAATAGACAAAACAAAAAAATAAAATTGAATCAAAATGAAAAAAATGAAGAGTGAATGAAAATAGCATGCAAGACAAAAGTAAGAAAAACAAGGAGTGCATAGAATGGGTATTGAAGGTATACTAGTGTGCTACTAGACCTACTCCTAACCTAACTAGCGAGAAGATCGAGGTAAAGTGTAATGAAATTTCCAATGTAACCACCGTAATTTCTCCCTACCTGCATACACAAACATACAAGTGATTAACATAGATATAAAAAATGTGCAATAGAAAAGATAAGCACTTGAATAAATTGCACAACAAATGGAAGGTTTTTCCTATTAGTATAAATAGATGTCATAGCTATTTCTTCTATGTAACACACTCCTCCCACATCTAAAAATGTAACCGACCAGCTGGGGTAAAAATCTGACATGAAGTTACTATTATATGATTCAACCTCCTAAGTCATGTTAAGGAAGTGTAACTGGTGGACGCACACCACACAGACCTTCAATATTGGCAATAGGACCACAATGAACCATCCCAAATTTTTTGCTAACCAGACCCTGGGTTCCACTGAGATTTTAGACCACTTAACCCCCAAATGCTCCCATGATATCAGCATGACTATGTCAAGGAGCCTCTGGATGCTCTCATGAATGTGCATGCCAGCATCCAAGGAATATTTTTCTGATTGTTCTGCTAGCATCCCCAGGGTTTGAGTCACTTTTTCAGGCCCAGAGCTAAGGTCACTACACAAAATTGAATGACACCTTCATAATATAAATATAACAATGAAACAAATATGAAATTTCAAGTACCTGAGCAATCCCTTGACTAGACCCCTACTAGCCATGACATGAATTTCATGAAACATATCACGAATATGTAATATAGATGTGTAAATAACATATCAAAGCATATGGGTCTCATACTCATCTAAGAATCGCTAAGAAGCATTGATATCTCAACGCATTAGCTTCCATATCATCCGTTATGCTATAGATACATTGTTCATTCATTTACACGTAAAAAGATGAAGAGATCCATACATAGCCACTGTCATAATACATATTCTTAACTAACATAATTGGGATAGAAATACCAAGGAAACAATAGCCATATAATCCACATATAAAATAGTACAATACTCATAAAATAACAAGGAAAAATAACATCTTATTAATAATTCAAAGGAAAACTAGTGGTGGGACTCCCATGAACCACCCAACCATAGACATGGTTGAGCCAAAACTCTCCTCCGCTAGTCACCCCCATTCGATATTCCAAGCATGAATGTGGTATATAAGCAAACACATCAATCCAAAACCATCCAGGGCTTCTAGAGGCAAACCACCACAACCCACCAAATAATGATTCCACCTCATATTCTGACATCACCAAAACCATCACAAGATTGGTCTCTTCCAAAGCCTTCTAGGGCTCTAGATCATTTATTCCAACGAAGTCTTCCATGAATAATAACTCAACCCACATATTATTCCTGGCTTCCAAAGCGTTTTTCAAACTAGGGATTCGAAGACTAGTAACTCAACCCACCTAGGGCTTTTAGAGAACTTTTGCAAGAAAGCCTTCTAGGACTAGTATCTCAACCCAAGTTGTTACAGGGCTTCCAAAGAATTTGTCCAACTAGGGCTTCCAAGAACTAGTAACTCAACCCAAGCTGGAAACATGAGAACCAACTAGGAAAAAAAGGAAATAAACCCACAACACCATGGCTATCTAGCAAATTTCAAGGCTAGGAAAATCCATCGTCAATCTAGGAAATCCTCCATACTGTTAGAAAAATATTATATATGACAGAGAAATGTAAGACATAAAATATGTGGAAAAACACAAACACATAAAGCCGGAGAGACACAGATATACGTGGTTCACCCAGTTTCGGCTACGTCCACCCTGAATAGCCAGTCCTCCCTTTCTATTATCCAGCAAAATTAAGAGACACAACCTATAGTAGATCCGATATAATATCCTTTATCTTCTCTGACAGTCTTACCTCTCTATTTCTTGCTCAGAGAATACACATCTATTACACAACCTCAATACAATGCCCTCATACAAAGAGAGGGGTTGCCTTCTAGGGAATAAAACCCTAAACTAAACATAAGTTCTACCATTAGATCATCTGCCTAATGAATAGCCGAGATCGACTAGAAATTACTATACTTTTACAAGGCAATTTTACAGTTGTTTTTAGCTTCGATGGTGCTACCCCCGAAACCCATAGGGGGGACAAGTCCCCCCCGCAGCCCCCCTATGTGGAGGGGTGTACAAACTTCGTGAGGTACACATCTAGCTAAAACAAAGGCCTCTAAATAATCATGCTCCACACCCAACACATACCAGTTACAAATATTGACCAATAAACCACATGCATATTCCATGCATGCCCAAAATAGTGAGGAAAACATACATGCAACTCGGTACTTGTAAGAAAAGCTTGTCCTAGTTGTTTATGCTGATGTCCTCTTATGCTTTCCTACTCTTCTTTTCCCTTCTTGCTCCAAAACTCCAAGTATGCCACACCCTCCAAGAGCATTCCAAGAAAACTCAAAGTTTCCAATAGTGAGAGAGAGAAAGAGAGAGATCCAAAACTATATTGTAAAAAAGATTACAAACTAATCAACATAAATTTTAATCAATTAGGCCTTTATTTTTTCATTTTTGATTATTTTCCTTTAATTTCCTCCTCACATGAAACTTGTGACCTTTGGCCTCCCTTTTCTACTAATTTCCATTATATTGATAAATAATTGTGCCAAAAATTCCATGTTTCCTTTTCCATTGCCTTTGCTAATTTCCATAGCCATTGATAAACCAATGAACACCCACACTAGGATGCCTTGCACAACATTCAACTTGCAATAAATGTCCCATCAACCGTGGTTATTATTTTTCATTTATTGACTTTTATTACATGGAATTTTTGTGAGGGATGTTACATTATAACTAGCTTGCACTCTTACCTTTTCGATGAAAACTATAATTAAACAATCCTCTAAGGTTTCTTGTGAATGTATCTTTATCTATATTGTCCTCCTTAGAAAGCATGAGAAAATATCAAAACTTGTTTTTTGCAATGGAGCTTATCAAGTACAATTTATCCAACCATTCAACAATTGGATAATGAAACTCGAAATATTCCTCTTGAGAACCAAAAAATCTTTGAAAAGATGGATTTGTAATTAAAAGAAGAGGATCAGGATAAGAATCTTATAAGAGAAAATGAATCTAATTGTATTCAAAAGGCTTGTGAAGCTAGTGAGGTCATGACATACCGTAAATGAATGATGAAGTGCCTCAGTTGCTTGACAGGTATCCGAATACTGGGATAAACCACATAAATTAATCAATGTGAGACAATTGTCATTGGATATGCTAGTGAGAGAATGATAAATTGAATGACAATTAATATTATGATCATATGGACCATTTGTTACATGAGGTTTCGGGTTAATAGATATCAAAGATAAATTACTTTGAAAATATTTATGAATGCCTTAATAAAATGAACCATCTTCCTCACATGATAAATATAATAAACCATTTCCTTATAACTGGTAACACATTGCAATAACATCATAATCATTAAAAGAAGTGGAAAGGAATGCTAGTATAGAAAACACATGAAACTAGTTAGGGTACAGTGAGTGAAGAAGAATTTTATTCACTAGATAATTCATGCATTCATTAGTACTCAAAAGAATTTTAGGTGTCATGAAGAAAAAAATTAACAATATAACATTCACAAGAAAAACTAGGAGCTGACTATTTTGAGATGCATCTGATAGACATGATTACTAAATTCAAAGGTAGTGTTTTAAATGATAAGCTTCATATATCCATGCTTCTATGGGAGATACGTAGTGTAAACTTGAGTTAAGTACAAGAGCCTTGCATGGAGAAGAATCAACTAAAATAGAATCTTGAATCTAATCAAAAAAGAAATCTTGAAAGTTCGAAAGACTATATCCGAAATACCACACATATTTCAAGGAGGAATTTATATCCAATGAAACCATGAAAAGAAAATAATTTTGTGGGAAAAAGCATATCTAACTTAGTTCGGGGATATTACGAGAGTCGCAAGATCTTGACCTAACCATTAATGGAAGTTGAAGTGACCTGATTCTAAGCAAGTCTTGGAACTTTCAAGGATTGTAAAATTGGATTCTGAATATTGAATTAGATAATGCATGGTATGAGGATTATGTTCTTCCACTGATTTCAATGAGACCACTACTAATCCGATGGGAACCAACTCTATCATTGATTTCATCAGATTTTAGAATTTCAATAACTAGGTTACTCAAGTCATAATATTCTTTCTATCACAAATATAGAGATGTATGAATTGGATAAATTTTATGAGCAATCTGATTTGAAGGGTTTTGTTCATGCAAAACACAAGATGATGAAGGATGGAAAGAATACTCAATTATTTGATTATTTCATTTTTCATCATAGATAAACTCACTACCTTGTATCAATTGACAATTTAACTCATTTTATGAAGAACTTGAAGAGTATGGAATGTCTTCATCACAAGTAGTTTCATCACAAATAGTATAGCACATGGGATAATGAGATGAAGAGGAAGTAAGAACATCTTCCTTGAACAAATCAGATTCTAGATCTAAATATTTCAAACTAAAACCTTCATGAGAAACTAAAAGATCAATTGATGCACCTCAACATTTATCGTCGCATACACCAATAGATTCATTCGCATTAAAATGATTGTTGCCAACAGCTATAGATTGATTAAGGAAGATTAATTTCATTCAATTGACTACATATATTAATCAATTGAAATCATCCAGGAATTGAAGATCATGAACTTGGCATGGGGAAATTTGAAAGAGGGAAGACAGACCAAAATTCTCTTCACTTTTTTTCTCGTCTATCTATGTAATGCGAGTGCCTTGTACGTGATAGCAATTTTAACAAACAAGTTGAGAACTAGTTCATGTAGAAGATTGATCAAGAGGATCATGATAAAAAGAGTCATGACATGTAGAAGGTAGGGTATAATAGATGTCCCTTGAAGAAGTAACCATTTCAATGGAACTAGATTCAACATTGAGGTTAAGAGTACTAATTCCATCCTGAGGAATGGAAGGATTAGCCTTCACTCCTAACTCCATGAACCATTCCAAGGTTTCATCCATTGGATTTGGATCATGTGATGTGGATAAAGACTAAAGAGATGGATCTATAATATGACTTGTGGATTTCCTAACATCAACATTAACACATAGAAGAATTTTGATTAGTACTGGAAAAGGAGGAGGATCAGGAACAAAAGGAATAATAGTTTTGCCTTTGAAATTAGAGATACCTCATGATTTACAAGAGTTGGGGAAGCAAAATCATTAGGAGGTTTAGATTCACTATTCAAAGAGATATGAACCAAATGCTCAAACTTTTGTTTCAATAAATCACAATCCATGTCTTCTTCCTAAAATTCATAAGAAAAGTGAAGGAATTGATTAGAAAATTCCTCATCTAATTTATTAGATTTCATTCCTATTTGATTTATTCTTTGAAGAACATCCCTGTAATCATACCTATGAAAGGATAAATGAGGCTCCTTGATAAGGTGTTAAAATTAATGAATTGAAGTTGGTGGTAGGGTATGAAACCGTTTTTTAACTCTACCTTCAAGTGTGAGGTACAAAAGAATACAAGCCACGTCGTCACAGTTGATTTTCAGAGTATTCACAAAACTCAAGAAAAAAATACATGCTCTGTAATAGATGTATCACCATCATTATCAAACTTAAATTGAGACACGTCATCAAGTTCTTCCACGGAGATGAAAAGTTTACTAGGGGACAGGTTAGAGAAACATTTCGAGATTATGATTTAAGGAAGAGTCATTAAGGTAAGAGGTTCAAATAAACTCAACATGCACAACACATCATTTGTACCTCCTTCTAGGGCGATTTATTGACAACACTATGTATCTGTGAACCAAAGAGGTCCCATTGATGAAAATTATCAATATTGCTTCACACCATTTGGTGTGGGAGCCCTTCGAGAAATAAGGATTGGTTTCCATATATCCTAAGAGATATACCTTGGCTACAAATTCTAACACAAGAGAGTAATGCACAGGTACCTTTGGATTAGCAAATGAGTATGCCTTGTGGAATTTTTAGCTGTGGAATGTATTATGGTTCTTCTACCAAAAGGGGAGAGAGAAGTGGGCCTTTTAAATACAAGTAATAGTACTAATCTACAAAATACACATGAGATGGTACATATGCATGAATCATTGGACAACTCGTAAAATAGTTCACATAAAAGAAATGATTTTTAAAACACATACAACACCCCTTCAACAAGGTAAGTACAAAATTGACCAAAACAATTCAATTTCCTTAGTACAGGTGAAAACAAAATACATCACAAACATTCAAATAAGAGTCTTACAATATTTACAACATGCATATGAAAGTGTGATGGATCAGTGGACTTCTGAATTAGGAATAAATTTCAAGATATATCAAGATAGTGAACACCACTAGGCTCAATGGTGGAGCATTAGAGGAACACTTTCTCCTCCAAAAGACCTAATTCCCTCTGTAAATCCTAATAGGAGGAGCCAAGGTGAAGATTACCTTACATGAGTGATGAGGGTGTATATATAACAAATGGGTGATCATTCACCTCCCTTTTGACTCTTGGACTACCCTCATGGTTGTTTGACTTCTCTATGACCTTTCAAACTCCTACATGGCTTTTCATATTACATGGAAGATCCTTGGACTTCGACTTTATGGTACATTTCTCCAATATTAAATTTACATAAACAAAAGATCATGTGGAAAATGGTTACTCATGACAAGACATGACATGACACTAGTGAAATAGTATAGATGTTGATGTGGCAGTATCAAGTCATTATTTTTCGTTTTTTTCTTTGTTTCCCTTAAATTATGGAACATGTTCTTCTTCTTCCTCCTCCATAATGCTTCAAGGTAGGGAGTCTCCAATGTGATACTGATTTCTAGCTGCTATCACAATCTCGTGTCCCTTTCTCTTTCTTGATTGATCCACTTGTCTTTGCAGCTATAAGAGGGTCTTCTAGAAGCATCTACTTCTTCACATCCTTAGACATCATCCTATCATAAAAATGTATAATTCCTTCAACGGAAATTCACCCATGATAAGACCACATTAGTATGATAAAAACCCCTAGTATAACTTGCTTCATGATAACCATTGATTGAGCTATAACGAGTGATAGCTTGGGAGATGAGATCGAGACTTCCACAGTTGAGCAAGTCAAGACGTCAAGGGCTAGGACTAAGCCTTAAGACTACACAATGCATAGTTTAGGCATGCTAGGATTAGACATATGCACAATTGAGGGGTTGAAGTTGTCAAGATGAGGGCTTAAGGCTTGAGAATTCCCATTATGAATTTCTAGAGGGAAAATGGAAATGGATTGCGCATTCGAGTGGGCCAAGAGGTCAAGGGACAGGACTGAGACTTGAGACTGCAAAATGCATAGTTCAAGCAAGCTAGGGAAAGATAAATGAGCATTTGAGGGGCTCAAGGGTTCACGATTGAGGCTTGAACGTTGAGGTTTTCCACAACACATTTCTAGACGGAAAAACACCAAGGGATTATGCAATTGTGAAGCTGAAGGGTTAAAGGCTGAGACTTGATGATTGAGACTACATAGTGCACAAAGTAGATTGTGTGAAGGTAGGAATTGCATAGTTATAGAGCTCAATAGTAGATTGAGCACTGAGATTTCATAGTGCACAATTATGGAGGGCACTATGAGTTGCATAGTTTCAAGAGGCAAGGTTGAAGCTTGAGGACTGATACTTCCCAATGCATAGTTCAAGAAGGCAGAGTGAGGTGAAGTTGCCTGGGTAAGAACTTTTCTATATTTGGCTAAGTGTGGGATTAGTGAGTCCAAAGTGAATAAGGCAAGACTTGAGAATGATCACACACTTAAAAAAATTTATGACAAAAAATTGATCACTCATAACACATGAACAACATACTTCCCTCAATGTGGCAACATTGCAATGACTTAGCCTAAGTGTGAGACAAAATGTACACTTTGCAACGATGGTGACGACACTTGTATGACAATGCTTCAAAATTTGGGAATGAGAGTGGTACATTTCTAAATGATAATAATGACTGATTAGAACCAAGGTTACCCCTTGAAAAATTACAAAAACACATTTTTCTGATGTGCAATGATTTCTATGCCAAAACAAAACATTTCCAACAGTAAGAGGAAAGTGTAAACAATAATTTTAAAAATGGAAATGACACTGAAAGTGACACATGAAAAAAAAAGACAAGATGAAAGTGACACTTATTACAATGAAAACAAAAAATAGTGATAGTTGTAAACATAAAAGAAACACTTGCAAAAATGAAGGTGTGCAAAAGCGATAGTTGTGAACTCATCAAGATAGAATAAAAATCACAACGAAAAGTGAGATACTATTAATGAAAGTGTGCAATGATTGTCAACATAAGTTGAACATTACACTCACACTGCCTTGATAGACTTGTGTTATGCTGTTCAAGATTTCATAAAAGACTACTCTCATGACCTTGTTGTGGACTCAACATGTGTGATCACATGCCTTTGACACTTATCGATTGAACATAACGTGACTATGGAATGAACAACCATAAGATCCATTCAAAATTCAATTGTAGACCAAATTTTGGAAGTTGTTTGTCACAATGACAAAATTATCTGGAAGAATCCAAGAAGGATTCTTATATTTGTAACCATTATAGATAACGAACACCATCATCAATTAACTGCCATTCCAAGAAACATTATCCAAAAGAATTCAATAAGGAGATCAATGGCTTGTGTTATGAACCCTTGATGCATTATGAGCTTTTTCTCTTCATAGTGGATTTTCAAATCTAATCTCGTGAGACTCTGATTGTGGAGAATTAGACTATGTTCATTATGAAGAGATGGAGGGGGATTGACAATGTGGTGGATTGGCAACTGTCTAGATGGAAAATAGATTTTTATTTCCTTCGAAAAACATTTTACTCATTTAATGTAAATACAAAGAAAAAATAAGCTTTCGAGTATAAGAAATGGAGAGGCATTTCTGTTGTGACTTTCGACTTCCCCCAATTAGATAGAAGGGGAAGTGAAATAATCTCCAAGGTCATTCATAAAATGAGTATTGATTGTAGTTGAGAGTACCTTCTTCTCATACCTCTGATTCTGTAAATGTGAAATTAATAAAAGAAATGTGCAGTACATTCATTCAATAACTCTACTTGTTATTACCTCTCAATTTGAATTGTACATACATTTCATTTCATTTCAAAATCCACGTGAAAAAAGCTTGTGGCATTATGTGTTTATAGATTTTCAATTTCTAAGTTGTGGTTGTTACGAGTACTTCTTAAAGTGACTCCCAAACCATATTTTGTAGCATCTTTGTTTTGTAGGCAGTGACACATTTTTTTTCATATGAGTGAGCCCAATGATTCAATGAGGGGATTCTAGATAGAGAAGAGGCAAGGGGAGATCCTTCTTTGATCAGGAGAACATGGAGAACCTGGGGAAATTGAGCTCTAGACTGAGCCTTTAGTTTGGATGCTATCACAGTTTTGTTGGGAACTTGAGTGTAACCATTGGTAAGGGAGATGAAGGAGGCCATTCCTAATCATGGAGGACATGCTCAGAGAGTGGATAGTCAAGGATGTAGGGAGTTCTAGTTGTTCTTCCTTCCAAGAGTTGAAAACATAATTTCTGGAAGCGCTACAAAAATATTTCACATCTCCTACACATTTAGAAAAAAAAGGCTACGAAAATATTTTGCACTGCCTACAACAAACCTTCATTAGGTTCCTACCAATTTTTTATATTAGAGAAGGTATGAAGTAGAGCTACACTTGTGACATAGCTTCATTTGATAATGGCGTCATTTTCTATGAAAAAAGGAGATGGAAACATGAGAGAAAAGAACATGAGGTCATGGAGGAAGGTCCATAGATACTGCATAACTGCAAGAGGAAATATAAAGCCCACAAGATCGTTTAGCGGCCATCGAGACCAGCAAATAGCGATACCTTGAGGCTAGATATGACAGAGGATCAATGGAAGAAGATAGAGTGGAAAGAGAAGTTCCTATGGGTGAAGCTTCAGAGGTTAAACTATTGAGGTCAATGTTAAGCTCAAGTTCAATACCAAAATCTGATTTGTCTACCTATGATGGAATTTTGGTAGCCCAGACATTGACGACTAGAATAGGGAACTCGATCATGATTTTGAGTATGAGGAGATTGAAGAAGATAAGTAGGTAAAATTTCTTATGACTAGGTTCAAGGGCCATGCTTAATTGTGGTGGGACAATGTGCAAGCTAAAAGAAGAAAGAATGGGAAACCATTGATAAAACGTTGAGACAAGATGATAGTAAAGATGAAGGGGAAGTTTTTGTTGAAATAATATTAGATATCCCTTTATAGGAAAGTGCATAACCTTGAGAAAAGGCAATTAATAGTTAGAGAGTATACTAAAGAGTTTTATAGGGTGAATTTAAGGGTAGGTTATGTAGAAGACACCCCAAAAAATACAACAAGGTATATCAGTTCCTTGAAGCTAGAAATCCTAGTTGAAACCAACATGCTTTCTCTTAGGACAACAAAAGAAGTATACTACTTTGACTTGAAGTTATAGGAAAATACAATGAGGAAACAAAGTTCAAGACAAATTCATTGTTTCCCTTGAGGAAGAGGGAAGAAAAATCGAAGAGGGAATACTGCAAGTCAAAATAATGATGCCAATAATCCAAAATAGCAAGGAATTACAAGAGAAATAAGGTGACTCCAGAGGAGGAAGACCTTACTGTAGAGGTAGAGGAAGAGGAAGAGGCAGAGGGACTATTTATTAGTGCTATAAATATGGGAAACTGGGTCACAAATATTTTGAGTGCCTTGATAATGAGAAATGAGGACAGAGAGATGCATATGTAGCTCGATGGGAACCAAAAGAAGCATGGGCACATGTGGCAGAAAATGCACTAGAGATGGGAGAAGCTTTAATGATGAATAAGGTATTATTGAAACTCGCTAAGGAGATTGTTGAACCTACGTAGAGGAAGGCCTTGTATAGGAATTTTATAAGGCCAGAGGAAAATGATCCAAAGTCATGCTTGAAAACAGGAGCACTGACAATATCGTTTCTACAGAAATGGTGGAAAAACATGGAATGAAAAAACTAAAGCACCAAACACCATATAAAGTGTTGTGGCTACATAAAGGTCACCATTTGTTGGTAAGTGAGCAAAGCAAAGTTGAATTCAAGATAGGGTGATATAAGGATAAGGTAGTTTGTGACATAATACTAATGGATGTCTCCCACCTTATTTTGGGATGACCTTGGTAATTTTATAGGAAATTGGTGCATGGTGGAGAGAAAAACATCTATAAATTTGAAATGGATGGTATCAAACACACTCCTGTACCCTTGAAGAAAGAAAGTAAAGTTGGGACAAGTAGCTCAAATGAACTTTTGTTGAGAGGAAATGAATTTATGCAACAAATGAAGAAAGAAGAGTTTAACTATGTAGTGCTCTATGATGAGCCTTAGTATTGTAGCAATGATGGTGCAACTCCTAGGGCTACCAAATTTACTTTATCAAACCGGGGTTTCGTACAAACGTGTAGGTGATAGTGTTGCATGCATAGTGGATGCAACATTCTACTCATTTCATTTCACAACTGGGGTGATAGACCACTAGGGTTTCAAACAAATCTTCTATTTACTAGAAGGACTCTACTATCAGTCAATGTGAATCCAGTTCTAACATAGGAAAGTAAATACTTGTCTATATAGGAAATGAAAGTTATTGAATGGAAAATTCCATGAGTCATCTAGCTAGGAAATGACACAAATTACTTGCATAAAAGAACTAAGTGAACCCTGCATTTTATCATCTAGCTATTTGGACTGATTGGACATAGGAAGTTGTTCTATCAAATTCTGATTCATATATGCATGCCCTAACTATCTCATGTTGAATTTGCAGGAAGAAAACATCTTTTAATTTATAAATTCAGAAATGTAAATGCTCTTTTATGTTATCTGATCTTAAAGCAGGGAAAAGGCATGGGAGAGCTAGTCTTAGGTGGCGCTTATAGGCATGGAATCCAATATGAGGGCCCAACCTATACTTGGACTAGAATTTCCGATAAAAAATGGTCAAACAGGCTACTATAGGTGATCGTGTAGTTGCGACAGGATGTCCTAGTTTACCACAGGATGTCTCGGCCTTCTACAAGAAATTAGCTGAAAGATTTAGAAGGGAAAGAATAGTGGAATAAGGTGCTCAAGAGACATATGATAGTAAGATAATGTGTAAATAACTTTCAAATTACCCAAGGGTAAGCCCAACACTCCAAGGAGGTTAGATTTTCCCAAGGTGGTTGTTCACGGTGGCTGTAAAACAAAGATTCAAGCTATGGGTTGGTATGCCTTGGCAAAAGGTGGAGAAGACTTAGGTGATGTTGGTTGGATGAGTTCCTCCCTACAGATCTACAATCCCTTCAAAAATCCTACTATCCTCCTCATCTATGCATCACTATATACGAACATGGAAAAGAGTTGAATTTTGAGAAGCTAATCTATCTATTTCTAATGGCTAGATCTATGGAATGGAATTCCTTCTAAGCTATGGAAAACTTAAGAAACAAAATAAAAATGGTAGGTTCTTCAAAGAAATCATAAACAATTATCTATTTAAGCATGGAACCTAATCTATGTAATGACCAAAAGACAAACCCTATTTTGGGGTTGTTAGAGTGGGGCCCTCTAATTGTGATCCCACAAGGGAGATGAGGAAGAGTCCATTGTCACAATATTCTCTTAAGTAAATCACTTCACTATTGTACCACTAGTCTACTTCTTCAAACTAATGGGTTAAGTAATCATTAAAATACTTGTTAAGAAGAAAACATAAATAATCTCAACAACTAGCTATCATCTTAATCTAAGACTACAATTACAAAAAGAGGAACTTCTACTACTAGGGTGAAAATGTCATATGCAACATAGAAAATAATAGTCACAATGTTTCAACTTAAATTTCGTCTAGGCTTCATCCAAACAATCGAATCCTAATGAGTCCCTTGTCTTTTTTATTTATACAAAATGAAGCTACTAACATCTTCCTAAAAAATAGGGAGATGTGGCTCCCTAACTCAAGAATAACTTGTCTTTAACTATCATTGTCTTGGCTACCAATGAACATGGATTGCTTGGATGCTAGTAACTATAAGCTCGTGAGATATAGTGGAGGAATCTTCGAATTATTTAAGGAGTAAATGAGGGATACCAATCTCCTAAAATACCTCTTTCTTGTCAACCTTGAGTTCCTCCACCTAAATTAGCCCAAAACTGCTCCAATTCCTACATTTAATACATATTATGCCACATGACATAGAAACTCACCTTTACCCTTCTCACTATGAAAAATATAGCAAAATATGTAAATAAATGTGAGAAAATTCAATTTTAATAAGCTAGAAAGTGGCATTGTGACTCATATAGTTTATCTATTGATGATCCTCATTGTCACCCCCCTACTGATGCTATTTATCATCCTCTGAGAAACTTAGTCTATATCTATACCCTTCATTGCTCTGGCGAAATCTCTGACATCCCAGCCCTTTGTTTATGAAGCTTCCTTTCGAGGATAAAACCCTACATATTTTTCTATCTCCTCCCACTCATTTCTTTCCTCTTATTCCTTCCTAATGTTTGATGGACCCAACAACAAGGCTGGGCTGAGTTTCAAACCAATCCAATTCATATTTAGTCTTGTTGTAGTCTCAGCGTATAAAAAACCTGCATCAACTTTTTTGTTTCTACTTTCAATTCCCAAACGAAAGATCACCCAAAATTCTTTGCAAATTATAACTATAATTTGTTTACCAGAGGACAATCCAAGAAACAAATATTAGATGGATATATATATATTTTTTTAAATTACACATCATGTAAAAGATGTTTTGGTAGTTTACAACGAAATGTAGAACTAGGAGCCAAAGCGTAGCACTTTGTGGCACAAGTGTAGCTCCAGACCCTGATGTGTAGTGCCAAGTCACAGATGTGCCTTTTAATCAAATTTCTTCTGGATTTTTTTGATTGGTTTTCCTACTGAATAGCTATAGAGGCCAAATATACATGTTCTTGATGAAAATTGCATGTTTTCCATAGGATTCATATCACGAAATGCATGGTTGGTCAAGGCAATGAGGGTATAGTGTTGTGTCAAGTTGATCAAGCCAGAATGGGATCTCTGAACATTGGTTAACTGAGGCATAGGATGTACAACGGAGGCTGAACTAACTCTATCCCGAATTGACTCTCTTCATGTAAAACTAAAACACCACACTCTCATTATGAGTAAAACAAAAAACATTAATACACAGGAGATCAAAGTATCTTTATTTTATGCCTTTGTTAACTCTATTACACTATTGCAATACACAAGAAAAACAGAGTCCCTTCATTACTACCTTCGATTACTCTATTACATTATTGCACTCCCTTTTCTCTTTCACTCTCACCCTCTCTCTCAATTTCAATAAGAAGACCAATCCTTAAGTAACTTTCTCCTACCACAAATGAAGGATTTTTCTATTTTTTTAAGAAATAGAATCCTAATTTAAGTTAATTACTTAGCTACTCATATTGATCTCCTCGTAGGGAGGATCAACTTGCCATTTATTTCTAATTTCCTCAGATTTTTAACAACAAACTAACTACTTACATAATTAATATCTACTAAGAACTTAATAATAAATTCTCTTCTCCACTCCTTGTTAATCACAAAATGTGATCACACTATCACCTTTATGGTTGGGTCTAGATTCTCCTGCATCATGTCTCTAGATGGATTCTTACACAGAAGCATCCTTTCCAATGCATTTCTCATCTTCTAGAGGGAATGGTACTCTTTGATCCTTAAATAGTATGGTAGGTTTCTCCATCTCCTCTAGCATGCTTGTTGGATTTCAATCCCCAACAATCTTAAAGTGTCCTCAAAATGGAAGATGGGTTGTTCTTTTGTAGCCATGTATCTTGGTATGAGTTGGGAATCATTGGAAATGATGTCGTGGTTACTAGTGACAACCATGAATTTATTTGTTCTACTACGATGTAGAGGGGATCCCTTTCCTCTTTTTCTACTATTATCTTATTTCCTCAACCTTGGCATTCTCATGACACATCCATGATCCATGTACCATCAGCTGTAAGGCCCCAAAATTTTCATTGGGGTCCCACACATTTAAATTTGTGAAGGCAAATTTATATAGGTAAAATTCATATATTTTGGCATTCTCTTCTATGGTGGTCTTGTCACATAGCTCTATGAATTGTTTATAGTCTTGGAATGGCATAGTCAATTGTTGTCCTAATGTCTTCTTTTGAAACTGTAGCCATTGATCCTTGAGG
The DNA here is from genome assembly GCA_031772625.1 of Pinus tabuliformis. Taxonomy (NCBI): domain Eukaryota; kingdom Viridiplantae; phylum Streptophyta; class Pinopsida; order Pinales; family Pinaceae; genus Pinus; species Pinus tabuliformis. Next base: position 853,368,215 of record CM062818.1, on the reverse strand, counting down.
TATAGTGCATATGATTTGGATTTCATCCTCCACTGAATTTCCTCCAAGGAGAGGCTTTCCATGGTGGCCAATTGGCTCCCCTTTTCCTGCAACTCCCTCCTCAACAATGTGTTTTCTGCCTATAATTTAGATCTCTTGATGTGTTCTCTGTCTCTCAACTCACTGAACTCCCTTCCCATCTCTAGGGGATTTTCTTCCACATGGCCCACATATTCTACTTTCCTTGACTTGGAAATCTGCATCCAATGATGTGTTCCTTCCCTTTATTTTTGAAGATCAAAGAAGAGAGGGATTGCAAATTTTTGTGGTATTACTCTACCTCCCTTATTGAACTTGTAGTAAGAACTCATATTTCGTTGTGGGCTAGAGTCCTGTAACTTTCGAAAATATCCCTTAAATGATTTTGGTGAAGCTTCCCCCTTGTGCACCTGTGGTGTTGCTCCCCTACCTTCTCTCTTTCCTTGTTGTCCTTCCTGTAGTTTTTTTGTGTTTCATGTAGCATTGACAATGTTTCCTCTAGCACTCTTTGAGGATCCCGTAACAGGATTTTTTACTTCCTATAAGAGGGTCACATGTGTCATTTTCTATTTTCCTATGATGACCTAGTGACAAGCCTCCTAACATAGGTGATGAGAGCCTTTGGCATTTCTTTTTCTGATGTGCCTTCCTCACTCTTCATTCCCAATGAACATAGATCTTTCTACTTTCTTGGTGACTCTTCAATTAGGATGGGAGTTCGAGTATTTGCTTGTGGCTTCCCTTGCTTGATCATGTTGTTTCTTCATGTTTTAACATAGACGGGAGTATTCCTCTCTCCTTTTCACTTGGAATTGATGGGTGTTCTTAAGGAAGCCAAGGAAGAAGTTGCCTACTTTTTAGTGTGCTTAAGAAACAAAATTGGAGATTTCTCTCCTTCTCTTGTATGTTCCTCAAGATTGATCTCTACCTTCTCCTCCTCCTCTTCTTCTTTCTCTTCTTCCTTTTCTTCCTTATCTTCTTCTCCTTCTTCCTCTTCTTTATCTCTTCCTACCTCTTATTCTTTTTCTTTTTCTTCTTCATCCTTTTCTCTTCCTTCCTCTTCATCACTATAGGTTAGGGTCCCACCATGTTCAAGGGCTTGGATTTCTAGGATAGCCTCTCTATCCATGTCACTAAATGTGGACCAGAGAATAGGAATTTTCAATTGGCTCAAGGCATCCTCTACTATTAGTTTAGTGACTCCATGATGTGCCAAAATTTACTGGTGTTTCCCTTCTTGTAACTTTTGGATCATGCTCATCATTGAATGGAATAGGAAATAAGCCACACTAAGCCTTTGGTTTATGGGTCAATCTTATTGAAATATTAAATCATGGAGGAGTGTGAATTGGTAGACATAGACTACACTGAACCTCCCTTGATAGGAAATGTATTTGAGGATGTGGTAGCTCACCTCATCCCAAGGATATGGAAGGCTCTCTCTCTTGATGCCATTTTTGTCCTTAATTGGCTCTTCATCAAATAGGAATAATTTTTCTTAGCAAAGGTGATGCTAACCTTGTCCTCACTTCTCCATTGCACCCCTTGAAGAAGTGTGGTTACTTCGCTAATCACCTCAGGATTGATTGTAATTGCAAACCCTCTCACTATAGTAGTATTACTTCTTCTTTCCTAAGGGTTGATTTCCATGGAAAATGCATGGGCTATATAATCATCGTACCCCCTGGGAGACTAAAATAAGTCCAACTAGTGATGCCTCCTAAAGATATCTACCACAGGGGGATGTAGGTGAATCCTGGATGTATATTTGGGTTCTCTTCTATTGAATACCCCTCCCATTTCTCTTCTTTGGTTAGCTAAATGCAGGAAGTCTTGTAAGCTAGCTTCAATATGAGTTCAAGGTGGCTGAGAGTTTAAAGTATTTTGGGAGATGACTGCAATTTATATCGTATTCTAAATCACCCAAATATCTTAAATTCAACAAGTTAAGTCTAAATCTCAAGTCCACTATAATTGCTAGGAGAAAATAGAGTCTTTTCTTCTTTCCTTTTTTTTTATTCTCAAACTATGAACACAAGAGAGATGGGGCACTTAATTTTTACTATGATGCTCGGGATGATGAGAATTGTTGAACAATTTAACCCTAGGCATCCCCTTGCAGATTTCTTTTGGAATTCTACTGCTTCCTATAGCTTTATGAGTTTCCTGTAGCTTCTTGTAGCTATATTTCTTATGGGGTGGCCAAAAAAGGGTTTTATTCTCCAATGGATTTCCAAGGTGGTCTTAATGTCTCTAATCACCAAATGAACAATCGGTGCATGAAAGTTTGGAATTTGTGCTACTTTTGGTTGATTTATGGGGTGTTGGGTTGGCTAGTAGTGGTACGAATTTCCTCATTAGGACTATTGGTGATCATGCACTCTCCATCATAATCATCACCCACTCTCACATAATTTAATCGACCACCTTCTTGACTACTTCTCATTTATTTGACACTCCAACATGGAATCTCAATTGGGAGTTCACCTTTTTATCTGAAACAGGGGTTGGCCAAGTTAGCTGGCCACCTCCAACTTATAAAAATAGAACTCTTTCAACATTCATACATTTTCATCATACTGTTAGTTTGGGAAGAGTTGGATGAGGTGGCATATCTATACTTACCTTTTCTAGTCGATACATGTTGGAGGATGGCTTTTTGTGCATCTTTCTCAAGTATGTCTTCCTATTTGGTCATCTTTTGTTGATATCCTCCTACTTTCGTAGCTATCTAGTTGTTGTTTCATGTGTATAGGTGCTTGGTGTATCCCTACTGTTATTGTTGTTGCAGTGATATGGTGAGGATAAATAAGGTCTTCAAAGATGTTGGAGCTCCTTTTTTCTCTAGTTGTGAAGGAGGATGCAAGCTTGGACTGGTTTCAGTGATGACACAAGCTGCTATAAGAGATCTTGTAGTTGTTATAGGAAACCCTGTAGTTTCCTATCGCTATAAATCTGAGTCCTTTATTGCCTTAAAAAACCTGTAAAACCAAAGAATTTATTAGTGGGCAAGTTTGAGGTCCCCACAATGCCATTTTTGGGTTTTTCTCTTCTCTTTTCTTTTTTGGAAAGACACAAGGGTTTCCCCAAAGGAGGTTTTTAGTTTGTTTTCCCACCCTATGCGCCTCAAAGGATGTTTTCACCCATGGGATCTTTTTCTTTATCCTTTTTCACTCGTGGGATACCTCAAGGAGCTTTTCGACCAAATAGTTGCCGTGAAATGCCTCTTAGAGGTTTTCGCCTAGGTTCCTTATTGTATTTTCTTTTTTCTTTCTTTTTTGAAAAAATAAAAATAGTATTGAGGAATTGGATGATTTGGAATGTAATATGCTTGCAATCACATTTACTTCCTTACTGATGTTACTGATGAACTCTTCCCTTGACGGAGGTATTTTATAGGTTTTTCATCTATATCCATTGGCAAGAAAGGGGATACATTCATCATCAACGATCATGACTTGAATAGTCCCTTTGTCATGGCACTTTTCTATCTGATATGGGCCAAGTCACATGGCCATAAATTATCCTTTTAAGTCCTTGAACTGAAAACCATATAGTAGAGCCCAATCGCCTTCTTGAAAAATCGTTAACTTGATGCTCTTGTCATGCCAAAACTTCCTCTATACTTGAATAACTTTAGTGTGTAGGAGGGCCTACATCTTGAATTCATCCAATGAATTGAACTAAATCATCTTGTTTTGTTGTGCCTTTATAAAATCCAAATTCAACTACACTGTAATTCTCAAAATATTGTATTCAAACTCAATGGAGAGCAAAGCCTTCTTTCCGTAGAGCAAGTTATAGGGGGTGAAGCCATTGGTTGTCTTCGAGGTTATATTATAGACCGAAGTGGCCTCCAGAAGTATGTCAGCCCAATCATTTCTGCTGCTACTCACAACCTTGGTGAGGATTCCTTCCATTGATCTGTTAGTTACCTCTACTTGTCCATTCAACTGAGGATGATAGGTAGTTGAATTCTTACATTTGATATTATGCTACCTCAAAAAATACTCAATTAGGTATGATGTGAATTGAGCTCCCTAATAGGTGACCAATTATTTAGCGTACCCAAACTTGTAGATTACATTCTCCCTGAAGAACCCAACCACTTTATCATCTGTTGCTACCTTGACAACCTTGGTCTCATCCCACTTTGTCAAATAGTTAGTGCATACAATTCAATATGTTTTCGGCCCTGATGATGGATTAATGGGGCCAATGAAATCCATGCCCCACTTCTCAAATGTCTCTAGAGCAACCTAAGCTTGCAAGCGAATTTCATCCTTGGGAGTATTTTTCCTCATTCTCTATCATTGATCACATCGACTGGTGTATATTATTGAATTTTGGTGGAGAGTAGGCTAGTACTAGCCAACTTGCAATACCTTGAAGGTTGTCCTCTTGGCATCAAGGTGGCCTCAACAAAGCCCATCGTGACAAACTAGAAGGATTTCAAATACTTTCTCCTCCCTGACACATCTCCTCAAAATTTTATCTGGACCTATGTTTAAGTGATTGTTGTTGGGTTGTGTTATATTCTCTCCACGACTGGCCCATGCAATTAATCGGGTGGTTAGGGGGGGGGTAGATCCCCCCTTCATTGCACCGATTATGTAGTTGGGGGGGGGGGGCACAGTCACAGGGAGTTTGAGGCATACCCGTAACCCAACCTTATGGGGTTTAGGGCAGCGCACTAGAAAATTTTGGTTCTGGACCCTATGTTAGGACGGGCAGACACACCTATAGTTTTGTGCATGATTTTTGCACATGTTTTTAGAGACGATGGTTTTCGGTCCATGGTATTGGACGCGATGGTTTTTGGTCCATGGTATTGGATGCTTTAGCATGTGTAAATATGTATTATAACATTGAAAGAAACATAATAAAAAATCAAGTTGGTAGTCCTAGTTTTGGGATCTAGGGGAAAATCTCTGTGTATATGTGTTTTTTGGGTTATGCTCTCGAAGTTGTTTATTTTCTATGATTTAGAATTCATATGAAAGTAATTTCTGTACGGGGTTAAAACCTACATTTGGTATCAGAACGGGTTTGGCTTCAAGGGGATGCCTTTGTTGCTGAGGGGTTTTTCTCAGGCCTGTGCTAGATCATGTTCAGTGCGAGATTTGTGAGATTGATTCTGGTTGTGAAAGAAGATGGCGAGTAGTGGGAGGATAGAGATCGAGAAATTTAATGGTCAAGTTTTGAGTTGTGGAAACTCAAGATGAAGGATCTGTTGGTGGATAAAGATCAGTGGATCATGGTAGATCTGGGTACTAAACCAATAAGAGTGTCTGATGAAGAATGGAAGAAGTTGGATCGGAAGGCAAAGCACACAATACGATTGTGTGTCTCAGATTCAGTATTGCTAAATGTAGTAGGGAAAGCTAAGACAAAGGCTTTGTGGGACAATTTAGCGACTTTGTACCAATGTAAGTCTATGGTGAATAAACTGTTCCTACGGAAAAAGCTGTATAACCTGAGGATGAAAGATGGAGACTCGGTGATAGAGAATCTGAATGAATTTAATACTATGGTAAGTCAGTTAGTATCTGTTGATATTAAAAAAATTTATGAGTATAAGTGTATCAGTCTGTTGTGTTCTCTACCAGATTTGTGGGATAGTCTGGTTATTGCAATAGGTAGCAATGCAATTGCCTTGCAGTTTCATGAAATAGTCTCAGCCTTGCTGATGGATAAGATGAGACGGAAAAATATCGAGAGCAAGAATGGTGATGCCTTGTCTATATGAGGATGATCCTAGAACAGATACAAAAATAAGTCATCGAGAGGGAGATCTAAATCTAGAGGGAGATCTACATCTCAAGGAAAACAAGTAAAGGTGGTGTGCTGGAAATGCGAAAAGGAAGGTAGTAGGGACTATAAATCTAAAGCTCCTGATAAAGGAAAGGGATATGATGATACTACTTCTACAGAGGTGAAAACCACCTCAGATGAAGGTGGGGATGTCTAATTGGCTTCTTCAAGTACACATGTAGATCATGAGGCATGGTTGATTGACTCAGGTGCATCCTTACACTTCACTCCCCATAAAGAGTGGTTTCACAAGTATGAGAAATATGATGGTGGTGATGTCTTCTTGGGGGATGGCAGGAAGGCTAGAATCATTTGTTGTGGAAAAGTAGAGTTGAAGCTGCAAGGTGGAAGGTTTAGAACATTTCTGAGTGTTCTGCATATTCCTGCAATAGCTAGAAATTCGATTTCTATTAGCAAGTTGGATGATGCAGGTGTAAAAACAATGTTCGAGAAGGATACCTGCAAGATTGTTCGGGGAGCACTGATATTGATGTGGGGAGTTCGGATTGGAACTCTGTACAAGCTGTAATGTAGCATGGTTGTTCATGGGTGCAACAATTCTGTGGCTCCTGAAAGTTGAGCAGAAAATCTAGTGGACTCTGGAGAGAAGACAATGCTGTGGCATCAAAGGCTTAGACATTTTGGAGAGAAGGGCCTTCAAAAACTTCATGGTAAAGGTATGGTAGAAGGTATGAGTAATAGCTCTTTGGATTTTGATTTCTATGAAAATTGTGTATATGGGAAGAAGAATCAGGTGAGTCTCCCCTCTTGTAGTAAAAGGGAAAAACAGATATTAGAGCTTGTGCATAGTGATGTGTTTGGACCTGTGAAGGTGCCATCACTCAGTAAGTCTATGTACTATGTATGATTTATAGATAATGGTGGAACGTTTTGTAGCAAGGTATTTGAAGAATTTTGTAAGAAGTGTGGTATATCATGGCAAAATACTACTCCATATACACCTCAGCAAAATGGAGTTGCAGAAAGAATGAACAAGAAATTAATGGAAAGTGCAAGAAGCATGCTCAGTGGTGCTGGGTTAGGACAGGAATTATGGGTAGAGGTGGTGGATAGTGCATGTTACTTGGTCAAGAGGTCACCTTCATCAGTGTTGGAGGATAAGACTCCACAAGAGGTATGGACTGATAAGAAACCCTCTCTTTCACATCTAAGGGTATTTGGATGTGATGCATATGTACATGTTCCAAAGGGGAAATGAACAAGTTTGATCGTAAATCTGAAAAGTGCATCTTTATTGGGTATAAGGATGGTTTAAAGGGTTATAAGCTTTGGAACCTAGTAACAAGGAAGCTTGTGTACAGTCGAGATGTGGTGTTCAGAGAGGTGAAAGATGTTATTAAACATGAATTCCAACCAAAGGAACCTGTGAAGATAGAGTTTGAGCTAAAGGAGGAAGAATTAGACTCTACAGCAAAAGAGGAATCAGAAGATGAAGAACCACAAAATCCAGCTGTGAGAAGATCAGTTTAAGAAAGAAGGCAGCCAGAAAGGTATAGTCCATTTGATTTCTGTTCAAAATTTTCTTTTTCTGTTACTGATGATGATCCCAGAACTGTGAAGGAAGCAGTGGATTTAGAGGATGGAAAACTCTGGAAAGAGGCCATGGTTGACTAAATGGCATATTTTTACAAAAATGAGGCTTAGGATCTGGTGGAGTTTTCGGCTAGAAGGAAACCCATTGAAGCAAATGGGTGTTCAAGAAGAAGACAAATGTAGAAGGAAAGGTGGAGAAATACAAAGCCTGGTTGGTAGCAAAAGGTTATTCCTAGGTGCCAGGAATCGATTTTGGTGATATTTTTTTCTCCTATTGCCAATGTAACTTCTATTAGATTAATTTTATCTATTGCTGATGCTTTTGATTTTGAGGTAGAACAAATGGATGTGAAGACAACATTTCGTCATGGGGATCTGGAAGAGGAGATCTCCATGAAGCAACCTCAAGGATTTGCGGTGAAGGGTAAGAAAGAACTGGTATGTAAGTTAAAAAATTCTCTGTATCGGTTAAAAACGTCACAAAGGATGTGGTATCAGAAATTTGATACTCTTATACGGGGACTTGGCTTCACTAGAAGTAAAGCAGATCACTGTGTGTATTTTAAATTACTTGGTGACTGTGTTATTTATCTGGTCTTGAATGTGGATAATATGTTGTTGGTTGGAAATGACAAAGAAATTATCCAGGATTTGAAGACCCAAGTGTCCTCCAAATTTGACATGAAAGATCTTGGTGCTACAAGCTATATTTTGGGCATGGAAATTAAAAGAGATTGGAAATTAAAAGAGATCAGAAAAAGAGGAAGCTCTGGTTAAACCAGAGGAAGTATGTCGAGACAATATTGTAGAGGTTTAATATGCAGGATAGTAAACTGGTGAAGGTTCCTATTCATGTAGGTGTGAGGTTATCTACTGAACAGTGTCCCAAGACACAAGAAGAGGAAGAAGACATGTCCCATGTTCCATATGCAAGTGCAATCAGTAGCCTGATGTATGCAATGGTCTATACTAGACCAGACATTGCACATGCAGTGGGAGTATAGAGCAAGTTTATGTCAAAACCATGGAAGGAGCATTGGACAACAGTGAAGCGGGGTTTCAGGTATTTCTTCAGCACTATTGATTATGGTTTGTGCTACCAAGGAAGACTAGTATTGGACAGAATGTTGGATATTCGTGGCTTCTTTGATGTAGACTGGGTTGGAGATCTGGATTAGAGAAGATCTACAAGTGGGTATGTCTTTAACCTATTTGGAGGTGTAGTTAGTTAGATGAGTAAGAAACAATCTATATTGGAACTATCAACTATAGAGGTAGAATACATGGTAGCCACTCATGCAAGCAAGGAAGTAGCTTGGTTGCAGAGATTGTGTTCAAGTATGGGGTTAGTACAGGGAGCTATAAGGATAGACTGTGATAGCCAAACTTCAATATTCTTGGCAAAGAACCTCGCATATCATTCAAAGACAAAGCACATTGATGTTCAGTATCACTTTCTGAGGGATATGATAGAAGACAAAAAGGTGTTGCTAGTAATGTTGGATGCTTTAAAGAATACTGCAGATGCATTGACACAATCTATGAGCTCTGATTAGTTCTCTTGGTGTAGAGAGACAATGGGCATTTCAGGGCTGGAAAAATGAATAAGCTCTCTTGTGGCCTCCTATGGAAAGAAAACAACAAGTGGTAGAATATTGGGTTGTGTTATATTCTTTCCATGACTAGCCCACATAGTTAACCAGGGGCTTAGAGGGGGGACGGAGCCCCCCTTCGTTGCAGCAATTGTGTAGCCAGGGGAGGGGGGGTGTCACAGGGGGTTTGAGGCATACCCGTAACCCCACTTTATGGGGTCCAGGGCAATGCCCCAGAAAATTTTGGTTTTGGACCCTATGTTAGGATGGGCAGACCCACCTATGGTTTTGTGCATGATGTTCGCACATGTTTTTGGACGTGATGTTTTTCAATCCATGGTATTGGACGCGATGGTTTTCAGTCCATGGTATTGTATGCTTCAGCATGTATAAATATGTATTATAACATTGAAAGGAACATAATGAAAAATCAAGCTGGTAGTCCCAGTTTTGGGATCTAGGGGAAAATCTCTATGTATATGTGTTTTATGTGTTATTCTCTTGAAATTGTTTATTTTCTGTGTTTTAGAATTCGTATGCAGGTAATTTTTATACAGGGTTAAAACCTACAATTTCCCCCAATCTAATTGAATGGGATGTTGTTCCTTACAATTCTTTTATTTTCCCTTGATGGGATATTTGGTAGTGATTATGCAATAACTAGGTAGTTTCCAATGTGAGAAAAATATAGAGAGAGAAATGTAAAAGAAAATAAATTCTCATCTAGAAGCTAATCATCAACCATCCCTTCCTCACATGCAGGCAAAGAGTTTCTAGACAAAAAATCTACAACTACAATTTTCCTACCTGGCTTATCAATGATAGCTAAATCAACCTGCTATAATAAAAGTAGCCATCTAATAATTATATCATTCATGTTACGCGAGTTCATAAAATATTTGATAGAAGCATGGCCAGTATGCACAAGGGTTTGATAACTTGTTAGCTTTGTTTGCGTCTGGCCCAAAAATGGATCCAAAACACTCCCAAAGTCTCCAAAGATTGCTTAAAATCATGCAAATGGATCCAAATATGCTCCAAAGCACTCCCTAAGTCTTCAAAAGTTCTTAAGATTGTCCAAAGATCGAAACAACCAAGGGAGGATAGCCCTTGGAAGGGTAGAAATGCACTATCGAGAGGAAAAAATGCATTAAAATAGTCAAAAAACCATTATTACAGGCTTAAAACTGAGAAGGCACAACATTCGTTAGATTTGGTTGAGCAATGGCCTACATCTAAGGGGTAGATCACATCAGCGGATCTGATTAGCACAGGCGGGCAGTGGTAATTGGTGCTAGACATTGCAAATTAGCGATCATCGATGATCATATTGGCGTGTTGAAATTGATGGAGGAGAGTCGGCAGTTATTGGCACAGAATAGGGGGAATGAGCGATTGCGATGGATGATTAAACATGGACCATTGATCGCATGCATAGATCGATCGCCCACATTACATCGCTAGATCGCTATTGACGAAAACCTTAAGGGGTGGGGCCTTTACATATATATGCATGCGACTCGATGAGCTAGACTCGACGACATTATAAATGATTTTTCATAAGATTTTATGTCTGTGCCAAAGCCATTTTTAATGCATTTTAACGTATTTTGTTATATAACGAAATACAACGGGAAACAGGGCAGTAACGATTGCGAAAGGGAAATACATAAAATTTGAAATCCACAAAAGCCATTTTCAATGATTTTCATGTATTTTTGTGTTTAACGAAATACAAAGGGAATGAGCCAAATGCGACTTGCTATGGTGACAAGGACGGACCCACTGGGTTTCGAAATACAAATATATATATCTTCAAGTCCGCCAAAGCCCATTTTCATGCATTCTTCAGTGTTCTTCGTGTATTTCATAATACAAGGAAAATACAATGGAGAAGGCTTTTTTGCGACTTGTGATGGCGACAAGGGTGGACCCGATAGATATATATCCCATTTTTTGGGACTTTTGAAGTTTGAAAAGCACACAGAGGGGCGGGATTTCTCAATGTTCTTGTGTTTTTTGTTTAAAATAGAAACAATATGGCAGCGTTGTTATGTACTTACAGAAAACATGCATTGCTAATAATTGAAAGGGCCACAACATGTGCAGCTCATCTGAAACCAATAAAGTAGTTATGGAGTAGACAACGCAGCTAGCCCGAAACAAAAATATCATGGAGCAGCATAGCACATCCCTGGCCTAGTGCAACTCATCAAAACAAACATGATGGGGCATCTCTAGCACGAGAGAGCTCCCAGACAATGCATCAAATTACCTAAACGTGGTTATTCCTCTGTCAGAAGGAGAAAACCTCCAAGCCATGCTTGCCTTTAGGGAATCAAACAATTGAGGGACAGAGTTGATAGATTAAGACTTTGAGCCTTCTAGAGAGCTCAACATCATTGTAAAGAGCTATAAATAACTGAAAACTTAATGTAAGAGGGGTTCAACTTCTGGAGATTGTTCCTCCTCTTTTCCTTCAAGCTTCTCATCTTTATTCTAGAACTATAAGCTTCTTTTTCTATTATATGTTCAATGTCCATTCTCTTTGTTGTTCTATGCTTGCACTTGAATAGGTTACTCAGGTTTTCTAATCTGTCTAATGCCAAATAACTGTCATCTTATCTTTGCATTGATAAATTAGACTTGCAAGTCTCATTTACTTACTATAGCTGGCCATTAATATGTGTTTATGTATGCAATCTGTTGGTACAGTCATTATTCTCCATATATCCATTGAATCTATAAATTATTGAGCATTAGTTGTCCAAATCCTTGTATTGGTGAGAGTGTTCATGCATGTCTTGAGTGAGAATAGAGCTGAAATGGTTATATGACTTTATCCAAACCATCATCCATTCCAATAGTTCTAAGAACAATATTGAAGATTATATGTTACTAGGCATCTCTGAGCTACAACCTGGGAGAGTTTGCTAGAGTGATAACATAATTGGTGTCGTTGTCGAGGAGAGGAGACTGAAGCTCAACTTCCCTGGGAAATGACATAGATCTAGCTTTGATGATAGACAAAGTCTGGGCACTTTTTTGGTTGTAATCATCTATCTAGCAACTCTATTAGAGGTCGAACCTCTTGGCTCAGTTTGTGAGGCATACTCAAAGAAATCCTCAGAAGGTACAAGCTGACCTAGCACCTGACCCTGAAAAAATATCAAAGAGACAAAGGTATTGCAGAAAGGATCATCATGTTCAAGTAAACCTAAGAAATCTTCTATATCTCTTCAAGAAAGGTTTGTAATAGAACAAATACATGTTGATAGTATAGCATCTAATACTAGTAGTGAAGAAAAACTCACAGAGATTCATAAAGCTCCTTATTCTTTAGGTTCTCCTTTTGTTGTATGCACAAAGGAAACCTCACCTCCTATCCATCATACTCCTTTAGTCTTATCAGTCACTTCGCAGTGCTCTATCATTCAGATTGCCAGTACTCTTTTAGCCACCATAGCTATGGCAGGTCAACAAGCACCTACCAAAACGGAAAGAACCATAGCTCCTAGGTATGGACATCTAATACTACCCACTGATTTGAATGCCATGCCTACTAGAGAATATCAGATATATAGGCCTAAGTTCACTGGGATTGAAGGTGTTACTGTTGAAGAACATATTGAGTCATTCTATAGCTATGCTGATAATTTGGACAATAGTGAAGATGATGTGTGGATGAGAGTCTTTGTCGAAAGCCTAGATGGAGAGGACAGAAAATGGTTTAGAGAACTAACCCCAAGATCTATGGTAGATATTGAAGCATTAGGTGATGCATTCCTAATGAATTGCGGAGATAAGAAGGATCTCCTCTACTACTACACTGAGTTTGGGAACTTACATAGGGAAAATGGTTAGTTTCTATTTGATTTTAATAAGAGGTTTAACCATATGTAATGTAAGATACCAGCTGAAGTAAAACCCACTTCTACCTCTACTAAACTCACCTACGTCAGTGCTTTTGATTCTTATGTCTGCCTACTATTGAGAGAGAGGCGATGTGCTACTTTGGCTGACATGAAGGATGCAGCCCTGGAAGTAGAATCAAACATCATGGCTGTAGAAAAGCTCAAAGGTAATGCTGATAGAAGGAGACAGAGGGGTGAGCCTTCATCATCTTTATATCCCAATATAAATAAAATGGACAATATGATAGACTCATTAGCCTCTAAAGTTTCCAAATGAAAGGTTGAGCAACATTCTAGGTAAGGAAGGGTTCCTAATACCTTTGCTCCACCAAATCTAAATCCATATAGAAGGGCAAATGACCACTTGTAGATCCTACAAAGAAACAAAGATGATAATGAATACCAAAGGGTGAAGGTCCCTTTTCTAAATGTAATCATGGAAGAAGAGCAGTTCAAAGAAGATGATGAGCTCCATTGTATGGAAGACAAAGGTAGTGCCCCATTTTTTACCTTAGTTGCATATGAGAAGTCATTATTCAATGACCAGAGTAGCCAAGAGTGGAAGGGTGCAGCTGTTCTACAAATTGAAGACCAACACAAATATAATCTGAGGTAAAAAATGAATAATGATAAGGAGACTCCTATTCATAAAGTTACTATCCCTGCAAAATAGCAAGCTAATAAGCAGAAGAAACTAGCAATTGATCTTATCATCCTCAAACCTCCAACCATAGAGGTAAGAGGCCTTGACAAGTCCCCTTCTTCTTTTAGTTTTCAATCAGAAATTCAGAAGCCAAGAATACCTATGCCTCTGATTGAACTAGTGAAGAATGTGTCCTTCAAAGCATCTATCCTTGAGGATCTTGAGCCTAAACTGATCCAAGCCTCCACTAACTATGTAAATCTTCACGATGAACCAGCTGTTATTCTCAGCCCAATGATTGAAAATTGTGAAGACATCTCCCCATCATTCTAAGTTTCTTTGTCCATTCATGATGAAATCCTTCCTAATTTCCTTCTGGACACTGGAGCCAGCCATAATCCACTGCCCAAGGCTGTCATGGATAAGGTTGGTCTTGACATTACCAAGCCTTATCAGTTGGCCTTTACACAGCTTAAAAAACCAGTTTGCCAGATCACAGAGGAAGAAGGCCCACAGATTTGGGACATGTTCTTTGATGTGGCTTACTCTAATGAAACTATAGGAAAAACAGAAGTCCTTGTGTCCCCCACACAAGAATGCATTGATACATATTTTATATTAACTTTTCAGATCACAAATGACACAGTAGAGTATGAAGTAGATCTTATCATTCAACAGGTGTACAAAACCTTTCGAGAAAAACATCCAAGGCTGAAAGCATACAAAGATGAGGTGAAATATAGACCATCTCTGCCTGATAATATCAAATGCTAGAATGTTTTTAAAGTAGATGATCAAATCAATAGGCTTTTGTAAGTCTTTGATGATTTTGTTGATATGCACATTGACCAAGAGAAGGAAACATTTGATAGAATGGTAAAACGAGTCAATTTTTAGTTTTCTGACTATTTTCTCAAAAGGGATGCATCAAAGGAAGGAGGAGATGTTTTTGATGGCCTAGTGAATGGGCAGTTTTTGAAACTTTATTTAGTTAAGACTTCCAAGCTTTGGTATTGTGAATATGTTTTTCCAAGTTTTTATTTCATGCTAAATAGACTCCATGCCAAATGCAACACTAGGAGGAAGATTTGATATTGTTTTTTATAGGAAAGGAATTTTTGTGTAGTTCTTAAAACCTCACAGGGAGGCATTCATCACCAGAAGGAACCAGTGTTAGATTTGTTGGTGTTTCGCCCAAAAATGGATCCAAAACACTCCCAAAGTCTCCAAAGTTTCTTGAAAATCATGCAAATGGATCCAAATATGCTCCAAAGAACTCCCTAAGTCTTGAAAAGTGCTTAGGTTCATCCAAATATTGAAACAAGTGAGGGAGGAGAACCCTTGGAAGGGCAAAAATGCACTATCGGGTGGCAAAAAACGCATTAAAATAGTCAAAAAACCATTATCGTAGGCTTAAAACTGAGAAGGCACAACAGCCGTTAGATCTGCCTGATCAACGACCTAGATGTAAGCGGAAATTAGTGGTGGACACCGTCGATTAGTGATTGCCAATGCTTGGATCAGCGGGTCACAATCGGTGGAGGCGAGTCAACGGTTATCGACACATACCACAGGGAATGAGCGATTGCGATCAATGATTAAACATGGACCATTGATCATGCGTGTAGATTGACGGCCCACATTACATCACCAGATCACTATCGATAGAAACCTTAAGGGGCACGGCCTTTACATATATATGCATGCGACTCGATGAGCTGGACCTGATGGCATTATAAATGATTTTTCATAATATTTTAGGTGCACGCCAAAGCCATTTTTATTTCATTTTAATTTATTTCATTATATAACGAAATACAATGGGAAATAGGGCAGCACTGATTGTGGTGAAGCCCGGACCCGAAAGGGTCCGGGAAGGGAAATACATAAAACTTGAAGTCCGCAAAAGCCATTTTTCAATGAATTTTGTGTATTTTCATGTTTTATGAAACATAAAGGGAACGGGCCAAATGTGACTTGCTATGGCGACAGGGATGGACCCAATGGGTTTTGAAATAGAAATATATATATCTTCAAGTCTGCTGAAGCCCATTTTCATGCATTTTTCAATGTTTTTCACATATTTCATAATACAAGGAAAATACACAGGAGAAATTTTTTTGTGATGTGCAATGGTGACAAGGGTGGACCCAATAGATATATATCCCATTTTTTAGGACTTTTGAAGTCCAAAAAGGACATAGAGGCGCGATATTTCTCAATATTCTTGTGCTTTCTGTTTAAAACAGAAACAATATGGCAACGTTGTTCTATACTTACAGAAAGCATGCATTGCTAACAACTGAAAGGGCCACAGTAAGTGCAACTCATCCCAAACTGACAAAGAATTCATGGAGTAGACAACACAACTAGCCCAAAACAGAAATATCATGGAGCAACACAGCGCATCACTAGCCCAGCACAACTCATCAAAACAAACATGATGGGGCATCTTTGGTACGAGAGCTCTCCAAAAATGCGCATCAAATTACTTGAACGTGGTTATTCCTCTGTTAGAAGGAGAAGACCCTTGAGCCATGATTTCTTTCAGGGAATCAAATAGTTAAGGGACAAAGCAGATAAATTAAGACTCTGAGCCTTCTAGAGAGCTGAGCATCATTGTAAAGAGCTATAAATAGCTGAAAACTAAATGTAACAGTGGTTCAACCTCTAGAGATTGTTCCTCCTCATTTCCTTCAAGCTTCTCATCTTCATTCTAGCAATATAAGCTTCTTTTGCTATTATATGTTCAATTTCCATTCTCTTTGCTATTCTATGCTTGCACTTGAATAGGTTATTTAGGTTTTCTGATGTGTCTAATGCCAGATAATTGTCATCTTATCTCTGCATTTAAAGATTAGATTTGCAAGTCTCATTTACTTCGTGTAGCTGGCCATTCATATGTGTTTATATATGCAATTTGCTGGTACAAATAGTATTCTCCATCTATCCATTGAATCTATAAAATATTGAGAATTACTGGTCTAAAAACTTGTATTGGAGAGTTTCCTAGAGTGATAACATAACCAATGATGTAGTATCTAAATTTGTTCAAGTAATGGACAATAACTAGGAGCTCCTTTTCAGTCAGAGTGTCGTTTAATTCAACCTTAGATAGATTTTTGCTAATGAAGTAAATAACATAAGGAAGCTTGTTATCTGCATGGCTTATAGTTTCTCCTATAGCTTTGTTAGAGGCATTAATGTTCATGCCAAAAGGAAGATCCTAATTTAGATCTTGGAGAATGGGTGCAGTGTTGAACTTGTCCTTCAAGATTTCTAGGGCCCCTTGAAAACTTTTTCACCAGCAAAATTCAGATTCCTTGGCCAACTGTCCAAACAATGGTGAGGATACTTTACTAATTTCTTTGATAAACCTCATATAGTATCCTTCTAAGCCTAGTAAACTCTTGACATCCCTCTGCTTTTGAGGAGTACAAACCCTTTTTATGATAGAAATTTTATTTGGGCCTAGTTGTAGTCCTTCCTGGGATATTTAGAGACCTAGAATAGTCCATGCATTCATCAAGAACTCAAATTCTTAGGACTAAGGGATAGGTTCATTTCAATGCACTTATTCAATACATTCCCCAAGTTAGAGAGAGCCTCTAGGAAATCACACCCATAGGGAGTGAAATCATCCATATAGATTTCTATATAGTCATGGACTAGCTCAACAAAGATGCTCAGAACTTCCCTTTCAAAAGTGGCAAGCGCATTAAATAATCCAAAAGGAATGACCCTATAAGCATAGGTACCCCAAGGACAAGTGATAGTGGGTTTATATTGATCCTCTGGGATGATCTAGATCTGATTGTAACCACTGAATCAATCAAGGAAAGAGAAGAACTTCTTCCTTGCAAGACCATGCGAGAGTTGATCAATGAAAGGTACTAGAGGGAAATGGTAATTTTAGTGTCTTTGTTTAACTCTCTATAATCCACATAGATCCTACCTTTTCCATTCTTCATTGGGACCAGAACTAGAAGAGACACCCACTCACTACTTGAGATGTGGTAAATGATCCCTGCATCTAACAAATTTTGTAGTTCTTCCTTGACTATGTCTTTGTGGGATGTGTTCGTTCTCCTTTGAGGTTGGCACAATGGTTTTCAGCCTTCCTTGATGTAGATGTGGTGAGTAAACATTGAATGGTGCACTCCCTTCATTTCCTTATAACTCCAAGCAAAAGCGTCCAAGTTCTCTCTCAGGGTGTTGCACAACTTCTCTTTTGGATGGGTTGAGAGTGAGGGGTTGATTTTCAATGTTTTATATTGACCAAATTCTAACATTTTGATATGAGCATGACTTGTGTCAACTGGGA
The DNA here is from genome assembly GCA_031772625.1 of Pinus tabuliformis. Lineage (NCBI taxonomy): Eukaryota > Viridiplantae > Streptophyta > Pinopsida > Pinales > Pinaceae > Pinus > Pinus tabuliformis. Next base: position 853,350,356 of record CM062818.1, on the reverse strand, counting down.
ACAATTCAGCCCAAGGGTTATCTTTAAATTTCTTCATCGACTCGTTAAGAGGCATGGTGTTGGGCGGCTAGTTTTGGAGGATTTGATCAATTAGGCCATCTTCATCAGGTTGTCGCCCTCCTATAATAGTATCTAGGGTATAGACTGGGTAGTATGTGGCATGGTATAGTTGATATTCCTCTTCCTCTTCCAACCATAAGAGAAAGTCATGCTCTAAGGATGGTTGATCAAGAGGGTAGAAGACCAACTATTTGGACAAATGCCCATTCCTAATGTTCATGTTCCCATCCCTGCAACTTATGTAAGTTTCAATAGTGACTATCCATGGACTTCAAAGGATGAGATGATAACCATTGAATTTGGTCTTAGGTTGGAGAACGAAGAAGTCAACAACGTACTCCCAGGAATCAATAGAGACAATCACATCCTCAAAAACTTGTTCATGAGCTATTGTTGACCTGTCTGCAAGCTGCAATACTGATGTGGTCTTCCTCAATGATCCTTGCAGATTCAGTTTGAGAATGGTCTCCTTATTAATCACATTGATGGAAGGCCCAAGATCAATCAAGGTGTGGGGGACAATGATACCATAAATATCCACACCTACCACATGAATACCACAGACTAGATACTTTGCGAAAATCACTCTCCCCAACATTACGTCAGACAACTGTCCAATGACATTAATGGTAGGGGTGTCCTTCTTTCTCCTCACATGATGTTTGAAGCATTTCTCCCTGAATATCTTGTTTTATATGGGGACATCCATGATGGCTTGGAGGAGTGAGATTTTAACACATCGGTTTCTTAATTCTCCCAGAAGGTAAGCCTCTTCTAAGGCGTGTTGACTTGAATGGATCAATATTTTGAGAAATGGAGGTTGATTGGCATTAGGAGCACTCTCCTCCTTTTCCTTTTGAAGATGCTTAGGAGGAGATGGGGGTTGGTTATCTGGAAGCACTCTTCCAGAATTAAGGTTGATTTCTTGAATTTCCACAGCATAGGTAGGGTAGGATGTCTCTCCACTATAGACCTTTTGTGCATGTTGTTGAACACTGGAGAAGGTATGTTATTTTCATTTACTTTGTTATCTTTTCTTCAAAACTCACAATCTTTTCACATCATGAGCTAGGCATATGACAAAATAATATGATAAAATCTAGAAGATTTATATGTAATGTGAAAGAACTAATAATTACCCTTTTTCTATGCAGAAAGAGGAGAAAACGGAAGACTGTCATCTCAAAGGAAAGAACGAGACCAAGTTAAATGTTGTCCCTTTGGCAGGGAACCGTGTTCAAACAAGGCGATCCAAATTGGAGCGTAACAACCAGAAAAAGTAAAAGGAGATCTCCAATCGGCACAAAAGAACAAGAGGATAACTGCGAACTAACAGCTTGGCGAATCACTAGGGATCACTATATTAACAATCCTCTGCATTGTTGATATCGCTGCTTGACTGTTATAAAAAGGGGTAGCACTGTTAGCTTGGGGGGAGAGAGAAAATTTGTTATTTTTATGAGATTATTCTTGGTACTTGAACTTTGATAATCAACTCTCTTTGAAGAGATATCCATTGAAACTCTGTTTAATGTTTTAATATAAAAACCTGGTTGTTGTTCTATCATTGATTCTGGAGTAGCCTTAAGCAGTGAGTCCCTGGAGGCTAAGGGCCCCGCCCTAGTGGAACACTTGCTCCTGTACCATATTCCTGATTCATGTGTGGTTTGACTACTTTCATCTACTCTTTTCAGTAATCTGATGTACTTTATTGTTTTACATATCAGCTATGTTATATACACTTGACTAAGTAATGTTATTATCTGCTACAAGAATGCTATGTTTTGTATCGCACTGTTGTTTCTTTCGACAATTGATATAACATTGCTATTCCTTACAGATTGCCATTCGATTACAGATTAACCACGCTGTATGTTTCTAAATCGATACTACTGTATGATTTATTCTTAAATTGTGACTGCTATTTATTCAGGATTGTTGCTCCGTTACAATTGTTGTTACTTTATAGCTGTTATTCATGCGTATTGTATCGAAGCTTAGATTATTGTTCCTTTTATTGTTAGGTGTGTCACATGTTTAACTTGGGTTGTTGAAAATTCAGATTTAAGTTGCTATTCTATACTTTATTTCTGATAATTCTTTGTTCCATTTATGTTTGTTGTTCAATTCAAAGTCTGTTACTTAATTCCTATAGATTATAAATATTGTTGCAATCAATTCCGTAGGTTAAGGTTTTTCTATTCAATCATGTTTATAGAGATAGTTGTTGTTCCATTTCTTGTATTTGAAGATCATCATTGCTTTGGTGTGTAGAAGGTCTGAGACTGTAGTGAACATTGACATACGCTGTCTAGTTCCTAGTTCGATGATCCTTCCTTTGAGTGCCTTCTTTATTGCGTCAGTTTATAGAGGGAAGAGTTACCATTATTGTACCCTTGACTGATAAATTGTTGTAGCTTTCTGAACGCATGATTTGAGTCCTAGGTTTCTTTTTGCAAGTAGATTTCATTCCAAGCATCCGTTTACTCTTGTATTGAGAGCACTATACTACTAGCATTACTTTGACAAATGACCACCTCAAACTGAGTACACTCTTTGAGATAACAAATCGTTCCTCGATTGACAATTAATATAGGGTAAATAGACGTGAAAAAGAACCTTTTTACTACTCGACATTTTGGCACCATTGTTGGGGAAGAGTGTAGCCATTTGTTTCTTTTCCAGAGTAGTGTAAGAACCTGCTAGGAGAGAATTGGGTTTTAAAAACAGAAGGTAAGAACCTGCGTGTGGAGCATGTAATAGCCCTGCTCCCCTGCCCTCTTTCCTGCAGATTTGTTGCTATTTTGTTTTGGGTAGAAATTAGAAGTTGATTTGTGTGCATGACTAAGAAAATAAAGCCAGAAAATAATCCTAAACCTCTACCCAAGCCTGATAAATCTAGGGGGCCGGTGACCCTTGGCTGATCAACCTTTATAGATGAAATCCTTAAGAACGCAGAATCTCAGACTTCAGTAGGGCCTAGAAAAGTTACTTCTAGACAACCTACTAGTTTCCTTAAGGCCATAGGATCACCATCTATAGCCTTTGTTGAGGTGCATAGTCACACCGAAGAACAATATTTTCGAGTTGAGAATTCCAGCCCAAAATCATTACGAAAAGGGAACCTTAGCAACCACTGTGAAGGGAGAGGAGAAACCAGGGAAACTGAAGAACCAAGATCTCCTCTTGGGATAATCCTGCCATTAAGTAGGCCAGATAAGTGAAGTGCTGCAAAAATATTCCATAACGAAGTTGAATAACCTCAAGAGCCAAAATCCCCCTAGAAATTAGGAACTGTCATCATCACAGATGAAGGAAGTGCTATTAAGGTCATTCCTATTGAAGCCAATCCCCCTCGTCAGCCTAGGAATACCCTCCTAGACATCCCAGAAGATTATTGGCACATATTTGACAAAATGGCCCAAAACCAGCCAAACACCCAAACTTCTACATTGCAATATCCCATTTTGGACATTGCAGTTAATGGTCCTATGAAAGAAATTCCTCTCCAGCATATCCCTACATTTCATGGCCTTACATCAGAAGATCCGGATGCATTCTTGTTTGAATTTGATGTGTTGTGTAGAGGTTATGACTATACTACTGATCCACAAAAACTGAAATTATTTCCCTCTACATTAAAAGGGGCTGCTTTAAGATAGTTTATGGAGTTGGGTGGTGGTGTTATAAATAACTGGGATCAAATGAAAGAGTTTTTTCTAAAAAAATACCAGGATTACTGCAGGTCTAGAGAGTTGAAAGATGAAATATTTCAGATGGCGGCTAGACCAAATGAAACATTAGAAGAATATGTTGAGCGTTTTCAGTATAATATTCAAAGAGCTCCTTATGCATCATTACCCTTACCTGATAATATATTGAAAACATCATTAATTATAGGAATGAAGGAAAAATGGATTGAAACGCTAAATATTATGGGAAAAGGAGATATTTATCAGGAACATTTTGCTGACATTATTAATTTATGTATCAGGAGTTCAAGAGGCAACACAAGAATAAAACCAACAGAACATGATCAGTTTACAGGAGATAACAAAATTTCTGCAGAAGGAGTAACTCATGCAGAAATTGGAAATTTAATAGAAAATTTCAAAACCGACATATTGGGGACTCTAACAACGCAACTTGATATTATGCAGGCCAAGCAGAAACAAGCAGAGGTAGAACAAAATCTAGCAATCTTATGTCCCAGGTGCAGAAAGAAACATAGCCACAAAGAATGTCCGTTAGATGCGGTACAAGTTTGCACCATTTTTACAAAAGACCATTCTACAGAGAGCTATCCCTCACTTCCTAGATTTAAAGCAGTATACAAGGAAGCAGAAAAAGAGCGAGAACCAGTGTACCTACTTAGTCAGTGTCGTCAATGGCAGCCGCGACAATCAGGTATGTTCTCCGATCCAGCTTCTTCTTTTCAGCCTCCACAATATCATGCTCAACAATATAATACTATGTGGGAAAATCAACCTCCATTCTCAAATTTGTCACAACAACCATTTCCTTCACCATCGCCATGGCTGAATCAAGCAAGTCAATCCCATTCGCCAAATTTTCCCTATACCCCACCATATTGGCAAAACAATGTATATCCAGCGCAATGGTTCCCTCCTACTTCACAAAGTCAAGCCTGGCAGACAAAATGGCAAAGACCAATGAATCAGCCAGTAGGAACCATTCTGCTCCCTTAGCCTACGTTACCAACATTACAACAAACCCCCCAGTCTAACTTAAGACCGCAACTCCCAGCCCAACCCAACCCTAATCCGAATAACAGGCCGGTCCAATCTATTCAAATAATTGAAACACTAGAGATAGGAACCGATCTAAGGGAGTGTAATGACCTTCAATTAAGATCTGGGTGCATCATTGAAACAGAGGGAGATAAAACTGCTCAAGTTGAAAATCAGTTACCTATAGAACAACCACTACAAGAAGAGGATGTGATCAGACAGCAAACTCATAATCAAGTAATCACATTTTCTCCTGCATTCCTAGAATGATTAATTATACCTCAACCTATACAACATCCTGATTTTGACATTCGGGGAGAACTTAAAAATCTATACATAAAAATTCCACTCCTCTAAGCCATCCAAGACATCCCAATATATGCAAAGACCATCAAAGAGCTATGTACTAAAAAACCAAGGAGGAGAATAACAAATAACCCAACAGTCGAAGTAGTTGGCACCCTGTCTGACCTATTATCAAGAAAAAAAACACCCATTAAATATGAAGACCCACGAAATTAAATAGTAACAGTACAAATCAATCGGCAAACTTTTGCAAATGCCTTAGTTGATTTAGGGGCTGCAATTAATATCCTAACAACCACCACTTGTCAAAAACTAGGCATTACATCAGTAGAACCAACCTCCACTTTATTGGAACTAGCTGACTGATCTGTGGTTAGGCCAGAAGGCACACTACATGATGTCATGGTATCCATTGATTCTTGGGAGTATCCTGCCCACTTTATGATAATAAACCCAAAAATCTGACTTGATGGACATCCATTGATTTTAGGCAGACCTTGGTTTGCAACCGCTGACGCTTATATTAGCTACCAACAAGGTAGTATGACCATAACTAGAGGGGCTAATATCAAGAATCTAGCCTTGTATCATCCAACCCAGGAAAGTGCCACAATAATGAAAACTAACAAACATCCTGTATTATACCCCACCGAAAAAATTAGATCCCCATTAACCATAGAAGATGCCCTCGATTTCAAACATCAAACAGAGGATGATGTCATTAAAAGCTTTCTTAGCCAGACTAAATCTAGATCCCACATATAATGTCATATGATAGAAGCAACATTTGGCAATGAATTAGAAGAAGATCCTCTCAAAGATACTCAAGATCAAACAATACCTACTACCTCTGTATCAAATAGCAAAACTGTATAAATTGAGCCAGGAAAAGCTTTAAACATTAATGGCAACCTGACTCCAGAACAAGAACACAAGCTAATCTAGCTACTGATAAAATACAAAGAAGTATTTGCATGGAATTATCCTGACATGAAAGGAATTGGTCCCCAGTTATGTACACACCACATTTACATAGAAAAGGATGCAAGACCTGTTCGCCAACCACAAAGGAGACTTAACCCTCACCTAAGAGACATTGTAAAAGCTGAACTTCAAAATAGATGTGAACTTTATATACCCTATCTATGATAGCAAATGGTTCTCTTCGCTTGTAGTGGTAGCAAAGAAGAATGGAAAATGGAAGATTTATGTAGATTATAGAGAATTAAATAAAGCAACACAAAAATACAACTTTCCCCTTCCATTCGTTGACCAGGTATTAGATACGTTAGCAGGAAAGAAATTCCTTTTTTTCTTGGATGGCTTCAGTGGATACAATCAAATTCAGATTGCCCCTGAAGACCAAGACAAAACTACTCTTACCTGTCCTTGGGGAACATTTTCCTACAGAGTTTTACCTTTTGGCCTATGCAATGCCCCTGCTACATTTCAAAAGGCTATCCTCAATATCTTTTTAGATTTAATAATTGAAGGGCTTGAAGTATATGTGGATGATTTTACACCATACGGAGAAGATTTTGACCGAGCATTAGACACACTAGAGAAAGTGCTGCAGCGATGCATTTCCACCAGGCTCTGTCTGAGCCATGAAAAATACTATATGATGATGACTGAAGGACTTATTCTAGGCCATTATATTTCAGAAGCTGGAATACAAGTAGATTCGGCCAAAATTCAAATAATTTTGTTAATACCTACTCCTACCACTCAAACAAAGGTACACAGTTCTCTTGGATTTTTTGGTTATTATAGAAAATTTATAGAACATTTTTCTCATATTCATGCACCATTATATGTACTGACAAGGAATGTTGACTTTGTTCGGACAGAAAAATGTGATCGCGCTATTGAGAATCTGGAAAAGCTTGTGTCAACAGCCCCAGTACTCTGAGGACCAAATTAGGACCTGCCATTTCAAATTTCATCAAATGCTTCGGACACAGCTATTGGAGTAGTCCTTGGGCAGGAGAAAGATAAAAAACCATATGCAATTTATTATATTAGCAAAAAATTGTCTCCTGCTAAATTGAACTATACTGTGACTAAAAAGGAATTTTTAGCTATAATACATGCCCTCAATAAATTTAGGAATTATATCACTGGATATCCTGTTATTTTATATAGAGATCACTCTTCCATAAAATATTTAGCAAATAAACCAATCACAAATGGTAGAGTAACTAGATGCTTGATTTTATTGCAGGAATTTGATATCACAATAAAGGACCGACTGGGAAAAGAAAATCTTGTAGCTTATTTTCTCTCACGAATGCCAAAACCAGTGGATGCAGCAGCGGTCGAAGATCAATTTCCAAATGAACATTTGTTCACTGTTACTGTTAAAACACCCTGGTATGTTGATGTTGCAAATTATTTAGCAGTAGGCAAATTACCGAAACATCTGACCCCCAATGAACGAAAGCAAATTGCCCAACATAGTACTCGATTTTCTTGGATTGGGGGCTACCTGTTTCATACAAGGGCATATATGTACATTAGGAGATGCATCCGTGAAGATGAAATTTTTGACATCTTGAAAGCTTTTCACGATGGACCATGTGGTGGAAACTTCGCAGATTGGAGAACTAGTCACAAGGTGCTACAAACAGGGTATTATTGGCCCATGATCTTCAAAGATGCAAAGAAGTTTGTTCAAGCTTGTGATAGCTGCCAAAGAGCAGGACGCCCTGGACAGGCTGATGAAATGCCCCTGAACCCACAGCTAGTTATTGAACCATTTGAATGATGGGTGCTTGATTTTTTGGTACAATTAACCCATCGTCAAATCAGAAAACATATATTCTAGTGGAAACAAAATATGTCACCAAATGGGTTGAAGCAGAGGCATTTCCGAGAGCTACAAAGGATTCTATCATACAGTTCATGTTCCACATATTTGTACCATATGGCCTTCCAAGAGATATAATTACATATGGAGGACCTCAGTTTGCTAGTAATAAAATTGCTGCCACACTAAAAAACTATCATATTCAACATAAAATTACTACTCCATACCACCCATAGGAAAATGGTCAAGTAGAAAGCACGAACAAAATAATAGAAGCAATACTGACAAAAACCATTACGTCACATAGATGCAATTGGGTTGCAAGACTGCCAAAAGCATGGTGGGCATACAAAACAACATGGAGAAGTACTACCGGTTATTCACCATACCAACTAGAATTTGGAAAGGAACCCATATTTCCGATAGAATTTGAAATACAGACATTACGAACAGTACAAGAGGTCGGTCTAGATTTAGACAAGGCCCAGACTAATATATTATGGCATATTAATGAGCTAGATGAAATCAGGCTCTCTGCCCTTCAACATACTGCGTTAATCCAACAACAGCGAGCCAAATGGCAAGACGCCCTCATTAAAAACAAAGTCTTCCATGAAGGAGATTGGGCACTCCTATATGACTCCAGGTTGCAGGATTTTCCTGGGAAGCTTCAGACTCGCTGGCTGGGACCATCCGAAATCCAAAAGGTACATGATAATGGCACCATTAATCTAACCACCATTGATGGATCTCGACATTGCTTTAAGGCAAACGACCACGAAGTTCGATTATACTGCAAACCACTTACTTGGGAATCCTTCTACCAGCAACTCCGCGAAGACTTTGACATGCAAATTCTGGTTGAGGAAGAGAAATCTTCCTCACCTTTGGTTCATTAAGTAATTCGAATACTCTTACACATCGTACATAATTCTTTTGTTTTGTATATATTTTTGCAGTTTTATAACATTTTCACTTTGTTTTTCCTTTTGAAAGGAACAGTATTCTCACCATTTTACGACACTTCTGCACTTTGTTGTTCCTTTCGAAAGGAACAACATTTTCACTATTCTTCTGTTCCTTTTTCAAGGAACAACACTTTTTCACTCTGCTGTTCCTTTCAAAAGGAACAACATTTCCGTCGTTTTGTTGTTCCTCTTCGGAAGGAGCGACACTTGCATTTTTTTTAGATATCATTTTTGGGATTCACCTGCGTTAAGTAAGTCATTCAAAGTATGACCATTTCCATGAGAGGTAGTCGTAAAGTGACTAATATCTCATGATTTTTGAATAGTTCACTTAGCACTCATTGCATCGGGTGATGCTCACAGGGGTGAAGAAGTGGGATTGAAACTAGTGAAATGTGGAGAACGAATCACATAGCATCAATCATCACTTCCGGGGCTTGCACCCGGTAACCAGGACTTCCCAGGAGGTCACCCATCCCAGAACTCCTCTGGCTCAAGCGCGCTTAACTGTGGAGTTTTTCCCCACAATCAAGCCCACTTAGCTTGCTACCCCATTTGCAAAACCTTAGCAAGTATTGTGCCTCATGAACCATTCAGGTAGAGATCCCTTGACTCTTTTTGAATTTAAGTATGGGGGATTTACGCAGTGCATTATATTAGATATCATTTTTGGGATTCACCTGCGTTAAGTAAGTCATTCAAAGTATGACCATTTCCATGAGAGGTAGTCGTAAAGTGACTAATATCTCATGATTTTTGAATAGTTCACTTAGCACTCATTGCATCGGGTGATGCTCACAGGGGTGAAGAAGTGGGATTGAAACTAGTGAAATGTGGAGAACGAATCACATAGCATCAATCATCACTTCCGGGGCTTGCACCCGGTAACCAGGACTTCCCAGGAGGTCACCCATCCCAGAACTCCTCTGGCTCAAGCGCGCTTAACTGTGGAGTTTTTCCCCACAATCAAGCCCACTTAGCTTGCTACCCCATTTGCAAAACCTTAGCAAGTATTGTGCCTCATGAACCATTCAGGTAGAGATCCCTTGACTCTTTTTGAATTTAAGTATGGGGGATTTACGCAGTGCATTATATTAGATATCATTTTTGGGATTCACCTGCGTTAAGTAAGTCATTCAAAGTATGACCATTTCCATGAGAGGTAGTCGTAAAGTGACTAATATCTCATGATTTTTGAATAGTTCACTTAGCACTCATTGCATCGGGTGATGCTCACAGGGGTGAAGAAGTGGGATTGAAACTAGTGAAATGTGGAGAACGAATCACATAGCATCAATCATCACTTCCGGGGCTTGCACCCGGTAACCAGGACTTCCCAGGAGGTCACCCATCCCAGAACTCCTCTGGCTCAAGCGCGCTTAACTGTGGAGTTTTTCCCCACAATCAAGCCCACTTAGCTTGCTACCCCATTTGCAAAACCTTAGCAAGTATTGTGCCTCATGAACCATTCAGGTAGAGATCCCTTGACTCTTTTTGAATTTAAGTATGGGGGATTTACGCAGTGCATTATATTAGATATCATTTTTGGGATTCACCTGCGTTAAGTAAGTCATTCAAAGTATGACCATTTCCATGAGAGGTAGTCGTAAAGTGACTAATATCTCATGATTTTTGAATAGTTCACTTAGCACTCATTGCATCGGGTGATGCTCACAGGGGTGAAGAAGTGGGATTGAAACTAGTGAAATGTGGAGAACGAATCACATAGCATCAATCATCACTTCCGGGGCTTGCACCCGGTAACCAGGACTTCCCAGGAGGTCACCCATCCCAGAACTCCTCTGGCTCAAGCGCGCTTAACTGTGGAGTTTTTCCCCACAATCAAGCCCACTTAGCTTGCTACCCCATTTGCAAAACCTTAGCAAGTATTGTGCCTCATGAACCATTCAGGTAGAGATCCCTTGACTCTTTTTGAATTTAAGTATGGGGGATTTACGCAGTGCATTATATTAGATATCATTTTTGGGATTCACCTGCGTTAAGTAAGTCATTCAAAGTATGCTGTTCCTTTTCCTAAAGGAAAAGCATTTTCATTTTTTTCTATTTCTTTTCTCAAAGGAACAACATTCTTATTTCTACTGTTCCTTTTTCCAAAGGAATGACATGTTTTCATTTTCTTCTGTTCCTTTTTCTGAAGGAACAACATTTTCGTTTTCCGCTGTTGCTTTTCCCAAAGGAACAACATTTTTGTTTCTGCTGTTCCTTTTTCCGAAGGAATAGTGCATTTTCATTTTCTTCTGTTCGTTTTCCTAAAGGAACAACATTTTTGTTTATACTATTCCTTTTTCCGAAGGAATGAGGCATTTTCATTTTCTGCTATTCTTTTTCTCGAAAGAACAACATTTTTGTTTCTGCTATTTCTTTTTCCGAAGGAATGACGGATTTTTGTTTTCTGCTGTTCCTTTTTCCAAAAGAACAACATTTTCATTTTCTGTTGTTCCTTTTCCCAAAGGAACAACATTTTTGTTCTGTTTTTCCTTTTCCAAAGGAACGACATGTTTTTGTTTTCTGTTGTTCCTTTTTGTAGAGGAACAACACTCATGTTTTTGCTCTTCCTTTTTCGAAAAACACGGCATTTTTGCATTGTTTTTCTTGTGCTTGTTTTCTTCGCTGATATTATTCTTAGTGCACAGCAGTTTCGAGTTTTTCGTTCTTTTTGCTTGTGATCTTTTACATAGCACTTGTTTTATCTTTATCTTTTTTGTTTTTTTTATCATTCGGATCACTTCTGAAACACAACTATACACTTATGCAATGAATATGAGAACTAGAAGATACTAAAATCATCAAGTTACATAAAAGTCGCTATCTTTACAAGAATTTTCTCTAAATTGATAAGAGAAAAGAGGAAAGGACAGAACTATTGATCATCTTACTGTCATTGTTCTACTAATATCAATATTGTTGGTTATCTTTATCATGATGGTTCCTTCTAAAATCCCATAATCCTCTTTGATCATTATTAAGGAATAAGAACGAAGGGTATATTTTTCTATTGAGATGTTAAGACTTCCTCCACCATCCCTACTCTTAAGGAGTGCTGAACCACCCTTTGTGTATAACTAGGGAAAAGTAATTTATAAAAAGGAAAAGAAAAAAAATAATAAAAAGAAAAATGTTTATATAATTTGCTAACATGGTTTGTCAATGAAGGATAGGAGGTCTCATTGGGAGCCAGCCTACGATGATCATAAGGAAAAACGTGAAGTGGCATTCCCATTATGGCCACCACACCAGGGATATGATCCAAGAGGCACATCAGAAAAAATAAAAAGTCCTTGGAACAGGAGGTTTCATCACGAGCCGGCCTGCCCACCTTTCGCTCCTTCCTAGTGAATGGCATTATGATCTATCTAATTACCAAGCCAGCATAATGGCCTCCATTCTAATATTCCATAGCACTTTCCTAAGCATACACAAAGGATCATGGTTCCATGGGTGAAATAAACAACTCTGTTAAGGTTATGGACACCTGTGGGCAACAGAGCTCTATTGATGGTATTGAAGTCACATTCTTTATACACCAATAGCAATTATGAATCCCTTCTTCTACCTTTGTAATGGGTCAAATAAGATTATGAACATAACTCTTTTGAACCTTTAATACATGAAACCTATTACAATCAATCATGACGGAAAAAGTTGATCGTGACTGCACTGAACATTTTGTGCACGTTAGCTGTCCTATCCTTCAAATCTTGCATCATATCATGACATTCACTTATTTATTAAGCAATTCTATGATATACCTCGATTTTGCAAATCCGCTCGTTCTTTTAAACATGGAATCTAAGTACAGTTTGTGCCTTTTTGACTCTGTATCATTTCATTCCAGCACGTCGCTCCCTCATTTGACGGCCAAGGATGGCCTATCACATTGCAGGGGGGAGCACGTGACCTCATAATTCACTAGCATACGTGTTAGTTTATCATTTGGAGAACTTTAAATTGGGAACATCAAGGCTTAATGATATATTGTTTTCCAATTTTCATGGCTTGTTGTTTCAAAGTTATTTCCACGTTATGCTCTGCAACAATTAGCAGTAATTTGAAATTTGAACAAGCTTGTTGTTCCGTCATTTTCTCTGTGGTTGCTAACAGCTTGAACAACCTGCTATTCCATTGCCATCTTTGTGTTTTTACAGTGTTCTAAGCATGGGAGGAAGATCAATTCATAGAGAACCACGAGTGTTGATAGTCTCTAATGCCACACGAGAAATCCTAACAAGGGCAGGATGGATAGTTTTTCTCAATTGAATTTTTGCAAAACCTGCAAGAATATCACTCCACGGTAAGAGGGAGATAGATAGCAGTCACCAACGACATAATCGCAGAAGTTTCAGGACTACCAACCACTGTATCTGTGTGGACTCTGAGGAAAGTAAGACTACCAGACGCCATCAAAATCTTCCAAGGTGAAGGTCAGAACTTGACTCGAAGTGGAAAGCGAGTTCTACCAGCAGCCTTGGGAGAATCGTGGGTAGAATTCACAAAGATCATTCAGAATTACATTACCTAAGAAGGTAGAAAAGATGTGGTAAGACCACGCAACCTTAAGCTTTTAGCCGTATTAAAACAAAAATGCACTATGAATTTTCTTGCATTTTTAAATTCTTTATTATATGATGTTGCCTGAAGCATGAAGAAATCTTGCCACATAGAATCAGTAGTAAGTCATCATGGATTGATATGATTGATAGTTAGCTATAGTCCTGCTCAACAACAGAGTAGCTGGGAAGAACTAATTTTTACAATAGACAAGGGACTGGCTCTGCCAGCCCCCAAACGAAATCATACTGCAAGTACATCGAATAGACCATTGAAACGAAGGAAATCTGTCAGATTGGCATGGATCAGATGGAGGCTATAAAATTTCCAAGGGAACACTAGTCAACCAGTGGAAATAGTTGATTCAGGGGATGAGCGACCCATGCAATTAGAAGGACGAGAGAACTAAAGAGAAGTGAATGATGAGGGAGAAACAAAAGGAGAGACCGAACATTCTGGTCAGGCTGAACAAGAAACAGGGCAAGGTGAGGAAAGCCCATTGCAAAATCCATTGCGAGAGGATGAATTGGCCCAGATTCTGGCCATCATGCGAGAGTATACTCGATCTCCCAGCCCACTAAAACTCCACACTGAGGAAGAGCCACAGGAGCAGTCTGTTCATGATAAGAGTGCATCCAAAGGGTTATGTGGTGAGGAAGAATAAGAAGAGAAACACTCCGGCCATGATGAAAGTGCATCTAGAGAGAAAAATGATGAGGATGAAGAAGAGGAACAATTTGTTCCAAGTCAGAGTACACCGGAAGAATGTTATGAAGAAGAGAGGGGGGAAGAAGTTACCCAGAAGATTGTAGAGTATGCTAGGGTTTCTACCCCTGAACAACCCGACCAGCAGAATAATGAGGAAGCACGCCAAGAGAAAAATGAAGAAATTGGTCAAGGATAAAGTCCAGGGCCGAGTGTGTGAATGGCTGTTCCTTCTAATAAAACAGAAGAAATTAAAAGATTACGAAAGGAACAACAAAGACTGCTTAATGTAATTGTGCAACTTTGACAACAAATTAGGATTCTGAAGATGGGGAAGAGAGGAAAAAGGACCTCGGTAATAAGGCATGCAACCACTCCAGCAAAACCCCTTAGGAAAAAGGTTAAGAGGACTCAGGTCCACCCTACTGTTCAAAATCGAAAGGAACATCATTCGGCTATTACCCATGTCAAAATTCAAACAGAAGACATAACGGCCTGTGACAAAGAAATTTAGAAAGAGGCATAGTCCTCTGAGAAAATTTGAACCATAACTACGGAGCAACATAATAAGAAGATTCAAGTGAACCTCCCGCCTACAACTACTATGTGGGATAGTGACCCGATGACAGTAACCCTACGAAAGGGTTTGATGCAAGCCCAACAAGCAGTAGAAAAACTTACAGAACAAATTGTCTCTCGAGAAAAGCATGAAGAATTACAACAACAGCTAAGGGATGTCAATTTATCCGAAATTTAGGCTTTTGAAGGATGGAAAAAGGAAGAAGAAAGAGTCACAAAGGTAACTCATAGGCTAGATGTAGTTATCAAACAAATGTATACCTTATGCTCTTTGTACACGGACGTCCTAGCATGTAGAGCGCCTGCTAAGAATTATGCTTTGTTTTTAATGGAAAGATATTTGCAATTGAAAATTAAGGCTGTCAAAGGACCAGCCCATATAGAAATAAACATTATTGATGATTTCATAAATTGTTGTAAGCACTATGGGGTAAAGGTTCAGAGATTATTATGTGAGTTCTATTTGCACAACCTTGTGTTAGATCAAGAAACAGTGCAGAATCCCGGCCCTTTCGTTGGGGATATCCAACTACAGGCATTTATCTCATTTGGAGTTAATCAAATAAAATGGCTTGAAGCCTATAATGCCTTCCAAAGATAAGAAAACGGATTAGACTTATGGGTAAGAGCCTAGCCTAGAGATCAATTGCAGTTATGGAATAAACATAGGAATCTCATGAGGACTCCGGGCATGATTGAAGCATTAGGACCCATTCATACATCAATCGATGGGCAAGGGATAGAATACTTTTTTACTATCAAAAACCTTGCCATTGCAGCTACTAAATTTTGATATCAGACTTCTAATCTGAATATTCAACACAGGGAACCGTTTAATTATGAGAACTTTAAGTTAGTTGCTAATCACTTCGGTCTCTATGGTGATCTTATTTTGAGGGAAGGGCCATCTTGGTTAGGTTTTAGGTTTCGAAGTCTGGTCATTTAGCATCCCGGACCAGGATATCAAGCCTTATACGAAATGCCTGAGAGCTAGACAGGACATCTTTTTCAGCACCTAGCTAGGCATCATGGTTGTAGATGTCCTCATGAGATCCCATCTCCAGCCTACTCCCTCACCGCCTTGCATGTCAACTACAATTTTTTCATGAGGCCATGAGAAAGGGTAAGCAAGGGGGTGTGTTGAGCACTGGAGAAGGTATGTTATTTTAATTTACTTTGTTATCTTTTCTTCAAAACTCACAACCTTTTCACATCATGACCTAGGCATATGACAAAAGAATATGATTAAATTTAGAAGATTTATATGTAATGTGAAATAAATAATAATTACCCTTTTTCTATGCATAAAGAGGAGAAAACAGAACATTTTCATCCCAAAGGAAAGAACGAGACCAAGTTAACTCTTGTCTCTTTGGTAGGGAACCACTTTCAAACAAGGTGATCCAAATTGGAGCATAATAGCCAGAAAAAGGAAAAGGAGATCTCCAATCAACACAAAAGAACAAGAGGATAACTGCAAACTAATAGCTTGGCGAATCCCTCAGGATCCTTTGATCCTGAGGGATCACTATCTTAACAATCCTCTACATTGTTGATATTGTTGTTCGATTGTTATAAGAAGGGGTAGCACTATTAGCTTGGGGGGAGAGAGAACAATTTTTATTTTTATGAAATTCTTCTTCGTACTTGAACTTTGATCTTCGACTCTATTTGAAGAGCGATCCATTGTAACTATGTTTAATGATTTAATATAAAGACCTAGTTGTTGTTCTATCATTGATTCTGGAGTAGCCTTAAGTAGTGAGTCCCTGGAGGCTACGGGACCCGCCCTGGTGGATCACTTGCTCTTGTACCATATTCCTGATTCATGTGTGGTTTGACTTCTTTCATCTACTCTGTTCAGTAATCTGACGTGCTTTACTATTTTACATATCATCTCTGTTATATACACTTGACTAAGTAATGTTATTATCTACTACAAGAATTCTATCTTTTGTATTGCACTGTTCTTTCTCTTGAAAATCGATATAACATTGTTGTTCCTTACAGATTGCCATTCGATTACAGATTAACCATGCTGTATGTTTCTAAATGGGTACTACTGTATGATTTGTTCTTAAATTGTGACTGCTGTTTATTCGGGATTGTTGTTCCATTACAATTGTTGTTACTTTATAGTTGTGATTCATGTGTATTGTATTGAAGCTCAGATTACTGTTCTTTTTAATGTTAGTTGTGTCATGTGTTTAACTTGGATTGTTGAACATTTAGATTTAAGTTGATGTTATATACTTTGTTTTTGATAGTTTGCTATTCCATTTCTGTTTGCTGTTCAATTCAAAGGCTATTACTTAATTCCTGTAGATTATAATTATTGCTGCATTCATTTTCGTAGGTTAAGGTTTTGTTGTTGAATCCTATTTATAGAGATAGTTACTATTCCATTTCTTGTCATTTGAAGATCATCATTTCTTTGGTGTGTAGAAGGTCTGAGACTGTATTGAACATCGACATACGTTGTCTAGTTCCTAGTTTGATGATCCTTCTTTTGAGTGCCTTCTTGATTGCATCAGTTTACAAAGGGAAGAGTTACCGTTACTGTACCCTTGACTGATAAATTTTTGTAGCTTTCTGAACGCATGATTTGAGTCCTAGGTTTCTTTTTGCAAGTAGATTTCATTCCAAGCATCCATTTACTCTTGTATTGAGAGCACTATACTACTATCATTACTCTGACAAATGACCGCCTCAAACTGAGTACACTCTTTGAGATAAAAAATCATTCCTGGATTGACAATTAATGTAGGATAAAAGAGGTGAAAAAGACCCTTTTTACTGCTCGACACATGCTTGTTGTTTGGGTTTTGATTTGGTTGATCTGGCATCTAAGTTTCCTTAGGTGGAGAAGGATGAAGTTGTGGTTGAGATGGAGGTGGAGACAGTAAGGCTATAAATTGGTTGAATGGCGGCCTCCACCACTATGATGGGGTATTCCAATGAGGTTGTGGGGGAGAATATGGCTGAAATGATTGATTAGAAGGTTGGGAATGGTATGGAGGTGCATAAGACCAGAGAGAATGTGTGGAGCATGAAGGATGAGACGGAGAACACCAAGGGGGAATGGATGAATTCTGATTGGGATTGTGATATGAATAGGATGCCCCTTATGCCATGCTTGTATGGTCGAGGTCCTTGAGGGCTCTTTGGTTGATATAACAGAGTTTTTCAACCACACCTTCAGTTTCTTGATATAAATCTTTCAATCCAGGCAGAGAATGGAACTTCTATGTGGAGTGGTTTTCCTCACAGGCTGAGAAAACTTTTATAAGATTTAGCGGACATTCATTTTTGGGGTTCCTTCTAGTGCATCTTCGAAAAAAGATAGCTAACTTGGATCTATATGCTTCCTCCTACTTCCTCTTGATATTCATGGTGTCCATTTTAAGACTAAGGATATGAAACATTTCACTCTTAAAGTCCTCCAACATGTTTCCAATTTCACTCTTGATAGATGTGTTGGAGGGGGACGAACGAGTGAAATCTTGACTAGCCCTACCCTTATTTCTGGCATCCCTAGAATTTCTTAAAAATATATTGATATCATCATAAGATAGCTGATAGATGTCCCCTCTAGGTAGCATGTTCATGGTTTCTAGGATATATTCCCTAATCCCTCTAAGGAGGACTAACTTGAGTGATTCAGGATCAAGGGTGAATTTATCCCTTTTGTAGCTAAGTTGGAACCTTTCATTATAATCTTCCTAGGATTCATCATGTCCCAAGGTCATTATGAAGATTTTTTTTTTTGGTGTCCTTGGATCGACAATAGTCTCTCTACTTGACATTGAAGGATTACGACATTTGACCCTAGGTAGTGGTATTATCCCCAAGTAAACCCATCAACCAGCATAAGGCTACATCCTTAAGGGTGGATGGGAACAACTTCAACATCTGGTCATCAGGGCTATAATCATAAGTTATGCATATTACAACAAACTCAAATAAGAAGGTATCATGGTATTTTGAGGTTAGTCCATCGAATTAAGGAAGGGTAGAGGGGCTTATGTTTTTCATCCGAACATCTCCATTAGTCTCTATAATATAAAAGGAACCTTCATTTATGTTTTCAGGCATGTTGTAAGTGTGTGGAAGGGTTTCTTCTTCTTCCTCCTCAATAGGCTCTTTAAAGAGCTCTAGTTATTCACCTAATTGTTCCTCTAGCTCCCCTGCAGTCAAAGAAGGAAGATGAAAAACATCGAAGAAGAGTGAATGTTGACTATCTCATGGTGTACGGGTATTTGGAAAAACATTCCCTAAATTGTCTCTACTCCTACAAGAAATGAAAGGAATTTTCTCCCTTTTTAGGCCATTTTTAGAATCACTAACAAAATAGAAAGAAAGAATAAATTGCAACTATTTACTGAATTCAAAACAAAAAGAAAAGAAGAACTTGCAACTATCTACTGAATGAAAAATAGAAGGAAAAGAAGAAATTACATATACCTAGACACCTCCCCAAGAACAATTCAAAAAAATCACGAGCCTCAATATCACAGGAAGAATGCTACAACTCCTAGGGTTACCAACTTTACATTATCAAACTGGGGTTTCGTACAAACTTGGAGGTGACAGTGCTATATGCACAACAGATGTAACATTCTAATCATGTCACTTCTCAACTAGGGGGATAGACCACTAGGTTTTCAAACCAATCTTTTATTGGCTAGAAGGGGTCTGACTATTGATAGTGAATGCAAAGCTAGTTGTAACATAGGAAAGTAAATGATTATGTATTTAGCAATTGAAAGTTACTGAATGGAAAATTCCATGAATCATATAGCTAGGAAATGACACAAATTTCTTGCAGAAACGAACTAAGCTAACCATTCATTTTATCATCTAGTTATTTGTACTAATTAGACATGGGAAGTTGTTCTATGATCTTATGATTTGTATATCCATGCACTAACTATCTCATGTTGAATTTCTAGAAAAAGAGTCTTTTAATTTCTAAATTCAGAAATGTAAATGCTATGTTATGTTATCTGGTCTTGCAGGGGGGAAAATACATGGGCGAGTTGGTCGTAGGTGGCACTCACAAGCATGGAATTCAATATGAGGGCCTAAATTGTACTCAGACTAACATTTCTTATCAAAATAGGGTCAAACATGCTGCTATAGGAGATGATGTAGCTACAACAAGAATTGCTACGTGATGTCCTTGTTTGCTATAGCATGTCCTGGTTTTCTATAGGAAATTAGTTGAAAGCCTTAGGAGGGAAAGAATAGGAATAAGGTGTTGGATATATTTACGAAGTGAGGTAATGTGTAAGGAAGGTTCACATTACCCAAGACTAAGCCAGACACAAGAAGGTTGGATTTGCCCAAGGTGGTTGTTCATGGTGGCTAAAAAACATAGATTTGAACTATGGGCTAGTCCTTGGCAGAAGGTGGAGAAGACTTAGGTGAAGCTAGTTGGATGAGTTCGTCCCTGTAAATCAACAATCCATCCAACAAGCTAATCTAGGAGGATATCAATATTGGGTGTGGAGCCTGGTTATCTTGTATATTCAAAGGATTCAGCCGGATGTATACCCCAGGAAGACTATACACCCCTCCATGTGGGGGGGGGGGGGAATTGTCCCCCCCCCCGCGGGGGTCTTGGGGGGGGCTAACCCCCCCTAGCTAGGGGGTCCAGGGGCTAGCAGTCCCCTGGCGGGGGTTCAGGGGTAGCACCCTCGAAGCTAAAAGTAGATGAAAAATTACCTTGTAAAAGTCTAGTAATTTCTAGTCAATCTGGGCCATTCATTAGGCGGATGATCTCACGTTATAAGTTATGTTTAATTTATGGTTTTTTTCCCTAAAATGAAACCCCTCACTATATATGAGGGAATTGTATTGCATCTATGTGTATATGTATTCTGAGTGAGGAAGAGAGAGGAGATTGAGAGAGAAGAGGTAGTTACAACAGATCTATTGTAGGTTGTATCTCTTCAGTTTACTAGATAGTATAATAAAAGAATGACTGGCTGTTTCTCTGTGAACATAGAAGAAACTGGGTGAACTACGTATATCTGTGTCTCTCTTGTTTTATGCATTTTCTGTGTTTATATTTCTGCAATATTTTATGTGTTCCATTGCTTTGTAATATATAATTTTCTAACAAGTGGTATTAGAGCCGAAGTTCTATTTAGCTAATAAACTCATACGAGAGAAGGGTTCCTACTTCGAGTGGGAGAAATGGTGGAAGATGGTAGGTTTAGGGTTGAAAATTTTAACGGCCAGAACTACCAGCTGTGGAAGATGGAGATGGAAGATTATCTATATCAGAGAGATCTGTACCTACCTTTAAGAACAAATACAAAGAAGTCGACGAGTATGACAGACACAGAATGGAACATTCATGACAGAAAGGCACTTGGAACAATACGGCTGTGCCTAGGAACATTGGTAGCATTTAATATTTCAAAGGAAATGAAAATATAGGGTTTAATGTCGGCATTGGCCAAACTATATGAAAAACCCTCGGCCTCAAATAAGGTATTTCTTATGAAGCATTTATTTAATATGAATATGTCAGAAGGTGGAACTGTTGCAGACCATTTAAATGATTTTAATATAGTTACAAGTCAGTTAAGGTATACAGGGGTAAATTTTGATGATGAAGTTATGGCTCTGTTATTTCTGTGCTCATTGCCAGAAAGTTGGAATGACTTAGTTATGGCCATTAGTAACTCTGTCTCTAGATCTAGTACTTTAAAGTTTGATGATGTTGTCGGTGCAATCCGTAGTAAGGAAATGCGATAGAAAAGATCCAGTGAGACATCAGGTAATGATTTGACTGAAAAGGCTAAGGGAAGAAAAATGGAAAAAGGAAAGAGCCCAGGATATCGTAATAGGTCAAGAAAACATAGATCCAAGTCTAGATCGGGGATAGTGTACTGGAATTGTGGGAAGAAAGGACACCTGAAGAAAGACTGCAAGTCTCGGAAGGGAAAAGAAGGAGACACGCATCAATAAACTAATCATGAAGCGAATGTAACAGTTGATGTGTTACAAGATGCTTTGATTCTTTCTTTAGAAAATATTATTGATGCCTGGGTGGTCGATTCAAGGGCATCATTCCATGCCACACCTGATAAGAAACATTTTCATGATTATGTTCAAGGATATATTGGACAGGTTCGATTGGGTGATGATAAACCCTGTAAGATCGTTGGAATGGGTAGAGTTTTCATAAAACAGATTAATGGAAATCAGTGGCTATTAAAGGAGGTAAGACATGTTCCAAATCTGAAGAAAAAAAATTGATTTCAATAGGGTAGTTTGGAGGTGAAGGTTGTGTAACTACTTTCATAAATAAAACCTGGAAAGTCACTAAAGGATCCTTGGTAATAGCGAAAGGAGAAAATGTTGGTACATTGTATTTATGCAATGGTATTTCTGATTCTGTTAACGCTTTAACCTCTACAGGAGAAGATATGGCATTGTGGCATCATAGGCTCAGGCACATGAGTGAGAAGGGGATGTAGATTCTTCACTCAAGAAATTTGTTGCCAGGTTTGAAGCATGTTGATTTAAAATTTTGTGAGAATTGTGTTTATGGAAAACAGAAGAGATTCAGATTCCTTAGAGTTGGGAAAGAAAAGAAGAGTGAAAAATTAGAGATTGTGCATACTGATGTATGGAGACCTACTCAGGTATCATCTCTTGGTGGCTCTCATTATTATGTTACTTTTATTGATGATGCAACTAGAAAAACTTGGATTTATTGTATTTGAAATAAATATGATGTATTTGATACTTTCAAGAAATGGAAAGCTTTGGTTGAAAATGAGATAGGAAAAGGGTTGAAGTGTCTCAGATCGGATAATGGAGGTGAATATTGCAGCAAAAAGTATGATAGGTACTGTTCAGAAAATGGAATTCATAGATAGAAGACAGTTCCAAGAGCACCACAAGAAAATGGCGTGTCAGAAAGGATGAATAGGACAATCATGGGGCATGCGAGCTGCATGAGATTACATGCAGGATTTCCTTTATAATTTTGGGAAGATGTTGTAGATACTTTTTTTTTATCTAATAAAAAAAGGGCCTTCAATTTCCTTGGATGCTGGTATTCCAAAGGAGGCATGGAGGGGTACAAAGGTAAACTACTCTTTTTTAAAGAATTTTGGTTGTGAAACATTTGTTCACATTAACACAGAAAATAGAACAAAGCTTGAGGCAAAATCAAAGAAATGTACCTTTATTGGATATCGTGTTAATGGTTTTGGTTATCGCTTATATGATTATGAAAATCAAAAAATCATTAGGAGTAGAGATGTAATATTTAATGAAAGGGTCTTGTATAAGAATTAGTTGCAGGAAAAGAAACAGGAAAAAGAAAACAAAGAATACATAGTGCTTGACGATATCATAGGAAAAGTGATGGTGCCTGAAAATCATAATGATCAATAGCCAGAACAACAACCACAATAGTAACAAGAACTTTAAACACCTGAAAGTGGTGTTAGAAGATCTACCAGGATAAGTAGACCCCCTAAATGATACTCCTTCATTATATTATGTATTTTTGACTGATTCTGGTGAACCAGAATGTTATGAAGAACCAATGCAGGTAGAAACCAGGAAGAAGTGGGAGCAAGCCATGAAAGAAGAGATGGATTCCTTAGCACATAACCAGACTTGGGACTTAGTTAGGTTGCCTGCAGGTAAAAAAACATTGTAGAATAAATGGGTTTACAAGTTGAAGGAAGAAGATGATGTTGGCATTATGGCATAGCATTGGAGCAATGGAACAGGTGTTGTCCTTGATGGCAACTCTCTAGTGACAGATCTCAGTTCAAGCTTTCAGGATGGAGGCAAATACATATACTAGGTTCACCTAGCCTACGGTGCGTATACACGCGGGTTAGACGTTTAAAAGGCACGTATGCGTATACACGCACTTTCACGCAAGGAAAAGCACGTATATGTTGGAGAACTTACTTTTGGTCCATGGTAGTTAGTCCTTGGTATTTGGACCTATGGTTTTGGACCATGGTATCTTGTCAGGAGTGTTGGTCCCAAGAATTGGGTCCTTGGTATTGTTTTATTATGGTTTTGGACCGTGGTATTGAGAAATGCCTAAGACTATAAAAGAGGAAGGAGATCATTTGGTAAAGGATTATCTAAATTAATTGAATATCTAATAAGAGCTAGATCTGAAATATTGGTAATTCAGGTTATGGTGCAAATCTGGATCTGAATGAAGGAGGAACCTTAGCGTAAAGAAGGATAAGTTCTATTGATGGGTCATAATCTTTTGGCCTGAATGATAGTATCTTTATATGATTTTGATCTGTTATATGTGGCGCATGCTTGATCTATAAATCTGATAATCTGGGTTAATTAGTGTCTGAACATTTGAAAGAGTGAATTATCTTTTATAGATCTATACACAGGTTTAGTGAAGCGAAGGTGCATATACATGTTGGTTCAATGAATGAAAACAATGTATACGCAAGTTTCTCCAAACACAGAAGCATATGCACGTAGGTTTCAGGTTATTGAAGTAGTGTATATCGTTTGAATTGTGATCTAGCTGCTTCTGTTTATTGCTGTAGTATTCTGGGTTCAGAATTTGGTGTGTGGTTACTGTTACTGTGTTCTGGGTTTAGCTATCAGAGAAGTGTTTATTTTGATTCAGTTTTGATTGGTGAAAAGGTGATTGGTTGATGCAGAAATTATTGATGTTTTATTGATGTGGATCCAGTCTGAAAATATATGAAACGTGGTCCCTAGAAGAAAGAGAAGGTTGTAGCCTTCTGTAGGCCAGCACCTACGTACTAGTATCTTGGCTATTGCAAGAGCTAAGGGGGTTGTAGCTCCCTTCTAGGAGAAGCTGAAGAACGAGAGAGGTTTGTAGCTCTCTGCAGGTTGCAGCATGCGTGCTGGTAAAGGACTGCACCAATACATTGTAAAAAGAAGTTTCTAATTAAAAGAAGATAGAGACAAATTGCAGCAGGTGGTTTCACCCACATTGGGTTTCCACCTTATATCTTGTGTTCTTTTGTGTGTGATTGTCTTTAGATCTGTTTTATTGTTTCTGGTTACTGTTTATTTGATCCTAATACACAGATTAATGATCCACATCAATAAGATAAACTAAATTATAAGTTTGCATTGCATACGCGGGTTTCCTTCTCTATAGTTGCGTATATATGCGGTTTTATCTAACTGAAGTAGCGTATATGATCTGGGTTTGAAAAGGAAAATAAGTGACTTGATAATACTGATTCACCCCCGCTCTCAGTATTATTTCTAACAATTGGTATCAGAGTCAGGTCCTTCTGAAGAAGCTTTATCGCTTGAAGGAAGATCCATCACCATGAGCAACTACGAGAGAGAAGCATCTATTAGGCCACCAATTTTTGACGGGAAAAACTTCATATATTGGAAGGTAAGGTTTACTGCCTATCTTCAATCTCTTGGTACATAAGTTTTGGATATCATAGATACAGGGTACACTTTTCCTTCAACAACTCCTACAGATATGGCTGAGAAGAAGAAATATGAAACAACTGCAAAGGCTGTCAATAATCTATTAGGATGTCTATCTCAATCAGAATTTGTGAAGGTTATGCAGTATAAATCTGCAAAACAAATATGGGACAATATTGTTCTGAGCTATGAAGGAGAGGAACAGGTAAAACGAGCAAAACTTCAAACCCTCAAAATTCAGTATGAAAATCTCAGAATGCACAATGATGAAATTGTGGCTAACTATTTCCTTCCTGTAGATGAGATTGTTAATTGTATGAAAAATTTGGGTGAAGAAATAAAAGAGGTTGTTGTGGTTGAAAAGGTTCTAAGATCTTTGTCCCCTAGGTTTGAATCTAAAGTTTCTGCAATATAAGAAAAAGAGAATCTACGAAACCTTACCATGTCACAGCTGCACGGAATTCTGACTGCTTATGAAATGAGGAAAGGAGGACCTTCAAAAAGGAGAGAAGCTGCCTTCAAGGCTTCAGGAAAAAGGAGATTACTATGAGTCAGGACACGTGTCAGAAGAAGAAGAAGAATCAAATTTTGTCAAAAACCTTCAACGGGGTGCTGGACGATTCCGAGGTAAGTTACCTTTCAAATGCTTTGCTTGCGGAAGAGTCGGTCAATATGCTGCCAAATGTCCTCATAAGGATAAGATTGACAAGGGGAAGGAAGCTGTTAGATGGAACAATAAACAGAATGCAAATAAGAAAAGCTACTACACTCATGAAGACAGCGATGGACTTTCAAATAGTGACGAAGATGAACGAGGTAACAATTATAAACTTTTAATGGCTTTTGAAGATGATGATTACATGGATGCTATAGATGAAGAAGGTCTTTATGAAGAGATTTCTAAACTCAAAATTTGTTTAGAAGAGAGAAATGTAATTATTGATTCTCTGCAATGTCAACTGGCTGAAAGGGAAAAACATCATGAAAAATTGGAATGTGAAATTGTTGGTCTTAGAAAAGAGATTAAGAAAACAAAAGCTCTTAATCTTAAATTTGTTAAAGGATCTGAAACTCTGGATGAGATTATCAATGTGCAGTGTTCTCCACCAATCAAGATAGGTTTGGGATATAATGGAGAAGCATCTCAAGCATCCACCTCCAAAAGTTATCGTGATGCAGCAAGGAGGAGCAAGCAAAGGCCTAATAGAAATCATCAGGTAAATCAGGGACAGTTTATCTCATGAATGAACAAATGCTATCAGGAAAATCGGGGGCAATCTACTTTAAGGACAAATAGAAGCCACAACTAGCCACAGGTAAAAACTTCCCAATTTGCCTCAAGAATGGATGTTAGTAGAAACTACAATCAGTTGGTTGATAGATTTGATAATCACAGGAGTTTCTTCAATGGCTAATGTCTCTCTTGCCATAACTTTGGCCACAAAGCAGCTCAATGTGTTTCCTATAAGACAATCATGACTAGAGAAGCTCAAAAACAAAGAAGTATGACTGGAATCATGAAAAGGACCTATAACAACTTTTCCGACCTTGAAAATGAAATTGAATGTTCTATTTGTAATAGCTTCGGTCATGAAGATTCTGAATGCAGGAGCAGGTTTCAGAAGTCAACTTAGAAGGAACAAAACTCAAGTGCTAGAACATGGAGAATGAAGGAACTGCAATCAGAAAGATGTGGGATAGCTTTATATGTAGAAGGAGAGGAAAATCAATGGTATATCGACAGTCAATGTTTGAAGCATATGATAGGTGATAAAGAAAAACTTCAATCATATAGTGCTTTAGAAAAAGGAAAGAAAGTTTCTTTTGAAAATGATACCCCTGTAGTCATAAAAGGAAAAGGCACTATTCAGTTGAAAGAAAAAGTCAAAGCTGGAAATGTTTTGTATGTTGATGGCTTGAAACCTAATCTACTGAGTGTCAGTTAGATGTGCGATCAAGGGACTCAGGTAATATTTTGATTAAATGGATGTAGTGTTCGTGATCTTGATATAAGAAAAACAGTAATCAAAGGCATAAGAACTCCAAATAATTTATACATATTTGAAGAAGGACAACAACAATTCTATTTGAGCAAAAATGATGAACACTAGTTATGGCACCAGAGGTTGGGGCATCTAAGCTTTTCATGGATAAGGAAAGCATGCAAGTACCAGGTAGTTCGTGGACTTCAAGACAATACAATATGAAAATCATGTCAGTTTGGTAAGCAAACCAGAACTAACTTTCCAGAGAAGGAAGGATCAGCTAGCAGGCTTCTTGAACTAGTCCATACAGATGTATGTGCTCCATCTAGGAAAAGGTCACCTCGAGGAGAAGAATACTTTATATTATTCATTGATGACTTCACCAGAATGGTTTGGTTATGACTTATGAAGCACAAAGACGAAGCCTTCGAAAAATTCAAATCTTTCAAAACCTTGGTTGAAAACGAATCAGATCAGAAAATTAAATGCCTTAGTTCTGATAATGGTGGGGAGTTTACCTCAAATGAATTTTTCGATTTTTGTGAAGAACATGGAATAAGAAGGGAATTCTATACAGCTAGGACTCCTCAGCAAAATGGAGTAGTGGAAAGGATGAACATAATGGTTCAACAAATGGCTCGTGCTATGCTTGATGAGTTTGGAACTCCCACAACCTTCTGGGGTGAAGCTGCATTTGCTGCAGTTGTTATTCTCAACAAAACAAATGTTCTTGTGAACAACACTCAAACTCCTCATGAGCTTTGGCATGGTGAGACTCCTTCGGTAAAACATTTCAAAATATTTGGAAGCAAATGCTATATTAAGAATAATGATGAACATCCTCGCAATTTTGAACCTAGATCTGATGAAGGCATTCTCCTTGACTATTCTCCTCACAACAAAGCATATAAGTGTTACAATAAAAGACTTGGAAGAATTGTTGACAGCATTGATGTAGTGGTTGATGAAGAAGGAAACATTCCTAGGCAAGTAAATTATGAAAATATCAAAGAGTATGAAGACCATCCTTCAAATCAGACTATTGATGAAAAAAAACCTCAAGAGGCACCAAAGGAATAAATAAGGATAGAAGTGAAGACTCCATTGTGGTATGTTCAGAAGAATCATCCAGAATCTCAAATTTTGGGGCAGAAAGAGGCAGGTATACAAACAAGAAGAACCATTGTAGAAGCCTCAAGCTATCTGGCATTGCTCTCCTCCACTGAACCACAAAATGTAAAAGAGGCATGCAAGGATGAATGTTGGGTCAAGGCAATGGATGAAGAACTTGAGTAGATCGAAAAGAACAACACTTGGGATTTGGTCCCTAGAACAAAGGATAAGAATGTCATAGGAACAAAATGGATCTTTAAAAACAAGTTGAATGAAAATGGGGAAGTGATTAGAAACAAGGCCAGACTTGTTTGTAAAGGGTATGCTCAACAAGAAGAAATAGACTTTGAAGAAACTTTTGCTCCCATTGCTAGACTTGAGGCCATCTGAATGTTCCTTGCTCTCTCAAGCTTTCAGAAGTTCAAAGTATTTCAAATGGACGTGAAATCAGCCTTTTTGAATGGAGACTTAGAAGAAGAAATGTAAATTGAGCAACCAGATGGTTTCATTCTTGGGAATGATACAAATCTTGTATGCAGACTAAAAAAGGCTCTTTATTGTCTTAAACAGGCTCCAAGGGCTTGGTACTACCGTTTGGACAAATATCTCCATCAACAACGTTTTTCAAAAGGATCAGCAGATAGCAATCTTTATATAAAAATTGAAAATGGCAAATTGCTAATACCTGTTGTGTATGGAGATGATATTATCTTTGGCAGCAATGAAGAAGATATGAGTCAAAGCTTTGCCTTGGTGATGCAAAAAGAATTCAAAATGTCTTTGCTTGGAGAACTGACATATTTTCTTGGATTGCAAATCCAACAAAATGAAGGTGGTATCTTTTTGTCTCAAACCAAGTATCTCAAGCAGATCTTGAAGAAATATGGCATGGAAGATGTAAAACCAGTATGTACCCCGATGGTTACAAGATGCAGCCTCAGTGAAAATGATGAATCAGCAATAGTGCATCAACCAACCTATAGATCTATGATTGGAAGTCTACTTTATTTGACAGGTACCCGACCAGACATCATGCATGCAGTGGGAATAGTTGGAAGATTTCAAGCAAATCCTAAGGAAACTCATCTTCAGGCAGTTAAGAGAATCTTCAAGTACCTTCAAGGAACTCAAAACTATATCTTATGGTATCTTAGAGATACAGATCTCACACTTCATGCTTATAAAGATGCAGATTGGGCCGGAAGCGTGGATGATAGGAAGAGCACAAGTGGTGGTGCATTCTTTATAGGTTCCAGATTAGTATCTTGGTTCAGCAAGAAACATAATTCGATTGCTTTATCTATAGCTGAAGCAGAATATGTGGTTGTTGCATCTTGTTGGACTCAACTCCTTTGGATGATGTAGACCTTGCAGGATTTTCAAATCACTTGTACACCACCTATCTCCATCTTATGTGATAATACAAGTGCAATCAGCATTTCAAAGAACCCAGTCATCCATTCAGAGACCAAGCACATACCGATCAAGTATCACTTTCTCCGGGAACAAGTGTTGGAACAAGAGGTCAAATTGGAGTATGTTCCTTCTAAGGAACAAGTTGCTGATATTCTCACTAAACCACTACCCAAGGAAACTTTTGAATACCTCAGAGAGAAGCTAGAAGTGGTTGATGCATCATCTTGCTGTTAAGTCTTGTCTATTTCAGAGAAAAACAGGTGTACGCGAGTTTCTTGAGGAGGATCCGCGTACATATGCCGATTTGTGCAGATACAATCGTGTATATGGAGGTTTGATGGATATCAGTTGGGACAGGCTCTGGTTGAAGATATTCTGATATGGGTCTGACAAAGACCATCTAGCACAGATTCAGGGGGAGCAGATAAACTTCTAATGATGCATTGTTGGCATTATCTTAGAAGCTTTTGGTTCTAGTTCACAGCTGTTGTTGGTTTCAGGTGGAACAAATGCATAGTGAGAATAGAAGGAAATCTTGGTTGCTGATCTGAATGGTGATTGACAAATGCTGTTGATATCAGTTATTGGTGACTTTCTTAAGTCTTGCTCTAGATATTTCGTCTCTATGTCATGTATCTCTTTTATGGTGTCAAGGTCATGTAACGACCTATTTTGGTTTCCCCTCTATGCCTGGGATGAAAATGTAATGTACTTGGTTGGGTTGATGATCCCCACTTGTTTGGGTGATGGATGTATGTATTGAGTCTTTTGGTAATAGGAAGGTCTTTATGATGTATAAGTCATGGTTCTTCTTGAAGAACATCATTTTTCAGATCTTGCCTACAGTCAGGGGGAGCATGGTTAGCACAGCAGGGTAGAGATTTCAACGTGTACTCAGGGGGAGTACAACCATTTGCCCTTGATGAGAAATGGGGAGAATGACTTTGAGAATCTTGGGGTTGCTATCAAGTCCAAAGGGGGAGATTGTTGGCATTATGGCACAGGATTGGAGCAATGGCATAGGTGTTGTCCTTGATGGCAACTCTCTCTGGTGACAGATCTCAGTTCAGGCTTTCAGAATGGAGGAAAAGACATATACGTAGGTTCACCTAGCCTAATGCGTGTATACACGCGGGTTATACATTAAAAAGGTGCATATACATATACATGCACTTTCACGCAAGGAAAAGCACATATATGTTGGAGAACTTACTTTTGGTCCGTGGTAGTTAGTCCTTGGTATTTGGACCATGGTATCTCGTCAGAAGTGTTGATCCCAAGAAATGGGTCCTTGGTATTGTTTTATTATGGTTTTGGACTATGGTATTGAGAAAGGCCTAAAACTATAAAAGAGGAAGGAGATCATTTGGTAAATGATTATCTGAATTAATTGAATATCTAATAAGTGCTAGATCTGAAATATTGGTAATTGGGGTTATGGTGCAGATTTGGATCTGAAAGAAGGAGGAACCTTAGCGAAAAGAAGGATAAAATCTATTGATGGGTCATAATATTTTGGCTTGAATGATGGTGTATGATTTTGATCTGTTATATGTGGCGCATGCTTGATCTATAAATCTGATAATATGGGTTAATTAGTGTTTGAAAATTTGAAAGAGTGAATTATCTTTTATAGATCTATACACAGGTTCAGTGAAGCGAAGGCGTGTATACAAGCTGGTTTAGTGAATGAAAACAGCGTATACGCAGGTTTCTCCAAACACAGAAGGGTATGCATGTAGGTTTTAGGTTATTGAAGTAGCGTATATCCTTTGAATTGTGATCTAGCTGCTTCTGTTTATTGCCGCAGTATTCTGGGTTCAGAATTTGTTGTGTGGTTACCGTTACTGTGTTCTGGTTTCAGTTGTCAGAGAAGTGTTTATTTTGATTCAGTTTCGATTGGTGAAAAGGTGATTGGTTGATGCAGAAATTCTTGATGTTTGATTGATTTAGATCCAGTCTGAAAATTTATGAAACATGGTCCCTGGAAGAAAGAGAAGGTTGTAGCCTTCTATAGGCTAACACCTACATACTAGTATCTTGGCTAGTGCAAGAGCTAAGGGGGTTGTAGCTCCCTTCGAGGAGAAGCTGGAGAACGAGAGAGGGTTGTAGCTCTCTGCACGTTGCAGCCAGCGTGCTGGTAAATGACTGCACCAGTACATTGTAAAAAGAAGTTTCTAATTAAAAGAAGATAGAGATTGTAGCAGGTGGTTTTCACCCACATTGGGTTTCCACCTTATATCTTGTGTTCTTGTGTGTGTGATTGTCTTTAGAACTATTTTATTGTTTCTGGTTACTATTTATTTGATCCTAATACATAGATTAATGATCCACATCAATAAGATAAACTAAATTATAAGTTTGCATTGCATATGTGGGTTTCCTTCTCTGTAGTTGAGTATATACACGGTTTTATCTAACTGAAGTGGCATATATGATCTAGGTTTGAAAAATAAAATAAGTGACTTGGTAATATTGATTCACCGCCCCTCTTAGTATTATTTCCAACAGATGGAGGTAGAAAAAGGTATAAATCTAGACTTGTGGTGAAAGGGTTTGCACAGAAAAAGTGTATAGACATTGATGAGATATTTTCTCCTGTTGTGAAAATGACTTCAATCAGAACTATTCTAAGTCTAATAGCAGCTGAAGATTTGCATCTTTAGTAGTTAGATGTAAAGACAACATTTCTCCATGGGGATTTGGAGTAAGAGCTATATATGCAGCAACCACAAGGATATGAGGTAAAAGGCAAGGTGAAACTAGTGTGGAGGTTGAAGAAGAGCTTGTATGGCTTAAAACAGGCTGTAAGGTAGTGGTATCTAAAATTTGACAGGTTTATGTCTGAATAAGGTTATACTAGGTATCACTCTGATCATTGTGTTTATCTCAAAAGGCAAAATGATGACAACTATATTATATTGTTATTGTATGTAGTGACAAGCTTGTTGTAGGTTCTAACATGTAGGAAATAAATGTGCCGAAAAGGAAATTGGCAAACTCATTTGCAATGAAGGATTTGGGCGCTACAAAACAAATCCTTGTTATGAGAATAACTAGAGACAGGAAGAATCGCAAATTAACATTGACTCAAAGTGAGTATATAGAAAAGGTGTTGAAAAGGTTTAATATGCAGAATGGAAAACTAGTTAGTATACCTTTGGCTGGCCATTTCAAATTAAGGAGGCGTGTCCCAAGAATCAGGAAGAAATGACTCATATGTCTAAAGTTCCATATGCATCAACAGTTGGAAGATTAATGTACGTAATGGTCTACACAAGGCCTAATATTGCACATGCAGTGGGAGTTGTAAGCAGGCACATGAAAAATCCAGGAAAAGAACATCAGATGGCGATGAAGTGGATTCTCAGGTATTTGAAAGGTACCACAAATCGAGCATTATGCTTTGGTGGTTCAAACATTGCTCTATAGGGATATGTTGATGTGGATATGGCAGGTGACAGAGATAACAAGAGCAGCACTACAGGATATGTATTTACTGTAGCTGGAATAGCTGTCAGTTGGGTTTCAAAAATCCAAAGTGTTGTTGCACTTTCAACAATAGAAGCAAAGTATGTTGCTGCTACTGAGGCTAGTAAAGAAATGATTTGGTTACAAAGGTTTCTGGATGAATTGGGTAAGAAGCAGGAGTTGGGCAAGTTATACTGTGACAACCAGAGTGCCATACATATTACAAAGAACTCTGCATTTCATTCCAAGAATAAGCATATATAGCTCAAGTACCATTTCATATGGTCAGCATTGGAAGATGGAAAGTTGAAGCTGGAAAAGATACACACTAGCCAGAATCCTACAGATATGTAGACAAAAGTTGTAACCAGGGAGAAACTGAGAATCTACTCAATTTCAATTGGTCTTCAAGCATGATGAAGAAGATGAGAAATAGGCAGGTCCAAAGTGGAGTCATTGTCTAGAAAATGAAGTAGCCGTGGAGTTGCTATAATCAGTTCCAAGTGGGAGATTGTTGGTTGTGGAGACTGATTATCTTCTATATTCAAAGGTTTCAGCTGGATGTATACCCTAGGAAGACTGTACACCCCTCCATGCAAGGGGGACTTGTTCCCCCATGGGGGTCTGTGGGACTTGATCCCCCTCGGCTGGGGGGTTTGGGGGCCAGCGGTCCCCTGGTGGGGGTTCGGGGGCAGCACCCACAAAGCTAAAAATAGATGAAAAATTGCCTTGTAAAAGTCTAGTAATTTCTAGTCAATTTGGGCTGTTCATTAGGTGGATGATCTAACGGTATAAGTTATGTTTAATTTATGGTTTTTTCCCTAGAAGGAAACCCCTTACTATATATGGGGGAATTGTATTATGTCTATGTATATCTTTATTCTGAGTGAGGAAGAGAGGGGAGACTAAGGGAAAAGAGGGAGTTACAATGGATCTACTATAGGTTGTATCTCTTCAGTTTGCTAGTCAATATAATAAAAGAAGGACTGGCTGTTCCTCCGTGGACGTAGCCCAAACTGGATGAACCACGTATATCTGTGTCTCTCTTGTTTTATGCATTTTCTATGTTTATATTTCTGCAATATTTTATGTGTTCCATTGCTCTGTAATATATAATTTTCTAACACTCATTAGATCAGTTGCATAGTGTTCAGTTCATCATCAGTTTTCAATTCATCGACAACATTTAGTTCTTCCTCAGTGTCCAATATTGATTCAATTCATCATGGTGTTTCAGTTCATGGTTATCGTCAGGGTGATTATGCAGATTATGTGTTGTTAATGTCGCATTGTGAAAAGAATGTTGTAAATTGGCTTTTTTTCATGTAAAAGATTAGTGCTAAGACTAGGTGTTTATCCTAAGTGGCAAAGGATTAAAAAAAATTAGTACTAAACCTAAGTACTAAACCCTAAACCTAAGTCTTAGATTGTACATTTAAATCCCTAAAAACTAAACCTAATAAAAACACCTAGACACATAAACCTATTACTAAAATTCATTATGGACCATTGTAAAACATTGCAAAACGTTCATAACAGTTCCTAACCACCACAGCCAAGCCATGTTGGAGCTGTAGGGCATGTGAAAAGTTGTGTTAAATGGTGAAGGTTACACATTTTATTACCGTGGCGGGTAGGTTAACTGGGCGGAGATTGTAACAACATCAACATGTGATTAGAGCCTCTATCTGTTGGCGGAACTGCCAAAGGGTAAGCTGTAATTCCATTGGTATCTATCACATACAACTTCTGGAGCACACTACAAGCCAAAACTGTTAGAGGGCGACCAACACATGGCAACCTATGGTTAGCCCGCAACCTGTTCACATGGGAGGTTAGCCAACACACACATTTTTTATAACCTCCAACGGTTTTGGGGATAACCTATGGTCTATTTTGGGTTTTCGGTTGTTTTTTGGCATCAAACTAGTTTGAAGACCATGTAACCTTATCCCCGGGTGTCATTGTGTGACAAGACTGAGACTTTTTAACCCTTCTTGCTAGCCATTCATGCCAAGTTTGGTCAAAGGAGTTGAAATGAACCCACTAAGGCTATAAATTCATCCTTTTACTCATGGAGAGGGGATATGAGTGGTCTTAGAAGTTTGTTTGGAGATTCTCGAGGTCATAGGTTGTTTTCTATTCAGTGTAATGCGAGCATCGAGTGTCAGATTTGGGAACCATGACAACAATTAGAAAGTTATTTCAAAGAGATTTCTGTTGATAGAAACTAAAACTGCCTACATGGACATTCAATATAGTTCATTTTCTATGTAATCAACCTTCTCACATTCAATCCTAATAAACCATTTTCCCATCTTGAAAGTAGACCCAGAGACGTAGTCCATCAGAAGCAGACTCCGTAATCTATATCAATGGCTGCTCTCTTTGTTTCATTTTGCAATTCAAGCTTAATTATGTTTCTTAAGTTATTATTTCATTCTTAAATCAACTACTTTCCTGCAATCTTCCACATTTAACACTTAAGGTTAACAATCAAATTCATTGATGGCAATTAATCAATTATACTTCAATTAGTTTATGATTGATTTCAGATAATATAATTTGGTATCATAATAGGTTTCTTTTGTAGAATTTTTCTAGTGGATGTTAACCCTGTTTAAGTCACAATGTGGGGAAGGAACACTCGAGGAGTTTGATCTAAAGAATGGAAAGCAAAGAGTCACGCATAAATCAACCATGATAGGATCTGATGCAGCTAAAACTGCTAAAGCCAATATGAGAGAGGAACAATTTCAGAAAGTGTTTTTGAGCATGTAGTAGATGTTGGGAGAAATTTACAAAGATAAGAAGGTGAGAGATGTAGCTTCTTCTTTAGAGACATCGAATACAGACAAGGGTAAAGGCAAGGCTGATAAACCTCATTCTCCACCATCATCTCCATCATAATCTTCTTCTTCTTCTTCTTTTTCTAGTTTAGAATCTGAAACAAAAAAGAAACGTAAGAAAACATCTCTTTGAAACTTGATGTAAAATTTAAGTTACCTATTTATGCTGCCGAAATTAATCCTGAAAAGTTAGATAACTAGATTAAGTAGTTAAAAGTGTATTGTGGTATTCAAAACATTTCTGATGATAAAACAAAATTCAGTTAGCCCCATTCTTCGTGGTCTAAGTTTTTAAAAGCTCTTAGGAAACAATTATCTCCTTTAGGATACGTGCAGCAAGCTGTGATAGGGCAAAGTTTTCAAGAGTTCAGAAAGAAAGCATTGACGCTTGGTATTTCATTTCATACACATCAAACTTTATTAAAGTAAATCAACAATTTACATTCATATTTGCAGCATACATTATTGATGTTTAATCCTGATGACTTTGATGAAGTGTGTGTTCAAGCCATACATATTGAATCAGGTGGTGTTGAGGATTGGAAAAGGTATGTATTTACCATATATTTCTTTATCTTTTCCTTTAAATCGTAACTACTTTACATTCTAAGATGGTAATATGTTAAAGGATTATGATAGAATTAAGGAGATTTGTGATTAATGTAAAATGATTAATTATTGTCTTTTTCTATGCAGAAAGTGAAGAAAATGGAAAATCACTATCCCGAGGGAAAAGACAAAGCAAAACCAACTGTTTTCCCTTTGACGGGAAACCACATCCAGATGAGGAAATCAAGATCGGAACGCATGGACCAGGAGAAGGAAGAAGAATCGTCGTACCAGTGTAAGAGGATAAAAAGATAAGTTGAAGATTAAAGATATGGCAAATCCCTCAAGATCCTTTGATCCCGAGGGATCGTTGCCTCAAGACTTATTTGCATTTTTGATACTTCCACCTGGCCATTATAAAAAGAGACAGCACTGGTAGCCCATGAGGCGGATTATTGTTGATTTTTAGAATTTACTATTGTAATCTAAACTTTGATCATCGACTCTCTTTAAAGAGCGATAGTTGTAACTCTACCTTTATGATCAATATATAATGTTGTTGCTGTTCTGTCTTCTGATCCTAGATTAACCGTAGCAATGATTCCCTAGTGGCTAAGGGCCTGGCCTTAGTGGATCACTTGCTTCTTGTATCATTATTTTCTCATTCCAGTCATGTGTGGTTTGATTTCCTTTGCATTCTCTTAATTTGTTTTATTCAGTAATCTTTTGTTCCTGAACATTTCATTGAGTTGATATGTTATATTGAAATCACAATCGAATAGCAAAATCATTATTCATAATCGAAAATGTTATGTTGTTCCTTCTGAAACAATATTGCATTATCTGATTCAGATATTGCTACTCATTTACAGATTGATATTGTTGTTCATTTACAGATTGATATGGTCGTTCATTCACCGATTGGTATTTTTGTTCATTTAGCTATAGTTTACTTACAATTGTGATTGATGTTCACTCGATTACTGTTCGATTATCATTGCTATTATCATTCCTTTATAACTGTGGTTAATATCATGTATGCTAGAATGAGATTACAAATTCAATTACACTAGATTTGTTGTGTGTTTACATTTAATTAAGTTTGTTTTTCAGTTTTTGTAGGTTTACTTAGATTTGTTGTTCCTTTCTTAGATTGCTACTCAATTCCTTTATTAGTTAAAGGTTGTTGTTAAAATCCTTTCGATTAAGATTGCTGTGTAATTCATTCCTGTAGATTAAGCTTTCATGTTCGATCTTTTTAATAGATTAGTTGATGTTCCTTTCTGCTAATTGAATTATTGTTTCCAGTATTTGATTTGGTGTGGATAGAAAGATCAACAACTGTAATGAACATTCACTACTATTGTCTAAGTTCTTAGATTGGACGTCTTGTCTTTGATTGATTTTTATTTACATCAGTTTATGGGGAAATATGTTGGCATTTTTGCACAGGAGTGGTGCTATGGTACAGGTGTTGTCCTTGATGGCAACTCCCTTTGGTGACAGATCTCAGTTCAGGCTCTCAGAATGAAGGAAATCTTGTATACGCAGGTTCACCTTGCCAAACACGCGTATACACGCGGGTTATACATTCAGAAGTCGCGTATGCGTATACACACACTTTTATGCACAGAAAAGCGTGTACATGGTGGGAAACTTATTTTTGGTCCATGGTTGTTAGTCCTTGGAATTTGAACCTATGGTTTTGGACCATGGTATCTTGTCAGAAGTGTTGACCCCAGGTTTTGGGCCCTTGGTATTGGTTTAATATGGTTTTCGACTGCGGTATTGTGGAAGGCCTAAAACTATAAAAGAGGAAGGAGATCATGTGACAAGTGATCATCTGAATTATGATTGAATATCTGATAATGTATGAGATCTGTAATACTGGTGATTGGGTTATGGTGCAGATCTAGATCTAAATGAAGGAGGAACCTGAGTGCAAGAAGGATAAGGACTATTGATGGATCAAAATCTCAAGGCTTGAACATTGGTGTCTCTGTATGATTTTGATCTGTTATATGTGGTGCACTCTTGATCTATAAATCTCGGTTAACTGATGTCTGAATGCTTAAAAGAATAAATTACCCTTTATAGATCTGTACGTAGGTTTAGTGAATTGCAGGTGCGTATACACGCTTTTTCTGTGAGTGAAAGAAGTGTATACATAAGTTGGTTGTGGTACAGAGGCGTATACTTGCAGGTTACTGAATAGTGAAGTAGCGTATATATCTTGATTTATGTTCTAGTTGCTTCTCTTGTATTACTGCAGTGTTCTGGGTCGAGAATTGATGTTTGATTACAGTTACTGTGTTCTGGGTACAGTGATCAGAGAAGAGTTAATTTGGTTCAGCTTTTGATTGGTGAAAAGGAGTTTGGGTTATGTAGAAATTCCTGATGTTCGATTGATGTTACTTGTGGATCCAATCTGAAAATTAATGAAACGAGGTCCCTGAAAGCAAAGAGAATGCTGCAGCCTTCTGCAGGTAGGAGCCTGCGTACTAGTATCTCAAGCTAGTACAAGGACTTAGGGGGTTGGAGCTCCCTTGCAGGAAAGCTGGAGAACTAGAGAGAGTTGTAGCTCTCTGCAGGTTGCAACCTGCATATTGGTAAAGACTGCACCAGTACAAAACATTGTAAAGAGAAGTTTCTAATTAAAAAGAAGATAGAGACGAATTGCAGCAGAGGGTTTTCACCCACATTGGGTTTCCTCCTTATATTTTGTGTTCTTCTGTGTGACTTTGTTTTGCTCTATTCCGGTACTGTTTGTTTTCTTCTGATACATAGATTAATAACTGACATCTGAAAGATAAATCAAATTATAAGTCTGGTTTGTATACGCGGGTTTCTTTATCTGTAGTTGCGTATATACGTGGTTTTTATTAACAGAAGTAGTGTATATCATCTGGAATTGAAAAAGGAAATATTTGACTTGATAATACTGATTCACCCCCGCTCTCAGTATTATTTCCAACAATTGGTATCGGAGCAGGTCCTTCTGAAGAAGCTTGATCGCTTGAAGGAAGATCTTTCATCATGAGCAACTACGAGAGGGAAGCATCAATCAGGCCACCGGTTTTTTATGGGAGAAACTTCGTATATTTGAAGGTAAGAGTTACTGCCTATCTTCAATCTTTGGGTACAGAAGTCTGGGATATCATAGATACAGGATATACTTTTCCAGCAGCAACTCCTACAGATCTGGCTGAGAAGAAGAAATATGAAACAAATGCAAAGGTGGTCAATACTCTATTAGGATGTCTATCTCAATCAGAATTCATGAAAGTTATGCAGTTAAAATCATCAAAAGAAATATGGGACAAGATTGTCCTAAGCTATGAAGGAGATGATAAGGTAAAACGAGCAAAACTTCAAACCCTCAAGATTCAGTATGAAAATCTCAAGATGTATAATGATGAAAGTGTGGCTAACTATTTTTTTCGTGTAGATGAGATTGTTAATTGTATGAAAAATTTGGGTGAAGAAATAAAAGAGGCTGTTGTGGTTGAAAAAGTTCTAAGATCTTTGTCCCCTAGGTTTGAATCTAAAGTTTCTATAATAGAAGAAAAAGAGAATCTACAAAGCCTTAAAATGTCACAGCTGCATGGAATTCTAACTGCTTATGAAATGAGGAAAGGAGAACCATTAGACAGGAGAGAATTTGTCTCAAGGCTTCAGGAAAAGGTGAGTACTATGAGTCAAGACACGTGTCAAAAGAAGAAGAAGAAAAAAATTTTGTCAGAAATCTTCAACGGGGTACTGGTCGATTCCGAGGTAAGTTACCTTTCAAATGCTTTGCTTGTGGAAGAGTCGGTCACTATGCTGCCAAATGTCCTCCAAAGGATAAGATTGACAAAGGGAAGGAACCTGTTAGATGGAACAAGAAGCAGAATGCAAAGAAGAAAAGCTATTACACTCATGAAGATATTGATGGACTTTCAAATAATGACGAAGATGAACGAGGTAATAAGTATAAACTTTTAATGGCTTTTGAAGATGATGACTACATGGATGCTATAGATGTAGAAGGCTTTTTTGAAGAGATGACTAATCTCAAAATCTGCTTAGAAGAGAAAAGTGCAATTATTGATTCTCTACAATGTCAACTGGCTGAAAGGGAAAAACATCTTGAAAAATTGGAATGTGAAATTGTTTGTCTTAGAAAGGAGATTGAGAAAACAAAAGCTATTAATCTTAAATTTGTTAAAGGATCTAAAACTCTGGATGAGATTACCAATGTGCAGCGTTCTCCACTAATCAAGACAGGTCTGGGATATAATGGAGAAACATCTCAAGCTTCTACCTCCAAAATTTATCTTGATGCAGCAAAGAACAGCGAGCAAAGGCCTAATAGAAATCATCAGGTAAATCAGGGACAGTTTACCTCAAGAACGAATAAAGACTATCAAGAAAATCGGGGACAAGCTACCTTAAGGACAAACAGAAGCTACAATCAGCCACAGGTTCCCAATTTGCCTCAAGAATGGATGTCAGTAGAAACTACAATAGGTTGGATGATAAATTTGGTAATCGCGGGAGTTTCTTCAATGGCCAATGTTTCTCTTGCCATAATTTTGGTCACAAAGTAGCTCAATGTGTTGCCTATAAGACAATCATGACTAGAGAAGCTCAAAAACAGAGGAATATGACTGGAATCATGAAAAGGACTTATAACAACTTTTCGGCCCTTGAAAATGAAGTTGAATGTTCTATTTGTAACAACTTTGGTCATGAAGATTTTGAATGCAGGAGCAGGTTTTGGAAGACAACTCAGAAGGAACATACCTCAAGTGCCAGAACATGGAGAATGAAGGAACCACAACCAGAAAGATGTGGGATAGCCTTCTATACAGAAGGACAGGAAAATATATGGTATATCGACAGTGGATGTTCAAAGCATATGATAGGGGATAAAGAAAAACTTGAATCATATACTGCATTAGAAAAGGGAAAGATGGTGCCTTTTGGAAATGATACCCCTGCAGCCATAAAAGGAAAAGGCACTGCTCAGTTGAAAGAACAGATCAAAGCTGGAAATGTTTTGTACATTGATGGCTTGAAGCATAATCTACTGAGTGTTAGTCAGATGTGCGATCAAGGAACCGAAGTAATATTTCGATCAAATGGATGTAGTGTTCGTGATCTTGATACAAGAGAAAGAGTGATCAAAGGCTGAAGAACTCCAAATAATCTATACATATTTGAAGAAGGACAAAAACAATGCTATTTAAGCAAGGATGATGAGCATTGGTTATGGCAATGGAGGTTGGGGCATCTAAGATTTTCACAAATAAGGAAAGCATGCAAATACCATGCAGTTCGTGGTCTTCCAGATATCAAAATTCTAGACAACACCATATGCAAATCATGTCAGTTTGGTAAGCAAACCAGAACTAACTTTCCTGAGAAGGAAGGATTAGCTAGCAGGCCTCTTGAGCTAGTCCATACAGATGTATGTGGTCCATTTAGGACAAGGTCACCTTGAGGAGAAGAATACCTTATATTATTCATTGACGACTTCTCCAGGTTTGTTTGGTTAGGACTTATGAAGCACAAAGACGAAGCATTCGAAAAATTCAAATCCTTCAAAGCCTTGGTTGAAAATGAATGAGATTACAAAATTAAGTGCCTCAGGTCCGACAAAGGTGGGGAATTTACCTCAAATGAATTTTTTGATTTCTGTGAAGAACATGGAATAAGAAGGGAATTCTCTACAGCTAGGACTCCTCAGCAAAATGGAGTGGCGGAAAGGATGAACAGAATAGTCCAACAAATGGCTCGTGTTATGCTTGATGAGTCTGGAACTCCCACAACCTTCTAGGGTGAAGCTGCATATGTTGCGGTTGTTATTCTGAACAAAACAAATGTCCAAGTGAACAGCACTCAAACTCCTCATGAGCTCTGGTATGGTGAGACTCCTTCAGTAAAGCATTTCAAAATTTTTGGGAGAAAATGCTATATTAAGAATACTGATGAGCAGCTTGGCAAACTTGAACCTAGAGCAGATGAAGGCATTCTCCTTGGTTATTCTCCCTACAGAAAAGCATATAAGTGTTACAATAAAAGACTTGGAAGAATTGTTGACAGCATTGATGTAGTGGTTGATGAAAAAGGATACATCCCTAGGGAAGTGAATCATGAAAATATCAATGAGGATGAAGACTACTCTCCAAATCAGATAGATGATGAAGAGGAACCCAAAGAGGCACCAGAGGAACAGATAAGGATAGAGGAGAAGACTCCATCCAGGTATGTTCAGAAGAATCATCCAGAATATCAAATTTTGGGGTAGAAAGAAGCAGGTATACAAACAAGAAGAACAATAGCAGAAGCTTCAAGCTATTTGGCATTGCTCTCTTCCACTGAACCGCAAAATGTAAAAGAAGCATGCAAGATGAGTGTTGGGTTAAGGCAATGGATGAAGAGCTTGAGCAGATTGAAAAGAATAACACTTGGGAGTTGGTTCCTAGACCAAAAGACAAAAATGTCATAGGAACAAAATGGATCTTCAAAAATAAGTTGAATGAAAATGGGGAAGTGATTAGAAACAAGGTCAGACTTGTTTGTAAAGGGTATGCTCAACAGGAAGGAATAGACTTTGAAGAAAATTTTGCTCCCGTTTCTAGACTTGAGGCCATCAGAATGTTCCTTACTCTCTCTAGCTTCCAGAAGTTCAAAGTATTTCAAAAGGACATAAAATCAGCCACTCTGAATGGAGAATTAGAAGAAGAAGTGTACATAGAGCAACCAGATGGCTTTATCCTTGGGAATGATCCAAATTTTTCATGCAGACTTAAAAAGGCTCTCTATGGCCTTAAACAAGCTCCAAGGGCTTGGTACTATCGCTTGGACAAATACCTTCATCAACAAGGTTTTTCAAAA
Source organism: Pinus tabuliformis (assembly GCA_031772625.1). Classification (NCBI taxonomy): domain Eukaryota; kingdom Viridiplantae; phylum Streptophyta; class Pinopsida; order Pinales; family Pinaceae; genus Pinus; species Pinus tabuliformis. Next base: position 853,306,898 of record CM062818.1, on the reverse strand, counting down.
GGATCAACAGATAGCAATCTTTATATAAAAATTGAAAATGACAAATTGCTAATACTTGTTGTGTATGTAGATGATATTATCTTTGGCAACAATGAAGAAGTTATGAGTCAAAGCTTTGCCTTGGTGATGCAAAAAGAATTCGAAATGTCTTTTCTCGGAGAAATGACATACCTTCTTGGATTGCAAATCCAACAAAATGAAGGCGGTATCTTCTTCTCTCAAACCAAGTACCTCAAGAAGATTCTGAAGAAGTATGGCATGGAAGATTCAAAACCAGTATGTACCCCCATGGTTACAAGATGCATCCTCAGTGCAAATGATGAATCGGCAACAGTGCATCAACCAACCTATAGATCCATGATTGGAAGTCTACTTTATTTGACAGGTACCCGACCAGACATCATGCATGCAGTGGGAATAGTTGGAAGATTTCGGGAAAATCCAAAGGAAACTCATCTTCAGGCAGTCAAGAGAATCTTCAAGTACCTTCAAGGAACTCAAAACTATGGCTTATGGTACCCTAGAGATACAGATCTCACACTTCATGCTTACACGGATGCAGATTGAGCTGGAAGCGTGAATGACAGGAAGAGCACAAGTGGTGGTGCATTCTTTATGGGTTCCAGATTAGTATCTTGGTTCAGCAAGAAACAGAGTTTGATTGCTTTATCTACAGCTGAAGCGGAATATGTGGCTGCTACATCTTGTTGTGCTCAACTTCTTTGGATGATGCAAACCTTGCAGGATTTTCAAATCACTTGTACTCCATCTGTGTCTATCTTATTTGATAATACAAGTGCAATAAGCATTTCAAAGAATCATGTCATGCATTCAAAGACCAAACACATACTATCAAATATCACTTTCTTCAAGAACAAGTGCTTGAGCAAAAAGTCAAGTTGGAGTATGTTCCTTCCAAGGAACAAATTACTGATATCCTTACCAAACCACTGCACAGGGAAACTTTTGAATATCTCAGACAGAAGTTGGGAGTAGTTGATGCTTCATCCTGCTGTTGAAGCTTGTCTCTTTCAAAGAAAAGTTGGTGTACGCGAGTTGGATGAGGGGAATCTGCGTACATACACAGATTTATGCAGGTGCAGTCGCATATATGGAATTCTGAAGAAAATCAACAAGAACAGACTCTGGTTGAAGAGAGTCTGATATGGTTCTATCAGAGACCATCAGGCACAGGTTTAGGGGGAGAAGATAATCTTCTAACAATGCATTGTTGGCATTACCTTAGAAGCTCTTGATTCTAGTACTCAAGCTATTTTTGTTTCAGGTGGATCAGCTGCAGAAAGGAGAACAGAAGAACAACATGGTTGCTGATATATACAGTGATTGTCAAATGTTGCTGATAGTAATTATTGGTGATTTGCAAGTCTTGATATTTCATTTCTATGTCATGTGTATATATATATATATATATATATATATATATATTATCAAGGTCATGTAACGGCCTATTTTGGTTTCCCCACTATGCCTGGGATGATTGATGCAATGTGATTGGTTGTCATATGTAAATTTCTGATGTATCCCCACTTGGTTGGGTGGATGATCCCCACTTGTTTGGGCGATGGATGTATGTATTAAGTCTTTTGGTGATAGGAAGGTCTTTCATAATGTATATGTCTTGGTTCTTCTTAAAGAACATCCTTTCAAGATCTTGCCTACAGTCAGGGGGAGCATGTTTAGCACAGCAGAGCAGAGATATCTACATGTACTCAGGGGGAGCACAGCCCTTTTCCCTTGATGACAAAGGGGGAGAATGACTTTGAGGATCTTGGGGTTGCCATCAAGTCCAAAGGGGGAGATTTTTGGCATTTTGGCACAGGAGTGGTGCTATGGTACAGGTGTTGTCCTTGATGGCAACTCTCTTTGGTGACAGATCTCAGTTCAGGCGCTCAAAATGAAGGAAATCTTGTATACGCAGGTTCACCTTGCCAAACATGCATATACACGTCGGTTATACGTTCAGAAGTCACGTATGCGTATACACGCATTTTTATGCACAGAAAAGCGCGTACATGGTGGGAAACTTATTTTTGGTCCATGATTGTTAGTCCTTGGAATTTGAACCTATGGTTTTGGACAATGGTATCTCATCAGAAGTGTTGACCCCAGGTTTTGGGCCCTTGGTATTGGTTTATTATGGTTTTGGACCATGGTATTGATGAAGGACTAAAACTATAAAAGAGGAAGGAGATCATGTGACAAGGGATCATCTTAATTATGATTGAATATCTGATAATGTATGAGATCTGGAATACTGGTGATTGGGTTATGGTGTAGATCTAGATCTGAATGAAGGAGGAGCCTGAGCGCAAGAAGGATAAGGACTATTGATGGATCAATATCTCAAGGCTTGAACATTGGTATCTCTGTATGATTTCGATTTGTTATATGTGGCACACTCTTGATCTATAAATCTAGGTTAACTAATGTCTGAATGCTTAAAAGAATAAATTATCCTTTATAGATATGTATGCAGGTTCAGTGAATTGCAGGTGCGTATACATGCTTTTTCTGTGAGTGAAAGAAGCGTATACGCAGGTTGGTTGTGGTACAGAGACGTATACTCGCAGCTTGCTAAACAGTGAAGTAGCGTATATATCTTGATTTATGTTCTAGCTGCTTCTCTTGTATTACTGCAGTGTTCTGGGTTCAGAATTGGTGTTTGATTACAGTTACTGTGTTCTGGGTACAACGATCAGAGAAGTTTTTATTTGGTTCAGCTTTTGATTGGTGAAAAGGAGTTTGGGTTATGCAGAAATTCCTGATGTTTGATTGATGTTACTTGTGGATCCAGTCTGAAAATTAATGAAACGAGGTCCCTAAAAGCAAAGAGAAGGTTGCAGCCTTCTGCAGGTAGGAGCCTGCGTACTAGTATCTCAAGCTAGTACAATAACTTAGGGGGTTGGAGCTCCCTTCTAGGAAAGCTGGAGAACGAGAGAGAGTTGTAGCTCTCTGCAGGTTGCAGCCTGCGTACTGGTAAAGACTGCACCAGTACAAAACATTGTAAAGAGATGTTTCTAATTAAAAAGAAGATAGAGACGAATTGCATTAGGGGTTTTCACCCACATTGGGTTTCCTCCTTATATCTTGTGTTCTTGTGTGTGACTGTCTTATTCTCTGTTTCTGGTACTATTTATTTGCTTTTGATACACATATTAATAACTGACATCTGAAAGATAAATCAAATTATAAGTCTGGTTTGTATACGCGGGTTTATTTATCTGTAGTTGCATATATACGCGGTTTTTATTAACAGAAGTAGCATATATCATCTAGAATTGAAAAAGGAAATATTTGACTTGATAATACTGATTCACCCCCCCTCTCAGTAGTATTTCCAACAAAAGAGTTCTCATTACTACATCCTTGACTGATGATTGTTGTAGTTTCTTGAGTGAATGATTTAGTTACAAAGCATTTAAGTTTCTTGCAATTATAATTAGAGTTTGTTTCCAGCATGTATTTACTTTTTGTAAAGCACTATACTGCGAACATTACTCTTGAACGAGTGACTGCCTCAGACTGAGTACACTCTTGAGATAAAAAAATCGTACTTGGATTGTTAATTAATGTAGGGTAAATAGAGGTTAAAAGGACCCTGTTTATCACTCAACAAGTGGTAGACCATTCAAGTTTTCACCCCAGTCATCCAAATAGTTGGAAATCAAGGATTGCAATGACTATAAGGGGAAGACAAATTCGAAGGGAAATAAATCAGTGGCAACTCAGAAGGAAGGACCAACATATTCTCATTGAAAGAGAGTCAGTCATGATGAATCTAGATGATGGAAACTTCATCTCGAACTTAATCCAAAGAATTTCCTTAAGGAGAAGGATGAAATGAAAGCAAATGCAGCAATTTAACAAGATCTAGGCTCCAATTCAGCTGATTAAAGGCGGATAATTGCCATAGTTTCAACAGGTAAAACTTTCGATACTAGTTTAAGTTCTAGTACTTTTGTATCTTCTTAAAACACAAATCATCTGAATGAGGATAAAAGAGTTGAACTCTTTCTTATAAGGATAATTTTTAACCATAGCAAGATAGATACAATGTTTGACATTGGATCACAGACAAATCTGATATCTAAATATTTAATTAAGAAATTGGTTTGGAGACACGGAGTCATCCAAGACCATACCCATTAGGTTGGTTGAATAAATCAAATCGGTTAAGTGTCAAAAAGAAGTCTCGGTTAAAATTTTCCATTACAACTAATTACATTGATGAAGTGGAATTAGATGTGGTTCCAGTAGACATATGTGGAGTAGTGCTAGGAATTCCTTATCTCTATGATCATGATGCAATGTTTTATAGGAATGAGCATAAATATCGCCTTCAGAAAGATGGGTTTGAATTTATTGTTAGGGAAATAAAACTAAGACTCACTTGGATTCAATTATTGCTAAAAAGATGAAGAGATTAATAAGTTGAAACAAGACATTTGTACTCATGTGTGTCAAAGAACAACATAAGAATTGACATGATGCTTGTTCAGGTTGTGAGTCCGAGTTTAAAGATAGTTTGGTTAAAGTGGTAGAATGTTTTCCAAGTCTATTTAAAGAACCAAAACATCTTGATCATAAATGGGAAATGTAACTTAAGGTATAGTTCATGTCTAATGCTCCTCTTCCTAATGTTAGAATGTATCATTTCAGTCGAAGTTTGGAAGTTATAAGTTTTAGGGGTGTAAATCAATAGTGGGGAAAGTTGGCTTTACATTTCTCTTGTAATGCATCACAATTTCATGTTTTAAACAATTTTAAAGCTTCATCTCAGTGGAGAGGTAAAAAACTAAAAGCATGTGAAACTTCAATGACAAAAATGGTAACAATTCCACTAGACCTTCAGTAAATAGAACTTGATGCTAGTAAGTATGCAATAAGTATAGCTTTGTTAGAAAGAAAAGCTAATTTGTTTTCATTTTGAAGCATTTCCTAAAGAAATGTCAAAGTATCCAACACATGATAGGAAAATTTATGCTTTAATGAAAGTGTCAAACAGTGGAGACATCAACAGATGGGTGAAGAAATAGTGATTCAAACAAGTCAAGATGCACTTCAATACCTTCAAATTCAAACTAAGTTGTAGCAATCTTCACATTATAGTTTGATCGGTCTATCACAACATGTCTAGTTAGTAATCAAGAATTAGGAAGATACATCAAGAAAATTAGTTGATATGATGTCAATTATTTCTTTGAATGTTTTAGTTAGCCTATAAAATAGTTTGTTAGTACATATTAGTTGTATTGAATAATATCCTGCAGAGCTTGTCTTGAAAGATAGTCACGAATCACTAATTAATCATGCATAGATGGAATAAAAAAATCATCATGTTTATGACAGATTGTTTAACCATATTGGCAAGTTGTGCATACTGCATATGGATGGAACAGTTCATAGATTCAAAATGCGCCACGGTAAGCATCATCAGGGTCATCACTTTCAATGTGGTGGTCGAATGTGGTCTTACATCAACAAGGAAAAGTGGATAAATATTGGGAGAGTGAGGGAGCTCTACTCGCTCCTAGTATTTGCTTAAAACAAACTTTTGTGGTCCAAAAGCTTTCGAGTGGAGAGGATTGGTTTAGGATGATCTCATTAGACTAGTTGCACAATGTTCATTTCATCGTCAACATTCTGCTCATCGGCAATGTTTAGTTATTTCTTAGTATCTAGTATTGATTTAATTCTTCATGTTGTTTTGGTTCATGGTTATCATCAACGTGATTATGGGAGTTATGTGGTGTTAATGTTGCATTGTAAATTTTTTTATGTAAATAGGTTTATTTTTATGCAAAGGTTTATTCTTAGGACTATGTGTTTATCCTAAGTGGAAAAGGATTAAGCAAAACAAATTAGTACTAAACCTAAGTACTAAACCCTAAACCTTTTTTTTAATCTCTTCCTTACCATAATTGATTTCCACTGATTCCTAATGGTTAGGATTCTAATATCTCATGTAGTGGCTCCCCAAATATTCCAAAAAAAATTGTAAATAAATCACTTTAATTTTACCAATAACATAAGTATTTTCATTGTTATGAAGAATATTTACTTTTTACTTTTGGGATAATCATTCACATGTCATCTTAGAAAATCATAAAGTTCATTTTAAAAATAGATTTACCACTTAATCTTCATGTTATTTGTCAATATGCATTTTAAAGATAAAAAATCAGATCCATAATTTTACTTCCACTGTTATTGAATGCTTCCTTAGATCATTTTCTAATCATCACTTATGATTTCTACCAGCTTATGGTTCCTTAAAAATCTTCAAGGCCTACTACCCGATTGTCCTCATATTTTTGGCCTTCAATCAATGTGTCCCCTAAAATCTAACATTTCATGGGAATCATTAATACGCCCTATGTCACATAGGTGGTGTTCATTTCATGTTTTCCACATAATAACCAACATGTAATTTAGAAACATTTCTGTATATTTTCCATGCACACATGTTGCATGTCATGATTATAAACATTATGCCGTCACATTTGTAACTACAAATCAGATTCAAATGTTTAACCTTTCACTAGTTCCTATTTTTTGTGCTACCAAAATCTTAGTGATGTCACTTTGTTGCCATAAAGCTAACCTTTTTTAATCACCCTAAAAACATTTGTCATGATTGCATGTCATAAAACTATTCTCTTCACAAAACCATTTTATTTACAAAATTCTTTTCAAATATACTAAACGTGCATTTAAATTTTCACATGCATCAACGTTTTCTTAATGCTTCAGCAAGGTACGGTAGTACTAGTCTTGTGAATATTTCACTTAGATTTTCATGCATTAAGAGTAATAATAGGAACTAAGGATGCATCCCCCAGAAACTACATGCAAGAAAAATTAAGACAAAGTTCTCCACAAAGATGTTTTCCAAAACAGTAGAAAATTGAATAAGACCTTTCTAAACATATAACATTTCTAATCCAATTCATTGATATTCAACATAGTTCTAATTCATGTGAAATGGCATTCCATTCTACACATATGTTTCTAACCATCAATTCTTATGAAAAATTCGTAAATTGATGTTAATCTCATAAGCTATTCTTGGTTAAATATATCAGTAATGCCAAAAGATTCAAAATGACATCTAGATATTTGTTTAGAGATGATAATAAAGACACCTAATCTCTAAGACAGGATGGGATTAGTTGTTTATGTTTAATATGTAGTGACACCCATAATATTGATTTGTACTAAATTAATTTCTTAAGGATGCACATACCATATTTGTTACATGAATGATGCATACTAGATAACAATATCACTAAATCCTCAAGTTGCAAAAATACATTGTTTTGCCTAAAGTTTGAGCAAACAATGTAATTAAAAACATTTGGCTACTACTAGGTATATCATTAAGTTTGTAAAACTTGAAATAAATTGTCCCATAATTATTTGATTCCATTATAACACTAGTTACCATATATACATGTTTGTATGGGAGGGCACACCCTCTTCCTTTCGATTCTTAATATTGACATTAGAGTGTGTTTATATTTATCAAACACTATTGCTATCATGATTTAAGTTCTTGTAACATTTAAGAAACTATAGTCATGTGTTTTCATTACTAAACAGATAGCCACTTCTGTAGTTGATCATATTTTCTTGCGTGCTATCTTAATATACATAGAAGTCTATACAAAGATTTACTCATACAAGAAAACTAACTCACCATTAACACTTTATTGTCAATAAGAAATATGGTAACAATTTAGAATCCAATCATACTGAAATTCAAATAACATATTTTTACCATTATATCGATAACTTGAAAATAAACTACCATTATCACATTGTGTATAAATTTAACAAGAATATTCAACCACAAAACGAATGATGCAAATTCCAATATAGTTTTTTGAGTGATAGCCTATAAATTATGGATCTAGATTTTTTATGGATCCACAAGTGGAATGAGATGTGGTTCTAGTAGACATATGTGGAGTAGTGCTAGGAAGTTGTTATCTCTATGATCATGATGCAATGTTTTATAAGAAAGAGCATAAATATCACCTTAAGAAAGATGGGGTTGAATTCATTGTCAGTTAAAAAAATCTAAAACTCACTTGGATTTAGTTATTGCTAATAAGATGAAGAGATTAATAAGTTCAAATAAGAGATTTCTACTCATGTGTGTCAAAGAATAAAATAAGAATTGACATGATGCTTGTTTAGGTTGTGAGTCTTGGTTTAAAGATAGTATGGCTGAAGTGGTAGAATGTTTTCTAGGTCCATTTAAAGAAGCAAAACATGTTTATCATAAATGGGAAATAGAACATAAAGTACAGTTGATGTCTAATTCTCCTCTTCCTAATGTTAGAATGTATTGTTTTGGTCCAAGTTGGGAAGTTATAAGTTTCAGGGATGCAGATCAGTATTAGGGAAAGTCAGCATTACATTTCTCTTGTAATGCATCACTATTTCATCGTTTAAATAGTTCTAAAGCCTCATCTCAGTGGAGAGGTAAACAACTAAAATCATGTGAAACTTCAAAGTAAAAAATGGTAATAGTTCCACTAGAACTTCAGTAAATAGAATATGATGCTAGCAAGTATGAAATAAATAAAGTTTTGTTTCAGAAATAAAAGCCTTTTTTTTTCATATCAAAGAATTCCCTAAAGAAATGTCAAAGTATCCAACAAATGATAGGAAAATTTTTGCTTTAATAAAAAGTGTTAAACAATGAAGATATCAGAAAATGGCAAAGAAACAATTATTCAAACAAGTCAATGGGCACTTCAATACCTTCAAATTCAAACTAAGTTGTAGCAATCTTCACATTATAGTTTGATGGGTCTATCGCAGCAAGTGCACTTAGTAATCAAGAATCAAGAAGGTACATCAAGCAAAGTAGCTGATATGATGTCAAGGATTTCTTTGAATGTTTTAGTTAGTCTCCAAAATAGTTTGATAGTACATATCAGTTGTATTGAATAATATCCTGCAGAGATTTTTTTCAAACATAGTCATGAATAACTAACTAATCATGCAAAGATGGAAGAAACAAATCATCATGTTTATGATAGATTGTTTAACCATATTGGAAAGTTGTGCATACTGCAAATGGGTGCAATAGTTCATAGATTCAAAATGCGTCATGGTAAGCATCATCATGGTCATCACTTTCAATGTTGTGGTCGAATGTGGTCTTACATCAACAGGGCAAAGTGGATAAATATAGAGAGAGAGAGGGAGCTCTACCGTCACCTAGTCTCTGCTTAAAATAAAAATTTTGTGGTCCAAAATCTTTCAAGTGTGTTATAGACATTTTTGGGCACTACAACCCCAAGCATGAAATGTCCATAAACCAAGGGCTCCTAAGTCCCTAAAAGTGTTGTTCTAACCCCTAAAGGAACAAGGTCGACTGATTACAACTTCTCCCAGAAGTTCTCCATGAAAAACTGCTCAGAACTGGTCAAAACAGGATCATTTCAGCTGCTCCGTAGGCAAAGTGCATTGCATCTCACCTAAATACACTATGTGGGTACGTTTCATTTCAAAAAGCCCTTCTATGGGGTGCGATGGGTGATAAATGACAAATGGCAGTGTCATTCCGCGAGGTGGAGAGGAATGGAATCTTCCAGAAGCTTCTCCTGTGATACTTTCCTCTCTGAATTCGACCAAGGATGAGTAAGAGATCATCAATCTCCAAGTGGAAGCAAGAACTATCAGAGGGAAGACACTAATCAAATCACAATCTAACTCATCTCCCTTACAGATATCTATATATGGATCCCTCATCCCATAGATCCAGAGGCTGCAATTTTGCATATTGTAAGGAATTGTTGTTGGTTTCTTGAGACAACATCAGATTGTTGGGTGATATAAGCTTTGTATGAGGTGAAGAGGGGCTTCCTTGCTAAGAGGATGATGTTGGGTAAGAACAACTGGTTATAACTCCCTTGGCTCTTTCTTGTTTATCAATAAAAGCTATTCAAGTTTTTCCTCCATAATCTTGTGTCATTTATGTTTTCTGCATTTGTATGGTCAATTTACATATGATCCTAGATTGTTTATTATTATAGATCCATGTTCTTGTATAGTGCTATGCTACTATGATCTTACAGGTACTCTGTGAAGCTGGGCATGCAAGGGAACAAGTAGCGAAAGGCTATCAAGAGAGAGAGGAATCGAACTAGGAGATTAGCGCAAGACAGAGGTTGGTCTTCTTTATTCTTCTCTCATCTATATTTCGTAAAGGAAAAACGAAAGTAGCTTTACTTTGTTTGTTTCTAAGGTAGCTATCACACCTTAGTGGGATAAGCAATTCTGTGTAGACACTTTTCCCTGTAACAAAATGGCGACTCCGTTGGGGACGAATTAGTTTGTTTGTTTATCTTCCTTGTTGTCTATTTTATAAACTTACCGATGGAGCCTGAAGTCGAGCCAGGTAGCTTTCGAACTGCATTTTCTATGCAAATGCAAAGTAGATAAATGTCGCTTTAGTCAATCTCTGGGATTTGTTTATAAATTAAACAACTGATTTACAAACTCTCTGATTGCTCCTTGTGGTAGCTCTTAGATCCTCCTTAGATCTACCCCTGATTGTTGCATTACTGATTACCATTTGCTCGGCCAAACCCCATGAACTGAACTGCAAACTGTGACCCAGAACCCAAGCAAAGTCTCGTCTCTGGCCCAACGCATGTACTGTTCTGTGAATCTGAAATTCAGTGCAATTCCTGAGTGTAGTAGGTGCGCTGCATTTCAAATTCCCTGTGTTACAGGTGCGCTGATCAGACTAGGCATTGTTCAGTTTTGGTTTCTGTGATTCATTCTTTCTAGTTCTATTCATGAATTTTGTTGCCTGTGATCAGTATATCTCTGTTTGAAACCCCTTTTCCTTGCTATTATTCCGCCTCCATTGTACAAAAGAACTGTAAATGTTTTTGTGTATTTGTTGAGTCATTTTCAGTTCTCCTTTGCAAAAAGTAACGTAATCGTACTGTCGTCCTTTGATTTGAAAGTGTCGCAAGTGTCGTTTTCAGTCATAGGAAAGAGTTTGGTTGCTGTAGATAGTCGATTATCCTGTTACTATTGTATTTGGTCTGAATTCGTAGTTTTCTAGTGTCAAAAACAAGTATTCATTTCCAAATCGTAAAATGTTGTGATTGTCTCCATTTTTTATTTGAAAAGAAACTTGTGGGTAATTGTCACTTGAAAAGTAATTCAGATTTGTGCATTAGCTTTCTTTTTCCATTCACATACTAAGAAAGACGAAAACAAATACACACATGTGCATTTGCATTTAGACTATTTGATTGGTTTGATTTAGGATAGTGCATTTAGAGTGTGCTCTTTGCTCTTTGTGAAATAATACTATCTCTCTTTCCTTAGTAGCTAGGATTTTCATTGCACAAAGAAGATAAAAGACTGTTTATCATCTTAGATTGCATTTTAGGAATTATACATCTACATATCGCGGTGAACCTAAAAGGAAAATTTCATAAACAAGATCAACTATAAAATAAATTAAATGAATCTAACAACGCTTTGGAACCTAACGCACAACATTTAGAAGTCTAGGCTAGAGACATATTCCGGCATCGTAAAGCCTGGTAACTATTGTTTTCATTGATGGTTGGGTGATTCCTCTACTTTGAGACCATAAGTTCCAGTACGGACTTGTGCTCCCACGTACCGTCGAGTATATTTTGGGAGACCACAATAGGATTAATCCTTTATCCATAGGAAGCCATGTCTGTCGCCCAATCGATCGCAATGCACTGAACACAGCATTCAGGAAGATTGACTGCCATACCGTAAAAAGTATTCTGCAGTTTTGCGATTGTTTTGGTAATCCCTCTACCTAGATTTCTATAGCAGTCCCTTTCATTCCTTTTCAGACTCCTTAATGAAAAGGTCCATCTGAGCACTTGTCACTTCAGGCTCATTAAAAATTGAAGGCGACTAGAGTCATCTTTTGTTTTTTCTCGACTCTTAAAAATTGAAAAAGAAAGTTGTGTCAAAGCATCTAAAATTCATCTAATTCGGAAACATACTTCCCCTTTATTTTTAGTTGATCGAGTAATCCACAATCATGGAAGAAAGTCAATTGAAACCCCATCGTTCGCGGAGGCTTACGAGTCAACCATCTTTGTCTTCGAAATCGAAGCTAGTACAGACAAAGCGAACTCATTTAACCGGTTCCAAATCTCCTGTTAAAGTTAGAATAATTGTTCCAACAACATCAGATATTCCGGTTGCTCCAAACATTTATGGTATCCCTGCCTTTACAGAAGAAGTTCAGCAGCCATTGAAGAATAGTGGTGCTGATCCTAGTCTGATGGTAAACACTTGTATCACTGAACCAGTTCCATCTACAACTGGTTCGGAGAGTATTGCTCCCCAAACATCTGTCGCTACAGATTCCATACCTTCTTCGGCACCAGAAATATTCTACGGACCTGACGGTCTACCCCTTCCACCTGGTCTGATTGCTATAGAAGAGATTGTGGAAGATCCTCCATCTAGTACTCCATCGCAATTTGGAGTCGGGATCACTCTGTATCCTTCTTCATCAGAAATTAGTCTACCGCCAGCGGAAGCTCCTGTAGAATCGCTAGGTAATCTTTTGGATAGACTAGAAATGTCTAAACAACTGTCAACATCTAGGACTGTGTCGTCTGACACAGCAATGACAGAACTCCCTGCTATCACTCCAACAATGTTCGTTGGTATACCATCTGTCCCAACTAGCTCTCTATCGCTAGAAGGAGCCCACTCAGGGGCCATTTCGACAGTATGGTCTATTCCTGTTTGTTCATCCGGAATAATATCCGGAAACTCTTATGTTGAGTCTCAACAAATTGATCCATTTGGAGGTCAATTTGGGCAGTTCGGCCCTCAAGGGCAAACCATTCCCTTAAGTACCGGATTACCACCATATGGGGGGCAGTATGCCCTTTCATTATCCCCTCCGGGAGGACAGCCATACGGGAGTTCACAACAAAATTCAGGTTATGCTGGAATTACGTCAAGCGGTTGGGTACGATACTACCTCAACAACCAAGAGTTGTATATTCGATGCAACAATGCTTACCTATGTCAAGTATACCAACTACGCCAGCTATTGTGACGGTGTCGCAAGTTTAGGTGCTGCTTGTTGTATACCAACCTAAGGTTTCTCAAGTTGTAATGCAACAGCCCCTTGACCCTGCAACTCAACCACAATCGCCGACTGGTGGAATGACATAGGTTCAAACGGGTACAATTACCCCTCATCTTGGTCAAACAGTTAGTATCAGGCAACAGCACATGGCTTCACAACCATGGCTAGTGCAATACCAACAACCGCAGTTCCAACAAGTATACCAAGGTTCTGAGCAACAAATCTTTGCGAATAGTGGGCAGCATATATTCAAAACGGTCAAAATCAAGCATTTTACAATGGTCATGCCCACCAACCTTACTAGAGTTACCAGCATCAAATGCATTATGCTGGTATGTAAAGACCAACTGCTCAGGCAATCCCATCTTATCCTGGGTATGCTTCACCTAACCTGAATCAACAGTTACCCTTCGTGGAAACTTTAGAGTTACCTGATTTAAATCGGTTAACAAATGATCCAATCGCTTACACCCCTTGGTGGCCAGCGATTCCACATAAACTTCCATAAGATATTCCTAAATTTAATGGAAATCTGGGTGAAGATCCGTCGAATCATGTGATGACCTTTCATCTATGGTGTTCATCAAACACCCTAAACGACGATTCGATTAGGCTTTGCCTTTTTCAGAGGACGCTAACTGGTCCGACAGCAAAATGGTATATCGAATTGCCTAGAGCTTCATTCGACAACTTCAGTACCCTAGCCACAACCTTTTTAACCCATTTTCAGTTACTGATATGGTACGAAACGGGAACGGAACTTCTTACCAACTTCAAATGATGGCCACTCACATATCTGATCATATACATGAGTGGCGACGTCGTCGTAGAATGGTGAAAACGTATGTTCCCGATCAGCTTTTAGCCAAATGGTTTACTAAGTCATTACTGCCTTCCATCACAGAAGATGTGGCAAAAGCGGGGTCATCACCGAAGAGCAGGTTATCGCTCGTGCACAATATTTGGACTTGATTTACACTCAGTCTGGCACGCTCTACGATAAAATACCTGACGCTCCTAGACCGGAATTCTCAGTTCCTCCTCCTCCTAAATCTAATAATGACTCTCATGCCGACGATGGCGTGATTGGTGCAACAGACACGGAATTGACAAAGGCTACATCAAAAAAAGGCTTGTAAGATTTCCGGTCAAAATGCAAAAGAGGAACTTCTTGCCTCAGAAGTAAATAACGTATCGACAAATAAGGACAAAGAAACTAGGTAACCAGGGGGAAAGGAGAAAGGCAAAGGGAAGAAGAAGAAACAGGAAGAATCATCACCTGAAAAATCTTCTGCAAACCCTCCTGGAAATAGGAAACCAAAAAATCCATGCTTTATATGCGATGAGGATCATTCAAACGCAGATTGTCCACACAGAGCTGAGCTTAAAAAATTCTTCAAGAATTCAAAAACCTTGGCAGTATTGACTGATCCATTTCCAAATCCAGGGACAAATCTGGTTGACAGTAGAAATGCTTCCCCGTCTCAAGTGCTAATGTTGTTGGTTTCCAAACAACAAAATGATGGTTTGATATCGACAAGAAACAAAGGTTATGGGAATCCACAGCTGTCGAACAACAAGGATAAAGATCAACCTAGTAGTTCGACAACAACTTCAACAAAAGTTGCGCCACCCATCATACCCGAGTTGACAATAAAACCGCCAAAGGGAGTAGTACACAAGTCGACGTTTAATCCCTGCGCTAGAGCGGCACAGCATTATAATATAGTGGAAGATTTCACCCAATCGCCATCTGCTATGTCGACCCTTGAGGTACTACAAAATTTCCCATCCCAAAAGCAAGCTTTATTATCAGCCATTGGCGGGATAGACCCAAAGGATTCCAATCTTGTATTCTTCGATCATAAAGGATACGATCCTCAGTTACCAGCTCAACTAGCTTTCCTCGTTCAAGTGAAAACCCTCAACAAAAATGTTCATCGAACAATTATTGATGAGGGGGCATCTACATGTATTATGTCGATGAGTTGCTGGAAAACTTTAGGATCTCCAACCTTGTCACGATCTTCGACGACATTAAAAGCATTTGACAGACGAACATATACCCCATATGGTTTTCTAAGTAACTTGAAAGTTGAACTGGGAGGGAAAACAGTAGAAATAGATGTTGAGGTAATCGACAGAAATCTCGATTACAACGTCCTACTAGGAAGACCATGGATATATGTTATGGCTGCTGTTGTGTCGACCTATTTTAGGAAGATTGCATTTCCCTTTCAAGGAGGGATTACAATCGTTGATCAACAAAACATCCTCCCCAATGGTTCTCAAGTTACGGGAAGCATTCCAATGATCAATGGAAGCCCCCATTCACTTCAAAATATCGGAGTAGGCCTACTAAAAGATCCTATATTAATGGGAACTTTCACCCTTCCACCTCCAATCAATTTGGTGGAAGTAGCGTCAGTAGGAACCTGCAATATGATATCTTCTAAAAAGATCTCAGAAAACGATATCGACATGGGTCATGCGCAGGTTTTGCCTCCAAGCCCAGCAGAAATATTGTAGCAATCAATGTTCCTAGCATGGGAGGCAAACCCAAATCAACGCTCATCAAGTGTTTGGATAGATAGGTCTAAGGAATATGGTACCCGTTCAGATCCTTGCTCGCAATTGCATGTCACTGACGAAGGAATTGTTCAATCAATGGTAATTGAAGGAGCACCATGGGATGATTACCACCATCGTTCCCTTCTTCCGGATTGTGAAGAAAACACTCCTGATGACCTTTATCATCCTTCAGTTTTTGATTTTCTATCAAATACTGTAAACACGGTGGATTCCGAGCGAAACTTGTGCAACATTGAAGAGACTACCGCCATAAATATCTTGACCAAAACAGACGTTGTAGAGAATATTTATGTTGGAAAATGTTGTTCTCCTTCAGAACTGGAAATATATAATGCTCTTTTTCATGAATTCAGAGATGTCTTTGCTTCGTCATATAATGAAATTCCAGGCATAGACTCGAGTATCGTTGAACACAAAATCAAGATGTATCCAGATGTCAAACCAGTACGACAACGGCTACGGCAGGTGCACCCCAAGAAAGCCGCTGCCATTAAGGCAGAAGTTGAAAAACTTCTCCATGCTGGTTTCATTTACCTGGTTCCTCTAACCGATTGGGTATCGAATATTGTCCCCGTTATGAAAAAACGAGGAACAATTAGAGTGTGCGTCGATTATAGGGATGTAAATTAAGCTTGTCCAAAAGACAACTACCCTACACCCTTCATCGACCAGATAATTGATGAATGTGCCATATGTGAAATATTTTCATTCATGGATGGATTCTCCAGGTATAATCAAATAAATATCCGCCCACAGGACCAGTCAAAGACTGCATTTATCTGTCCGTGGGGCACGTTCGCATATCGAAAATTACCCTTTGGTTTAAAAAACACAGGGGAAAATTTTCAGAGGGCAATGAATTATGCCTTCCATGACATCAAAAACATCGTTCAACCATACCTCGATGACCTTCCAGCTCATTCGCGAAAGCAGACTGATCATCCACAGCATTTAAGAGTGATATTTCTACGTTGCCGACACTACAAGATACGACTCAATCCACACAAATGTGTATTTTGGTGTCAGTTCTCGTCGTTTACTTGGCTTTGTAGTCTCGAAAGACAGGATTCGTCTCGACCCATGTAAGGTTCAGGTGATCATAAATTTGCCTCCACCTTCAAATTTGCTTCAGATTCAGAAACTCCAAGGGAAAGAAAACTTTCTGAGGAGGTTCATTCCAAATTACGCCGAACTTGCTAAAGGTTATATGCATCTTTTGAAAAAGGAAGTACCCTTTTTCTGGGATCAGGTTGTGCAAGCTTCCTTTGATGCTTTAAAAGAATCCCTAATGAAAGCATCATTAATGTACACTCTCGATTATCAAAAAGACTTTAACCTGTATCTGGCTGCAGCGGATACAACCATTGCAATGGTTTTAGTTCAAGAAGACAACAGAATTGAACATCCTATATATTATTTAAGTAAGAACTTAAATGATACAGAAAGCAAATAGTCTTATGTTGAAAAGCTAGCGCTCGCAGCTGTTGAAGTGATACAGAGATTTCGACACTACGTTCTCTTTCGAAAAACTACCATTCTGTCAGATTGCAACCCCATGAATTATATATTGGCGCGACAGTTGCTGGGGGGAAAATATTCAAAATGGATAGCAATTCTACAAGAGTTTGATCTGGAATTTGTAAAATCCAAGTCAAAGAAAGCTCTGGTATTCGCAAAATTACTATGCGATCTCCCATCGTCGTCCAACAATGAAACATCCGAAGAAACGATCGTGGACGAAAATTTGTTTCTGATATCTTCAAGCAATCTGTGGTATGGGGATATAATCATTTATCTCCAAACCCAAAAATATAGGCCAAATACCTCTCGCTCCGAACAATAACGTATTCGATACCAAGCAAAAGACTACATGATCGTCGGTGATACACTATACCGTCGTCGTATCGATACGGTTCTGAGAATATGCTTCACCCATGAGGAGGCCGAAAATGTCCTGAATGATTGCCATTCAGGCACGTGTGGGGGCATCAATCCGGTTATGCTACAGCACAAAAAATTCTACGAGCATGATACTTTTGGCCAACAATGTTCAAAGATTGCATAACCACAGTCAGAAGTTGCCATGCTTGTCAAATTTTCGATAGCAAAACCAGAAGACCACCCGCACCTCTGCAGCCAATAGCTGCTGTCGGGCCATTCGCCAAATGGGGCATCGATTTCATGACATGTAACCCCACCTCGACCGGGGGGCATGGGTATATCATAGTCGTAGTTGACTATTTTACCAAATGGGCCGAGGCGATGCCTACATTAGATAATACTGGTGAAACAACTGACCTCTTCTTTTTCAATCATGTAGTCGCCAGATTCGGCGTCCCACAGGCTATAGTCACAGATCATGGATCACATTTTTGCAATCACATGATGGTCGAATTAGCTGCCAAACTAGGGTTGTCTCACGACAGCTCTAACCAATATTACCCACAAGCCAATGGACAAGTTGAAGCAATCAACAAGGTCCTAAAGCACATGCTGCAAAGGATGATTGGAGTTCACAAAAGAAGTTGGCACCTAATCCTATACTCAGCCTTGTGGGCTTACCGAACATCGGTAAGGAACGCAACTGGGTTTACACCATTCCAACTGGTATATGGCCTGGAAGCAGTCTTACTAATCCAGTGTGAAATCTTGTCCCTCAAACTCGCAATTGACCTTCTCCCTGGAACTTCAGAAGAGGAGGCTCATTTCTTGGAACTAATCCAATTGGATGAAACCTGTCGTGATGCCGCTTTGGCTAATGAAGCCCATGAGAAATGAGTCAAAGCGTAGTTCGACAAAAATGTCAAACCCCGTGTCTTCTCAGAAGGTGACTTGGTCTTACTTTATTACCAAGAATCCGATAAATTAGGGGCAGGTAAATTCAAGTCTTTATGGATGGGCCCCTATATTTTTAACTGACTGTTAGCAAAAGGAGCCTACGAGTTAATGGATTATGGCAGGATTCCACTGGCACAACCTCGTAATGGGTTGTACCTCAAGCGTTACTATGCGTGAGTCAGTATAGTAACCTATATGCTTTTGTTATGTTTTTTTTTTCTCTAAAGCGTTTGTTTTGGTCAAGTAATCCACTTTTTACATTTATTGTAGATGTCAAACCTATTGGAGTCATGAGTTGGATATGTCGACGGAGCGAGTCGTAGTTCGCGGAACCTATCTTCTGCGGCCAGGGCCATTTTTGATCCAAGCGGTGAGTTAGTAAGTTTCAGAGGGGTATGTATTGGTCGATCAATGAATAACATCGCTGAATATAGCACGTTGATAGAACTTCTCTCTGATTCCATCACACATGGTATACGCCGATTGACTGCCAGGCTAGACTCACAACTCATCATACTACAAATCACTGGTATCTACTCTGTTCGAAATCCAGCTATTTATCGCATGTTCCTAAGGGTTAAGATTTTGGAAAGACAATTTGATTTTATTCAATATCAGCATATTTCCAGAACCTTAAACACATTAACTGACTCATTGGAAAATTATGTGTTAGATAGACATTTGCAACATTTATAAAAAGAAGCATACCATCAATATTTGCATTTAGATCATGTAACTTAACCAAAATAAAGCTTCGAAAATAAAAATATATATATATAACTGTTTACGGTTTATACATAATGTTCTGTAACCAAGACAAAATTGGTCAAATGACCCAAAACGCAAAACGCTAGGGGGCACCCTAGTCTAATGATGCTCGTGATAGCAAGTCACAGCCTGTGCGATCATGCGTAAGAGCCGAGTCCATCGTCTTGGCACACCAGTAGTATGCCGCTGCAACCTTAAGGGTAGCTCGTCAGTCCTCACATCTAGAATACCAAGAGTGAGGCCCTCAACCTGTTCCTATAATGTTGTGAGAGTCTCGGCCACATCGAGGTCGCGAAGGATAGCCCTTCCAACAGCCTCTCCTGCTGGGGTGGCAACTAGCACTCTCAGGCATACTACTGGTCGAACGAGACCAACATCTGCATGAACACATGAGTGTGATTAAGTCTTGACAGAATAAAGCACAAGGACATTATAAAAGAAAAACGATAAACAGGAATATGGTCAAAGAATTTACCAATGGCACCCCACTGTTTGCCAACCGGCAGTACTAAATTTGGATCACCTTGGAAGTACATACTGGCATATGGATACTCGGAATAAACCATCTACTGACGATCAAACCACTCGAGGAAGGTATCAGAAAAGAAAATCTGAGACTGACTAGCATGCCTAGACATATGGTCGACCCATCTCTGCATACGTGGTTCAGTGGGTGAAGGTAAATCGAGTGCAATATACTGCAGCTGCATCAGTGGTATCTTTTCCAAGGCAAAGGCGATCAAAATAGAACCATACCCAAAGTTCTTCAACCTCCCACTCTTCACCTTGGTCAACTGTTCTTTCATCACAAGAAGTACTGCGTCGCACCAGTTGAACACCTTCGGTTGGAGACGTTCCAAGGCATACTACATATAAGATCGGTTGGCTACATGAAGAGCCACACCACCAGCCATCCTACCAAAAGTAAACAGAATAGTCCTGAGGGACCTATTAGTGACATCACGGATGATCATCTTGCCATCTTTACTCGACTGAGATCCCTCTCTGCAATACCGGCGAACATAATCTCTCACAGATTCACCTCCTCGAGCCGAACCTGATAAAGAAATGAGGGCACCCTACCTCGACAAGCCAGTTAAGAAAAAGATGTCTACTACAGTCAAGGGGATGGATTTGCCCCTAATCTGGAACACCTGGTTGGTAGGATCCCAAGCATCGAGCAAATACTGCAGCAAGTTGATTTGTTGTCTCATGCTAGAAATGCGGAAAAACTTCAGCAAGCCACAGTTCCGCAGTGCGTTTGCTGTAACCGGATCATGTAAAGCAAGCATGTCCTCTTCTTCATGCTCACGGTCTCGCCATGTAATAGTCATCTTGCTCCAAAAATCTCTGAAAACAAACAAGAGAAGAGTTAGATCCTGATTTTGGTGAGAAACAGGCAAAATTTCCATCAAAAACTGTGCATAAAGTTCCTTCCTTGTGCCCATCGCACCTACAATAGTGTTCTAGGTGTGTTGCATGTCAAATGGCAAGTACACAGGCCAACATCCAATGCACCTTTCGATACACAAGGGGTGCGCTAAAGCCAGGGCGAGTTTTTCAAACCCTAGAGGCTCAGAAAAACCAAGAATCAAGATCAGAATGCAAAATGGAAAGCATGAAATGAAAGAGCTCAAGTTTAACTCCTACCTGATCCAAACGACACCGAGAATCGTCCATAGAATCTCTCGGAATCAGCTGATGAAAATCAAGGGGGAAAAGCACCTCTAAAGCTCCAACAAACTAAAGTTCAAATGAAATGGTAAAATGAGAGGTAAAAGCACTTTTACATTAGTTTTTGTGTAGTTTGAAATAAAATATTAGTGTTCTAACTAATTTTTCAAACATATATTGTTCATTTCTGACTAGTTTGATGAGGCAATTGAAAATGAAGTACAATCTTTGAAAGAACGAAGCTATTTATGGTAATGTCAAGAAGTGACCGTTGTATCGAGAAGTTTTAGTGCATAGTTCAAGCTTGTTAAAAAATAAACATAAGCCATGATCAAATGTTTCCCCCCGCGTTTAAGCTCATTAAAAAATGAACTATTTCCCGGTAAATAACCATCGTGAATGTAGTACTTCAACCTTTAAAAGCCTTGGTCGTGTTCTCATCATCACCTCCACTCTGTATTGGCCGATCATTCACCTCCATTGGATTGTTTACCCCTTTTGAGGAACAACTATGAAGAGTGATCTCACTAGCCATCCCTGTAACACTGCCGTGATTGGAAAATTCCAAACCTTACTTGGAATCAGCTGCTACCCAATTTTATCACTCGTTCCTCAAAAGACGAGTCTCCTTTAAGCTCTTTTCAACTGACTCGTAAAATATGAAAAGATTGTCAAGCCATTGGCCTCTCCAGCTCGTTAAAGGGACAGGAAGTGTTATCCCTCCTCTAGATTTTAAGCCTTTTGGACCTGAGGGATTATTACACAAAAAGATCGAGCGCTTGTTTTGTTCGGCTCGTTAAAAGTATCGAAAATTCATCCCTTCTGTATTGTTTTATACTTTTTCAGACTTAAGGGAATAGATGATGAAAAAGGAATTTTGGAGTTTCCTTTACGTTCCTTTTCAGACTCTCTAAAATTGAAAAGGACCGAGTTATCTTTGTCGTTAAACTCGTTAAAACTTAATAGCGACAAACTTGTCCATAGAAGACAAGAACGAGTTTCACTATCACTAGGCTCATTAAAACATAGCGATGGGTTTGCCCGTAGGGAAAATTATAGAAAAAGCATATGTTATCCTCCTCAAGCTTGAAAAAAATGAAGAAGTATTGGTCAGCAATGACAGGGGAAAATTGGGAAGAAAACTTGAAGAAACTTTATTGGTAGCAAGTCGCTCTTGAACATGACACTTTCACTCTGCATCCAAGTCGGGTTGGGTTGTTTCATTCACCGGTCACATCACCATGGTCCCATCACACCATCCACATTTGGGGTAATGCTACCAATCCATCATGTCAGTGTCGCCAATATGTTCAAGAGAAGTCATTCAGAGAATTCACCTGTGTCTCACTCAATACAATACATTTACACTCCATTCTTTCATGACCTCCACCCTGAACCGTATGTCATCAGATCGTTTTCTCCTCCATTAAAATCATTTACTCCGTTCCATGTCATTAATGTGGGATTCATTAAGGCCCTCTTGTGATGGATCGCTTCTTGTCGACATCAGCTCATTATCCAAGAAGTCGATCTAGGAACACCCCGTTCAGTACTTTGAAGCTTGCATGCCTCAATGGCAAGTTTCTCACTTCCGACGACAAGTTTACATCAATGGCCTTCGACCGAAAGATTTTGCGTGGTGTTCAATGCCAAGTCCTTTATTCACACCACGTGAATTGTACTGCAGTATCTTGAGGGTCATTATCATTATCGGTGATTCCTCTCACGCCTGTTAACAGCTTACATCATTGGTTGGTAATCAGGCAATGTCTTTCCATGTTCGACTCCAGAACATCTCTCACATGGATAGACTTGTACTTCTAGTGAAGATCGAACGAGATTGAAGACCCCAGATCTAGTTTCATCCATCCGGGCTGCGATATATATTCAGGGAAATAAAGACGTCAAATGTACATCATTGCTACATAGATAATCATCCAATCAAAAGGATGATGGCTCTACCAGGATCATCAGTCTACACTCAGATGATTGTCTGTCCTATGTACATGAAAATGAATTTATAAAGTTGAGCATGGGAATGCTCGCCTCAGCTAGATCATGAAAATATTATGAAGATAATGTATTGTATTGTATCTTATTACAGGTCTCCTCCCAACTTGAAAGAACTTTGGATCCTCATAATAAAGCATTTCACCCGACATCAAAAGATTAACGACCTCATGCTTTAGGGGGCAACTGCTATAGCAATTTTTGGGCACTACAAACCCAAGCTTGAAATCTCCATAAACCAAGGGCTCCTAAGTCCCTAAAAGTGTTGTTATAACCCCTAAAGGAACAAGGTCAACTGATTACAGCTTCTCCCAGAAGTTCTCCATGAAAAACTGCTTAGAACTGGTCAAAACAGGATCATTTCAGCTGCTCCATAGGCAAAGTGCATTGCATATCACCTAAATACACTGTTTGGGTGCGTTTCATTTCAAGAAGCCCTTCTATGGGGTGCAATGGGTGAGAAATGACAAATGGCAGTGTCATTCCGCGAGGTGGAGAGGCATGGAATCTTCCAGAAACTTCTCCTGTGACACTTGCCTCTCTAAATTCCACCAAGGATGAGTAAGAGATCATCAATATCCAAGTGGAAGCAAGAACAATCAGAGGGAAGACACTAATAAAATCACAAGCTAACTCATCTCCCTTACAGATATCTATATATGGATCCCTCATCCCAGAGATCCAGAGGCTGGAATTTTGCATATTGTAAGGAATTGCTGTTGGTTTCTTGAGACAACATCAGATTGTTGGGTGATCTAAGCTTTGTATGAGGTGAAGAGGGGCTTTCTTGCTGAGAGGATGATGCTGGGTCAGAACAAGTAGTTGTAACTCCCTTGGCTCTTTCTTGTTTATAAATAAAAGCTATTCAAGTTTTTCCTCCATACTCTTGTGTCATTTATGTTTTCTGCATTTGTATGGTCAATTTACATATGATCCTAGATCGTTCATTATTATAGATCCATGTTCTTGTATAGTGCTATGCTACTGTGATCTTACAGGTACTCTGTGAAGCTGGGCATGCAAGGGAACAAGTAGCGAAAGACTATCAAGAGAGAGAGGAATCGAACTAGGAGACTAGCGCAAGACAGAGATTGGTCTTCTTTGTTCTTCTCTCATCTATATTTCGTAAAGGAAAAATGAAAGTAGCTTTACTTTTTTTGTTTCTAAGGTAACTATCACACCTTAGTGGGATAAGAAGTTCTGTGCAGACACTTTTCCCTCTAACAAAGTGGAGAGGATTGTTCCAGGAGGATCTGATTAGATCAGTTGCACAGTGTTCATTTCATCATCAATGTTCAGTTCATTTGCAACATTTAGTTATTTATCAATAACTAGTATTGATTCAATGCTTCATGTTGTTTCAGTTCATGGTTACCATTGGGGTGATTATGGGAGTTATGTGGTGTTAGTGTTGCATTGTGACAAAAATTATGTAAATAGTTTTTTTTTAATGTAAAGGATTAGTCTTAAGACTAGGTGTTTATCCTAAGTGGCAAAGGATTAAAAAAAAAAAAATTAGTACTAATCCTATGTACTAAACCCTAAACCTAATTCATAAATTCTACATTTAAATCCCTAAAAATTAAACCTAATACAAACTGATGCGGGAGCATTCAACTCAAGGAAAATCATTGTATTTTAGTAGGCATAGGGGGTCATGTGTATTCAAGGAAGTTGGTTACCTAAGAGTGAATTAAATGTAATTATTAATGTTTTGAGTGTTTTTAATGAGAGAAGCTAGAATACGGAATTAATTGAATATTGAAAATCTTCTCGAATGTAGGAGAACATGAGAGAATTTGGATAGTTGAGAGATTGAGGGATTGAGAATTGATTGTAAAACTCAGATTAGGAGTCAGTTCATGAATTTATGGATTAGAGAGGAGTTTTAAGAATGAGGAAGAGATTTAGGAATTTTGTTAAGGAATTTATTGATTTAATCTAGAATTGGTTTTAGAATCCCTTTGTATAAATGTAAGTCAAAAAGGCAAAGACAGTGGATTAGAAAGTTAGAATCTAGATTGATAGGTGTGATAGGTTCAATTGTAACCCTATGGGAAGAGTGTGCAACAGAGGCCATTGACATTGAAGATCAAGCCAAAGGGAGTCTTTTATGTAAATATTTGGTTATTAATGCAAACAACTCAATTCTAAGTTCAAATGTGTATTTTGAGTGTTGAATGATGAGTGATGATTGAATTGGAATTTAGTATAAATATGTGTGCAAGCAGAGTCAAGGCAAATACATAGAGGAGGAGAAGAGACAGAGGATCTTAATGGGTGTTGAATTATTGTAGAACCAAAGTAATGGTTGAATTGTTTGTGAGTGAAGAACTCATAGAGTTAAGCTAGGAGGACTACGCATCAAAGCAACGAGGAAGAGAAACCTTTGAAGAAAACCCAAAACCCAAAAATAACATTGAAGAAAGGTAGATTTATAAAACCACAAGTGGATATCGGGCGGAAGAAAGGTTGTAATTGGTAATTTCCCCATTGGCTCTGATTCTATACACCATTTGACACGTAGCACTGGGAGGAGAGAGGAAACCGCTTTATAGGGCGGTTATCCTTCGTCCTTGTGTATCACCTCAATTTGTTGTCACCCATTGGATCTGATAAGTGTAGATCTATAGTGGAAGATCATCGGGTGACATTTGGATTGGGAAAGGAGATTGAACATTGGATCAGAACTAGATCAATCGTCGCAATCTAATCGGAAATAAGAGATCGCGAGGGCAAGCAACAGTGGATAATAGAATGCGATGTTGCGATGGTCCGATACACCGATTGTCGATGAAGCGCTGATCATAGGTATCAGGCATCGGTAATAGCGATGAGGAGATAAGCCGATAAGCAGTAATTGATTACGATAAACGGTAGACCCGAAGGAGTTATAGATATAGGTGGAATCTATTTGAGATCTGGCCTTGGCTTTCGGTCGAGCTTCCACGTATTCCTATGTATTGTGATAAAGGGTTGTTGTTTGGGTTTTTATAACAAAAGTGCAGTTAACGCTTTCGATAGAAACGATGAAGCGGTGAAGGGAGCAGACCTGAGAAGGTTATAAGCACGGTTATATAATATTGGAATCCAATATTTCATTATCGCATATTAGATGCGACAGAGAATGTGTTAATGAAACCCCACAGAGGTGCTATTAGTGATAGCGATAAAGGGACATCCCGAGAACTATGCAAAGGCTAAAGAATAAGTAGAAAAGGTATGTTACGGATGGGTTATGTGATTTCTATTATAAAATAATTAAAATAGAATTAAAGCGATATGAAGGATTGGTGGTTTAAGTCATATATAACCAACGTTAAAGAGTGGGGAGAATTATACATGCAGACATAAATTTAATGAAGGTTTAGAAGGGTGAATGAGTCTCGATATTAACCTTAATGAAGGTTATGAAGGGTTTTAAAGTTCCAATAGTAATGAAAGGATGGATTAAAGGTTAGACTTTGTTAGCCTATAAATCATTTTGGATAGTTAGATAAAGGGGCCTAAATCATTGACGGTTGAAGATTTGACTCCTTAGAGAGTTAAAATTCATGGGACAAGCAACTATATGCATAGACATATGCTTACTGTGGGTAAAGTAGGGTAACCCTGCATCATTTGGTATCAGAATATAATTGTTATTGGAACAATTGATAATAGAATAGAATAAAGGAATTCTGTAGAAAAGGACTCAGAACAGAGTTGTTTTTTAAGATGTGTATGCAGGAAAGCGAGATTAGATTTTAATCTGACAAATAGTAGGCACACAGAGATGATGTGGAGCAGAACTTGTAGATGCAAAAGACAAAGGACAATCCATTCAAAGTACATGAAATGGGAGAACAAGATCATGTAGAGATCTTGAAGGTGAGATGACATTTTTTGTTTAATTTGATTTGAATACTAGAGAGTTGCGGTTTTTTATATTGACACACAGGTGACAACATAAGGAGGTCAGAAGATTGCATCAAGCCTAGAGCAAGGAGTGCTAAATTGGTTCCAAAGGAAAGAACCAGAGAAATGCTAAAAGTCTGAGCTCAAAGGAGAGAATCTTAGTGAAGCGTATGTAGCAAGGAGGAGGCTTGTTACTGCAGAGGTATTTTTGCAGCTGATGTAGGTAATTCCACAAGGATGTGGGTAGAATTGCTAAGGTAATGAAGGAAACTGTAAGACTTCTAAGTGAAAGCAAAAGTGGTCAGAACTAAGTATTTCATGGTGATTGAAATAAAAGAGGACAATTGTGTTCTTAAGAAGGTGCAGATGAGTTGAATCCCAAAGGAGTAGAGAAGAGTGCTCAAAGGAGGTTCCAGAGACAGAGAACCAAGTGCTTGCCAAAAGACCAAGTATAGAGGAAAGCTTCATGAGGTAAGTGGCAGGAGGGAAGAGTTGCTAATGCAGAGGCCTTAATGCAGTTCATAGTAAGTGAGTAAGGAGATCACGAAAATAGAGAAGAAGATGGCTACTAATAGTCGTAACACAAGCTCTGAGGAAGACCACAACAGAAGAAAGATGAAGAAAGAGAATGCCAAGGCAAATGAAAAGAGGGCGAGTCAAGAGGAAATTAACAAAGAGATTGTAGAGATGAAAGAACAACTCAATGTATTGATGATGATACTTGAGAAAAACCAGAGACAAGATTGGGTCTTGAGGAAAAAGCCAGTGAGGTGGCATATATTATAGAGAAGGCTACAAAAGAAGAGAAGTGAGTAGGTGAATATGCAATTCACAAAAGAGCTGATGAAGCTTGAATAAGTACTGGGTGTTCAATTGAGATATGGAGAACTCAGAGAAGCTGAATTGGAAATGGAAATGTCCATTTGTGAACCAGAATAGGGTGAAGTTCTGGGTGAAGAGGAAGGAATTATTGATGACTTTCTGAACTATTGGACAAATGCAAACCAAAAGGAAAATATAAAACCTTGTATTGTTGAATCTAATAAATTTGATGTGATTATAGTTTTTTTAGAGGATGAGCAATCTTTTGAAGTTGTCAAAAGTATGGGAGAATATCTTTCAAAAGATAAAAACTGTGAAGTAAAGGAGGATGGAGAATATTTCTTAAAATAGAGAAGCAATGATTTATTGCAGGAGAAAGAACTTAATAATGCACTTCTATTTGAAACTGTGCCAACACAGGAACAATTTCTTGTGAAAGAAGAAGATGAAATTCAGTATGAAGAACTGATATGTAAAGCAACAGTTAGGACTATTGAACCTTGTAAATGTCAGATTGATAATTTGTGTATAAATGCAGGAATCATAAGTAATGATGAAGTACTTATGAAGTGTCATAGAGAACTTCAATTGCTAAAGTATTTGCTCATAAATTTAGAGTATGACAATGTGATTGCAGAGGAAGAAGTTCATTTCAGTGGACAAGAGAAAAAAGACATCATTGAAACAGATGGTGTGGAGGAAAGACTAACTGATAGTCTTCAAAATACTTTAGAGAATTATTCGGAGAATTGTTTGAAGAGGTTGAATCAGCATGTTGATGTGCTAATGGAAGGGGAGAAAAAAATAGAGCAGCATATTGATGTGTTTCCAAAGGAATATGAGGCATTGAGGCCTTATGATTTTTATTTTTACAAGTGTTTTATAAGTGCAGGTTTAGTTGCAGGTGCTGGAGGAAATTTTGCATAGATTGAAATCCAAACATAAATGGTAGAATAAGTCTCTATGGAAGAATTTAATCCATGGAACAAAGATGTTCAATTTCTGGAGAGAATTCTAGAAAGTCAGGATTCAGTGCAGATAGAGATAATCTTGACAGAGGGTAAGGATGAAAGGGAGGCAATCAGAATAAGTGAAGAAAAAGTAAGAGTAAGTGATAGCATATGAAAAATACAAGGAGAAGAACAATAGTTTGAAGAGTTAATGGACAAAAACAACATCCTGAAGTAGAGAGAAAGAAATAACAGTGAATGGCAGAATATGGACTAGTCCAAGGATGTGTTGGAGACATAAATTGAAGAAATGTGGTAGTTAATGATGAAGCATTCCATATGGAGGACGATGATGGCAGCAGGAAGGATGATCAATCAGAACTTGAACCTGGTTGACAAGGAGAGAAAGATAAAGCAAAAGACAACAGACATGTAGTAGCAAAGGTGCGAAGCATTCCCATCGTTACAAACTAAAGCTTCGGACCCTGGAGGTTTTATATCAACATATGTAGATGCATGATCAAGAGATCATGAAAATTTTCTACTTTAGGAGTCTGAAGCAGGAGTATTCAGCTCAAGGAAAATCATTGTATTTTGGTAGACATAGGGGGTCATGTGTTTTCAAGGAAGTTGGTTTCCTAAGAGTGAATTAAATGTAATTATTAAAATTTTGAGTGATTTTAATGAGAGAAGCTAGAATAGGGAATTAATTGAATATTGTGATGCATACTTGTAAATGTTCTCGAATTTAGGAGAACATGAGAGAAATAGGATAGTTGAGAGATTGAGGGATTGAGAATTGATTGTAAAACTCAGATTAGGAGTCAGTTCATGAAATTATGGATTAGAGAGGAGTTTTAGGAATGAGGAAGAGATTTAGGAATTTTGTTAAGGAATTATGGATCTAAACCAAAATTGGTTTTAGAATCCCTTTATATAAATGTAAGCCTAAAATGCAAAGACAAAGGTTTAGAAAGTTAGAGGCTATATAGATAGGTGTGACAGGTTTGATTGTATCCCTAGAGACAGAGTGTGCAACAGAGGCCACTAACATTGAAGATCAGGCCAAAGAGAGTATTTTATGTAAATATTTGTTTATTAATACAAACAAATCAATTCTGATTTCAAATGTTTATTTCGAGTGTTGAATGATGGGTATGAATGAATTGGTATTTACTATAAATATGTGTTTAGGAAGAGTCGAGGAAAATAGACAGAGGAGGAGAAGAGATAGAGGATCTTAATGGGGGTTGAATGATTGCAGAACCAAAGTAATGGTTGAATCATTCATTAGTAAATAACTCACAGGGTTAAGCCAGGAGGAGTGCACAATAGAATAGCGAGGATGAGAAACCTTTGAAGAAAACCCAAAACCCCAAAAGAACATTGAAGAAAGGCAGATTTATAAAACCATAAGTGGATATCAGGTGAAAGAAATGTCGTAAGTGGTAATTTCCCCATTGGCTCCAATTCCATACACCATTTGACACATAGCACTCGGAGGAGAGAGGAAAATGCTTTATCGGGTGGTTATCCTCTATGCTTGTGTCTCGCCCGAATTTGTTGTCAGCCATTGGATTCACTAAGTGCAGATCTACAGTGGAAGATCATCAGGCGACTTTTGGATTGGGAAAGGAGATTGACGGTTGGATCAGAACCAGATCAACGGTCACGATATAATTGCAAATCATAGATCACAAGGGAAAGTGACACCAAACAATAGAAATGCGATGTTACGATGGGCTAATACGATGATCGCCAATGAAGCACTAATCAGAGGTATCGGGCATCAACAATAGTGATGAGGAGATGAGCCGATAAGCGATAAGCAATTGCAATAAAGGGTGGACGCGAAGGAGTTATAGATGTGGGTGGAATCGATTTGAGATCCAGCCTTGGATTTCAGTCAGGTTTCCATGTATTCTTGTGTATTATGATAAAGGGTTATTGTTCGGGTTTTTATTACAAAAGCGCAATTAATGCTTTTGATAGAAGCTATGAAGCGATGAAGGGAGTGGAACCAAGAAGGTTATAAGCACAGTTATATAATATTGGAATCCGATATTGCATTATTGCATATCAGATGTGACAAAGAATGTGTTAATGAAACCCCGCGGAGGATCGATTAGCGATAACGATAAAGGGACATCTCAAGAATTGTGCAAAGGCTAGGGAATAAGCAAAAAAGGTATGTTACACATGGGTTACCTGCTTTCTATTATAAAATAATTATAATAAAATTAAAGCGACATGAAGGGTTGGTGGTTTAAATCATATATAACCAATGTTAAAGAGTGGGAAGAATTATACATGTGGGCATAAAGTTAATGAAGGTTTAGAAGGGTGAATGAGTCCTGATATTAACCTTAATGAAGGTTATGAGGAGTTTTAAAGTTCTGATAGTAATGACAGGATGGATTAAAGGCTAGAATTTATTAGTCTATAAATAATTTCAGAGAGTTAGATAAAGGGGCCTAAACCATTGATGGTTGAAGATTTGACTCCTTATAGAGTTAAAATTCTTGGGACAAACAACTATATGCATAGACATATGCATATTGTGGGTAAAGCGGGGTGACCCTGTGTCACAAACACCTAGACACATAAACTTATGACTAAAACCCATTGCGGACCATTATAAAAATATTGCAAAACTTTCATAACAGTTCCTAACAGCAATAGCTAAGCCATGTCAGAACCATAGGGTATCTGAGTAGTTGTGTTAAACAACGAATGTTACACAGTTTACGACTGTGGCAGGTAGGTTAACTGGTTGTAGATTGTAACAAAATCAACATGTGAACAAAATCTTTATCTATTAACAGATGCGCTAGAGGGTAAGCTTTAACTGCGCCAGTATCTATCACATACAACCACCGGAGCACACCACAAGCTGGGACTGTCAGAGGGTGACCGAGAGGTGGCGGCATGTGGTTAGCTCATGGCCTATTCACATGGGTAGTTATCCAACACGCATGGTTCTGATAACCACCAGTGATTTCGAGGATAACCTACGCTCTATTTTTGGTTTTTGGTCATTTTTTGGCATTAAACTAATTCGAAGACCATGTAACCTTATCCCTAGGTGTCATTGTGTGACAAGACTGAGACCCATGAACAATTCTTGCTATAAATTCATTCCAAGTTTAGTCAAAGGACTTCAAATGAACCTACTAAGCCTATAAACTCATCCTTCTACTCATGGTGAGGGGATATGAGTGGTTTTAGAAGTTTGTTTGCATATTCTGGGATCATAGGTTGTTTTGTTTTTAGTGTTACTGGAGCATTGGGAATCAGAATTGGGAACCCTGATAGGTGCTGGAAATCTATTTCAAAGAGATTTCTATTGATAGAGACCAGGATTTCCTACATGAACATTCAGTCTAGTTCATTTTCTATGTAATCAACCTTCTCAGATTCAATCCTAATAAACCGTCACCCATCTTGAAATCAAACTCGAAGACGTAGTCCATGGGGAATGAACTTCATAATCAATATCAGTGTCCAGTATCTCTTTTTTATTTTGAAAACTCAAGCTTAATTATGTTTCTTAAGTTATTATTTCATCTTAAATCAACTACTTTCCTTGAGCCTTCCAAATTCAACAGTTATGGTTAACAATTAAATTCATTGAAAGAAATTAATCAATTCTACTTCAGTTAGTCTATGATCTATTTTAGATCACAAACCCTATTTTCCTCTTCATTTATAAATCACTATATACCAACATGGAAAATATGAGTTGAATTTTGAGAAGGCTGATCTATCTATTGCTAATGCCTACATCTATGGAATGAAATGCCTTATAAGCTATGTACAACTTAAGAAAAAAAATAACACTTGAAGGTCCTTCCAAGAAATCATAAACAATGATCTATTCAAGCATGGACCCTAAACTATGTAATGATGAAAAGACAAAATATGTTTTCGAGATTGTTAGAGTGGGACCCTCTAATCATGATCCCATAATGGAGATGAGGAAGATGCCACTATCACAAGATTTTTTGAAGTACTTTCATTCACAATTGCACCACTGATCTACTTTCTCAAACTAATGGGAACAATATTAAGCAATCATTCAAATACTTGTTAAGCTAAACAAAACATAGATAATCTCAGCAACTAACTATAATATTAATCTAAGAATACATATACAAAAGGAGGAACTTTTTCTTGTAGGGTTGGGCCCTAACCAAAGAGCTTCATCCCTGTAAGTCAACTCAGTGCTGGATCAGGGTCTAATTTCTCATTATCATCAAAATTTCAAATACAACATAGCAAATAATAGTCACAATGTTTCATCTCAAATTGCCTCTAGGTTGCATCCAAAAAATTGAACCCTAATGAGTTCCTTGCCTCTCTTATTTATAGAAACTGGAGCTATCAACAACTTCCTAAAAAATAGGGCAAATTTCTCCCTAACTTGAGAATAACTTATCTTTGATTGTCATTGTCTTGGCTTCTAATGAACTCGGCTTGCCTATCTACTAGTATCTATGAGTTGATGACATATGGTGGAGGAATCTTCAAATGATACGAGGAGTAAAGGAGGGATACCAATATCGTAAAATCTATATTGCTTGTCCACCTTGCGTTCGTGGACTTAAATTAGCCCAAACCTTCCCCAATTCTTGCATTTAATAAATATTAGGCAACATGATATAAAAACTCACCTTTACCCTTCTCACTAAGAAAAATATAACAAAATATGTAAATAAATGTGAGAAAAGTCAATTTCAATAGGCGAGGGAGTGGCATTGTGGCCCATATAGTTTACCTATTGATTAGCCTCATCATCACCCGCTTACTAAAGGTGTTTCTCATTACTTTATATTCATAACCTTCATAGCTCTAGTGGCCTCTCTGACATCCCAAGCCTATGCTGATGGAGTTTCCACTTAAGGATAGAACCTTGTGTCTTTCTCTATCTCTTCCTACTACTTTCTTTCCTCTTCTTCCTTCCTACCTTTTGATACACCCAATAGCAAGTGTGGATTGAGTTTCAAACCAATCCAATTGATATTTAGTCTATGCATGGAATTATTATACATGGGGTCCTTTCCAATGCTTTTCTCAATCTCTCAGGGGAATGGTGCTTTCTGATCCCTAAATATTCTAGCAACTTTCTCCATCTGCTCTGGCATACTTGATGGATTTCACTCCCCAGAAATCTTAAAGTGTTCTCAAAATGGGAGATAGATTGTTCTTGTGTAGCCAGGTATCATGGTGCAAGTTGGGCATCATTGGAAATGATGTTGTAGTTCCTAATGAAATCCATGGAATTTATATGTTCTACTCTAAAGCACTTGATTCCATGCATTGTTCCTCCGGTACTTAGCAAAAAAAGTGGAAAATAAAGGATGTGCACAGATTCAAGAAAAATCAACAAGATTACAATCAGGTATAGGTTTTCATTGCCACATATGGATGTCATGATGGTATGTTTGAGTGCGGCAACCTACTTTTCAAAGGTAGATTTGGAGAGTGGTTACCATCAAATATGGATCAGGGGAAGGAACAATTGGAACACAACTTTGAAGACCAATAACAGGTTATATGAATGGATAATCATGACATTTTGGTTCAAAAATGGACTGAGTACCTTGATGTGGTTGATGAACGAGGTCTTGAAGGAGTTTGTCGATAATTTTGTCATTATTTATTTAGATGCTATTTGAATTTTCAGCTAAACCAAGGAAGAACTTCGTACACATGTAAGTTATGTTCTAAAAAGTTTCTAACAAGAGAGGCTATTGATTAACCTAAAGATGTGTACTTTCATGAGGTATAAGTTGGTATAATTTTAAGCTTTTTCATTTCAAAAGATGGGCTGAAAATGGATCTGGAGAAGATAGAAGTGATTGTAAGTTGGTATTAACATAAGCACACTTTTGAGGTTAGGATTTTTCATGGTTTATCTAGTTTCTATCAGAAGCTCATTAAGCATTTTAGTGGTATTTGTGCACCCATTATTGAAATAATTAAGAAGGATAGGCAACCATTTTGTGGGACAAAAGAAGCAGAGAAACGTTTCAAGCCCTTGAAGAAAAATATCACTGAGAAGAAACGTCAAGCTATCTTACTTCAATTATATTTTCCATGCCATATGTGATGCTAGTGGTATAACCATTGGAATGGTGTTAAGTCAAGAGGGTAGGCATGTTTCATATTTCAGCAAGATGTTGAATGACTCTAAGCATAAAATCTCCTCTTATGACAAAGAGTTATATGTTATGATTCAAGCCTTAAATAATTGGAGACAGTATTTGATGCCCAAGGAGTTTTTTTTCTCTAACGACTCTGCATTCCAGTATATAATGAAGCTACATAAGTTGAACCATAATCATGCCAAGTGGGTGGAATTGCAATAGAGTTTCACCTTAATTATGAAACATGTGAGTGGACAAGAGAAAAAGGTAGTCGATGATTTGAGAAGGATGAGCTGGATCATGAAGGAGTCCCATGTACCAATTTTGGGCTTTGGTTATCTAGAGGACTTGTACGAGGTTAACATTTATTTATGGGAAGCCTTTGAAGCATGAAGTCACCTTATGAGTAGATATAACAACCCATGGAGGGTGTTTATGTCACAGAATGGTTTTTTGTTCAAGAACAATCCATTAATTTTTCATCGTTGTTCAATGAGGGAGAATATAATGAAGGAAAATAACAATCGAGGATTGGCAAGTAATTTTGTTGTGGACAAGACACTTGGAAAACTAGAACGCTTCTGGTTTTGGCAAAAGATGAGAGATGATGTGTAGAAATATGTAGGAAAATGCATGGTATACCAAGATGAGAAAGGGAGGAGTCAAAATGTTGGTTGTGTCCTCCTCTACCCATTCCTAACAAACCATGGGACTTGGTGAGTATGGAATTTGTTTTGTGTTTAACGAGAATGCAACAAGGTAAGGATTCTATACTGATAGTTGTGGACAAATTTATGAATATGGCTCACTTTATAGCATATTGCAAGACTAGTGATGGTACGCATGTGGGCCATTTCATTTTAAATGACATTGTATGACTGCACGGCTTATGAAACATTATAATTTCTAATAGGGACACGTGGTTCACAAGACATTTTTGGAGGACTTTGTGGAAGATGCTTGGAATAAAATTGAACTTCGACTCAGCTTATTGTCCATAATCTGATGTGCAAACTAAATTTATGAAGAAGGGTCTCAAGAACATATTGAAGAGCCTCATGGGGGAGCATCCCAAGTAGTGGGATTTTATGTTAGCGCAATTTGAGTTTTTATATAATGATTCATTGAATAGGAGCATCGGGAAGAGTCCATTTTATATCTTACATGGAATGCATCCTAGAGGAACTTCTGTGCTAAGAGATGTGAGCAAAAATGAGAAAAGGATTGTTGATGGGGAGGGCTTTTCAACAATAATAAGTGACCTACATGAGGAGGAAAAAAAAAATCTACAAGACAATACCTACAAGTAAAAACAAAGAGAAAATTTGAGAAGAAGAGAGGTAAATTTTGAGCTCGAAGGCGTGGTTTTTTAGCACACTTGAGGAAAGAACAGTTTTTGAGAGCATTATATAACAAACTCAAGATGAAGAAAGTTGAATCCTGTAGAATAATTAGAATTTTTTTTGCGAATTATTATGAATTAGAATTACCTATGGGCATAGGTATCTCACCTATGCTCAATGTGATTGATTTGTACCCATATCGAGTTGATGACGAAGGTGTCACTACAACAAATTAGAGCAGTCGATAAGTTAGTAAGTAGATTTAGATAAAGCAAATTCCTATGGAAATGAAACTGGAAGATGAAAGGACTTTGATCACCAAAATTTCAAAGCAGACTGGGGGAATAGATTATATTGATTATTTGGTGAAGCGGAAGGATCGTCTGATGGAGGATTCTATATGAATGAGCAATATAGATGTACAGAAGGAAGGTTTCTATGTAGAGTACCTTATGATAAAGAGCACCTGAGTTTTCCTTCCTAGGTATTTTGATGTAATACCATTAGATTATATTCTTGATGACGAGGTGGAGAGGGCTTGAAAATGTGGTGGATTAGCGACATGTTAAGCTAGAAAATAGATTTTTTTCCATTGAAAAATAGTTTACACATTTAATATACATACAAAGAGTGAATAATTTATAGAGTCTAGGAAATAAAAAGTCATTTCTGTTGTGTCTTTCCACATCTTCCAATTACATAGAAGGAAAAGTGAATTAGTTTCCAAGGTTGTGCATAAAATGAGTATTGATTGAAGAGGAGAGAAACTTCTTCTCCTACCTCTATTTTTGTACAAGTTAAATTATTAAAATAAATCCACAATACATTCATTCCATAAATCTATGTGTTATTACCTCTCAATTTGAATTGTATGTACATTTGATTCCATTCCACAATATGTGTGAACAAAGCCTATAGCGTTATCTGTTTTATAGATATTCTATTTTTGAGTTGTGGTTGTTAGGGGTACTTGTTAAAGTTACCCCTAAAGAATATTTTACAGTGTCTCTATTTTATAGTGTCTCTAGGGGTACTTGTTAAAGTGACATGTTTTTGTTAATTTGAGGGTGACAGATGATTCAAAGATGGGACGTTGGATGCAGAAGAGGTATAAGGATATATTTCTTTGAGTAAGAAAATGTGGATAACCTGAGCAACTTGAACCTTAGATTGAGCCTTTGGTCTAGATGCCGTCATGGTTTTTCTGGCAGCCTGAGTGAAATCATCTATAAAGGAGACAACGGAGGCCATTCTTGAGCATGCAAGATGTGCTCAGACAGTGGGGAGCCAAGTATGTAGGGAGCGTTGATCATTCTACCTTCCAAGAGCCAAAAAGTGAATTTCTAGAAGCACTGCGAAAATATTTCAAAGTGCCTACAAATTAAAAAAAATGCACTACAAAAATATTTTGAAGCACCTACAACCAATCTTCTTTAAGTTTTGTTTAAGCCAAAAAAAAACTTTTATTCAAACTTGTCCCATCAGAGTCCCAAAATCTAGATAATTGCAACATGTTTGGTACACAGAGGACCATAAATTTACTGCTGAGCATGTGGAAATTGGTTTCTCTACTATTGACAGGAATAAATACCAAAAAGGAAAGCGAGCTCCAATTCGAAGTAATTCACTCTAAAAACCTAAGTTTTAACATTGTGTTTATTATTAAGGTCTATTCACATTAGATACAGGACATGTATCATATGACCAACATATGTGGTTAATATATATCAACAATAATCATAAATTTTTGAATCATAAAAAATTTCAATCAAATGATATTCACAATATTTTTAATTATCAATCATTTATCATAGTACCTCTGTGAGTACTCAGACAACATGCTTCTCTAATCACATAAATGATCAAAGTAGTCATAACTGCACAAGCTCTATATGGTCTTAATTCTTGTTAAATACATGCACCGGACTGGTAATACAATAGATGACGGCCTTGAAATATAGTTCTAGTGCTTCCTCCCTAAGGGATAGGATCCTTCCATATCAAGAATATAATCATAAATCTTTCAGCGATTTACACCTCCTAAATCTAAGTAGCATCCTATTAGATCTGGGTAAATTCCTAGCCTTTATGTCTAATTGGAACCTTTAAATTTATATTTCATTTATCTCCCATAGTCTTTTCATATACTTTCCACCCATGACATTGATCTTCAAACATACGAGCTCTTAGCGGCAAGATCAATTAAACAAGGTCACCCCTACCAAAAAATGACTTTTCTTTTCTATCCCTTCCTTATCATAATTGATTTTCACTGGTTCCTAATGGTTAGGATTCTAATATCTCATGTAGTGGCTCCCTGAATATTAAAAAAAACATAGTAAATAAATCACTTTCATTTTACCAATAACATAAGTATTTTCTTTGTTATGAGAATATTTACTTTTCACATTTCGGATTTTCGTTCACATTTTATATTAGAAAATCATAAAATTCATTTTAAAAATAGATTTACCACTCAATCTTCATATTCTTTATCAATATGCATTTTAAAGAGAAAAATCAGATTCATAATTTTATTTCCACAGTTATTGAATGCTTCCTTCGAACATTTTCTAGTCATCACTTATGATTTCTACTAGCTTGTGGTTCCTTGAAAATCTTCAAGGCCTACTACCTGAGTGTCCTCATATTTTTGGCCTTCAATCAATGCGTCACCCAAAATATAACAATTCATGGGAATGATGACTACATCCCATGTCACATAGGTGGTGTTCATTTGAAGTTTCCTACATAATAATCAACATGCAATTTAAAAACCTGTCAGTATATTTTCCGTGCACACATGTTGCATGTCATAATGATAAACTTTATGCCTTCAAATTTGCAACTAAAAATCACATTCCAATGTTTTACCTCTCATTGGTTCTCATATTTTGTGCTACTAGAACCTTAGAGATGTCACTTTGCTACCATAAAGCTAACCTTACTTAATCACCCTGACAACATTTGTCATTATTGCATGTCATAAAACTATTCTCTTCACAAAATCATCTTATTTACAAAAATCTTTTCAACTATACTCAAAATGCATTTAAATTTTCACATGCATAAATGTTTTCTTAATGCTTCAACAAGGTAAGGTAGTACTGGCCTTGTCAA
The DNA here is from genome assembly GCA_031772625.1 of Pinus tabuliformis. Taxonomy (NCBI): domain Eukaryota; kingdom Viridiplantae; phylum Streptophyta; class Pinopsida; order Pinales; family Pinaceae; genus Pinus; species Pinus tabuliformis. The sequence continues at coordinate 853,267,576 of CM062818.1, read as the reverse complement.
TCTTTCACTTATATTTTCATGCATTAAGGGTAAGAATAGGAAGTAAGGATGCATCCCCCAGAAACTACATGCAAGGAAAATTAGGACAAAGTTTTCCATGAAAATGTTTTCCAAAACAATAGAATATGGAATAAGACCTTTCTAAATATATAGCCACTCTAATCCAATTCATTGATATTCAACATAATTCTAATTCATGTGAAATTGCATTCCATTTTACACATATGTGCCTAACCATCAATTTTTATTAAAAATTAGTAAATTGATGTCAATATCATAGACTATTCTTGGTTAAATATATCAGTAATGCCAAAATATTGAAAATGCCATCCAAAATTTTGTTTAGCGATGATAATAAAGACACCCAATCTCTAAGAAATGATGGGGTTAACTAATAATGTTTAATATGTAGTGGCACCCACAATATTTATTTGTACTAAATTAATTTCTTAAGGATGCACATACCATATTTGTTACATGCATGATGCATATTAGATAACAATATCACTAAATCCTCAAGTTACAAAACTACATTCTTATGCCTAAAGTTTGAGCAAACAATGTAATTAAAATCATTTGGCTACTACTAGTTTTATCATTAAGTTTGTAGAACATGCATTAAATTATCGCATAATTATTTGATTCCATTATAACACTAGTTACCATATATACATGTTTGTATGGGAGGGCACACCCTCTTCTTTTTTATTCTTAATATTGACATCAAAATGTGATTGTATTTATCAAACACTATAGCTATCACGATTTAAGTTCTTGTAACATTAAAGAAACTACAGTCATGGGTATGCATTTCTAAACAAATAGCCACTTCTATAGCTGATCATAGTTTCTTGCATGCTATCTTAATATACATAGAAATCTATACAAAGATTTACTCATATAAGAAAACTAACTCACCATTAGCACTTTAGTGTCGATAAGAAATATGATAACAATTTAGAATCCAATCCAACTCAAATTCAAATAACATATTGTTACCATTATACCAGTAACTTAAAAATAAAATACCATTATCACATTGTGTATAACTTTAATGAGAATATTCAACCAAAAAATCAAAGATGCAAATTCCAATATAGTTTTTTGACTGATAGACTATAATTTATTAGTATTGCAGTTATTAGTAATTTCATGTGATACTAATTCATACGAGTTACTGCAATATATTAGATAGTCAATGCTACTAAAATATCATAAACATAATCAAATTTCACCGTAAAACACAACCAAATATTCACCATTATAGTTTAGACCTACCACTTGACTCATTATTTATTTCCAACATTGAAGAGGATCCTTTTAATGTCCTTTTAAACATGTTATTATCCACTTGAAGGATAACCTCTTCCTTTCTACATTCTTTTGTTATCATATCATTTCAATTATTGGGAAACGCATACATTCATTCTTTTCTTACAAGAAAAAGATTGAAACTCCAAGAATCTCTCTTTTAATGCACCATTAAACATTTTCATAAAACTATGTATGCAAAGGGTGGTAGTTAGTCCACAATATCACTATTTACAGGGCGAGCATTCAAAATTGTTTATGATTTAACTATAACCAATGAAACATAATTTATAATTGTATTTTATTGACATAAAGATTTAAATGACATAAGTATAATTATTATTTAAGAATTCATTAACACTATCATTCTTCAATGCATTCATTAACGCCATCATGCATCTCATATTGAATGCAATATTCTACATACAGTTCCATGTAAAATTCATTAGTTTCATACTTGATCTTTGTAGAATGAAAATCAATTGTACCTGAATGTAACGATAGGCATTTGCAGCGTGCTAGTCACCGATGAGCATCAAATCACTCTCTGAAAAATTCCTTGCATTATGATTATTTGGTTGCACTTGCACTAATGCTCTGTAGTAGTCCCTTGACTTTCCTATAGTTATAATTTTAGAAGCAATCCTACTCCTGCAATTCTTCCCTATATGGATCATCTTTGTTCCCCCTATTCATAGTTATTTTTCAAGGCAACATAATAGAACTCTCCAATTCATCATCACCTTTCAAAAAAAAGCTTCACTATTTCCAGGTGATTGTTGAACCAGTCTCTACTGAGGTCCATGAGATCCTTGATTTGTCTCCATCGCAAAATCCTCTTTTTGTAATAAAATTATAAATCCCACATCTACATTCCTCACCCCCAACATACTAATTCTTTACAGTGGAATACTTTATCATTTCTCCCTCGGTGCAATAGAGATCCACTACTGTGGCATGGAGATGATTGGTGTCATAAAATGGCACAGTTCATCCTTCAATATGTGTCACTGAACTCCTCTCACGTCACAGAACTCTCATCTACAAAAATGAGAGTCCTCTCAAAATGTTTGGTGTCCAACTCATTCATCCAGAAATAAGTGGATATTTGCATGGTTGACAAAGTGTGCCTAGAGATTTAATAGAAGGAGCTATCAATAAAATAAAATACAATGCAGCATAATAGTTATTAGTAAGAGCAACAACCCTGCCAACCTACTTCCTAACTAGATAAAAATACTCCTGAATTACCTCTTATAATGAACAAAAGATAACCTCAACTATCTATAGAGTATCCCTATGCATGGTAGCAATGAAAGCACTCTCGAAGACAGCATATACAACAATGTTTGTCAATCTCTTCTTCTAGTCAAGGGCATGCACAACTTTTGAAAAGTATCAAGTAGGTGAGGGTTCACCTCATCTAGGCTCCTCTTCTTCTTCTACTCTCTCTGTTTAGATTCAGAATAATACCAAAAGTCCTCAAAATTGATGGGTGGGTAAAAGTTATCAGACCATTCAATTCTTCCATTTTTAATCATTGTTTATAAGAATTGAATCTAAATTGCAAAAGTCGTTCAGGTTCCTTCTTCTTAGCTGAAATTAACCTAAGCTTTGGAGAGTTGTAAGGTTTAATGGATCTAAGTGTATTCTACTTAAAAATAGTAACATGGTTTAAAATTGTAGGCATTGAGACGAGAATCTAAGGATGACAAAGAAAAGATTTTATGTTCATGATTACAAGAAATTTTAATTTCATGTAACAAAGTTTGAGGAAGGTCTAGCATTTGCATCCTACTAGAAAATTTTCTTACATCACTTGAGCCCTTTTAATTTAGGCATGGTAGAAGCCATTACACAAACAATCAACCACCAGAAAAAGGTGAAAAGAAAAAAAATATCATGCATTCTGACCCTAGAAAAGTTAGGGATGAGTGAATTGATCTGTATGATAAGGACATGCAAAATCCTTACTTGTCCATTGCCTTTTGATGAATTGTTGGTCTCAATCAAGATCTGCACTATCATAATTATTAAACCCTTTGTACAATAAGGACATGTAAAATTATGCTTACTTGTGCATTGTCTTTTGATGAATCATTGGCCGCAATCAAAATGTGCATTATCATAATCATTAAACTAAACCCTTTTTACAATAAGGACATGCAAAATTATGCTTACTTGTGCATTGTTTTTTGATGAATTGTTAGTTGCATTCAAGATCTGCATTATCATAATCATTAAGCTCTCAACTCTAGATAAAATTTATGATTTGATCATATAAAATCTCAAAATTATTTACCCATAATAAAAAAAATCCTCTTTAGTAAAAAGGAAGAACAGAGTCCAAATTCATACCCATATACAAATTACCAAAATATCATAATCATTAAACCCTCAACTATAAATAAAATTTACCCTTTCATCATATAAACGCTCGAAATTCTTTACGCATAAGAACAAAAAACCTCTTTAGTAAAGAGGAAGAACAAAGGCCAAATTCATACCCATGTACAAATTACCAAAATATCCATGCCCAATGACCTTGCCCTTATCATAATCATTAAACCCTCAACTGTAGACAAAATTGATGCTTTGATCATATAAACCCTCAAAATTATTTACCCATACAAACAAAAATCCTCTTTAGTAAAAAGGAAGAAGAGAGTCCAAATTCATACCCATGTACAAATTACCAACATATCCACGCCCATTGACTTTTCCCTTACTCCATCTCCATCTGTGGTTCGAATCCCATGAGATCCATAGATCATGTTGATGGTCTTCCTTCTTTTGGAATTTCCAGGCAAATATAGACAAGGGAGAGAAAAAAAATAGTGGTACAATGAGATGTTGCAATCTGTGAATATTTTCTTTGAACTTAGTGCTAAAATGGAAATGAAAAAGAAAAGAAATATTTATAATATAAAATAAAATTTATAAATTGCAATTGGGTTAAATGATTTATTTTTAATAAGAATTTGTTATTTTTTGGTAAGACGCTACATTAAAAAGAAGAAGAAGAAGTTAAAAATGATATTGGGATGAGGGTAAACATCTAAATATCATGTCAATTGATATTGAAAATTTAAATTAATAAAAATAATAAAATTTAATTGGTTATATTTTGATTTTGTTATTAGCTTGTGAATAGGCTTTGTGACAATACCATGGGTGGATACCATGGATTATCAATACTACAAGTCCAAAATATAACCTATTTCACAACCAAAATATTTGACAACAACATGACAAGATTCTTAACCATGGATATTTACCCCAACGTGGATATTCACCCCCACATTACAGTAGATATTATTGACTTGTTAAAAATAGCCTTTGTTACAATACCATAGCTCAATACCATGGATTATCAATACCAAATTCCCAAAAAACATAAATTATTTCACAATCAAATATTTTATAACAAGAAGACGAGATTGTTAACCATGGATATCACCCTCACTTTACCATGGATATTAACTTGTAAATCTGCTTTGTTACAATACCATGTGCCAATACCATCGCTTATCAATGTCAAATGTCAAAAAATCATAACTTATTTCATAGCAAAAATATTTTATTTTAATTTAATTTTACAATGTTTTTTTGATTGAAAGGGAAAATGTTACAATTTGGGATATATCTAAACCTTCTATCCTCATGACTACTAAAAATATTCTCGTAGAAGTTAAATTAAGGTTTTAATAAAATTAAGCTAAGATGGATTTATGTCATTCTATATATCTATATATATATATATATATATATATACAAAGAATCAACATAGATCCATCTTATAAAGTCTAACTATGATAGATTACATATAGTGCATGTTTTATTACCATTTTCCATTATTTTATTTTCTTTGACATGATTGATCCAAAATATAGATTTGATATTTTACAACCAATACCATGGACCAATACCATGGCTTATCAATACTACAAGTCCAAAAACTATAACTTATTTCACAACTAAAATATTTTACAACAATATGACAAGATTCTTAAATGTGGATATTCACCCCACATTATGGTAGATAATATTAACTTGTAAAAAATAGCCTTTGTTACAATACGATGGGTCAATACCATGGATTATCAATACCACATACCCAAAAAAACATCAATTATTACACAATCAAAATATTTTATACCAATACCACATGCCCAAAACACATAAATTATTTCACAATCAAATATTTATAACAATTGTTTGGCTCTAAATGTGGTTACCTTTTGCTTACATTTCCACTCATATTTTCATCCTTTTTACACCCATTAACATATATCTATTATGCTAAATCTATAAGGTGACCCTCCTTCCTTTACGTATTGAAATATTTTAACTAATGAAGTAAAGTCACTAGGGTTTCACCTATGCAAGCCACTAAAATGTGTTATGTCCACGGATTCCAGAGAACATGTGTTTATCTTCCAACGTAAAGCAGCGGTTCTGCGATTCACAACAGTTGCTGAACAGTGATAAAACAACATAACCAACTTGCATTTTCTCCCAATCCATTTTGAATAATTTCCATTCTTGCCTTCTTGACACTAGTGCTGTTTTCAATTGATGTATATTTCTGGCCATGTAGTTGCCGCATTTCGAGGGAAGATGTTATCACCCATTGTATTGTATAAAATAAGGGTCATTCCTGTGTGAATGGTTAGCCATATCAGGAGATGTATTGTAACAATTTTCTTTAGATTAATAAGATATATTGCTTGATGTTTGATCTTCGGTTGTGAGTAAACATAGCCCTGATCAAAGAGGTGGGACCACTCTTTTGATTAGTGGCTACATTTTTCCTTGTCATGTGTTCTTTTACTTGTTAATTTTTTTTATTATTGTTTTTTCATATTACATATATTGTTGTGAATGCCTTTTTAAGTTATGCAATCCATTCTTGTTAGTGTTATAGTGATGTTTTGATTTCTTAAGCACGAGCCCTTGGTTGATTGTAATCTTGCTCCTGCATATACCTTGTGCGTTACCTTGGAAAAGAGAACACACCAGGATTGATGAATTAATGTAGGAAAGGGTTGACAAATTTGTTCATAGATGGACACCAACATTTTGGCACCATTGTCAGGTAAGGCTAACAAGGTGCAAGACATGATTTATATCGACCAGAGGGTCAGTCTCTTGTCCCGGGGATAGAACGAGTTCTCTCACTCTGCTCCAGGTCCTAAGCATAGTTATTTCTTTGTTTTTTTGTTTTTGTTTTCCTGTACCCATTTTAGGCCCAATCTCTTGCCTTGGGGAGGGAGTGGTCTTTTGACGCCCTACTCTAGGCCCTGAGTTAATTTTTATTTTTTTTCATTCTTGTTTGTTTTGATTTTGGGAAAACCCAATCTCTTGTCTTGGGGAGGGAGTGGTATTTTGACGCCTTGCTTCAGGTTCCGAGTTTCGGATTCCCTTGTGTGTATTCTTTTCCTTTGTTTGTCTTATTTTCCTAGACAGGGAAGGGTCCTTTGACGCCCTGCTCTAGGTCCTAAACCCTAGGTTTTTTCCTTTAAGCTATTTTCGTTTCCACTTGATCTCTCATCTTGGGGAGGGAATAGTCTTTTAATGCCTAGATCCAAGCCCTGAGCATTGTGATGATATCAAAATTTTCATCACAACCACTTGTATGACCAGAGATTTAAATAAAAGGGGCAAAGGAAGAGGCCCCAAGAAGGGAGGACAGGATTTGGGAAGGAACACTTATATCCAACAAATCATTGTGAAAGATGAATCAGAGGCATCTTCTCGTGTTGTTGTAAGGCCGGGTATGTGGACAAGATCATAAGGAAAAGTTGTAGATCAGCTAGTGCTATTCATAACACCCCTTGCAAGTTCAATACAATAGACCCTTCTAGTAGCCGAAGAGACAGGCAACAATACTCTTGATAAAGGGGTACCGTTGCTCATAGCAAAAGAAGAAGTTCCAAGTAAAACACCAAGGAACTAGCCCATTCAAGTAGGGAAGAAGAGGTTACAGAGAGGAGGTCTGAAGGGTCAAGCCATTGTGATAGAAATGAAGAAATTGGAGGGATATTTCTATCACCAAAGGATAGAGGGAGTGTTGTTAAGGCAACTCAGACCCCTGTGATAAGAACCCTTCCATCATTTCCTGTAGAGCCTGACAAAATCCCCAGTGAGTATTGGAGGATATTAATGGCACCTACAACCTTCACTATTGACTGCCCAATTGGGAATCTCGGGACTAGCACACCAACAAAGCTCATTCCTTTAACAACTTTACCTAGATTTGATGGGCTTACTTCAAAAGATACTGATACGTTTTTGTTTGAATTTGACATTGTGTGTTGGGTATATGATTATATAATGGATGCTCATAAATTGAAAATATTCCCTACTACACTAAAAGGGACATCCCTGTGATGGTTTATGGGTCTTGGGGGAAGGATTATTACAACATGGGAGGAGATGAAAACTACCTTCCTGGAGAAGTACCAGGATTATTGTAAATCATGGGACATTAAGGAAGAAATTTTCAAATTTACAGAGAAAGAGGATGAAAATATGGAAGACTGTGTGGAATGCTTTAAATACACATTGTAGAGATCAGGTCATTCTAACCTGGATAAGGACATTTTGAAAATTATCCTTCTCTAGACCTTTTGAGAGGACTCTTTGGAATTGTTAAATATAGTCCGAAAGGGAGATATATCAAAGGAGAACTTTGACACCATCTATGACTTGTGCATCCAGTGCTCAAGGGGATTTGCAAGGAATAAATAAGGGACTCGGTCAAGAAAGGTATCTTGTGGAGGTGTCATAAAAACAGAAATTGGAAATTTTCTTGATAGCTTGAGGACTGATATCCTGAGTACCCTGTCTAAATAAATAGACATGCTAGAGGTAAAACAAAAACAACTAGAATTGGAAAGAACTATGACTATATTTTCCCCAAAATGTAGGAAGAAACATCCACAGAAGGAAGGCCCATTAAATTTTGTAGAGGTGTGATCAATCTGTGAGTTGATTCATGGGACAAGTTCATGCCCATCCTTGCCAAGATTCAAAGCAGTTTTTCGAGGGATAAGTGAAGAGATGGAGCAGTTTTACTTTATGGGACCTAAAAGGCAATGGAAACCTTGGCCATCAATGGGAAATCAAGGTATGCCTCCGGACCCATCTCAATATTTTAGTACTTTTAATATGGGTCCCCAATCCATGTCTTATCCACCTATGTGGCCCCGGTACCAGTTTCCACCTGGGTAGCAATGGGCTCCTCAAGCCAGATCGAGTTCCTCGTGGGCTTCGAACTGGCGAGGACCTTGTCCTCCTAGCAAATTTCCCTAGCCAATACCACAAAAGCAAATCCAGTTGCCCTCTAACGTACCCCATGGTAATCATCCTATTCATCCTCAACTTCCCATCTAACCCAATCCAAATCCTAACAATAAAGTGGCTCAACAAGCTGACACCCTCAACCTACCTTCATACACCATCTCCTTCGCAGAATTGTATGAGATGAAGTTATGATCTGGGCGGGTAGTAGATGCTCAACCCTCACTTAATATCACTAAACAAGTTTCCAGTGAGGTAAAGGAAACAGAAATGGGTGAAGAGGAATCAATCCAGGTCAGCAAAAATTATACACCTCCTCAGCTACTAGTTACTCAAAAACACCAAGATGAACCACCCTATCCAAAAAGGTTGACTTTCAATGAATAGATCCCTCAAGATGAGTTCAATTCGTTAGGGGAGCTACAAAATTTGTTTGTTAAGATTCCCCTGCTACAAGCTATGAGGGATGTACCTATATATGAAAAAACTCTCAGAGAATATTATGCTAAGAAGCCTACAAAGAAATAAAGGGACCGACTCACCATTCATGTGGTGGGAAAGCTATCTGATTTTATGATGGGGAATTTATGCCTATGAAATATAGGGATCCAAGGAACCCAATTTTAACTGGGCAAGTTAATGGAATAGAAATTCCAAATGTGCTGATAGGTTTGCGAACTACCATAAATGTCATTACTATTGATACTATGCAGGCATTCGGTCTTCAGAACTTGAAGCCTACACCTACAGTGTTAGAGCTGGAAGATTGATCTATGGTTAAAACGGTAGGGAAGTTAGAAGATATTACAATTTCAGTTGACTCATGGCACTACCCTGTGGACTTCCTAATGATGCAAATGAAATCCCCAGCTGGAGGCCATCCCCTAGTTCTGAGAAGATTATCGCTGGCAACTACAGATGATTATATTGGGTGTCGATCATGACATATGGTTATCTAAAATGGAAATAGTACTAAGAACTTAATGTTATATCCTCCTGCAGAACCTAGTCCATCAGCAAAACCATCAGGCGACAAGAAACCTATACCAAGGGAAGAATTTGTATCTAAAACCAAGGAGCTAAGGCCAATCCTTACTATTGGACATTCCCTTCAATTGAAAACAAAAACAGAAGATGATACAATTACCACTTTTATTAGTGATCCATGTTCTATTTCAAACTCAAATCAATGAATTCTAGAGTCTGTCTTGAGCTATGAAATGCAGGAAAGTATCAAAATAGTGGATGGATTCAATGAGCTACTTACAATCACGTCCCATGGCAGTATTTTGATGGAAATAGAGCTAGGGAAGACTATGAATATCAATCCAGATCTATGAGAATCCTAGATGAAACAGCTCTTGGACGTTCTTCAAGAACACAAGTGTTTTCGTGGGACTATACAGACATGAAAGGGGTTCCTGCCAATTTATGCACCCATCATATATACATCAAAGAAGATTTTCATCCTATGAAACAACCTCATAGAAGGATAAACCGTGCTCTAAAAGACATTGTCAAGGAAGAACTTCAAAAGCTACTGAATGTGAGATTTATTTGCCCTATTTCGGGCAGTCAATGGGTTTCCCCATTAGTGATGGTTCCTAAGAAAAATGGTAACTGGTGGATATGCATGGATTACAGAGAATTAAATAAGGCAATGTAGAAAGACCATTTCCCCTTACCATTCATTGACCATGTCTTGGATACTCTGGTCGGGAAGAAGTTCTTCTCATTCCTGGATGGATTTAGCGGGTATAACTAGATCTAGATAGCCCATAAAGATTAGGATAAAACAACTTTCACATGTCCTTTGGGAACTCTCGCATACCGGGTCCTCCCATTCCGTCTCTGTAATGCACCTGCAACATTCCAAAGGGAAATTTTGGGGATTTTCTATGGTCTGGTAGATGATATTGTTGAGATTTATATGGACGATTTCACTCCATCCAGGGATTCATTCAAGGAGGGGTTGGAAAATCTAAAAAAATTACTTGAAAGATGTAAACAGGCGCATGTCTCCTTGAGTATGATAAAATGCCACATGTGGAGGAAGGAATAGTTTTGGGACATTTACCTTTAGCTTCTAGAATTCGAATGGATCTAGCTAAGATAAAGGTAATATTTCAGTTCCCGATACCTAAAACACCCACACAAGTACGTAGCTTTATTAGTTGTGCTGGTTATTACATGTGCTTTATAGAAAACTTTGCTAAAGTAGCCCACCCACTTTTTCAATTATTGACAAAAGATGCAGACTTCGTGTGGATAGATGACTGTGATTTAGCCTTTTTGAAGATCAAGGAAATTGTCTGTAGCGCTCCGATCCTTTGAGGGACGGACTGGACATTACCATTCCATATCCATGCAGATGGTTCTCAAATAGCACTTAGGGTAGTTTTGGGACAACAAGCGGATAAGGTACCATATGCAGTCTACTATGTTAGTAAGAACTTGGCTTCAGCTGAGTTGAACTATACAATGACTGAAAAAGAATTCATCATTGTCATCTATGCCAGCAACAAGTTCTAACATTATATTACCACATACCCCACCTTTCTACATACTGATCATGCAACAATCTGGTATTCGATGAATAAATCCATTACTGCTGGTCATATTACAAGATGACATTTATTACTTCAAGAGTTTGACATTACCATATTAAATAAACAAGGTAACGATAATGTGGTTGTTGATTTTCTATCTTGGGTAGAAAATAATGTTGAAGGCATGCCCATCGAAGATAGTTTCCCAAATGAACATATTTTTGAAATTTCCGCTAACACTCCATGGTATGCCGATATTGCTAACTATCTTGCTACAGGGAAGTTACCTCATCATTTGTCAAATAGGAATCAATGGAAAATTATTCATCGAAGTACTCGATATTCGTGGATGGCAGGGGACCTCTTTCATATAGGGGTTGATCAATAGATTCGACACTGTGTATGATAGGATGAAATCTATGAAATACTGAAGGTTTCCCATGATGGCCCTCGTGGAGGAAATTTCACAGATAAAAGAGTAGGCCACAAGGTGCTGCAAATGGGATACTATTTGCATTTTATATTTTGCGATGCCCAAGATTATGTCCAAAGATGTGACAACTGTCAACGGATGGGGTAGCCTTGGAAATCAGATGAGATAACACTACAACCATAGATAGTCTTCGAACCTTTTGAAAAATGGGCCATTGAACTCATTGGACCTTTCAGCCCACCGCCTCATCAGAAGGTTAACATTATGGTTTGCACCGATTATGTAACTAAGTGGGTGGAAGCCAAGCTATGGTGAAAGCAATAGAATAGGTGGTTGCAGATTTTATTTTTGAAGAGATTTTTGCTCGATATGGTACTCGAAGGGAGATTGTTTCAGATGGAGGGTCATAGTTCACATCCCACATGATAGGAAGGCTTATGCAGAAATATGGGGTGAAACACAGAGTGACAACTTCCTACCATCCTCAGGCAAATAGACAAGTAGAGAGTGCAAACAAGGTATCGGAAAATATCTTAACAAAAACTGTAGCGAGTCATCGACGGGATTGGTATCAGAAACTTCTAGAAGATATTTGGGTGTATAGGATGACATAGAAGAATACAACATGGTTTTCACCATTTGAGTTAGTCTATGGGAAATCCCCCTTGTTCCCAGTAGAATTTGCGATCCACATGCTCATAACAGCTTTGGAAGTGGGATTAGACTTATCAGAGTCCTAGAAACACAGGTTGGAACAACTCAATGAGTTAGATGAGATTCATTCAGTGGTTGTCCAGAAAACTAATGCTATTCAACAGCAGAGAATGAAGTGGCACGATAAATTAATAAAGAACAAGGTGTTTCATACATGAGATTGGGCATTGCTTTATGACTCCTGATTCAAAGTTTTTAAAGGGAAGCTTCACACTCATTGGATGGGACCATATGAAGTGGATGCTTCATTCGACAATGGAATAGTCAGACTAATTACAATAGATGGAACTTTTACTTCTTTCCTAGTGAATGGACATCATCTAAAAGTATATCATCGTCCATCTTATAAGGATGACTTCATCAAACATCTCTCTGAGAACTCTAGTTTGATGGATGTTGGTGTAGAGAATGATTTCTTTGCCCACTGAAAAATAAAATAAAGTAAATAAATAATATATATATATATATCTTTGTGTGTGTGTGTGTGTTGTTACTCCTTGCTTGTGTTCCTTCTGCAGGGATAATGATCAAATTATGATAAAGAGCTGAAAGAAAAATTTCCATGGAATTTCATGTTGTTACTCCATCGGTGCTATTATTCTATTGTTGTTACTCCATCGGTGTTGTTACTTCGCCGTTGTTATTACTCCATTGGTGTTCTTACTCCGTCATTGGTATTACTCAGTCAGTGCTGTTACTCGTCGGTTTAATTACTCTGTCGTTGTTGTTACTCCATTAGTGTTGTTACTCCATTGCTATTACTCTTTTGTTGCTATTACTCCATCATTGTTGTTACTCCATCGGTGTTGTTACTCTGCCGTTGCTATTACTCCATTGGTGGGGTTACTCCATTGTTGTTACTCTGTCGATGATGTTACTCCGTTGTTGCTGTTACTTTGTTGCTGCTATTACTTCATCGTTGATGTTACTTTGTATGTGCTATTACTCCACTCTTGCTGTTACTCCATCGGTGTTGTTACTCTATTGTTGTTACTCCGTCAGTGTTATTACTTCATCGTTACTGTTACTCCATCAATTTTTTTACTTCGTCATTGCTATTACTCCATTAGTGCTGTTACTTCACCATTGTTGTTACTCCGCCATTCATTTTTGTTGTTACTACACTGCCAGGTAGGTCGCCAGGTATGCCCCGCTAACTCTTACAGATTTAATTAAAATATTCCATTAAAGAGATTATTACGTATTGTAGATGGCTGCATTTAAGTTGGGGTGTCCTGTCAGAAGAAAATGACAATGTATTATTAATTATATTCATACCATATAATTATCAAATTGAATGTTAACTGGAGTCAAATTATGATTCTGACGCATTGGGATTTGAATTCGTAAGCCAAAAACCTCATCTGTGCTTCCTCCAGTACAATGCATTTAATTATTGTAATCATTCAATTACACTATCATAACTCGCCATCATTTTTGCGCTTTCTAAAAATTCACCTGTCACTTTCACTACCTTTGTATCTCATGGCCATGTGTTGTTATCATCACCCCTGTAGTGTGGATTGTTTCCACTCTTCCCCTACCTGCCAATTGTATCCACCATGCTATTTTCATCCTACAACGATGGGTGGGTTGGTTGTGCGCCATGAGCTGGAGGATACAACAGTGGCCCAAAATAACAGGGAAGTATGGCAGCTTTTTGTAAACGCAGGTTGCGACGTCTACCTTGACAGGCTGCAGGGTTTCAGTGAAGCAATTGTAATTGAGTTTGCACTTAATTTATGTGAGGAGAGCTCTCAGGTCTGAGGAATAGAAATCCCTGTCACAGACGAAACCATCGCAGAGGTCAACGGGTTACCACAGCAAGGATAGAGATGGTTTCCATGAAAAACCTCGCTCCCAAGGTTCCCCGAAGCATTTTTGCAAGTTGGTGAGAATGTTGTCCAAAAAGGGCGAGGATATGACCGAAATTCATTACCACACCCATGGAGTGATGTAGCAGGTTTTCTAATGAGGTACATAACTTCCGAAGGGAGGTATACCATTGTATTCAAATACCATTTGAGAGTGTTTTGTCATGTTTGGTTTCCGTAGTCAAAAGTTGTTTCATTAAACATGTCGCTCTTCCTACTAAGGAGACTCCAACTGATGGTGCAATCTACTTGGCATTCACAATAAGTTGTGGCAGTTATCACCAACCACACGCTGGTTCGGCTATTGTTCATGCATACAATTCGCTGGTTTCAAATCCTGTGGGAAACATTCTCAGAATCTACAGAGGAGTATATAGCAGCTACTATAGCCACGAGAGATGAAGAGCGAAGGAAATGGGGGAAGAGCTGGAAGCAATAGAGGAAGGTCTGGTAGCAGAAGATGAGTACATAGATCAAGAAGAGCTGGAGGAATTGGAGATGGAGACTGAGGATTTAGAACAAAACAGAGAACTTGAAGCAGAAAGGATAGTTGAGGTTGTTACACAAGAACTAGCCTCAACTATTGAACCAATGGAAGAGGAGGGGTTGCAGTGAGAGAGGGTTGATATAGAAGAAGTTGTTAACATCATGACCAAGGTTCTCCCACAAGATCCAACCTCGACTGTGGAAGCAAGGGAGAAAATCAGTAACACCATAATGGAAGAAGAGGTACCACGATAGGCTGAGCTAGAAGAAATTGTCGAAATTATGGTCGAGGATATCCCACAAGAACCAGCCTCGACAGTAGAGCCAACGGAGGAAGATAAACTAGGACAAGAGGAGCTAAAGGCTGAATGAACCACGGGATAGGGAACTATATAGGAAGGAGTCTCGACCTAGACTGTATTTGTTCTAGATCAAGGAAAATAGCTCGAGGTCATAGTCGGGGCCACAATAGACCAGGTAGGAAACTTTTTTCAATTCCCCTCTTATTTACCCATTTTAAGATGGGCGAGGGTGTCTCGCTCTCCCCGACATGTAAAGGATGATGTTGTCGTTCCTCCTATTTTGACCTTTGATGGGGTCGGTAAAGGGACCAGCTGCCACAAGGTTGTTGGCCACAGACCCCTGGAGAGACCTTCCCCATCAACCCAGAAGAGAGGAAGAGATAGGTGTTGCTGAGACAAGGGAACTAGGAGGGGAGATGTTGGATGAAACACTGATGGATACCCATCCAGCGAGTCCATGTTATGAATATAATTCATAATAATTAGATGAATAAAATAAATATAAATATTCAATAATTAAATATTATTTTGGTTAATTAGTCATTAAGTTAAGTGAAAAGGCATGTCTAAAAGACATGCCCATTCACGGAAGGTCACCTGCTGAGGTATAAAAGCACAGTCCTCATTGTACATTCAAATCATCTTATACATCATTATATATTAATAAATAATTATTACAAATACCGCTCGTCTATTTTTAACAATTAAATCTACAATTTATCAGTGTTTCGTGCTTTAGCATAGTTTTTATGTTACAGTAGTATCAGAGCCATGACACACGATATAATCATGCGGGCCTTTTAAAGTAGTTCTCCGCACAATGTGCCATTATGTTCACATCTTGATTACATTGAACAAATTGATATTCAAGAAGCATTTCAGCATTTAGAAAAATCATGTGCAGAAGTTAAAGTATGTATAAAGGAAATCAATAATAAGGAAGATGATAGTGAAAGTGAAGGAACAGAACAAGGTGAAGCAGGAGAAGAAGATGTTGACCAGAATAGTGATAATCAAAATGAATATGTAATAAATGATATATTTGATGAAGATAAAGATGATGATCCAAATGAAGTTGAGGATGAAAGTGAAGATGGGAAAAGGGGCTTGGATAGACAGTCAAAGAGATTAAAGTTGGAGGCATCAAATACCGCTGAGGATTCGCAAGATGCCCCCCAAAATGCACCATCTCCACCCAATGATCCAGAAGTAAAGAAAGTTGCTGACAAGTTAGCATGTTTTGTGGCAAAGAATGGGAGACAGTTTGAAAATATTACCAGGCAAAAAAATACTTTTCAGGTTCTTGTTCGATGTACATTGTCCTGACTACAAATATTATGAATATCATGTTTCTGAAGAAGAAAGAGCACTTGCACAGACGAGGGATTCTCAGAATGCTGGGACTGCCAGTACAAGCAATACAGCATCACGACAAGGCAGCAATTTGCAAAAAGGTGTGGACACCAATTTCACAGTCACAACTAATCTTCTCCAAGAGGACAAGCCCATCAAAGGCATCCACACATTACAAAGCAGTCTAGAAGTGAAAGCCAGGGTAGAATATAGCGTTAAGCCTCCATCTACAACCACAGAGGAAATATTTTGAGATTACTCAAATACATTAGGAGGCATAACGAAATCCACTGGAGATGAGAAAACATGCCGAAGGTTCCTCAGAGATGTCTACACAAAGTCCCCAGGGAATTCTTCTATCCCATAAGCCAGGAGTTCATCAAGGATCCCGTCAAATCTCCCTCAATGAACAAAAAATACAACCAGAACTCACTCATCACTGTCAGGGAAGGCACACTCGAAATCAACGGTGACAACGACAATCTACCACCCAAAAATAGGTCCGTGCTGCTCGATCACAAGTTTAGACAAACGATCGCAACATGGTGGCACGTCTACAAGATAATGCCTCCATTCTCCTTCATTTCAAGGGCCAAAGGCCTAGAAGCCATAGTTGATGCTTTATTAGATCGCCAACAACATCAATTGAGCGATCGGAAATTATTATGATCTTTCCATGAACTGAGGTCTGTAATTGAAAGCAAACTCGCAATCATTAACTTGAGAGAGGGTTTTTTATTGTTTAGTAAGCTAATAGCAGGCTACCCTGTCGACTTGATCTCTAATTTGATTAAGTGGGTGTGGTATTATGTGGGCATGTTGGATACTGCCAAAAACTTCAACAATGAGCTCGAACTTGGTGTTTACATACAGCAAACCCTATCAGTTCTTGACAGAGACTGTGCCGGAATTGAAAATGCGGATTTTCAGCTGGGCATGGTAAACTTAATGTATTCAATAATGGCGTACAAGGAGAAAATAATTAATCAGAGAGGACTCGTACGAGCTTTGTCATCTTACACTCTAAGGCTTGACCATAGTCACATTAGCAAAAGGAAAAACTATTTCGACAAACTGTTCTCTATAATCATTGAGCTCTGGGGCACAGAGGGTTCATTTCAGCATCCCCAGCTTTCAGAGGCAATGGCTTCATTATTGTGGCCAATGCATGCCAAGATTGACGGGGTACAATATTATTTTCTACTGCAAGAATATCCACCAGGCTAGACACCCCATTGGAAGGCCAAACCCTTCTCTCGTCATTACCCATGCCCCTTGAAACCCTGACCCATGCAGGCCCGGTTAGCCGAATATTCAGTGTTTTGGCCTACACAACAAGTTTTGTGACACCATTCGTCCCACATCTGAACCATGGAGAAGCATCACCTGTGGTTCCCAACACCTTGCCAGTATACAACCAAACCAGACCATTCCTGCCTTATCCCAAAAGAATGTCAGCCCTGTCTACAGCTCTTTGCTCCTACACCGACCACTAGATCACACGCAACATCATTAAAGACTAGATGTCAAACAACATGCTTCAACGGTTGGCGTCATTTCATTTGGGCGTATACGCTTAAGCCATCCCATTAAGCAAATAATCATAATCGATTGGGATAGCAGCGTAATTAAATATAACTTAAGTAAAATCTATTAATTAATTAATCTAATCTTTTAATTATATATATATATATATATATAGATATATCAGTGTAAAGAAAACAAAAACAAAAAATATCAGTAATCAATCAGAAAAAAATTAAAAAAAATAATAAAAAAATAAATCCAATGAAACAGTAATGATAAGCTACATGACGAATCAATGACCAAGTTGTATACATCTATACATCGATAGCGACTAAGTGAGGAAAACCCCGGTATTAAAGCTTTGAGGACAAAGCTTCTGAAGGAAGAGGCTATGTTATGAATATAATTCATAACAATTAGATAAATAAATAAATATAAATATTAAATAATTAAATATTATTTAAGTTAATTAGTCATTAAATTAAGTGAAAATGCATGTCTAAAAGACATGCCCATTCACAAAAGGTCACTTGCTGAGGTATAAAAGCAGGTTCCTCATTGTACATTCAAATAATCTTATACATTTATATATATTAATAAATAATTATTACAAATACCTCTCGTGTATTTTTAACAATTAAATCTACAAGTTATCAGTCCTTTGTGCTTCAGCATAATTTTTATGCTACAGTCCATGACCTACTAAGACTGCTCCACAATCGATCGAGGTAGTGGTCAAGAAGGAAGCAGCTACTCTCGAGGAAGAGGGACTAGGTAGAGCAGCCCTGTCAATTGAACTTATGGATACTCCCTCGAGTAATCCACCACCTGCTGAACTGACAATGGTACCAGATGAGGCGGTGGTCTGGAAGGAATGGATAGAGTTGTGTGAACAATGGAGGCTGCCCATTAAGCAGAAATATCAGTTGCTATTCAAGGATGTGATTCGGCTAAAAACAGAGGTTAGGAGGCTAAGAAGATGGGTGCATCAGTTAAAAGAATAGGTGAAAAGATATAGGCGATGGGATAATAAGCCCAAAACCATGGTGGCCAAATTCAAAACACAGGAGGATGATGTGGCGACAACATTTGTTACCACTCAGACAGATCCTATCGAGTATTTGTTCAAAGTTCGTGAGTTTTCCTTGATAGCCAAAGTTCAAACTTGGAAACCCACCACAGCTCGATATTAGAATGAAGTAAAGAGAACTTAGAAACAAGCATCCAAGGCTATATTTGATTATTTGGAGACATGGACATATTGCGGATGAGGCATGCAAAGTACATGCTCAAGGTGGAGCAGTTGGAGGGACAACTAACAGAATTGAAGGCTGACAAAGAACAGATGTTCAGCCTAGAGCAAGAGGTTATGGCATGTCGCCCTCCTGCTTTTAGCTATGCTTTATTCTTGCATGAGCGATTTCTTTTCTTTTGTTTGGAGAGCATTAAAAAGGAAATTAGTCACAAGATCGAGGACAGTGTACAATTCCTTCAAATATTCAAAGCTCATGATTTGGAAACTCAACATTTGATGTGTGAGCTTTATATGCATGGATACCTTTTGCGTGTAGACAAAGAGTTTAACCTGGTATCATATGTGGGGGACATTCATTTAAGGGCTCTCACCTCTTATACTCTCAATCAGATAAGTTGGCAGAAGGCTTGTAATACATTTGACTCAAATCAGACCACAAATCCTTTTATGATGAGAGGGGAGCACGAGTGGTCAGTGACTATGTACAATAAGCACAACACCTTTTTAGAAATTGGGGGAAAAAGAGAAAAGATGTTGAGGACACAAAAGTGGTGCATTGATCTTTGTGTCAGAAAAACAGTCACGTTTCAAGATAAGGCCCTTAACAGTTGCCAGAAAAGGTGGATGGTGTCACCCACATCTGTCCAAAATAGGGAACCATTTGGAGCACCGAATTTTACACTAACACTAAGTAGGGTGCCAAGATACTTGGCATGTATCCAAACATGTGGGGTCTGGTGGATGGGAATCTGGTTCAAGTTCCCTGTCATTTGGTTGTTGGCAGAACACTATACCCCAGTATATAATGTACCAAACGATTAGTGGAAGTTCTTCTTTCAGAAGGGTATAAGGTTCTAGGAATATACACGGCAGAGGAATATCATCTCACCCAACTTCACAAAGAGCACACTCTATCCAAACTAGACATATATAGGCGGCAAGCTACATGAGGGCATGTAGAAGGCTAGCTGGGGGGAGATGTTGGGCACAAAATCTGCTTACCTTTTCCTTACATTTCCACTCATCTTTTCATCCTTTTTACACCCATTAACATGTATCTATATTGCTAAATCTATGAGGTGAACCTCCTTCATTTATCTCTTGGAATATTTAATTAATGAAGTAAAGTAACAAGGGTTTTACCTATGTGAGCCACTAAAACATGTTATTTTCGCAGATTCTAGAGAACAGGTATTGATCTTCCAGCATAGAGCAGCAATTCTATGATTCACAATAGCTTTTCAGTAGCGCTTAAATAGCATAACCAACTTGCAACTATTCCCAATCAGTTTTTTATCATTTCTGTTCTCGCCTTCTCACCACTAGTGTTGTTTTGGACTGATGTATATTTCTCTACATGTAGTTGCCGGGTTTCGGGAGAGGATGTTATGAACCCCTGTATTGTATAAAATATGGGTCATTCTTATGTGGAGAGTTAGCCATACCAGGAGTTGTATTGCAACAATTTTATTTAGATTAATAAGATATACCGCTTGTTGTTTGATCTTTAGTTGTGAGTAAATGCAACCCTGATCAGAGAGTTGGGCGCACTCACCTGGTGCTACGTGTGTCCTTGTCATGTGTTGTTTTACTTGTTAAATTTATTTCTTATTGTCATTGCATATTACATAGATTGTTGTGAATTCCTTTTTAAGTTCTGCAATCCATTTCTTTTATTGTTACAATGATGTTTTGATTTCTTAGCCACGAATCCTTGGTTGATGTAGGCAATCTTGCTCCTACATATACCTTGAGCATTAACTTGAAAGATTACGCACCCAGATTGATGAATTAATGTAGGAAAGGGTTGACGAATTTGTTCATACCTGGACACCAAGAACAATATGACAAGATTGTTAACCATGGATATTCACCTTCACTTTACCATGGATATTACCTTTTAATTCCACTTTGTTAAAATACCATGGGCCAATACCATGGCTTATTAATGCCACATGTCAAAAAAGTAACTTATTTCACACCTAAAATATTTTACAACAATATGACAAGATTCTTAACCATGGATATTCACCTGCACATTATGGTAGATATTATTAACTTGTAAAAAATAGCCTTTGGTACAATACCATGGATTATCAATACCACATGCCCAAAAAACATAAATTATTTCACAATCAAAATATTTTATAACAATACCATCCCAAAAAACATAAAGTATTTCACAATCAAATATTTAATAACAATATGACAAGATTGTTAACCATGGATATTCACCCTCACTTTACCATGGATATTAACTTGTAAATCCACTTTGTTACAATACCATGTGCCAATACCATGGCTTATCAATACCACATGCCAAAAAACCATAACTTATTTCATAGTAAAAATATTTTATTTTAATTTAAATTTACAACATTTTTTAATGGAATCTAAAAGGGAAAATGTTACAATTTGAAATATATCTAAACCCTCTATCCTCACAACTACTAAAAATATTCTCATACAAATTAAAATAAGGTTTTAATAAAATTAAGCTAAGATGGATCTATGTCAGTTCTTTATATATATATATATATATATATATATATATATATATATATATATATATATATGTATATATATAAAGAGCCAACATCAATCCGAGCAAGCAAATTGACAAATTATAATAGATGCATGATTTTTTAAAGTTTTTCGTTATTTTATTTTCTTTGACATGATTGATCCAAAATATAGGTTTAATATTTTATAACCAATTAATTTTTTCTAATTTAGATAATTTCTTAAACACAATACAATGTGATCAAATTTAAGAGAGAGTTGGGGAGGGGGTGGAGAGAGGGAGAGAGATGGTGAAAATTTTGGAGGATAGAGAGAGATAACGAGAGAGTGTTAAGGGGAGAGAGAGTGAGGTGGGAGAGAGGGAGCGAGAGGAAGGAAGAGAGAGGGGGGAGAGAGAGAGAGGGAGGAAAGAACAAAGACATAGAGAGATAGAGATGGAGAGAGAGAGAGAGGAGTGAGAAGGAAGAGATGGAGAGAGAGTGAGGGGGAGAGGAGAAGAGGGAAGAGAAATAAGAGGAGAGGATAGAGATAGGGAGAGAAGGGGAAGGGAGAGAGATGGAGACATAGAGATAGAGAGGGACAATGAGGCGGGAGATAGCGATAAAGTTGGATGGAATAGAGAGAGAGAGAGAGAGAGATTTGGGAGGGAGAGGTAGAAGGAGGTGGGAGATAAGGGATAGAGAGGAAGGAATATAGAGATGAGGAGAGAGAGATGGAATTGGAGGGGGTAGGAGAAGGAGGGAACAATAAAAAAATAGAGGGAGAAAGGTTGAGAGAGAGAGGGAGTGACAAGGGAGACATTGAGAGAGAGTGAGGGAGAGAGGAGAGTAGGAGGGAATATAGAGAAGGATATAAATAGAGAGGTAGAGAAGGGGGAGAGAGAGATAGATAGAGAAGGAGAAGAGAGGGAGAGAGAGTATGTGTATGTTCGAAGGGTGAGATAGAGAGAGGGAATAACAAAGAGATATAAAGAGATATATTGAAAAAATTTAGGCATTACATTACAGGCTATCAAACATTTATGCATACTGATCATGTTGCAACAAATATTTAATGAACAAACTAGATGTGAATGCTAGAACCATAAGATGGTTGCTTCTATTACAACAGTTTGATCTAAGTATTGTTCATAAGCCTGACAATTAAAATGTTGTTGTTGACTTTCCATCTAGAATGAATATTCTTACAAGTGAAGAAGGAATGGTGGATTACCATTTACCAGAGGAGCATTTGCTTTCTATTTCAGTTCTCTCCCCATGGTTTACTGATATAGAAAACTATCCGGTATCAACACACTTCCAACCAAACTTGCCCTCCAAAAAAAAAGCAAGATATTTAGAAAGAGCACCTGCTCCATTGGGATTGGGGAAAATCAGTTCAAACTTGGCCCAGATCAAATCTTAAGAAGATGTGTAAGGGAAGATGAAGTCTTTGACATCCTTTTGACCTATCATGATGGGCCCTGTGGAGGTCACTTTGCAGCAAAAGGGACAACATTCAAAGTGTTTCAAGTAGGCTATTATTGTCCTACTCTTCATCAGGATGTCAAAAAGTGTATTAGTTAGTGTGATCAATGCCAGAGGATGGGAAAGCCTACTCCAAGAGACGAAATGCCCCTACAACCTCAAGTAAGTTTTGAGCCATTTGACAAGTAGGGAATGGACTTCATTAGGCTACCAATCCTCCTTCAAAATAAAAACAACAAATAACTGTGTGCACTAATTATTTGAATAAGTGGGCTAAAACCAAGGCAATTAAGGCAGTAAGGGAAGAGAAGGTGGTTGAGTTCTTAAGGGAGAATATATTCTACAAATTTGGGTACCCTAGAGAGCCAGTCATAAACCAAGGCAATGAGTTTACCTCTAGCATGATTGAAGAATTGCTCAACCATTACAAAATCAAGCATAGGACCTCTAGTCCTTATCATCCACAAGCTAATGGGAAAGCAAAGGTGACCAATAGGGCACTGGAGAACATCTTAACCAAGGTAGTGAATAGCAGCAGGAAGGATTGGGTAGAGAGATTAGTTGATTCCACCTGGGCCTATAATACAACATGCAAGACCACCACTGAATTTACACCCTATGAGCTGGTCTATGGTAAAAAGGTTGTGTTGTTCATTGAATTTGAATATAACACATTGAGGATGGTAGCCTAACTAGATTTAGATCTCAGTCATGAACAGAAAGAAAAGTTGTTACATTTGAATGGCTTGGATGAATTCAAAATGCAGACCCTCCTACATACAGAGATAGTTCAGCTTGAGAGGAAGATCTGGCATGACAAGCACATCAAGGAGAAGCAATTTCAAGAAGGAGATTGCACATCGTTATATGATTCTAGGTTTAAATACTTCAAGGGAAAGTGTTATAGATCTGATCCAAAAATATATGATAACGCAAATATACCCAGAAATAACAAGATAGAAATACATAGAAATTCTTCTTTATTGATCAAACCCTTAAGGTAGGGCAACACTCCTCAAGGAAGGAGAGTACTCCACAAGCCATATGCCTATTCATACAATATTCCTTGACACCTCTCAACGCGGAGTCTCTAGCCTCCATATAGGCCTGATACATACAATACCATGGGTCATTGCCATGGTTCCCTCAATACCATCTATCTAATACCATGGGCTTATTACATTATTGTTAACTACTTGTGGTCCCTTACAAGATATGGGCTAACCATCTTATTTATTACTATGGCTCGTCCCATTATTACATTATTCCCCTGGGTACCTCCCTTTGAACCCCATATTATCCCATTTAGGTATACTACATTCTGCCCCCGTTAACATGTTTTGTCCCCGGAACATGGGAGGAACACAAATAATAAGATCTAATAAAAGGAGTAGTCCACTGGTACCATGAACATGCATCCGAGGGTGAACCATTAATCTAGCTGGTACCTCGCTCGCTTGAGATGGAAGCCGACCGTCGTAGCTCTTCTGTGTGGATCGTCACTCCTCTCTATCTCTCATGTCAGGGTTATTGTCCTTATGGCTAATTTTTTGTCATCTTGTTGGTTAATTTCATGGGGGGTGATGTGGGTGGTGATATGATGAAGTTTTAACCCACGATGTCCTTTTCTTTAACTCACCACCTAATGGAGCCTGATTGGTAGCTGGTACATGTTGTGGCATCTTTTTTTGTTTCTTGTCTTCCAATATTACTTCAACCATTGATTCCTCATCTGATCTATCTGTACCTGTAACATTTTTTGCTTTAGCCTCCTTGGACTCTACCTGTACCTTGTTTGATGATTGTGTTTGGTTGTTGAATATCAAGGGCTAATCATCTAATATGTCAATCCCTAGAAAATCTTCTGCTTGCGTCTTAATGGAAATATCTTGTAATGCAATTTTCTTGTTTTTATACCAGAGTTTCAGGAATTCTTTCTGCACATTAATATTGATAGTACCCACAGATTCCATCCAAGGATATCCAAAAACAACATCCATGTTATCCATATCTAAAGTATAAAAGTCAGAATGCAACACATACTTATCCATAGATATTAGAAAGCTTCCAATCTTTATAAACTTGAACATCCCCACTATCAACCTGTGTGTTTTCAATGTGTTTGGATGGAACTTGCAATTTTTTTGCCAGATTAACATTGATAAAATTATGCTTGCAACTAGGATTTATAGACACAATGATCTTCTCCTTCTGAATAAATCCATGAACCTGCAATAAGAAGATGCCAGCAGAAAATAACCCTTTAGGTTTCTTGGTTTCATTCTTTCCTACAAAAATAAAATCTTTGCAAGGTTTTTTGGTTTCCTCCTCTCTAGTATGAGACTATTTGTCCAAATGTAGTTCTTCAATTTCGTCAGCATGACATAACTTCAGAATCTCACTATCAAGTGATTTCCACCATATAGCAACCTCATCTTTCAAATAATACCCAATTTTGTCCTTCCAACATCCTGGGAAGTAACACTTAATATTTGCTATAAAATTTTCAATACAAGACCCATTATTTTTTCCTGTAAAAAACTTACTGTTATAAGCCATGAAGAGGGTTTTTGAAAACAAATCGCTTACTTGGCGAAAATTTGAAATGGCCACAATTCAGTCAATATTGCTCAGAATCCCTATTATGACCTATTTTTGGAAATGGAACAACAATTATGCATCTTTCCATGTGATATAAATCCCAATCTAGGCACTGAAATTTCCTATTCGTGCTACAACTCTCCCGCCGTCACAAAAAATTGCTGAAAAAATTAACTGATTTTAAATCAGCGATATCTCCCTCATCTGGACTCCGACTCAACTGATTTTTTATTTTTGAAATTGGGTATTTTTTCACAAGTAATCCAGATCTATAATTAGATTCTGTAGGTTTTGCACCAGAATGTACAGATATGCACTACAAATTGGTAGCCCCAAAAAGTGTCTGCAACAATACTGATTTTTAAATCAGCGAGATCTCCTTCATGCGAACTCTGATTCGACTGATTTTTCTTTTTAAATGGAGCATTTTTTCATAAAAACCCAGATATGTAATCAAATTTTACATATATTGCCCCAAATCATGTGGAACTAATCTACAAATTTTCCACAACGAAATTTTTTTGCAACACCACTAATTTTTGGATCAGTGATATCTCCTTCATTCGGACTCCGATTTGGCCAATTTTTTTTTGAACTTGGGTATTTTTTCAGAAAGAATCTAGATATACAATTATATTTTTCATAATTTTCCCCAAAACATAAACATATGATCTGCAAACTTGTCGCCCTAGAAAGTTCATGCAAAAAATTAAAAAAAAATCTCCGCTTTTGCCCAAGAAAGTGCTCCGATACCACTTGTTATAGATCTAACCCAGAAAATATATGAGAATAGAATTAAACCCAAGAATAACAAGATCAAAATATAGAAATGCTTCACTTTATTGATATCAAACCCTTAAGGTAGGGCAACACAATACATTCACTCCTTAAGGAAGGAGAACACTCCACAAGCCATATGCATGTTCATATAATATTCCTTGACACCTCTCAATGGGGAGTCTCTAGCCTCTATATAGGCCTCATGCATAAAATACCATGGGTCATTACCATGGTTCCCTCAAAACCATCTATCTAATACCATGGGATTATTACATTATTGTTAACTACTTGTGGTCGCTTACATGATATGGGTTAACCTCCTAATTTATTACTATGGGCCATCCCACTATTACATTATTCCCTTGGGTACCTCCCTTTGTACCCCATATTATCCTCCTTAGGTATACTACAGAAAGCTAAGGACAAAACGGCTCGAACATTATGTGGTGGAAAGATGTTGTTATCACTCAAGTTGTTCCCCAAAAGTTGTAAGAAAAGGGAATACGGCCGAGGTAACCACAGACCAATATTTTAGATGTAGGTTTTAGCCAATCTGCATCCAGAGAGGGCTCTCTCTTTATAACTTAGCTTTGTTTTTAAGGTATATTAGGCTAGTTATGAAGTACAAGGTTTTGTTTGATTTTTGGATGGTGACATTCAACAGAACAGGGGTGTAAATATGAGAAGTTTAGTCCATTGGGCTAATGGAGTCCATGAAGATGAATTGTTGGATATGGTTTCTTTAACAGAGGGAGGTACTATAGAGCAAGGTAATCAACCATGAAACAAATTGTAAGCTGGAATCAGGTGAGATGTGGTCAGGGGGTGAAGGGAAACTAAGAATCCTTCATCATGCTGCTAGAGGGAAAGTGGATGAATACTACCAGGGAGCAGTTAAGAATTCCTTAGATATATTCAAGATGTAAGAACCAGGGGAAACAGGAGCAGTTAAGCATTCTTGCTTATGCTAATTCTGAAGAAAACATAAAAAATAACAGAGATTGAACACGGAGTAGAGTTAAGTAAGTTCTGGTTTATTCTTTTTCCCTGTTATTCAGATCATGAACATAGATGATATATAAAAACACAGAAACTGTAAAACATGAGCTAAAAAGACTTATTTATCCATGAAATAATTCAAGAATTCTACAACATAGTCATCTACCATTAATTCCACAACCAGAGAGTTCAACAACAAAGCAATCGAGCAACTTTATTTCAGAAGAGTTCTCAGCATTACAGCATAGTTCCAGAAATGAATCACCAACCGTAATACTTTGCTTGGGGAGGTATTTGTACAAAAATGTTTACAAAATATATCAATGAGATAATATCTAGCAGTAACTTCTTCTACCTAATCTACAGGAGAAGTAAATGATCTTGAAAACAGAGAGAAATGAATGTAGAAGTAAATGCTGCTTGTGCTGGACATTGAGTTGGCAAGAGGCGTTGATTGTTTTCTCAGTGAGTCGACAGGTGGATGCTTTCACTGATATTCCGCACTACTGGCTTTGTTTTCTCCTGTGCTTTTAATTTTACTTTAATAGACCACTGCCCCACGTGACTATCACCTGCTGCTTTTATCTGCTTTATGATATGTTTCCTTTTGGGAAAAAACAAAAGTTTGAAATCCGCCTACAAAATTTCCAACATTCTTTGCCACCATTGCTCTTCTCGCAACTAATGTCTTTGCAACTTTATCAAAGTATCGTTAGTGTTTGTGTACTTGTAGAAGTTAGGTTGGATTGTAAAAATATGTTGCACTTCATGCTCAATATAAAACAGGTTTTCCAAGTTGTTGTAAATAGTTTGGCTAGATGGAAGGGTCTTCTGTGCTAGAGCACTTGATGATGATGCATTTTGTTGATCAGCAGCATATCTATTCAACCTGAGCTAGTACTCAACTTGTCTCAGCAGGCGTTGATTACTTCCCACCAGGCTGGGCAAGCCTCTTTCTTGCAAAACTGCAAAGTTTTCTAAAAAATAATTTACCTCCACTTGCATGTCTTGGCTCTTCCTCTCTAAATTCTACATCAGGGTTCTCATGTTCACGACTCTTTTGATTGTTAGGATGGTGCCTGTCCCGTTTCTGATGTCTAATGCTGCTAGTTCTTCCTTGGTTTTAGTGTTCAAAAAATGGGTTAGCCTGTTGGCCTGTCCGGGTTTTCGTCCCAATAAATTTCTCACCCTTTGAATTTCCACCTGGGCTGCTGCTATCAAATCAATCTCCTGATATATAATTTGAATAGATCTCTATACATTACTAATTGATTCACTGATATTAGCCCACAAAATGCCCTTGATTTCTCCCATAGGCTTATCTAAAGAGAGGTCCTTTTCAAATGCCTTTATTTTATTTTCTAATGCCTTTACCTCTCTTGTCTTTTCTGCCACAGTCATTTTAGATTTGTCATAACTTATTTCTAGCTTGGCCAATTTCTCTTTAGCCTCTTTTAATTCTGATACTTGGAGTTTTAAATCCTCCATGGCCTTTATAAATTCCTCAGTGGTCATGGTAGTGCTGCTACCTGCTACTATTGTTGCTGAAGTACTTGGTGCTGTTGATGTCGGGGCAGTGGGAGGGATTGTTGTTGTAATTGTGATAGGAGTAGTGTAACTGTTGGAGCTATTTGAGATGGCTGAGAGGTCGACACACCCTGCTTTTCCTGTAATGCCTTCTCCAATTCCTGCTTTGTCTCATTTAGTATTTGATTCATTTTCATTAGCAAATCCATCATTTCTTCTTCTGCTTTTTCTTGCACAACCTCTGTGGTTTTTGGATGCATAGTAATTGGCAGCTTCAATTGTTTCTTGACAGCAGCTATGTCATCCTCCTTTTTCTTCATTAATGGTTTTATTCCCTTGGCGTCTTTGGGATCATGTCCCAGCTCAGTGATAATTTCTTCCAAGGACTTTATCCTGTTGTCCTTGGCCAAAGAAAATGCCTTTTCCAAATCTGGTTGTGCAGAAGTGTTGTTCAATGAATTCTGCAATTGTTGAGCTAGCATTGCTTTATCTACCAATGTGGAGTAGACCATCTCTCCAGTTTGCTTGCGCAACTCAATTTGGTCAGTAGGGTGAATGTCTTTGGCAAGGGCCTCTAGATTTGTTCTAATATAATCGGCTACTGACTATGGCTACTACACTTTAGGCTTAAAGTGACTCAAGATCATCTTTCCTTCTTTAATGTCATATGCAGACATTAACCTTTGTTGTTTGGCGAGTGTCATCTTAAGGAATTGGTAATAAATTTGCAGTCTTATTGGCTCATTCTGGGCTTTGATATCGATGAATGTTCTTTTGATATCAGAACCTTGCCTGCTTTTTGGCCTCGAGGAGGAAACTTCTACACTATGCTGTTTCTCCAATTCTTGCCTACGAGAATTGGTCGATGTTTCCACCATAGGAGATGTCTGTGGGCTAGTTGCCCTCTCACTTCTTGGACTTTCTATGATTTCGTCACTAATTTCCTCTTCAGGTAGAGGATTTATTCTTTGACTTTTCACCCCTGGTTGTTCTGCTGGCCCACTTACAGGTGTGGTCTCTTCTCGATCCCTTTTCTTGCCCTTTTCCTCATTTAGAGGAGTTTGCAATACTGGTACCTCTAGTTCTTTGGTCTGGGTAGGAGAAATTTTCCCTTGGCCTTACTGTTTTGTTGATGATGGCTGATCTGTCATTATGCGTTGTTCTACATCCAGCACTTCTTTGCCCTTAGATTGCCCTGTAGCTGGTGTAATGCTTTCTTGGGTAGGTTGTTATGAAGATGCAGTAGTTGATGTCCCTGCTCTAGTTTGCTGAGGAACTTTGAAAGACACATGTCCAAAAGAGTCTAGGTCAAGAGTCTTTTCAATATTTTTCATAGCTTGCTCCATTTTTTCTTCCTTAGTCAGCTCTTCTATCAATGTGCCCTCTACCCATTCATCTTGATTAGCATACTACTCTAATTCAGGGATCCTACAATGATTATAGGCTGATAGCCTAGTTTTTACCTTTCTATCACAGATGAACCCATTTGGGTCATAGGGTACCCACCAAAAGCTCATTTTTAATTTGAGTTGTTCACCCAATATCTTTTCAGCATCTTGTCATCCTTCCTTTTTGTTAATAATGAAAGGGCCTAATTCGTTTCTTAAATTCAGCTAAGCCTTTTTCTTAGTAGCATAAAAATGAGTCAAATCTGAGCTAATAAATTGCCTGAAATGTTCAAGAGCAAAGAGTCTCATAGGCACATATTTTGGCAGTTTATAGGGGCACAGCTCATAGCCATATATCCTGATCTCAGTGTGATTCTGGTAAAAGTACCAGTCACCTATTTTGCAACTTTTGGAGAGCTGTAAAAGTTTCTACATGTCACCAGAGAGTCTAGGACGAAGAGTTCTCATCAGCAGAGAGGAGACTGGATGTATAAATAGATCAATGAATTCAAAGTAAGTGTAAGGAGAGTTATGGACTTGATGGAAGACTAAGGTCCAAAATATTATAGACCTCCTTTCTCCTTTAGTATGTATTTTCTGATAGGAAAATGAAAACTGTTTGTTTGATAGTACAAGAACAAATGGTATATATATGAGGTATACTTGAAGACTCCTTCTCTGTCCAGACTGGTGAATTGTTCATGGATTTTGTTGGTAATGAAAGTAGCAAAGCCAAATTTGACAACAAGAGGATGTCCTGGAACAAACGTGGACATCAAAGCTAAAATGGTCTTATCAACATATTCATTTTTTTTAAATCATAGGACATAGGATATCATGTGAGTAATGAATTTTCCAGCTTCATTGAACCAGACCTGGTGAAAAGGAGGTGGATCTCTGGGTTTCCAATCTAATCACATGAATAACTTGGCAATTTGGCCTACCTCTGCAGTGGATAGTTTAGATCCTTCATTCACCAAATGTCCCTTGGAAAGAGGAGCCAGACGCTGACTAGGTTTGAAGTGTAGCATTTCATTAATTGAGTCAGGAGTTATATGAAAGAGGACAGTTCCAGTTGGAGACATAACTGCTCTTTGAGTAGGTTTATAATTGGCACAACACAGGTGGATTACATCTCGGAATATATTTACTGAGGGGAGATAGTATCTGGGCAGATTGGATTCCCATATCCCATAAAGATCAGTTTTGTTTAGGTGACTATTCCTGATTTCACAAAATGCTTGGAGGTGGCTTTTGTGACCAATTAAGTGTTGTATTTGAAAATCCCGTTTAGCTAAGGGCAACCACTCTAAGTCCTTATGAGGTGCATTAAGGGGAGAAATGTTCAGGGCCACTGGAGCTTCCATTGCTCAATTTCTTATGTTTTTTCAATTTGGAATTTGGGTTTTTGCAACAAAGCAGGTAAAATAACATTTTTTGGGAGATTTCTCAGCGAATTGCAGACCGAAGTATATTAGAATTTAGCTCACATGGCAAAATTTGTAGAGAAAAATGAGGTCTGCAGGGTTTTTCGGTAAAAAATAGGCAAACACAGTGGTTCTAGTGCGTATGTTTGAATATGGTATGGTGAAATGTATTCGAATTTAGCTTCTTTGGACAATTTTGCAGTGGAAATCTGAAAAACACGGGGTTTGGGAATGAAATTCGGGTAAATACCCGTTTTGATAGTGAACTGTGTGATTTGTAGGTCGCGAGATGAGCTGGAAGGCCAAACTCTGGACTCAATTTAGCTAGGTGGCATTTTGTGTGATCGAACAACTGATTTGGATGAAAGTCGTGGGCACCGGTCTTGTGAAAGCAACCAATATAAATAAACGAAAACGACACATTCACAGGTTTCTGACGAAAAATTAACTTTGGCGGGCTTTTGGCGCTTTTTAGTTGGATGAAGTCAGCTTGACGCGGTATTTTGTCGTGTAGTGGGGTGATGTGGTGCTGACGTAGTGCTGACGTTGTGGTGACATCAGTAGATGACGCGAGGGTGATGTCATCAAGGAGGCAGCGGGGGTGGTAAGCGGTTTGGCCCTGCACCGCTTTTGGACAAAAGTGGTATTGCAGGGGAGGGCAGTGAGCACCGCGGGAGATTACCACCTGTCCTAGGGTACGGTGGCAAAACCACCATCCCCTGTTGCTAACGATCGGGCAAAGGGGGGCTCACGATATTCATGTGGGCCGTTGGATGGCGAGGGCCAGATCCAATGGTCGATGGCGACTGGGATATGGTGGAGGCAACGGCGCGGGGACCCACCATATAAATCAATGAATTTATTATGTTTCGTGGTGTATTTGTTGGGTTGTCAAGCAGGTTTGGTTATTTTTTAACCAAATGTTAAATAAATTCCATGGTTTGTGTATGCGGAGAGTTGTTAATGGCCTCGAATGAACCGTTAACTCCCATAAAACATTGATATATCGCTATAATTAGCCGAGGGTCGGGATATTTAAAGTCTTTTTGGGGATTTTTATATAGTTATATAGTACGGGCATGGGAAAAATATGAGGGTTTATATAATATAGTTAATATGCTAAAATGGGTTTATGAGAGGTAGGCACCAAGTTTACATGGTCAAATCAACTTAGGCTTTGGGAAAATGAAAGGGATCCAAGCTATGAACTTGGAAAACCTAGAAAAATGGAAGAAAGGCATTTTTACACAAGAAATGTGGCTTTATTGTCCTAAGTAAAAACAGAGTTTCAATTAGTCTTTCTCATGAAATGAAGTGTTTTTAGGAGCACCGAGCAGATCCCAATGTCCTTGTGGGGAGGTTAGTAAATGTTCCTTGGAGAAATGAGGAGGGAAGTTACTCATGCTTCATCTATTTTTTGACCTCATAGTTTACACGATACCTATGATATCCATGAGATGAATCATCTTCAAAAGACAAAATTGCTCATAAATATGCTTCTGCAACATCAAAACTGCCTACCTAGCTTATTGTATCTAACATTTTTTCCTCCTTTCTCCTTGGGTGCATTTAAACTAGTAAACCCTTACTC
This sequence comes from Pinus tabuliformis, assembly GCA_031772625.1. NCBI lineage: Eukaryota > Viridiplantae > Streptophyta > Pinopsida > Pinales > Pinaceae > Pinus > Pinus tabuliformis. The sequence continues at coordinate 853,234,165 of CM062818.1, read as the reverse complement.
TCTTCTTTACTTTTAGCTTCCATCCTATCTAAGTCTGCCTTTATTTTTTCTAGGGGCTCAAATTTGGCTGTTGAGCACGCTTGCTTCTCTACCTAACTACTTGTCTGCCAGGCTTGAATTATTTGGACAAATTTTGTTCTGTATCTCTAAAACAGGAAATTTAAACATGGACTGGCCAAGATTAAGTTGTCTAGCTATCCATCAGCTGTGACAGAAGTCACCTAAGTGCACATGATGAATTTGTTTGCAAAAATAGAATAGTAGTGGCAATTTGAACTAACACACTTTCCTAGTCCTTTCTTTGGGGTTCATTTTCTTCCTTTTTGACCAATTTATTCTTTTTTCCCTTTGATCTTTCTTTTAGGGCATACCCTCTTTTCATTTTTTTTTTTTTTGTTTTTTTTGAAAATATGGAATCTTTGCAACATGGAAAGGATGAACATATTTGGCATTTCAATAGTCAAGCATGAAATATGACACCTATTGGTATAGGAGCATAACACTGGCTCCACTTGGGGATGGCTTTTCCGGGTGAAAATCCGAGAACAACAGGTCAGATGGCCTTATATTCAATTTTTGTTGCATTCTGAAATCTTCCCTTTGTTGTAAACAAACAACACTATACCTTTGCAACATATATACATTTTTCATAAGCTGATTCAAACAATTGCAGCTCTGTTTATTGATGGATTGTTAGAATGTTTGTCATCACATTTACAGCTCCCAAGTCTCCTTCTTCAATTCTCCTGATAATCTAAAAATGTAATACAAAAAGGTGGCACAGTTCCTTGCCTTTTTCTTAAAATTTGCTACATATTCCTTCCTATCTTATTGTTGTAATAAACTGTATAAAGTAAATCTTTTTATGTACAAGTTAGAGTCCTGACATCTCAACAAAGTGGGTCAAAATAATGCTTCAGCATCTGATCATTGACTTGCTTCAACGTTTCAAAAAGTAGATGTTGTTTCCTTGTACAACCTAAATAGAAAAAGGTCCTTTCAATAGGAAGTCAAACTTCCCATGTTTTCCTTTATCTTCCCTTCTGGAATCCCATTTTAGTACTTTATCTCCTATGAAAAAATCCTCTTCCTTTGTCCTTTTGTCAGATATCTTCTTCATTTTTTCTTGTAAAATTTGAGATCTTTGATACACCTATTCTCTAGTTTGCTGCAAATGAATTGTTTGATTGATTCTTCTCTGAATGTCATTGGGTTCTACTTGTATTTCCTGCAGCAAATTTATCACAGGGATTCCCAAAGATGAAGGTAATATAGCCTCCATGCCATAAACCAATTCATAGGGGCTTGTTCCAATGGATCTTTTTGTAGTCAATCTGTTTGCCCAAAGTGCATTGATAAGCTTCTTATGCCAGTTTGTTTTGTTTTCCTCCAATATTTTCTTAATGATATTGATCAGGCTTTTATTGGATGATTCAGCTAGACCATTACCTTGGGGGTGATAGTTTGTGGAGTGGCCTAAGGTAATATGGTATTTGTGACAAAAATTGATCATTCTTTTGGATTTAAAAGTAGTAGCATTATGAGTTATAATCTTTTCCGGACAGCCAAATCTAGATAGGATATTGGTTTCTAGGAATTGCATGGTCACTGAGTCATTAGTTTGTCTACAAGGGATGGCTTCTATCCATTTGGTGAAGTAGTTTGTGGCAGTCAAAATCCACTTATGCTGGCCAGAAGAGGGAGGGTGAATTTCAATAATGAAATCCAAACCCCAAGTGGAAATTGGTTTGAGGGGTAGAGGTAAAAGCTTTCTCTTGCCCTCAAATATTTGGCATTTATGGCAAGAAGTCACAAATTTCTTTTCATCAGCAAACAGGGAGGGCCAATAAAATCCGGCTCTTAGGATTTTATCAGCAGTTGATTTCTAGTACAAATGTTCACCACAGTCACCTGCTTGAAATTCTTTAAGCACTTTGTCAGTTTCATCCTTCGTTAAATAGCTTAGTAAAATGCCTTCATGATTTTTCCAAAATAAAACATTATCTAGAATGCAGAATCTTGAAGCTTTCATTTTCAGAAATCTCTTTTTAGTTTTGGATAACCCTGGAGGAGCCTACAGATTTAACAATACATAAATTATATCAGCATACCAAGGTCATTGTAAAAAGGCTTGGTTGATCTGTGGAGTCGCCATCTCCTATTCGTTATCCATTTCATTGATGTCAAGGGCTTGAAAGTTGGTTTCAGTCATCAGTTTAGCTAATCCTTGGCCTTTTATTTTCTTTGTTGGTTTAATTTCAATGTCATATTCCAAAATTTTAGCTATCTACTTACCTCTTTTGCCTTCAATTCCTTCTTGAGTTCGAATATCCTTGACCACAGTGTTTGTTATATAGGCTATTACATGAGAGTATAAAATGTAAACTCTGAAGTCCTTAATAGCTTTTACAAGGGCATAGGCTTGTTTCTCCATGATTTGATATTTTAAAGGTGCATCTCTAAGCACTTTGCTGAAAAAGCTATGGGCTTTTCACATATTTGATCATCTTTCTCTAGAAAAACAGTAGCAATAGTATGTTCAGATGCAAAGGAAAATATTATAAAGTCTCTATCAAATTTTGGGCTTGTGAGGACTGGTGTTTTAGTTAAACCTATTTTGATATCTTCAAAGGCTTGCTTGCCTTCTACTGTCCATTTGACTTTGGAATCTTTCTTCAACATGTTGTTTAGCAATCTTATCAGTTCAACTAAGTTGGGTATGAATCTTCTTAGAAAATTAATTTTCCCTAGAAAGGCTTGCAGTTCCTTGATATTTCTAGGGTGACGAACTTGTAGAATAGCTTGTATTCTATTTCGGTCAATTCTAATGCCATCTTTTGGGATTATGTTACCTAATAGCTTGCCCTCTTCTAGGCCAAATAATGATTTATTTAGGTTCAATGATATACCATATTTTCTACAGATTAAAAACACTTGTCTAAGATGTTCTAATTGTTCCTGATCTAATTTGGAAAATGCAGTAAGGTCATTTAGATATATGACCAGAAAATCATGAATATCTTTAGCAAAAGCTATGTCCATTGCTTGTTGAAACGTTTCCCCTGCATTCTTAAGTCCAAAAGGAATTTTTACATACTTGAAAGTTCCCCAAGGTGTTGTGAAAGCAGTCTTATCTTGATCATCAGGGTGAACTAGGATCTGATTAAAGCCCGAGAACCTATCTAGCAGGGAAATTCAGGAAGCTCCCACTACCCTTTGTAAAATGTGGTCCATCTTGGGTAATGGGTAATGATCCTTCACAGAAACTTTATTCAGATTTCTCAAATCAACACATAGTCTTATTTCTCCTATTTTCTTCCTAGTGGGCACAAAATTTGAGATCCATTCTGAAAATCTGAAGGGTGTGATAATGTCAGCTTCATACATTCTTTTGACTTATAGAGTTCAGGCTTCTGTGATCCATATCAAGTTTGTGAGAGATTTTTCGGCGTAAATCACATGGAAAACCATTTCTCGACGCATTTCGAACCAACTAGTGTGGTTTATCATCAGGACAAGTTTCGAACCAACTTGTCCTGACAATGAACCACACTAGTTGGTTCAAAACGCGTCGACAAATGGTTTTCCATGTGATTTACGCCGAAAAATCTCTCACAATTCTTTTGACTTCTTTTTCTATCAGAGGAAGGAGTACATGATTTACCCTTCTAAGTTTTTGTTTGAACGGTTTCTACTTCTCTTTTAGGGGTATTGTGTGATGAATCATGGAAGTGTCATAGGACTTAAGATCTTCATAGCTCCATGCAAAAACATCTTGAAATTCTTTAAACAGTTCAATATATTTCAGCTTTTGGTCAGGAGGCAAAGCTCTAGATAGTTTTTTCGTCTTACGATTTTCTGCAGTTCCTATATTACAGTCCTCAATTTCGGCATTTAATCGCTGCACTTTTGGTTTCCTTGGAATATCATTAGAGTCAAAAATATCCTCCAATGGAGTCAAGCCCGTGGGTAAAAAATTATCCTTTAGATCAATTACTTCAGACTCTCCTTCAACAATCTCATCAAAGATTATTTCTTTTAGCTCTTGCAATTTTTTGCTGGTAAAGATTGTTGGATGCAAAATATGATTTGCTGTTTCAGCTGAAATATGTTCTTAAATTTTGTCCATTTGATGATCTTCATGAATGGTGCTTGTGTCTATATTTGCACTGGAAAATTCTTCTTTTAAAGTCAAGAAATTATTGATCTGAGTGTCATTGTCAAACACCTGCCAATTTTCTACATTGTATGGTACAGTTGGCCTGTGTTTAATTTCAGCAGTAAAATGATGATTAGGCTGAAATGGTAGTTTACAAGTGCTGACAAATGTTGCCAAACTGTGAGCATGCAAATTGTGGTTCCTTGAAATTTTGGTAAGCTATGATTTTGGAAAGGTATTGAGTATTTCAACTACTGCCGCTCTATAAGCTCTTAACCTGAGATCATTTGTGACAAATTTTCTTTTCATTTGTTGAGTAACCAAATTAGAGTCTCCCAAAATTGATATCCTAACTACTCCTAGAATTTTGATCAATTTGAGTCCTAGTAGAAGGGCTTCATATTCAGCCATGTTATTTGTACATATAAAATTTAGCTTGTATGCATGTCCTTCAGCATGATCATTTTTCATGTTATGTATCCAAATCACTGCCCCTGCTCCTAGTTTATTCACTGATTCATCAAACTCTAAGTACCATAGGATTTCTTGATTACAGCTAGCATCAGGAGTTTTAAAGATTTGCTTAGTAGGCAGATTTGGATTTTCAAACTCATATGGTTTCCCTTGTGTGTTTGTTGTATCAATTGTTTCGGCAATTTTAGAGTTTGGGCAATAGATTATTCATTTATGCTTTTTCCTTGTGCTGATGCCAAAACCTTAACATCAGTTGGGGGGGAAATTTCAGCATTGTATAGGATGAAAGAGTCCATATCAGAATTCATGGAATAGATAGGAAAGTTTTCGGGTTTCTCTTGACTGCTGACCACATATTTCATCAAAGTTTCCTGGTACAATCTCTTTGGCTGGCCAAAGACTGAGATGGTAGCGTAAGACATGTCCAAGTGCAAAGATCCTTGGAGCTTTGCACCCCAAGTTCTGGACAAAAGAGTTCCATATTTTGGTGGGATATCAGCTACCACTATATCCATTAGAATTTTCTTGGCAGGGTATTGCACTAGAGATACACATAAATCTTTAATTAGGCCTAGACATCTTACCTAACTAGAACCAAAAGAGAACAAGTCTTTGTATGGCCTTGTGATATCTAGGTCCAAATTTTCCATCACAGACTTGGGCATTAGATTATGGGAAGCTCCCGAATCAAACATTTCATTATGAAGTACTTTCTTTGTCATGAATGTTTAGACTTACATAGAATGGAGGAACTCCTCCATCTACTGATTTGCCATTTACTTCTGGTCCAAAAATTAATTCTGGCTGGTCATCTAAAACGTTCACTGCATCTCTGTTTTCTAAAATTTGAAGTGATCTGTTGATTTTTTCTCTATAGACATTGTGTTTAGCCAATTTAGACAACGGAATTGCTACTTTTAATTTGCCCATTTCGATTTCAAGGTTGAAAGGTTTTTCCATTTGGACCTTTGCATTTCGGGCACAAAGATTTTCTTTTTCTACTGCGTTTTCAATGTTTTTTCCTTTATCAGGACTGCTATTATGAACTGAATCAGCTTTAAAATTAATTTTAGGATATTCCTTTGCGTTTTATTTGGGAGGAAAGGAAGTGGAAGGTTGATTTTTTGACGGTTGTGAGTGAGATATGTCCTCAGCCGTGTGTTCTTTTGGGCTGAGGTCTATTCTAGCAAGGAGTTCTATAGGGGAAGCATTAACCTTTGCTTTTTTAGGCTGCTTGGTATCTTTCTGCCTATTGGGTTCAGGGACGTCCATCGCTCTACTTCTGAACTTGTATTGTTTATGAACCTCATAGACAGCCGCATCATATCCTTCTTTTTAATCGAATGATTCTACATATTTGGTTTGAAATTGATTAAAAGTGTGAGCTTCTTAAACATCCTAGGTCAAAAAGATTTGTTGTTCACTATTCAGACCCATTAAGTTAATTTGGGTGTCCTCTGTTGGTTCACTAGAAGTTGAAGCTTCAGCACAGTTCTCTTGGAATGGAATCCTGATGTTTTGGTCAGGACCAACCTTTCCAGTATTAGAATTCTGATTTTTCCTGAAGTTTGGATTTCTTCCGGTGTTACTTAGTTGACCCTCCCAAGAGGATTTCCTCTCAATGTTTCTACTCTATCACCCAGTCTATCCATTGCTTTGATAATTGCATCTAGTTTTTGCTCAAAAGCAGAAGGTTTTTCTTTGAAGGGAGTCAGTCTTTCAGCTCTAGCTCGAGCTCGTTTAGAAATTAGATTAGCCTCTACACTTACAGCTATGCTCTGCATGTATTCTAAGCTTGGAGGATCTCTTTCCCTGAGCTGGTAAGCCATGTCAAAATAAAATCCATCAGGAAATTTTATCAAGGCCAGGTCTGGTGGAGGTCAAAGGTTTCGAGGAATAGCATTGTATACATTATTAAATCTGGCACAATAATCTTGAACAATTTCTTGTGGGCCCCTTTTCAAGCTTTCATATTCTGATAGGATGTGTAATGGGTCCTTCTTCTTTTCCCACCTATTTAAGAAAGTTTGATAAAGGGAATTTCGGTCAACAATAGTGTTTATAGGGAGTGCCCTAAACCAGGTCCTAACATCACCAGTTAAACTTTGGACAAAAATTTTCATTCTAACATCATTATCATCAATCTCATAGTTTTCAAAATAATCTGTCATTTTCTTAGTGTGTCGTTGAGCTGTATAGGTGCCAGTACCATCAAAATAGGTAATTTTTGTTTGGTAATCCTGAGGCATAGCCCCTGGATTTGCAGGCAATTGCAGGGGAGCATATCGATTTGCCATATTTATTGGGACAAATGTAATAGCTGGAAGAACAAGGATAATAGTGGAAATATGTGATGTGGATGGGGGAGTGGAAAAGATGCTCTGAAGTGCTAATGGTCAACTAGGTGGAGCAACAGTAATGGAAGAAAGGACTTGTGATTTTCTAGCAGTAAGCTTAGTTTGGATAGAGTTCTACTGAGGTGTGTCAAGGTTTAAATCAGCAAAATATTCTAGACTTTCTCGGCTTATAAGGTTCTTTGGGATCAAATTAGGATTTTTAAAGATAGCTAGAGGACTTGGATCTGCCTTCGATCTAGTGTAACGGATTTTCTTCTTTGGAGCCAGCTTCTAACTATATTTTTTTATTTTTCTTGAAAATATTTGAAGAACACAGCTTTTGACAATATCTTTCTAGGAAATTTTGAATTGTGAGAGTCTTGAATTTTCCTAAAGACCTTTTGAAAAAAAAAAAAGGAAACTGATCAAGTCTTTGAGACGGCTGTTCAAAGCATAAAACTAGGCTGGAGATTGACTGAAGCAACTTTTATCTACTCCTGTAATTGCATAGCAAAATAGTTTCAAAGGCTACCTGGCTAACTTCAGGCTCCATTTGTAGCTTTAGAAAATGGACAGTAGAAACAATCATTCAGGTCCCCAGCAGAGTCGCCAATGATGTTATCACTCAGGTTGTTCTCCAAAAGCTGTAAGAAAAGGGAATACAGCTGAGGTAACCACAGACCAATCTTTTAGATGTAGGTTCTGGCTAATCTGCATCCAGAGAGGGCTCTTGCTTTATAATTTAGCTTTGTTTTTAAGGTATATTAGGCTAGTTATGAAGTACAGGGGTTTGTTTGATTTTTGGATGGTGACATTCAACAGAACAGGGGTGTAAATATGAGCAGTTCAGTCCATTGGGCTAATGGAGTCCATAAAGATGAATTGTTGGATATGGCTTCTTTGACAGAGGGAGGTACTACAGAGCAAAGTAATCAACCATGAAACAAATTGTAAGCTAGAATCAGGTGAAATGTGGCCAGGGGGTGAAGGGAAACTAAGAATCCTTCATCATGCTAACAAAGGAAAAGTGGATGAATACTACCATGGAGCAGTTAAGAATTCCTTAGCTATATCGAAGATGTAAGAACCAGGGGAAACAGGAGAAGTTAAGAATTCCTACTTATGCTAATTGTAAAGAAAATATAAAAAATAAGAGAGATTGAACACAAAGTATAGTTAAGTAGGTTCTGGGTTATTCTTTTTCCCTGTTATTCAAATCATGAACAGAGATGATATATAAAAAAACAGAAACTGTAAAACATGAGTTAAAAAGACTTATTGATCCATGAAATAATTCGAGAATTTTGCAACATAGTCCTCTGCCATTAATTCCACAACTAGAGAGTTCAGCAACAAAGCATTCCAGCAACCTTATCTCTGAAGAGTTCTCAGAGTTACACCGCAGTTCCAGAAATGAATCACCAACCCCTAATACTTTGCTTGGGGAGGTATTCATACAAAAATGTTTACAAAATATCTCAATGAGATAATATCTAGCAATAACTTCTTCTACCTATTCTACAGGAGATGTAAATGATCTTGAAAACAGAGAGAAATGAATGCAGAAGTAAATGTTGCTTGTGTTGGTCACTGAGTTGGTAAGAGGCGTTGACTGTTTGCTCAGTAAGTCAACAGGTGGATGCTTTCACTGATATTCCACGCTGATGGCTTTGCTTTGTCGGGTGCTTTTAATTTTGCTTTAATAGACTGTTGCCCCACGTGACTATCACTTGCTACTTTTATCTGCTTTATGATATGTTGTTTTTTTCCCAAAAAACAAAAATTTGAAATTCGCCTACAAAATTTCCAGCATACTTTGCCATGATTTTTCTTCTGCCAACTAATGTCTTTGTAACTTTATCAAAGTCTCGTCAGCGTCTGTGTACTTGTAGAAGTTAGGCTGGATTGTAAAAAGATGCTGCACTTCATGCTCAATATAAAACAGGTTTTCCAAGTTGTTGTAAATAGTTTGGCCAGATGGAAGGGTATTCTATGTTGGAGCACTTAATGATGATGCATTTTGTTGATCAGCAGCATATCTATTCACCTTGAGCTGGTACTTATCTTGTCTCAGCAGGCATTGATTACTTCCCACCAAGCTGGGCAAGCCACTTTCCTACAAAACTGGAAATTTTTCTAAAAAAGAATTTACCTCCACTTGCATGTCTTGGCTCTTCCTCTCTAAATTCTACATCAGGGTTCTCATGGCTAGGACTCTTTTGATTGTTAGGATGGTGCCTGTCCTGTCTCTGATGTCCAATGTTGCTAGTTCTTCCTTGGTTTTAGTGTTCAAAAAATGGATTAGTCTGTTGGCCTATTCGGGTTTCTGTCCCAATAAATTTCTGGCCCTTTGAATTTCCACCTGGGCTGCTGCTATCAAATCAATCTGCTCATATATAATTTGAATAGATCTCCATACATTACTAATTGATTCACTGATATTAGCCCACAAAATGCCCTTGATTTCTCCCATAGGCTCGTCTAAAGAGAGGTCCTTTTCCAATGCCTTTACTTTATTTTCTAATGCCTTTACCTCGTCTTTTTTGCCACAATCATTTTAGATTTTTCATAACTTATTCCTAGCTTGGCCAATCTTTCCTTTAGCCTCTTTTAATTCTGATACTTGGAGTTTTAAATATTCCATGGCCTTTATCACTTCCTCCGTGGTCATGGTAGTGCTGCTTCCTACTGCTGTTATTGCTGAAGTACTTGGTGTTGTTGATGCCGGGGCAGTGGGAGGGACTGTTGTTGTAACTATGGTAGGAGTAGTTGTAACTGTTGGAGGTATTTGAGATGGTTGGGAGGTCGACACTCCCTGCTTTTCCTGTAATCCCTTCTCCAATTCCCGCTCTGTCTCATTTAGTCTTTTATTCATTTTCATTATCAAATCCATCATGTCTTCTTCTGCTTTTTCTTGCACAACCTATGTGGTTTTTGGATGCATAGTAATTGGCAGCTTCAATTGTTTCTTGAGGGCAGCTATGTCATCCTCATTTTTCTTCATTAATGATTTTATTCCCTTGGCGTCTTTGGGATGATGTCCCAACTCAATGATAATTTCTTCCAAGGACTTTATCTTGTTTTCCTTCGCCAAAGAAGATGCCTTTTCCAAATCTAGTTGGGCAGATGTGTTGTTCAATGAATTTTGCAATTGTTGAGCTAGCATTTCTTTGTCTACCAATGTTGAGTAGACCATATCTCCAGTTTGGTTGTGCAACTCAATTTGGTCCATAGGGTGAATGTCTTTGGCAAGGGCCTCCAGATTTGTTCTAATATAATTGGCTACTGACTGTGGCTGCTGCACTTTAGGCTTAAAGTGACTCAAGATCATCTTTCCTTCTTTAATGTCATATGAAGACATTAACCTTTGCTATTTGGCGGGGGTCATCTTGAGAAATTGGTCATAAAGTTGTAGTCTTATTGGCTCATTCTGGGCTTTGATATCCGTGAATGTTCTTTTGATATCAGAACCTTGCTTGCTTTATGGCCTTGAGGAGGAAACTTACACACTATGTTGTTTCTCCAATTCCTGCCTATGAGAACTGGTGGATGTTTCTACCACAAGAGATGTCTTTGGGTTGGTTTCCCTCTCACTTCTTGGATTTTCTATGATTTCCTCACTAATTTCCTCTTCAGGTAGAGGATTTATTCTTTTCCTTTTCGCCCCTGATTGTTCTGCTGGCCAACTTATAGGTGTGGTCTCTTCTCGGTCCCTTTTCTTGCCCTTTTCCTCATTTAGAGGAGTATACAATTCTGGTACCTCTGGTGCTTTGGTCTGGGCAGGAGGAATTTTCCCTTAGCCCTTTAGTTTTGATGATTCTAGCCGATCTGTCATTATGTGTTGTTCTATATCCAACACTTCTTTGCCCTTAGATGTCCCTGTAGCTGGTGTAATGCTTTCTTGGGCAGGTTGCTATGAAGATGCAGCAGTTGATGTGCCTCCTCTAGTTTGTTGAGGAACTTTGAAAGACACCTGTCCAAAAGAGTCTAGGTCAAGAGCCTTTTCAAGATTTTTCATAGCTTACTCCATTTTTTCTTCCTCAGTCATCTTTTTTATCAATGTGCCCTCTACCCATTCATCTTGATTAACATACTGCTATAATTCGTGGATCCTACAATGATTATAGGCTGATAGCCTATTTTTTACCTTTCTATCATAGATGAATCCATTTGGGTCATAGGGTACCCACCAAAAGCTCCTTTTTAATTTCAGTTGTTCACGTAATATCTTTTCATCATCTTGCCATCCTTCCTTTTTGTTAATAATGAAAGGGCCTAATTGGTTTCTTAATTTCAGCTGAGCCTTTTTCTTGGCAGCATAAAAATGAGTCAAATCTGAGTGAATAAATTCCCTGAAATATTCAAGAGAAAAGAGTCTCATAGGCACGTATTTTGGCAGTTTATAGGGGCACAACTCACAGCCATATATCTTGATCTCAGTGTGATTCTAGTAAAAGTACTAGTCACCTATTTTGTAGCTTTTGGAGAGATGTAAATTTTTTTTGCATGTCACCAGAGGGTCTAGTAGCAGGAGTTTTCATCTGCAGAGAGGAGACTAGATGTATAAATAGATCAGTGAATTCACAGTAAGTGTAAGGAGAGTTATGGACTTGATGGAAGACTAAGGTCCAAAAGGTTACAGACCTCCTTTCTCCTTTAGTATCCAATTTTCTGATAAGAAACTGAAAACTGTCTGTTTGATAGTACAAGAACAGATGATATATATATGAGGTATACTTGAAGACTCCTTCTCTGTCCACACTCATGGGTTATTCATGGATTTTGTTGGTAATGGAAGTAGCAAAGTCAATTTTCACAGCAGGAGGATGTCCTGGAACAAACATGGACATCAAAGCTAAAATGCTCTCATCAACATATTCGCTTGTTTTAAATCTCAGGACATAGGATATCATGTTAGTAATGAATTTTTCAGCTTCATTGAACCAGACCTGGTGAAAAGGAGGTGGCTCTCTGGATTGGCAATCTAATCTCATGAATAACTTGGCAATTCGGCCTACTTCTGCAGTGGATAGTTTAGAGCCTTCATCCACCAAATGTCCCATGGAAAGAAGAGCCAGAGGCTGACTAGGCTTGAAGTGTAGCATTTCATTGATTGAGTCAGGAGTTATATGAAAGAGGAAAGTTCTAGTAGGTTCATAATTAGCACAACAAAAGCGGATTACATCTCGGAATATATTTACTGAGGGGAGATAGTATCTGGGCAGATTGGATTCCCATATCCCATAGAGATTAGTTTTGTTTAGGTGACTATTCCTGATTTCACAGAACGCTTGGAGGTGGTTTTTGCCACCAATTAAGTCTTGTATTTGGAAATCCCTATCAGCTAAGGGCAACCACTCTAAGTTCTTATGAGGTGAATTAAGGGGAGCAATGTTTAGGGCCACTGGAGCTTCCATTGCTCAATTTCTTGTGATTTTTCAATTTGGAATTTGGGTTTTTGCAAAAAGGTAGGTAAAATAACTATTTCTGGGGGACTTCTTAGTGAATTGTATGCCGAAGTCTATTGGAATTTAGCTCATGGACAAAATTTGTAGAGAAAAATGAGGTCTGCATGGTTTTTCAGTAAAAAATGGGCAAACACAGTGGTTCTAGTATGTATGTTTGAATATGGTACGATGAAATGTATTCTAATTTAGCTTCTTTGGACAATTTTGCAGTGGAAAGCTGAAAAACATGGGGTTTGAGAATGAAATTCAGGTAAATACCTGTTTTGACAGCGAACTGTGCGATTTGCAGGTCGCGGGATGAGCTGGAAGGACAAACTGTGGACTCAATTTAGCTGGGTGGCAGAATGTGTGATCGAAAAACTGATTTAGATGAAAGTCACGGGCATCGGTCTTGTGAAAGAAACCAACAGAAATAAACAAAAACGACACATTCACAGGTTTTTGACGTAAAATTTACTTTGGCGGGCATTTGGTGCTTTTTAGTTGGATGATGTCAGCATGGCGTGGTATTTTCTCATGTAGTGGGGTGACATGGCACTAACGTAGTGCTGACGTGGTTGCGATGTCAGTGGATGACACGAGGATGATGTCAGCAGGGAGGCAACAGGGGCGGTAAGCGGTTTGGCCCCTGCACCACTTTTGGACAGAAGTGGTATTGGAGGGGAGGGCAGCGAGCACCGCGGGAGATTGCCACCTGTCCCAGGGTATGGTGGCAAAACCACAATCCCCCGGGTGCTAACAATCGGGCAGATGAGGGCTTGTGATATTCATGTGGGCTATTAGGTGGCGAGGGCTAGATCCAACGGCAGGCAGCGACTGGGATATGGCAGAGGCAACGCTGCAGGGACCGACCATATAAATCAATGAATTTATTATGTTTCGGGGTGTATTTGCTTTGGTTGTCGGGTGGGTTTGGTTATTTATTTAACCAAATGTTAAATAAATTCCATGGTTTGTGTATGCAGAGGGTTGTTAATGGCCCCAAATGAACCGTTAACTCCCATAAAACATTGATATATGGCTATAATTAGCTGGGGGTCAGGATATTTAAAGTCTTTTTGAGGATTTTTATATAGTTATATAGTACGGGCATGGGGAAAATATGAGGGTTTATATAATATAGTTAATATGTTAAAATGGGTTTATGAAAGGTAGGCACCAAATTTACATGGTCAAATCAACTTAGGCATTGTGGAAATGAAAGAGATCCAAGCTATGCACTTGGAAAACCTAGAAAAATGGAAGAAAGGCATTTTTACACAACAAATGTGGCTTTATTGTCCTAATTAAAAACAGAGTTTCACTTAGTATTTCTCGTGAAATAAAGTGTTTTTAGGAGCACCAAGCAGATCCTAATGTCCTTGTGGGGAGGTTAGTAAATGTTCCTTGGAGAAATGAGGAGGGGAGATAGTCATACTTCATCTATTTTGTGACCTCATAGTTGAAATGATACCTATGATATCCATGAGATGAATCATCTTCAAAAGAGAAAATTGCTCATAAACCTACTTCTGCAACATCAAAACTGCCTACCCAGCCTATTGTAACTAACATTTTTTCCTCCTCTTTCCTTGGGTGCGTTTAAACTAGCAAACCTTACTCTCTTATTTTCTTTTAGCTTCCATCCTATCTAAGTCTGCCCTGATTTCTTCCAGGTGCTCAGATTTCGCTGTTGAGCACCCTTGCTTCTCTACCTAAATACTTGTCTGCCAAGCTTGAACTATTTGAACAGACCTTGTTCTCTATCTCTAAAACAGGAAATTTAAACATGGACTGGCCAAGAATAAGCTGTTTGGCTATCATCAACTGTGACAGAAGTCACCTAAGTGCACATGATGAAATGTTTTGCAAAAATAGAATAGTAGTGGCAATTTTAACTAGCACACATTCCTGGTCCTCTCTTTGGGGTTCATTTTCTTCATTTTTGACCAATTTATTCTTTTTTCCCTTTGATATTTCTTTTAGGGCATACCATATTTTCATTTTTTTTTTTTTTTTTGGTTTTTTGACGGAATCTTTGCAGCATGGAAAGGATGAACATATTTGGAATTTCAACAGTCAATCATGAAATATGACACCTATTGGTATAGGAGCATAACACTGGCTCCACTTGGGGATGTCTTTTCCTGGTGAAAAGCCAAGAACAACAGGTCAGATGGCCTTATATTCAATTTTTACTGCATTCTGAAATCTTCCCTTTACTGTAAACAAACAACACTATAGCTCTACAACATATATACATTTTTCATAAGCTGATTCAAACAATTGCAGCTCTATTTTTTGATGGTTTTTCAGAACGTTTGTCATCATATTTACAGCTTCCAAGTATTCTTCTTCAATTCTTATTATAAAATAAAAATGTAATAGAAAAAGGTGTCACAGTTCCTTGCCTTTTTCTTAAAATTTGCTACATATTCCTTCCTATCTTATTGCTGTAATAAACTGTATAAAGTAAATCTTTTTATGTACAAGTTAGAGTCCTGAAATCTCAAAAAAGTGGGTCAAAATAATGCTTCAGCATCCGACCATTGACTGGCCCATCTTCTGCTTTTGTACCATCAAAGCGTTTCAAAAAGTAGACGTTGTTTCCTTGTACAACCTGAATAGCAAAAGGTCCTTTCCATAGGAATTCAAACTCACATGTTTTCCTTTATCTTCCCTTCTGGAATCCCATTTCAGTACTTTATCTCCTATGAAAAAATCCTCTGCCTTTGTCCTTTTGTCAAATATCTTCTTCAGTTTTTCTTGTAAAATTTGAGATCTTTGATACACCTATTTTCTAGCCTGCTGCAAATGAATTGTTTGGTTGATTCTTCTCTGAATGTCATTGGGTTCTACTTGTATTTCCTATAGCAATTTTATCACACAGATTCCCAAAGATGAAGGGAATACAGCCTCCATGCCATAAACCAATTCATAGGGGCTTGTTCCAATGGATCTTTTTGTAGTCAATATGTCTGCCCAAAGCGCATTGATAAGCTTCTTATGGCAGTTTTTTTTGTTTTCCTCCAATATTTTCTTAATGATGTTGATCAGGCTTTTATTGGATGATTCAGCTAGACGATTACCTTGGGGGTAATAGGCTATGGAGTGGCCTATGGTAATATGGTATTTGTGACAAAAATTGATCATTCTTTTGGATTTAAAAGCAGCAGCATTGTTAGTTATAATTTTTTCTGGACAGCCAAATCTAGACAGGATATTGGTTTCTAGGAATTGCATGATCACCGAGTCTTTAGTTTGTCTACAAGTGATGGCTTCTATCCATTTGTTGAAGTAGTCTGTGGCAGTCACAATCCACTTATGCTGGCCATAAGAGGGAGGGTGAATTTCCCCAATGAAATCCAAAAACCATTGTTGAAATGGTCTTTCAGTGGAAATTGGTTTGAGTGGTAGAGGTAAAAGCTTTCTCTTGCCCTCAAAGATTTGGCATTTATGGCAAGAAGTCACAAATTTCTTTTCATCAGCAAACAGGGAGGGCCAATAAAATCCAGCTCTTAGGATTTTATCAGTAGTTGATTTCTAGTACAAATATCCACCATAGTCCCCTGCATGAAATTCTTTAAGCACTTTGTCAGTTTCATCCTTTGTTAGATAGCTTAGTAAAATGCCTTCATGATTTTTCCAAAATAAAACATTATCTAGAATGCAGAATTTTGAAGCTTTCATTTTCAGAAATCTCTTTTCAGTTCTGGATAACCTTGGAGGAGCCTGCAGGTTTAACAATACATAAATTATATCAGCATACCAAGGTGATTGTAAAATGGCTTGGTTGATCTGTGGAGTTTCCACCTCCTCTTCGTTATCCAGTTCATTGATGTCAAGGGCTTGAAAGTTGGTTTTAGTCATCAGTCTAGCTAATCCTTGGCCTTTTATCAGCTTTGTTGTTTTAATTTCAATGACATATTCCAAAATTTTAGCTATCCACTTGCCTCTTTTGCCTTGAATTCCTTCTTGAGTTAGAATATCCTTGACCACAGTGTTTGGTACATAGGCTATTACATGAGAGTATAAAATGTAAACTCTGAAGTCCTTAATAGCTTTTACAAGGGAATAGGCTTGTTTTTCCATGATTTGA
Source organism: Pinus tabuliformis (assembly GCA_031772625.1). Classification (NCBI taxonomy): domain Eukaryota; kingdom Viridiplantae; phylum Streptophyta; class Pinopsida; order Pinales; family Pinaceae; genus Pinus; species Pinus tabuliformis. The sequence continues at coordinate 853,217,650 of CM062818.1, read as the reverse complement.
TATTTTAAAGGTGCATCTCTAAGTGCTTCGCTGAAAAAAGCTATGGGATTTTCACATCTTTGATCATCTTTCTGTAGCAAAACAACAACAATAGTATGTTTAGATGCAAAGGAAAAGATTATAAAGTCTCTGTCAAATTTCGGGCTTGTGAGGACTGGTGTTTTAGTTAAAGTTGTTTTGAATTCTTCAAAGGCTTGCTTTGCTTCTACAGTCCATTTCACTTTGGAATCTTTCTTCAACATATTGTTCAACAATCTTATCAGTTGAACTAAGTTGGGTATGAATCTTCTTAGAAAATTAATTTTCCCTAGAAAGGCTTGCACTTCCTTGATATTTCTAGGGTGAGGAACTTGTAGAATGGTTTGTATTCTGTCTGGGTCAATTCTAATGCCATCTTTTGAGATTATGTGACCTAAGAGCTTGCCCTCTTCTAGGCCGAATAATGATTTCATTGGGTTCAGTGATATACCATATTTTCTATAGATTAGAAACACTTGTCTAAGATGTTCTAAATCTTCCTAATCTGATTTGGAAAATGCAGTAAGGTCATCTAGATATATGACCAGAAATTCATGAATCTCTTTAACAAAAGCTATGTCCATTGCTCGTTGAAACATTGCCCCTGCATTCTTAAGTCCAAAAGGCATTTTTACATACTTGAAGGTTCCCCAAGGTGTTGTGAATGCAGTCTTATCTTCATCATCAGGGTGAACTAGGATCTGATTAAAACCTGAGAATCCATCTAGCAGGGAAATTCTGGAAGCTCCCACTACCCTTTGTAAAATGTGGTCCATCTTGGATAATGGATAATGCTCCTTCAGAGAAACTTTATTTAGATTTCTCAAATCAACACATAGTCTTATTTCTCTTGTTTTCTTCCTAGTGGGCACAAAATTTGAGATCCATTCTGAAAATCTGATGGGTGCGATAATGCCAGCCTCATACATTGTTTTGACTTCTTTTTCTATTAGAGGAAGGGGTACAAGATTTACCCTTCTAAGCTTTTGTTTGAATGGTTTCTGATTCTCTTCTAGGGGTATTATGTGCTGAATCACGAAAGTTTCATAGGACTTAAGATCTTCATAGCTCCATGCAAAAACATCTTGAAATTCTTTAAACAGTTCAATATATTTCAACTTTTGGTCAGGAGGTAAAGCTCTAGACAGTATTATCGTCTTAAGATTTTCTGCAGTTCCTATATTACAGTCCTCAATTTCGGCATTTAATTGTTGCATTTTTGGTTTTCTTCGAATATCATTAGAGTCAAAAATATCCTCCAATGGAGTCAAGCCTGTAGGTAAAAAATTATCCTTTAGATCAATTACTTCAGACTCTCCTTCAGCAATTTCATCAAAGTTTATTTCTTTCAGCTATTGCAATTTTTTGTTGGTAAAGATTATTGGATGCAAAATCTGATTTGTTGTTTCAGCTGAAATGTGTTTTTCAATTTTGTCCATTTGATGATCTTCACGAATGGTGGTTGTTTCTATATTTTTACTGGAAAATTCTCCTTTTAAGGTCAGGAAATTAAGGGTCTGAGTGTCATTGTCAAACACCTGCCAATTTTTTACATTGTCTGGTACAGCTGGCCTGTGTTTAATTTCAGTAGTAAAATGATGATTAGGCTAAAATGGTAGTTTACAATTGCTGGCAAATGTTGCCAAACTGTGAGCATGAAAATTGTGGTTCCTTGAAATTTTGGTAAGCTGTGATTCTAGAAAGGTATTGGGTATTTCAACTACTGCCCCTTTACAAGCTCTTAACCTGAGATCATTTGTGACAAAGTTTCTTTTCATTTGTTGAGTAACCAAATCAGAGTCTCCCAAAATTGATATCCTAACTGCTCCTAGACTTTTGATCAATTTGAGTCCTAGTAGAAGGGCTTCATATTCAACCATGTTATTTGTACATCCAAAATTCAGCCTGTATGCATGTCCTTCAGCATTATCATTTTGCATCTTATGTATCCAAATCCCCACCCCTGCTCCTACTTTATTCACTGATCCATCAAACACTAAGTACTATAAGATTTCTTGATTACAGCTAGCATTAGGAGTTTTAAAGATTTTCTTGGTAGGCAGATTTGGATTTCAAACTCATATTGTTTCCCTTGTGTGTATGTTGTATCAATTGTTTTAGCAATTTCTAGAGTTTGGGCAATTGATTCTTCATTAATGCTTTTTCCTTCTATGGATGCCAAAACCTTAGCATCAGTTGGGGGGCAAATTTCAACATTGTATAGGATTAAAGAGTCCATATAAGAATGCATGGAATAGATAGGAAAGTTTTGGGGTTTCTCTTGACTGCTAACCACATATTTCATCATTGTTTCCTGGTACTATCTCTTTGGCTGGGCAAAGACTGAGATGGTAGTGTAAGACATGTCCAACTACAAAGATACCTGGAGCTTTGCACCCCAAGATCTGGACAAAAGCATTCCATATTTTGGTGGGATATTAGCTACCACTACATCCATTAGAATTGTCTTAGTAGGGTATTACACTAGAGATACACATAAATCTTTAATTAGGCCTAGACATCTGACCTGACTAGAATCAAAAGAGAACAAGTCTTTGTATGGCCTTGTGATATCTAGGTCCAACTTTTCCATCACAGACTTGAGCATTAGATTATTGGAAGCTCCCGAATCAAACATTGCATTATGAAGTACTTTTTCATGAATGTTTAGACTTACATAGAATGGAGGAACTCCTCCATCTATTGATTTGCCATTTACTTCTGGTCCAAAAATTAATTCTGGTTGGTCATCTAAAACGTTAACTGCATCTCTATTTTCTGAAATTTGAAGTGATCTACTGATTTTTTCTCTATAGACATTATGTTTAACCAATTCGGACAATGGAATTGCAATTTTTAATTTGCCTATTTCGGTTTCAAGGTTGAAAGGTTTTTCCATTTGGAAATTTGCATTTCGGGCAGCAATATTTTCTTTTTTCTGCTGCGTTTTCAATTTTTTTTCCTTTATCAGCAGTTCTATTATGAAATGAATCTACTTTAAAATTAATTTCAGGAGATTCCTTTGCATTTTCTTTGGGAGAAAAGGAAGTGGAAGGCTGACTGTTTGATGGTTTTAAGTCAGATTTGTCCTCAACCATGGGTTCTTTTGGGCTGAGGTCTGTTCTAGTAGGGAGTTCTATAGGGGAAGAATTAACCTTTGCTTTTTTAGGCTACTTGGTATATTTTTGCATGTTGGATTCAGGGACATCTATCGTTCTGCTTCTCAACTTGTACTATTTATGAACCTCATAGACAATTGCATCATTTCCTTCTCTGAAATCAAATGATTCTCCCGATTTGGTTTGAAATTGATAAAAAGTGTGAGCTTCTTGATCATCATGGGTCAAAAAGATTTGTTGTTCACCGTTCTAACCCATTAAGTTAATTTGGGTGTCCTCTGTTGGTCCACTAGAAGTTTAAGCTTCAGCATAGTTCTCTTGGAATTTAGGCCTGATTTTTTGGTCAGGACCAGCCTTTCCAGTATTAGGATTCTGATTTTTCCTGAAGTTTGGATTTCTTCCGGTTTTACTTGGTTGTCCCTCCCAAGAGGATTTCCTCTTAATTGTGTCTACTCTATCACCCAGATAATCCATTCCTTTGATAATTGCATCTAGTTTTTGCTCAAAAGCAGAAGGTTCTTCTTTGAAGGGAGTCGTTCTTTCAGCTCTAGATCGAGCTCGTTTAGAAATCAGATTGGCCTCTGCACTGACAGCTATGCTCTGCATGTCTTCTAAGCTTGGAGGAGCTCTTTCCCTGATCTAGTAAGCCATGTCAGGATCAAATCCATCACTGAATTTTATCAATGCCAGGTCTGGTGGAGGTCTAAGGTTCCGAGGAATAGCATTGTATACATTATTAAGTCTCGCACAGTAATCTTGAACAGTTTCTTGTGGGTCCCTTTTCAAGCTTTTATATTCTAATAGGATGTGTAATGGGTCCTTCTTCTTTTCCCACCTATTTAAGAAAGTTTGATAAGGGCATCTGGGTCAGCAATAGTGTTTATAGGGAGTGCCCTAAACCAGGTCCTGACATCACCAGTTAAACTTTGGAAGAAAAAAATCATTCTGACATCATTATCATCAATCTCATAGTTTTCAAAATAATCTGTCATTTTCTTAGTGTGTTTTTGAGCTATATAGGTGCCAGTACCATCAAAATAGGTAATTTTTCTCTGATAATCCTGAGGCATAGCCCCTGGATTTGTAGGCAATTGCATGGGAGCATATCGATTTGCCATATTTATAGGGATAAATGTAATAGCTGGAAGAATAGGGATGACAATGGAAATATGTGCTGTGGATGGGGGAGTGGAAAAGATGATCTGAAATGCTAATGGTGAACTAGGTGGAACAACAGTAATGGAAGAAAGGACTTGTGATTTTCCAGCAGTAATCTTAGTTTTGATAGAGTTCTGTTGAGGTGTGTCAAGGTTTAAATCAACGGAATATTCTAGACTTTCTTGGCTTCTAAGGTGCTTTGGGGTCAAATTAGGATTTTTAAAGATAGCTGGAGGATTTGGATCTGGATTCAATCTAGTGTAACAATTTTCTTCTTTGGAGCTAGCTTCTAACTATATTTTTTTATTTTTCCTAAAAATATTTGAAGAACACAGCTTTTGACAGTATCTTTCTAGGAAATTTTGAATTGTGAGAGTCTTGAATTTTCCTAAAAATCTTTTGAAAACAAAAAGGAAACTGATCAAGTCTTTGAGACGGTTGTTCAAAGCCTAAAACTAGACTGGAGATTGACTGAAGCAGCTTTTATCTACTCCTGTAATTGCATAGCAAAACAATTTCAAAGGCTACCTGGCTAACTTTAGGCTCCATCTGTAACTTTAGAAAATGTATAGCAGTAACAAACAATCATTTAGGTCCCCAACAAAGTTGCCAATGATGTTATCACTTAGGTTGTTCCCCAAAAGTTCTAAGAAAAGGGAATACGGCCGAGGTAACCATAGACCAATCTTTCAGATGCAAGTTCTAGCCAATCTGCATCCAGAGAGGGCTCTCTCTTTATAATTTAGCTTTGTTTTTAAGGTATATTAGGCTAGTTATAAATTACAGGGGTTTGTTTGATTTTTGGATGGTGACATTCAATAGAACAGGGGTGTAAATAAGAAAAGTTCAGTCCATTGGGCTAATGGAGTCCATGAAGATGAATTGCTGGATATGGTTTCTTTGAAAGAAGGAGGTACCACAAAGCAAGGTAATCAACCATGAAACAAATTATAGGCAGGAATCAAGTGAGATGTGGTCAGGGGGTGAATGACAACTAAGAATCTTTCATCATGCTGACAGAGGAAAAGTGGATGAATACTACCAGGGAGAAGTTAAGAATTCCTTAGCTATATTCAAGATGCAAGAACCAGGGAAACAGGAGCAGTTAAGAATTCTTGCTTATGCTAATTCTGAAGAAAACATAAAAAATAATAGAGACTGAACACATAGTACAGTTAAGTAATTTCTGGGTTATTCTTTTTCCCTGTTATTCAGATCATGAACATAGATGATATATAAAAACACAAAAAATGTAAAACATGAGTTAAAAAGACTTATGCATCCATGAAATAATTCGAGAATTTTGCAGCATAGTCCTCTGCCATTAATTCCACAACCAGAGAGTTCAGCAGCAAAGCATTCTAGCAACTTTATTTCAGAAGAGTTCTCAGAGTTACAGCGCAGTTCCAGAAATGAATCACTAACCCCTAATACTTTGCTTAGGGAGGTATTTGTACAAAAATGTTTACAAAATATCTGAATGAGATAATATCTAGCAATAAATTCTTCTACCTACTCTACAGGAGAAGTAAATGATCTTGAAAACAGAGAGAAAATAATGCAAAAGTAAATGTTGCTTGTGCTAGCCGTTGAGTTGGTAAGATGCGTTGACTGTTTGCTCAGTGAGTCGGCAAGTGGATGCTTTCACTGATATTCCATGCTACTGGCTTTTCTTTCTCAGGTGATTTTGATTTTGCTTTAATAGACCGCTGCCCCATGTGACTATCACCTGCTGCTTTTATCTGCTTTATGATATGTTGTTTTCTGGGAAAAAACAAAAATTTGAAATTTGCCAACAAAATTTCCAACATACTTTGCCACCATTTCTCTTCTGGAAGCTGATGTCTTTGCAACTTTACCAAAGTCTCGTCAGCGTCTGTCTACTTGTAGAAGTTAGGCTGGATTGAAAAAAGATGTTGCACTTCATGCTCAATATAAAACAGGCTTTCCAAGTTGCTATAAAGAGTTTGGCCAGATGGAAGGGTCTTTTGTGCTGCAGCACTTGATGATGATGCATTTTGTTGATCAGCAGCATATCTATTCAACTTGAGCTGGTACTCAGCTTCTGTCAGCAGGCGTTGATTACTTCCCACTAGGCTGCGCAAGCCTCTTTCCTGCAAAACTGTAAATTTTTCTAAAAATGAATTTACCTCCACTTGCATGTCTTGGCTCTTCCTCTCTAAATTCTACATCAGGGTTCTCATGGTCAGGACTCTTTTGATTGTTAGGATGGTGCTTGTCCTGTCTCTGATGTCCAATGATGCTAGTTTTTCCTTGGTTTTAGTGTTCAAAAAATGGATTAGCCTATTGGCCTGTTTGGGCTTTTGTCCCAATAAATTTGTATCCTTTTGAATTTCCACCTGGGCTGCTGCTATCAAATCAATCTACTCATATATAATTTGAATAGATCTCCATATACTACTAATTGATTTAATGCTATTAGCCCACAAAATGCCCTTGATTTCTCCCATAGGCTTGTCTAAAGAGAGGTCTTTTTCCAATGCCTTTACTTTATTTTCTAATGCCTTTACCTCTCTTGTCTTTTCTACCACAGTCAGTTTAGATTTGTCATAACTTATTTCTAGCTTGGCCAATTTCTCTTTAGCCTATTTTAATTCTAATACTTGGAGTTTTAAATCCTCCATGGCCTTTATCAATTCCTCAGTGGTAATGGTAGTGTTGTTGCCTGCTGTTGTTGTTGCTGAAGTACTTGGTGCTGTTGATGCTGGGGCAGTGGGAGGGACTGTTGTTGTAACTGTGGGAGGAGTAGTTGTAACTGTTGGAGCTGTTTGAGATGGATGGGAGGTTAACACTCCCTGCTTTTCCTATAATGCCTTCTCCAATTCCTGCTCTGTCTCATTTAGTATTTGATTCATTTTCATTAGCAAATCCATCATGTCTTCTTCTGCTTTTTCTTGCACAACCTATGTGGTTTGTGGATGCTTAGTAATTGGCAACTTCAATTGTTTCTTGAGGGTAGCTATGTCATCCTCATTTTTCTTCATTAATGCCTTTATTCCGTTGGTGTCTTTCGGATCATGTCCCAACTGAATGATAATTTCTTCCAAGGACTTTATCCTGTTGTCCTTGGCAAAAGAGGATGCCTTTTCCAAATCTAGTTGGGCAGATGTGTTGTTCAATGAATTCTACAATTGTTGAGCTAGCATTGCTTTGTCTACCAATGTGGAGTAGACCATCTCTCAAGTTCGCTTGTGCAACTCAATCTGGTCCATAGGGTGAATGTCTTTGGCAAGGGCCTCCAGATTTGTTCTAATATAATTGGCTACTGACTGTGGCTGCTACACTTTAGGCTTAAAGTGACTCAAGATCATCTTTCCTTCTTTAATGTCATATGCAAACATTAACCATTGCTATTCGGTGAGGGTAATCTTGAGAAATTGGTCATAAAGTTGCAATCTTATAGGCTCATTCTGGGCTTTAATATCTGTGAATGTTCTTTTGATATCAAAACCTCTCCTGCTTTGTGGCCTTGAGGAGGAAACTTCCACACTATGTTGTTTCTCCAATTCCTGCCTATGAGAACTAGTGGATGTTTCTACCATAGGAGATGTCTGTTGGATGGTTGCCCTCTCACTTCTTGGACTTTCTGCGATTTCCTCACTAATCTCCTCTTCAGGTAGAGGATTTATTCTTTTCCTTTTCGCACTTGGTTATTTTGCTGGCCCACTTACAGCTATGGTCTCTTCTCGGTCCAATTTCTTACCCTTTTCCTCATTTAAAGGAGTCTGCAATGCTGGTACTTCTAGTTCTTTGGTCTGGGCAGGAGGAATTTTCCCTTGGCCTTTTTGTTTTGATGATGTTGGCTGATCTGTCATTATGTGCTATTCTAAATCCAGCACTTCTTTGCCCTTAGATGTCCGTGCAGCTACTCTAATTCTTTCTTGGGTAGGTTTCTGTGAAGATGCAACAGTTGATGTGCCTGCTCTGGTTTTGTTGAGGAACTTTGAAAGACACTTGTCCAAAAGCGTCTAGGTCAAGATTCTTTTCAAGATTTTTCATATCTTGCTCCATTTTTTCTTCCTCGGTGAGCTCTTCTATCAATGTGCCCTCCACCCATTCATCTTGATTAGCATACTGATCTAATTCAAGGATCATACAATGATTATAGGCTGATAGCCTGTTTTTTACCTTTCTGTCATAGATGAATCCATTTGGGTCATAGGGTACCCACCAAAAGCTCCTTTTTAATTTGAGTTGTTCACCCAATATCGTTTCAACATCTTTCCATCCTTCCTTTTTGTTAATAATGAAAGGGCCTAATTGGTTTCTTAATTTCAGCTGAGACTTTTTCTTGGCAGCATAAAAATGAGTCAAATCTAAGCTAGTAAATTTCCTGAAATATTCAAGAGCAAAGAGTCTCATAGGCACATATTTTGGCAGTTTATAGGGGCACAACTCACAACCATATATCCTGATATCAGTGTGATTCTGGTAAAAGTACCAGTCACCTATTTTGTAGCTTTTGTAGAGCTGTAAAATTTTTTGCATGTCATGAGAGAGTCTAGGAGGAGGATTTCTCATCAGCAGAGAGGAGACTAGATGTATAAATAGATCAATGAATTCACAGTAAGTGTAGGGCGAGTTATGGACTTAATGGAAGACTGAGGTCCAAAAGGTTACATACCTCCTTTCTCCTTTAGTATCCAATTTCTGATAGGAAACTAAAAACTGTCTATTTGATAGTACAAGAATAGATGATATATATAGGAGGTATACTTCAGGACTCCTTCTCTGTCCAGACTGATGAATTGTTCATGGATTTTGTTGGTAATGAAAGTAGCAAAGTCAAATTTGACAGCAGGAGGATGTCCTAGAACAAACATGGACATCAAAGCTAAAATGTTCTCATCAACATATTCACTTGTTTTAATTCCCAGGACATAGGATATCATGTCAGTAATGAATTTTCCAGCTTCATTGAACCAGACCTGGTGAAAAGGAGGTGGCTCTCTAGGCTGGCAATCTGATCTCATGAATAACTTGGAAATTCGGCCTACTTCTGCAGTGGATAGTTTAGAGCCTTCATCCACCAAATGTCCTATGGAAAGAGGAGCCAGAGGCTGACTAGGTTTGAAGTGTAGCATTTCATTGATTGGGTTAGGAGTTATATGAAAGAGGACAGTTCTAGTTGGAGACATAACTTCTCTTTGAGTAGGTTCATAATTGGCACAGCATAGGTGGATTACATCTGGGAATATATTTACTGAGGGGAGATAGTATCTGGGCAGATTGGATTCCCATATCCAATAGATATTAGTTTTATTTAGGTGACTGTTCCTGATTTTGTAGAATGCTTGGTGGCGGTTTTTGTCACCAATTAAGTCTTGTATTTGAAAATCGCTATCAGCTAAGGGAAACCACTCTAAGTCCTTACGAGGTGCATTAAGGGGAGAAATGTTCAGGGCCACTAGAGCTTCCATTGCTCAATTTCTTGTGATTTTTCAACTTAGAATTTGGGTTTTTGCAACAAAGTAGGTAAAATAATAGTTTCTAGGGTATTTCTCAGCTAATTGCAGGCCGAAGTCTATTGGAATTTAGCTCACAGGGAAAAAATTGTAGAGGAAAACAAGGTCGCGGGGTTTTTTGGTAAAAAATGGGCAAACACAGTGGTTCTAGTGCGTATGTTTGAAGATGGTACAGTGAAATGTATTCGAATTTAGCTTCTTTGTACAATTTTGCAGTGGAAAGTTGAAAAACACGAGGTTTGGGAACGGAATTCGGCTAAATACTTGTTTTGATAGTGAACTATGTGATTTGCAGGTCGCGGGACGAGCTGGAAGGTTGAACTGTGGACTCAATTTAGCTGGGTGGCAAACTGTGTGATCGAACAACTAATTTGGATGAAAGTCGCGGGCACCGGTCTTGTGAAAGAAACCAATAGAAATAAATGAAAATGACACATTCACGGTTTTTGATGAAAAATTGACTTTGGCGGGCTTTTGGCGCTTTTTAGTTGGATGATGTCAACATGATGCGGTATTTTGTCATGTAGTGGGGTGATGTGGCGCTAACGTAGTGCTGACATGGTTGTGACATCAGCAAATGATGCGAGGGTGATGTCAGCAGGGAGGCAGCAATGGCGGTAAGTGGTTTTTCCCCCGCACTGCTTTTGGACAGAAGTGGTATTGGAGGGGAGGGCAGCGAGCACCACGGGAGACTGCCACCTGTCCCAAGGTACGGCGGCAAAACCACCATCCCGCGGGCACTAACAATTGAGCAGAGGAGGGCTCATGATATTCATGTGGGCCATTGGATGGCGAGAGCCAGATCCAATGGTTGGTGGCGACTGGGATATGGCGGAGGCAACAGCGCGGGGACCCACCATATAAATCAACGAATTTATTATGTTTCATGGTGTATTTGCTAGGGTTGTTGGGCGGGTTTGATTATTTATTTAACCAAATGTTAAATAAATTCCATGGTTTATGTATGCGGAGGGTTGTTAATGGCCCCGAATGAACCGTTAACTCCCATAAAACATTGATATATGGCTATAATTAGCCGGGGGTAGGGATATTTAAAGTCTTTTAGGGGATTTTTATATAGTTATATAGTACGGGCATGGGGAAAATATGAGGGTTTATATAATATAGTTAATATGTTAAAATGGGTTTATGATAGGTAGGCACCAAGTTTACATGGTCAAATCAACATAGGCTTTGGGGAAATGAAAGGGATCCAAGCTATGAACTTTGAAAACCTAGCAAAATGGAAGAAAGGAATTTTTACACAAGAAATGTGGCTTTATTGTCCTAAGTAAAAACAGAGTTTCACTTAGTCTTTTTCATGAAACGAAGTGTTTTTAGGAGCACCGAGCAAATCCCAATGTCCTTGTGGGGAGTTTAGTAAATGATCCCTGGAGAAATGAGGATGGAAGTTAGTCATGCTTCATCTATTTTGTGACCTCATAGTGGACATTATACCTATGATATCCATGAGATGAATCATCTTCAAAAGAGAAAATTGCTCATAAACCTACTTCTGTAACATCAAAACTGCCTACCCAGCCTATTGTATCTAACATTTTTTCCTCCTTTTTCCTTGGGTGCATTTAAACTAGCAAACCCTTACTCCCTTCTTTTCTTTTAGCTGCCATCCTATCTATGTCTACCCTTATTTCTTCCAGGGGCTCAGATTTAGCTATTGAGCACCCTTGCTTCTCTACCTAACTACTTGTCTACCAAGATTAAGCTGTTTGGCTATCCATCAACTGTGACAGAAGTCACCTAAGTGCACATGATGAAATTGTTTGCAAAAATAGAATAGTAGTGGCAATTTGAACTAGCACACTTTCCTGGTCGTTTCTTTGGGGTTCATTTTCTTCCTTTTTGACCAATTTATTCTTTTTGCCCTTTTATCTTTCTTTTAGGGAATACCCTCTTTTCATTTTTTAATTTTTTTGGTTTTTTGAAAATATGGAATCTTTGCAGCATGGAAAGGATGAACATATTTGGCATTTCAACAGTCAATCATGAAATATGACACCTATTGGTATAGGAGCATAACAGATGCCATGACAATGTTTCAGTGCAAATCCGAACTATTGATGAAGAAGCTGTTCCTTTGCTAGTTAATGGACACAGATTGAAAATGTATAAGAGGCCTTTAGCAAAATAAGATTTCATTGACAATATTAGTAAGAAAGTGACAATGGTAGAGCAAGTTCCAGCTCTTCCCTCATGAGGTCACTTAAAAGGAAAAAAACAAAAGAATAAGGATTCGGGTGAAAAACTTCATGAGGTGCCTGAGTCACATCTTTGGGTTGAAAACCTTCCTTGAGGCGCCCAGGGCAGATATCTATATATATAACCTATCTATGGTACCCCAAGAGTTTCTTTATAATATATATATATATATATATATATATATATATATATATATATCTATATATATATATATATATATATAGATATAATAATAAAAGAATAAAAATAATTTTTATTTATAGGTCAGTGAAAGAGACAAGCAAGGAGCAAAGAGAAGATCTAGAGGGAACCCTTCCTCACATATATTCATCTCCTCCACTCCTTACCATGCATGCCTCCATCAATTCTATTATTTTTCACTTCATTGCTTCAATTCAGGTGAGATTGTGTTTTCTAACATAATCACCTCAACCATTGCCATCATCTCTGCATCCACATACACTCCTACTCTCGTTTTCCATTCATTACAACATCCTCACAGCATGAACCAACAACACGATCAATAAATTCTAAGGGAGACACCAAACATTGCCAAGTGGTAATCCAAGAGCCCAAAGTAGCAACAACATCAAATCCAAAGAGCTCTGTAGCAGCAATAATAACATCAAATCTTCAGTCACAGACACCTAAAAAAGCTAATAAACCATCAGCAGGTAGGAGAGGAGGAAGAAGAATAACCATCAGTAACACCTCTGATATTTGACAACCACAACATCGTGTCAAGACCACATGTAAGTATCCAACTCACTCACTCATCTGCATCATTTGATCAAAAGTTGTAATGCTTAAGAGATAGTTGGCTTATAAGCGAAAAGGTGGCAAAAAGGAAATTCTTTAATGTTGGACACCTAATCCTCAATGGGTTAGTGTGGAAGCCGAATAGACAAAGTAGTCCAAGAGACCTTGGGATGTGAAACCCAACGATCATAACATGTACTATAAATGTAAATCATTTGTTAATAAAAATTGTACTCTCATGTTTTATCTTTCATATTCTATTGTTGCCCATGAGTGTTTAACATGGTATCAGAGTAAGCGATTGCTAGTCCTGCTTCAATTTGAGCCACTTGTTTTGTGTTCTTTATACATATGTCAGTTCTACCTTTCTCCTAACCAGAATTGAGGAGAATTTCCACCTTATAAAGTGTTTTACTATGTGAATACTTACCAGTTCTGCCCATTACCTGTAACGCTCCATTAATTTATTGTTTGCTAGAAATTTGTTGCCTCTCCTACCTGACCTCTGGCACTGTATACGTTGCACCTAACTCTGGCTATTTTAAGACTCTCTTCTGCATTACCTGCACCCTCTGTCTGCTATATTCCACATTTATAGTCCTGACCCTTTCATTACCTATGCTCCTCACTATCCTGACTGTCCATAAACGTTTCATAAAAGAAGCGCTGTCCTGACATGGTAATTTTAGCTCTGGCATGGAGAATCCTTTCAATCGCTGATTTGAATGCCCTTGAGATCATAGCTGGATGACTTGCAATCATGGTATTTACGTTGGTATGGCTATGCTTTGAAGTTTCTTTGGCTATCTGTTGAAGTTTCTGGTTGAAATACATGAACCAATGTCAATTCCTTCCCTTCTATCCATGCCTCTATCACACTACCACACAACGCTCCCATTGTTACACTCCTCGGCTCCCAGTCCACCAGTTGCTCGTGGCTCCATAACATTGTATCGCTCCAAATATTGTATGCTGGTGCACATCTGGGATATTCCATACCATGCCTTTTTTGTGATATGCTGCCATTGTTTGAATCCACTCCTGGTTATTACCATTGTAAATCCACTCTCGGTTGGCATTATCGAAACCATCTCATCTTGTGTTGAGTGTTGTTTTAAACAATTGAAGCACCAGTCATATGTTGACCCTCCTCCACACTTGACTCCAGCAATAATCATAACTCCTATAATCATAATGTTGGCATGTCCATTGCATTGGCCTAGTGCATAGAATCGTTGGGCGGAAGCATAGTGAACCTGACATTACAACTCTCAAGAAATAAGGTGAATTTGAAAGGAAAGTAAGGTTGTTGTAGCATAGCTCGGGACCCTTGAAGAGGACAAGTTAAGCATAAGTGTAGAGGTTGAGTTTCTTTACCACTATGCCGAGAATTTCATAGTTGTGCCAAAGAATAATTCCCGAGATTTAAGAAGCACGAAATTCATCTTGGAGTGATTATTTGTGGCCATTATGGATTTCTAGACAATTTTCTCAGCTGAAGGATGCATTGGGTATTGAAGGTAAATTATTCTCTACTTCTGTGATGATCGTGAGCTCATTCTTCTTGCCGCTGGTGCTTTTGAAGGGACAACAACAGAAAATCATGTCCTCTCCTACCATTATTTTCTTTTGTGATGACCGTGAGCACTGAAGAGACACTGGAAGGTAGAATGTCCCTTGCGCTAGCTCACATTGTTGCCGCAACTTCATTTGTTGGGACTGTGTGCCAATTCTAGGATTAAATTTGCGTTGTATTGCTGGTGTACAAAGGATGTTTCTATGAATTGAAGAGCTGAGCCAAATAACTAGGGCTCAAACGGAATTTTACAAAAGATGTGTCTATGTGATTCATTAGCTTAATATTCTATATGTAAGCTTAGCTTCATGAAAGGGAATGCATGGCGACCCTTCAGTGCAGCATGGTGGTATAAAAGAGGATAGTGAGAAGAGCTTCTTCCAGGTATTGGTGAGAGGTGGTGTTGAATGCTGGTACATGATTTAATGTTTCCAGTCAACCTTGTCCAAAGCAATAACTAACTATGCCTCTTGGCTTTTGCGTGTTTGGTGCGAGTCTCTTCATATTCCAACACACGTGCCTTTGACATTGGGAGCAACCTCCAGAATCCACACATTCAGACGAGCACTCGTGAAACAACTATTGAGCAGCCACAGGAAGAATAGCGAGGGCATCGTCCACACTGGCGAAACAAAACCACTTTGTTGTTGGTTGGGAAGAATACGTGAAGCTAAGGCATTTAATATTCTTGTCGAAAATGTGAGTTCTTGTTACCGAGATTTGAAGAGGCCATTGCTTATCCAAAGACCAGTGCTCTAGTCCTTTGTACAATAATGAATGAATTATTTGATCCATATGTACAATAGCTCGATAGGCAAGTAATCAATAGTATATCTTGTCCAATTTTTGGTCGAGCTCGCAGTGTAGCATTGAGCAGTCGTTAGCACATTATTTAATTTTATAAACAATTGTCTACTATTTAATTGGAGAAAGTGGAGTTCTTGTTTCTCCATTAACATATATTTTTGATGAAGAATCACCAATATGGCGCAAACTTTTGGACCAGTTAAATCTTGACTGCATTCCTATGCGTGCTTCGTTTGCTCACCAGTTGTTATAACGATTCCCTTAACCACTGCTTATTGCTCGGCAGTTTTCCCTCTAGTCTAGCTGAGTTGCATTATTACAATTTCAAGTTGGATGAGAAAGAATGTAACAATGAAGATATATATCAACCATTTGTATTGAATCTAGCATTGAACAAGTTTCTCTATCCCATCAAAGCTGGTAGCATTTCAAGTAAAGTTGATTACTTGTAGTTAGACGTATTAAGGTATTCTGTGGCAATAGAAACACAAATTGAAGGACTGAACCTTTCTAGAAGTAGCAACCTGATATTCGGCCCTCCTAGGGCTACGCATCATAACAAGAGGATAGCTGAGTTCTCAATAGGAGTATCTAACCCAATGGGAGTTGTTTCAGACATGTTGAGGACTGATACTACATTTCTGGGTTGCGGGAACCCTTAAGAAGGCAGTCGGGCCTATTGTAATTGCTCTCAAAGGTCTGTGGGTTAATATAGGGTTTGCAGGAGATCATGGTAAAATTACAAATAGTAGAACTCAGTTAAATTGGATTAATATTCGATCTGGTTTATTAAATCATTGACAGTTACAAACAATACTCTACTTGGTAAAATGTTGGTTGTATACATTCCTTGTTTAATAGACAACCAACCCTATTTATTGTCGATTTGAGGAGAATCATATTGATGTTAATAATCCTTAGATTATTCATGCATGTATACTGTTACTGTTGAATGATTTGTATATTACATGAAAAAAAAAGGTCTCTTATTGCAGCAGGGAACATCAACTGAACCTGACTCTGTTGACCAAAAGAGCAAACATTTCATTAGATGTATCAACATCTTAAAGAAAATTTCAAATCAACTTTGGAGAAAAAGGGTGACTAGATATTGCAAATGGGTGTTGCTCCTTCATCATTGATCCATAGCTGTAATTAGTTTTTTGTAATTTTGACATTAGAGAAAATGACTCAAATTGGTGAAGTATTAGAGTTTTTGAAAACTCTTATACAATCTATTGCTGATGACACATTCCAAATCAGCAAAGGCTCTCTCTCAGAAATTCAGACATGTCTACAAAATGGACAAGAGAAGATAGAATTTTTACAGTTCGAAACTCATCTACAGCAAGAAGAATTAAAATAGAGGAGTCATCACTCTGAAACTGTTTCTGTTCAGAACAATGAAACGAACTCCCATAAATAGCAAGACAATATTGATAAAGTTCATTTAGATCCAGTGCCCAATAAAGCAGCAGTTGTACATGGAAATGCAGAAACTCAGTCTGCACTTCCCAAGCCCATCATCAGACCTTCGGAACAGCTTATCCACAACAAGCATAGAAGTGGTCTTGGATATGACAAGGAATTGTCCTTTCATATTCTAGGCTACTCCAAGCCCATTCAGTTTTAGAGTGTTGGATTCATTCATGACAGTTCACCTGCTCCTCATGACAGTTCACCTTCAGTGGTTCCAGATTCTGACCCTCTTCCACAACACCAAGAACAACAACAGTTTGTAAAATTCCAACACTGTGACCGAGTTGGCCATTTGAAAGATCATTGTTTTTATCTTCATCCATGTAAGTACTGTCATAAAACAACCCATTCATCAAATAGATGCTTCAAAAACAAATGTCATGCAAGAACAAAGATTCATCTAGGATGGATCGCTTCTTGGAAATGGGCATCAAAAGCCAAGAAGATATTCTAATCACATGTCAGAACTTGTTCTAGAGTATTGAACAGTCTTGCAGTTGAGTTTTGTCCATCATCTCACCTTGTATCTGACAGGGGGGGAAATTATGGTCATCTACAAGCTTCAAAGCGACATCAAGCGAGCCTGAGCCACAACCTGCCACACCAGATTCAAAGTTGTAGCTAGAGACAAATATGCCCCTGAGCATGCCTCTAGTTGGTAATCTGGGACACTTCCTCTAACAGAGGACTTCAGCTTCTTACCAGTTTCGGAAGAATTCCAGGAGCAAAATTGAGAACACTTCCTCTAGCAGAAGAGTTCAACTTCTTGCTAGTTTTGGAAGAGTTCCAAGAATTGCATTAAACATTCCAAAGTTGTTGGTCATCCTTAAACCATCACAGGTTGAGACTTCCCTTTTTAGGTTGAAGTTCTCCCTTCTATGCGGGGTGAGACCTCCCTTTATTGGTTCAAGGTTTCCCTCTTCCAAACAATAGGAGCACTTCCTCTAGCAGAAGACTTCAGCTTCTTGCCAGTTTTGGAAGAGCCTCGAGAACTGCACTAAGCATTCCAGTGTTTGTGGTCATCCTTAAACCACCGCCCTTTATACCAACATTTCAGAGAGCATATTCAGCCTAGTGCTGCCATGCATTTTTGCACATTTTGTATTACAACTCTCTTCTTGGACTAATACATAACCCTTCGGATTAAGGGGGGAATGTTGGACACCTAATCCTCAATGGGTTAGTGTGGAAGCCGAATAGACAAAGTAGTCGAAGTGACCTTGGGATGTGAAACCAAACGGTCACAACATGTAATATAAATGTAAATCATTTGTTAATAAAAATTGTACTCTCATGTTTTATCTTTCATATTCTATTGCTGCCTATGTGTGTTTAACATTTAATAAGGAAAAACATAATGCAAGGGTTCATAGATACAGTATTTTTATGGCAACCATTTGAGAATCCTCGAAGAACTAAGATTTGGGGTAGAAACACCAGTACACCGAAGAATCAGCATAAGCTATTTCTTGATGCAATCACTAATAGACTCCAACAACAATGTAAAGGAAGGAAATTCCCAATAGTTAGTTCACGATGAGTTGATCAGGATCCTCATTAAAGATGCCCTCCAAAACATCAGGATCCCTATAAAATGGTCAGTCTTCAAACACTTACTAGCAAATTATGACATCAAAACCCTCATCTATGATGTTAATCCTTCTGTCACCAAGGAGGATGCAAAACAAGAAGAAGATACAAAGCTAGATGAGATGAGACGAATAAAGAAGAAACTAATACATAGGAATATGCTGAAGCACAAGGAGGATGATGCTGAAATAGAAGAAGAAAATGATGGAGATGAGAAATAACAAAAAAAGGAAGAAGATAAGAAAAACAAAGAGGGTAACTATAGGAAAAGGAAAACCAATTAGCATGTATGGACAATGTCTCATTGGAGGCCATCCATTGTAGGATTCCAGCTAAATACTATACTCCTTACCTTAGAGAACAATGGCTGCAATTTTAGATTAAAACACTAGGACATAGGGGCACCATGCCATTTCAAGACTACAGATAGATTATTCATCTTTGTGATAAAAATTCCCTAGAGGATAGGGCAAAAATGGTTGATTTTTACTTGCACACTATGGCCCTCACAAACATGAATATTTTATATCCTAATGCAGAGCTAGAAGATCTACAATTAATGGTCTTGGCATTATGGATGAACAATGAGAATTCAAGGGCTATAGAGATGAAAATAATATTGGCCAGAGATAAAAATGAACCTATTTTTCATCAGAGCTGAACAATCAAATCCCATGGCCCTAATCAACACCCATAATCTATTTGCAAATGATCCTGATCTGGCACTTAGATATACTGCTCCCCAAGAGAAATTAATTTCACATTTTGAAATTGTGTTAGGCTGCTAAGAGATGATAATACACATGCCTACTAAAGGAAATAGAACACATTGCCACACAGGTTGAAGATCAGAGAATATCACTCCCCTCAAAGGTTGAGAGAGGCACTCAAAAACACATCAATGTATAAGAAATCAATGCAAAGATTGAAGGTCAATTGAATAGGCATAAAACTTAGTCCACCACTACTCCTAGGGATGCTAGAAGGGAGAAAATAAGAAGAGGAAAAGTGGCAGTGGGAAGAAGTATAAAGGAAACTAGGCTTCTATCAACAAGAAGAAGAGACCACAATAGAATCATGGGATGCCATAAAGGCTACTAGAGCCATGAAGGACATGGACATTGACTAAGCTTCTTAGATGATGAGCAACACTTTTAGTAGGGGGGTGATGATGAGCCTCATCAATGAGCAATTAATGGGGCTTAATCGACTTTAATTCACTTCCTAGGTTAGTCAAACCAACTATTCTAACAACTTATTGCATAATTTTGATTATATTTTGTTTATGAAATGAGTTAGAGTTGGATATGTTTCTTTGTGGTCTAATGTGCATCAAATGTAGGAATAAAGGATTAAAGTAAGGAAAATGTAGGTAGAAAGGATTAAATCAAAGAACTATGGAAAAGATATTGGTAAAGACGAATGGGACAAGGGAGAGTAATTATAGGAGGTAAGTCCTCCTCATTTACTACCCTCCATTCGAATATTCTATCATCAGTTAAGAGTGCACACAACCATCATGTTGAAGACTAAAAGATAGCCAAGAAAGTGAAAGTGACACAAACCATTTTTTCTTGAGTTAGAGGCCAAGCCTACCTAATGGGAAGGAAGTTGTTAGAGAGTTAAAATGTATAAATAGACAGGCTAGGGACCTCAGTAGGATTTGGACTTCTATTGTAAAACTCTATTTTATTTCTTAGTTACAAAGACTTGTGACAGTTTTCTCTGTAATCCATGGTTTCTACAATAAGAATGAGTTTTGTTTAAGCCAACTCAGAGTTAACTTCAACGACTAAAGCTATTGGGTTAGGGCCTAACCCAAGCAGCCAAATCTTCTCTTTATTATACATTTATGCTAGCATAGAGTTCTATTTTGAGCATTTTCTTAAGTAGCTTCCTGGTTTTGTTTATCTGCTTGAATAGCTTTCTGGTTTACTTGTTCATTTTCTTAAATAGATTCATTGTTTTTCATTGGTTATTTTCTAAAGTAGCTTTCTGGTTCTATTCGTATGCATTGTTCTTTAGTTTACTTTTATTTGTGCCTTCTTTCTGTTCACAGGTTAGTTAAAGGAAAAAGATCACTATCAAGTTCTGCTTAGGTGTCTCGGCCACATCTCCTCCATCTAGGACCATGACTTAAGGAAGGGACCCTCCAGCAACCACAAAAACACAGTCTCTGGTTCTTGCATGGGCTATGGAGTTTGTTGTTTAAAGCAATTGTTTGTTCACCCGCACTAGTTCTCTCTGCCATTTTCATTTGAAACCGCCTCCAGCACGTTCCTCTTACATTGCTTCCTCGCCATCTGGTCACCAACAAACCTTCCCAATCACTACCTGATTCACTTTTAACACTAACTTTTTTCACTTTAAATCCCCACCATCAATTTGCCTGATCAGATCCAATGGCTATCACGCACCCACTCACTAACTAGCTCGGTCAACTCTCCACCGTTCATTTTCCTCCAGCAAGTTCCTCCTACATCATTTCCTCGTTGTTTGATCAGCAACAAACCTCCCCAATCACAGTCTGATCCACTTTTAACACTGATTTTTTTCACTTTAAATCCTGACCATGCATTTTCCTTGTCAGATCTAATGGTTATTGCGCACCCACTCGCCAATTGGCTCAGTCAAATCTCCACCATTGATCTACCTCGCCAGATCCAATGGCTATCATGTGACATCACATGGATTTTTGTCTGATCGTTTTCCACCCAAGGGCATGTGGTGAGAGTGGTTTCTCCATGCTACATGTTTCCCAGTTAGGCTAATATCACACAATTTTAGAAAACCACTTATAGCTTTGAGGGCGCACGATAAACAACTTATTGCCCTCTAAACCCGCTCCATCATTTCTGCACAT